>OY982586.1:10803066-11429834 GCA_963859945.1 Euplagia quadripunctaria
CACGCTTTTTGTGTCTAAACCTGTTCCGACTTCCCGTAAATACTGGCGGAAGTCACACCGCGCTTTATCGTAAAGTAAGTTGACAGACAGATAAAAAAGGGTTGTGAATTATTTTGCCTTGATCCACTGATTAGACTCTAAGTAAATTCTTCACTCGAACACTAATTAATTAGTCACAGATTATACGGTACTTGAATCAGGTTATTTTCTAAGACCCTTAGAATTATTTAAGCTCACGATAAATATTCTTGTCTGACTTATTATTAAAAAATTCTCAACACACTCGATCACACATTACTAGTGTTTGTGTTAACCCCTCCAGCTAAGCTAAATGCATATTAGGAGTGGGTTCACATTCACGGAATCCGCAACCAAATAATGGCAAGACATAACCATTAGACTACGAAAGATGACTATTTAAAAAAAACGGCAGGCACCAACTATAAAATATAATTTCTACTAATAGATGGAAACTGATCTAATACCACAAAATACACAATAGTACAAGTACAGAAATCTCACTCCATAAAATCATTTAAATAAATAGCGACTCTTGCTCCGACGCAATAAAGTCGCAATTCAGGTCTCACAGCGCTAATTACCTACAGTTATATTCACCTAGAAATTGCCTCTCTTTCTATCGCGTACCTCTTATCTGATTTAAAGACACCGCAACGTTAGGGTTGTCTTTTTTTTAAATTAACTAATCTACATATTTAATTACCAGTAAGTTATATGCCTATTGCTCTATTTTTGTGAACAAATAAACCTAATCTAGGTACTATTTACTCGATAGTCTAGATACGAACGGAAGACCGCGACACAGCGCGTGAGCATCGAACTAACGTGCTCGCCGGCCGACGCATCTGAATGTTTGGCACGATTAGTCGAGCCCACCTCGTACTTGTAGCTTTATAGTTAAGGTGCGGAGGGGACCTGGCCTACTAATACTAAAATTAACGACATATAGTTGCAATTTTTTTGTTTTTCTACTAGAACCTATTACTTTACTGCATATAAATAAAAATAAATAAAATTGAAGTGTCTGTTTGTAATGTCAAAATAATAGTTTTTTTAAGCTAATACAGTTATTTGCACGATACCTGTGCCTAAAAATCAGTGTTTAAGTGTTTTGTCTGTCTGTCTGTTGTAGCTAATCTCTAAAATGAGTGGACTGATTTTCACGGGACTTTCACACCGGAAACTGTCTTTAATAAATGGTTTACTTCAGTTGACAACATTATGCTGTTACAATATCAACTGCATTACTACATATTATAAAACAAAGTCAACTGCCGCGTCTGTCTGTTCGCGATAAACTGAAAAACTACTGAACGGATTTTCATGCGGTTTTCACTAATAGACAGAGTGATTCATGAGGAAGGTTTAGGTGTATAATTTGTACCCGTGCGAAGCCGGGGCAGGTTGCTAGTTTATATTAAAGTAGAGATCGCGTGGTGGACGAATTTCGATCATAATTCAATGTTGGTTTATTTCATTAGCCAGTTTAACTTGAACTATCTTTGTGTGGACTTACGTACCATGACAGGTCAACATACCAGCTTGATCTAGTCGTTGTCACGTAATTTCTACAGTTGTAATACTTCCTCTTTTTTCTGCACTTCTATACCAAAACTTTAAGTACTTATTCTCCAATACTACTTTCCTGCGTTCGAGAAATTTTCTTAAAAGTGCGTACAAAGATTATTTTTCACGTATAAATATATACGTTCCTATATGTGTTCCTTTTTGAAATACACCCTGTATTTCAAAAAGGAACACTTACTTAAACCACGGAAAAGGACTAACATGTAAACGAATAGTTTTTTTTAAAGTGAAAACTTCTTTAGACGCGTTGGGCACTTTTGCTATGGGGAAAAACTACCGAACTCGCGTGACCGTCACTATTCCACTTCTAAGGGTCGTAGCGTGATGCTATATAGCCTAGAATCTTCCGCAATGAATACTCTATCCGATACTAAAAGAATTATTCAAATGTGTCAAATACCTAGTTCCAGAGATTAGCGCGTTTAAACACACTAACAACGAAACGAAAAAAATCTGCAGCTTTATAACTTTAGTGTAGATAGAAATTCGGGAAATAAAAAGTCGTTAGATGAATGGCTAATTTTTTTTTACAAAAAATAAATCGACTCCAACGAAATTAATTGTGAAAAAAAAATTACTTAATGTAATTATTTTTAATCTTCCTGAAAATATGTAGAAAACGTTAGTGAAATAATCATGAAAATTGGTCCATTACTTTGAAAGAAAATCGCGGACATACAAACATACATACATACGGATCGAATACATACATACTCTTTTTTGAAGACGATTAAAAAGGGTTAGTACCTCGATACTCTTATATCCTATGTCTGTCTGTCTGTCTCATATATATATCATTGGCTAAACTTTAGGTAAAGTTGAATTTTAACACTGTACTTACTACACTGCCACTATAATATTGCACAAAAAATATTTAGAAGTTCACATAATATTTGTACGAACTATCGAAACAAAGTGATCTTTATTGAAAACCTCAATAATATAAGTCTTAATTTCGATAATAATTTACTGTAACACAAGGATCAGAATTAAAGTCGGCGTTTAAATATTGTCACGATGCGTGACGGCATGGCAAAAAATATTAGTACATGCATGTGATTTTGAACCTTAATTTGATATTCTTAGCAGTCACATTTCGTTGAAATCATCAAAATAAGCCGTAAGCATACTTTGGTACGCTGCGGTAGTCTTTAGCACACTGCGACTCGTGATATCGATAGTCTTATCGAATATATCATCTTCGATAAGTCTAAATGTTGTCTGTCGATGTATTTACTATTCTTATTTTTATTAGTCGGTATTATACTTCGATATTATCGATTTCTAGCAATAGTAATTTCTTAATGTTGTCATCGATGCAATTGAAAATGTCGATATTTTCGATAGCACTATCGAAAAAGATTGTTACTGTCGCTATCGCAAAAACACTGATACACAGTATGTTTTGGTGCGCCGCGAGATCTTTAGGCATCCCAAAAGATCCAAGGGCATCCCTAGCCATTTCGATGAATACTTTACCATGCCGTCCGATGAGCGCCGGCTTTCATCCACGTTGTTTGCTACATCGTTCTACGCGACCGGAAGAGGTCATTGTCGAAAATATTTGTCACTAAAAAGCAAATAAAATCGTATTTTTAGATTTAAAATAGCAATATGTTTCTGTAAATATCATATGAATAAATGCTTAGATGTTATTTTTTGGTTTTATTTACTATTTTATTATTATTTATAGGTATTTTTGCATTGTCAGGAGTAGTAGTCAGTCAGACTAAGTTGGTCGTGAAGCTATTTGCCTGTTCTAATACGTAGATCCTGTGGAGAAATACAGGCAAAAAACTCTAAGGACATAATTTTTCAACATGTTTTTTGTTGTCAAGAACAGTCAGTCGTAGGACTGCACGTCAGAAGTGAAAACATAACTTCACAATGTATTTGCATATACATATAGATACACACACACACGCTCGCGATTCGGCGTAATGCGAGTCTTTTTAACCGACTTCAAAAAAGGAGGAGGTTCTCAATTCGACTGTATGTTTTTTTTTATGTTTGTTACCTCAGAACTTTCGACTGGGTGAACCGATTTTGATGATTCTTTTTTTATTTGAAAGCTGGTGCTTCCCGTGTGGTCCCATTAATTTGGTCCAGTTCTGTCAATGGGGCATCCATGAGAAAAACATATAAGTCTTTTATGGAATAGTTTTTGTTTTGAAGTCGGTTTTTTTTTTAAAGAATTTTGATTTTAACTGGCTGACAGAGTATTATCATTATATCGCAAATTAATTTAATGGAAGAGTTTCCCGTGGAAGATTTTATCACGGTGGTGATGGAAAAGTCTGTTATTACAGTCTAGCGTATTCACTGTCTTTTCTTGCCATAGATAAAACTTCGTGTTTTTTTTTTGACACTAAATATCATCAGTAAATAAACTACTTATTTCTAGATATTGTTAACGCAAACTTTTGATTACGACATTATTAAACTAAATATTTTAATAAACGCAGGCGCTCTCCAGCGTGCACTAGGGACAGCCGTCCGCTTATGCCTACGCTTTGCAATCCGCATGCGTGATACGCCGTTCACTCAGGACTCACACCAACCCACCATCCCTCAGACACCCCTGTCTTTAAACTAAAATTCAGCAAAATTAGTTCAGCGGTTTAGGCGTAAAAACGTAACAGTTACTTTTTGTTTATAATACTATAAATATTATAGCCAGGAAGTGAAGATTGAAATACGGAGAATAAAAAGTAGATAAGCAAAATAAAGAGTGCTTTAGAGTGCTTTTTAGCTTTTTTGCTGAAGTAAAACTTCTTACGAAACGTAACTGGCTATGAGAGAAAGAGAGAAAGAAAATGTGTGCTCGCACCTCTCTCTCTTGCCCCTACAGTAATATATAATATGAAACGTAACTCTCTCTCAACTTCCGTTCGCCTCGCCCGATCACACTTTTCGTAATGCCCTCGTCACGCACTCATCAGCTTACCCCCCAAGTCAAGGGTGCGTAAAGAAGTTTTACTTCAAAAACAATATATAAGGAGGGGATGACGTGTTCCTGGATACTCGGTTTGAAGATAGTATTTTCTGATAGAACAACTCTGGATTCTCTAAATAGTATATGAAAACAATATATTTGTTTTAATAACTTACTCTTTATTAAATAAAAAACAATTAATTAAATTCATGCTAAAATTTTGCTCTTGTTACGGAGAGCCGTGTAGGCGACGAGGATTGAGATAGCAGTCGCGAGTACTTCTGAGTTCACCCAAGGTCCGGAGTAACCTGTAAGAAAAAATATCAAGAATTTCAAATATCTTTTGTCAATACAGTTCCACGGTCAATGTGACAGCTGAAACATGTTATTTAAATACGTTACCAAGTAAAGTTTATGAATCGCAATTCACTGGTTCGCTATTTTCACGATGCATTAGGGAATTGTGAGAAGGGAAATCTCATGGGCACCCTTAATCAATTCAATATGGTTGAGCAAATATAATATAAAGCGCTAAAAGTTTTAGGAAAATTCATGATTTTTAATAGACAAATCTTATTTTGAAACTAACAAATTGAACATGAAAATGACCGCTAAAGCTAACGCATATGAGAGATTGCTGATAGCTGATTCTGTAACATTGTCCTCACATTTAACTCTCGCTCATAATTGCTTATTGGTTAAGGGCTGTTTCCGTATTTAGACTTAAAAATCCAATTAAGCGTTCAGATATGGCTGGCTAGTTGAGCCAGCCTAGCTCCTGCCATAAGCACAGAAGCCTCCAAGGGCGTTCACAGGCTTCTAGGAGCGACCTCGCATCCGCGAGGATGCTGGGATATTTTTTTTTTGGGCGTGGGCGGCAGTTTCCTCTGCGTTGAGACATCCTCTGCATAGAAGGCTGTCATGTCCCGTAACAATGTAACTAGCTTTCGTATGCAAAATTGCATCATGATCGGTTCAGTAGTTAAGGCGTGAAAGTGTAATCTGTTAGTTAATAGATATCTAAATATATATTTTTTGTCATTCTTGTTTGCATCAACTACTCTAGTCCTATTTCTTCTATGACTAATGAATTCATATTACACCTTTTGCCAATATTATTATCATTCTTACCAGTTCTTAAACTTTTTTTAAATTAGGACTGGCCTGTTGGTCTAGTGATCCTGATTGCTGAGGCAGTGGTTGTGGGTTCGATTCCTACCCAGGTAAAATTGTGTGATGAGCATGATCATTTGTTCTGTGTCTGGGTGTAATTTATATATTACTAGCAGCGGTTTCACCCGCGTAAGTCCCGATCCCGTGGGAATATCGGGATAAAAAGTAGCCTATGCGTTAATCCAGTTCTCCAGCTATCTACATACCAAGTTTCATCGCAATCGGTTCAGTGGTTTTTGCGTGAAATGGTAACAAACAAACAAACATCCATACATCCTCACAAACTTTCACATTTATAATGTTAGTAGGATTATGTATTATGTATTTATCAGCAGTCTGGTTACCATAATACAGGCTCTGCCTAGTTTGGGATCAGACAGCCATGTGTGAGATGTGTCAAGTTTTTATTGTTATATTATTTTTTTACTTTACTGCTCTCAGCTGGGAGACTTTTTGGGTCTGATCTCCTCATATTCCTCACTTTCAACGGTTCAACGGTCATGTATCTCATGTCTCTGCCAGAGTTGTCTGAACAATATAAGAGAAACTAAAAATTTATGATGCACTTACTGCCTGGGTGATGTAACTGTATAGCAATTAGAGGAGCGACGGTAGCTGAGGGGTCGGCACGGCGCGCACGACGCAGCGAAGCCCAGCCTTCCTCGTCTAAGATATGAACTTCGTGGATACCTGACCTTGCTTTTGCTGGCTCTTCAGTCCAGGATACCTGCAGAGAAAATAAATATAATAAAACAAAAATTATCAACCATAATTCATAAAATTTCGAATGTTTTTTTTACATTTGTAACATAAATGAAGCTATTCATTGGCCAGTATAACTTGAACTTTCATTGAGTAGACTTTCTGTACCATGATGGGTCAACATTGTTTCAAAATGTTAGATTTCTCCATTTATATCCAAGGCTTACTTTTTTTTTTCTTTTAAAGATTACTAGTAACGTGAGTCACACATTACTAGTAATCTCGTTAACCCCTCCAGCTAAGCTTAACGCTTGTGTTAGGAGTGGGTTCACGGTAGTGCACTGGGGTTCGAACCCGCAACCACTTGATCGTAAGTCCGACGCCTTGGCCATTACGCTACCGCCGCTTTCAAAACCTGCTTTTTGAGCTCTGCATACTGGTAACCCCAGCTACGTGCTTAGTTACTTGAGAAAAATAAAATCTCTATCATATAAATAACCTGCCCATACTTAGTACCCTTGAGGCTACTAACGTATATCGCCTACTGTATACACATTTTAATTAGGTGTAAATTTTAAAATTCAATAACTGAAAACTATCATGGCTGCACTTAGCTGGTTTGGGAACATACCCATACTACGTGACCCGTTCTGGGGGGGAAGGGGGTCTAAGATACCACGCTTGGTCACAGGGGCGGAGGGGGGGGCTTAGGTTTTCGTCACGTAGTCAATATCATCTAGGGAAATCTCGTGCTTTTTCGAGCTATAATCAAATATGGCGCGCAGCGTTTAGCGCTTTTTAAACTCAGAGGTGACAACAAGCAAATGTTCAGCGCTTTTTAACTGTTTCTGTCGGCAAACAATGATTTAAAACTAAATGTTTAAATTACTAAGTGAAAACAAGAGGGGAGGGGGGGTCTTGGCATATACTACGGGTGGTCACCGAGGGGGAGGAGGGGTATAAAAATAGTAAAAAATGGGTCACATAGTATGGGTACGTTCCCTTTTCACAGGAAACCTGGATATACACTTTAAGTATTCAAAATTCTTTTGTGCATAGACTTTGCTTAAAAATGGTTACTTAATTCTTTATTCTATTTGTTAATTCTAAATAATACAGCTGAAGAGTTCTTTTGTTTTTTTAGTCTCTAGAACTAACGATGTGTTAAAATTTTAGGAACGTAATGTGTAGCCGACAAATAGTTGAATTAGCTTGAAAACATCACCCTTGGTATTACACACTTAAAGCTTCATTCGTGTCAGCACTCTCACATAAGAAATATTAGCTTTGTCAGTCAATTTTCAAGTTCAATTTTCAGTTTCAAACTAAGATTTCTGTAAGTTGACTGGCCTGTTGGTCTAGTGGTTAGTGACACTAAGCCAGAGGTCGTGGGTTCGATTACTACCCAGGACAAATAATCGTGTGATGAGCACGATTATTTGTTCTGTGTCTGGGTGTAATTTGGCTGTAATATGTGTGTAATTAGAAATATGTTAGTATGTTTATCAGCAGTCTGTTAACCATAGTACAGGCTCTGCCTAGTTTGGGATCAGACGGCCGTGTGTGAGGTGTCCCAAGTCATTATTATTATTAAGTCAGTAATTTTCATAAAATTGTAAGCGCTGTATGTTATTCACGAGATCTTCATATAACACAACCCTTTAATATAACCACACTATTCTATAACATTCTACATAGATTACAAGAGAACTTAACCTTGTAGAATTTGCTAATACTAATGATGCTGATCAGTTTGTTAATAGATTCATTAAATCGTGGCAAACTTCTTAAGAAATTAGGTGTTAAATAAAACTTTGTCCATTTATGCCGCATCCCAATAAAATAAAAGTAAAAATTAGTTGAATTTTCAATGAAAAATTTACAGTCCATAAGCAAAACGAGTTTTTTCTTGTTTATTGGAATGCGGCATTAGACTTATAATTAATTTTTAATTGTAAACCAAGCAGGTTATGTCATAATTCAAATTTTAAACAAATTTCTAAAGAACATAGTTTAGATGTTTAATAAAGAGTAATAATTTAATTAGACTTGACAGGTTATTACCGTATTATCTACAATCCACTCACTGCCTGGGCACTAAGCAGGCAGCCACTGTGGACTACTGAATATATTCAAGTATTTGTAGAAATGAAATTCTGAGGGATTGGATGATATTTCTCTAAATGACATTACAGATACCATTATACCTATACCTAAACTCACTTTCCCACCATTTTTCAATTATTTTTCTGTCCACCAAAATGAGTAAATCGAACAAAGAAATTATATATAGATTTACACATGATTTATGAATTGTTGTCAAAGGCTATGTTGTCTGTAGGCTAGGTTAGGTTTCCAAGGGAATTTTCTGCAATTCCACGTCAAAGCACGTATTTTGCTTTATCTTTAGGCTAAGGACTCACATGCCAACTGCGAAGAAGAGTAGAAACAGTTCTTTTCATAGAGGATAAATAACAACTCAGTACTGACCCATAAAATATAGACTATTTATACAATCAGTTAGTTAACTGATTGTGTAAATTGTGATCGAAGGGTTGAAGTTAGTGTAAAAGAAAAGGTTAACATACCTGATATTTATTTTCTGCAATGCGGGCAGCTGACAGCGGTTTTCCATCAACTTCGGCGTACAACGCGTAATTTTCAGGCAAAGGGCTGTCGCATTTTAGTGTAAATTCAGTAATGTAAGCTATTTGTGTGACTACTGTAGCATCTAAACTGGTGAAAGATGACGCCTCAACTTGAGGATTTGTGCAGCTCTGTGCAAAGGCTGCAGATGCAAGCGCAAACAAACAGATAGCGTATTTTGTGACCATTTTGCAGCTCTGACTATTAATTGTGACTTAATGGTTTTAATTCAACAATATTCTATTTGGTACTTGCACTTTCTATAAATGTTTCTCCACGTATGATTGAAAGCGTTCAGAAGATTATTACTGATATTTAAATCATCATGAACCTACTCGAATCCTTAGTAAATAACTATCAAAAGATAGTTACAACTTATATGTTCAATTATTATAAGTACTAAAATTAATAGCAATTACTAAATAATAATAATTAAATTAAAATAATTTAAAGCTGTGGTGTTAGAAATAAACTTTGTACAAAATAATTTTTATATTTATAGGTTTCGAATGCACCTTCTGAACGTCACCGATGACGTGTGGATAAAACGCCAAGTCGATCTATTTGAGACTTTCAGCTACGTTCATAATAAAATAATGTATAAAAATTCGTCATGTTTATGTGTCTAAGAAACGCTTATATACATATTATTAAAACTCAGAGTGACACAAATCAAAATGTTCAAAAGTCAAATAGACTACAAAACCTGACTAAAATAAAATACCTTCTATACAAATATAAAATATATAGTAAAGAGTAGGTATCCGATATTATCTAGCTTGACCAAAAAACCTCGTCATGTTCCGGAAAACAAATAGAACTAATATCTAACTGGCAAGAGTAACTTTATACGTCAACATGGCATGGCACTAAGATGTTTCAATAGACAGCATGGCATCATTGTTTATTGTTACTTGCTGTAAAAGCAAGTTTATGCGTGGTCTATTATTGAACCTACGAGGTTTTTATATGTTAAAATGCCAAGAAACTATGCATAGCCGTGAGAGAAAAGTGCTTAGCTTTAAGTATTTGTCGGAAAGAAAGTCTGAGGGATTAGACGATATTTCTCAAACTAACATTACAGATTTACTGGTCAACATTACCGGTAGTTACATCATATAATACGCACAATAACAATAGGCTATTGGCTTCAATCAATATTATTCTAACTTAAACCTAATCGAAATAATTAGGGGTATACCTTATTTTTAGGAAAGTTGCTTCAAAGAATGTTGATTTCGATAAGATTACCTTCTCTAACTTGTACAAGATCGTTTTGAGTTTTGATCGATCATTTGATCGACAAATTTTTGACATTTTTAGTAAAAAAAACATTATAGGTACCTATATAATTATTGAATAAAATTCAATAATTATGTAGGTACCTATAATGTTTCTTATTTCGAAAATTTTTACGGAAACATGAAACAGCTGCTGCGCACAACAACATGGAAGAAAATTGCAGCATCTTAGGGTCTAAAATCCCCTCTAGACCTCTACACTACTCGCGAAGTTGGTTGAAGTTATGTGAATACGAGAATGTAGACAGGCACTTTGCTTCGCTTCGTGCAACCACACCTCGTCTCGGGCGACTTTCGATCGTTGTCGGTGTTTGCACCCGGGTCGAAGGAATCGAAGTGTCCCGAAATTTTAACGCCGGGCGACATAATTATAAAACATTGTTGATTACAGACAGAGTATGTTTTGAAACGATCAATGTTTTTATAATTAATTTAATCCAAATCCATTAACCGTTTCAGACCATTGAATGCTCTGAAATGCACAACGTTTTCAATGTGAAATTCTTAATGACTTACTTTGTCTTGACTTATGTTCCTGTGTCCACAGTGCGCTGCCATCCCGTTCGGTCTTGAGCTTCGCGCTTCATTTCACTCCAAGTCTTCCCTATGTTCTTTGCCTCTGCAATGATCGTTCGTCGCCAGGTCTGATTAGGGCGACCACGTTTACGCTTTCCTTGGGGATTCGTGTCCAGGGCTTGCCTTGGTATATGTTTAGGATCCCTTCGGAGCGTTTGACCGATCTAGTTCCACTTGCGGCGTTTGATCTGTTGGTCGATCGGGGTTTCACCGGAGCGTTCCCACAGATTTAGATTGGAGATTATGACCACTCGTAAACAATCGCACGAGTTCAGTCGACTCAATTCGATTGTAAATAGTTGATTGTTTCAAACGTCGCATCCAGGCATCGAATCGAGCAAATCGCATCGCGATATTGACTCGAAACCATCGATGACGACTGAAAACCATTGAGAATCATCGAGATGTTTCAACATTCGAAATAATCGACTTACACCGCTCACCATCGCCCATCGCTACGACACAATTCCTTCCCTAGCAAAAAAATCATATCTAATTATCTGTGATAAAAATGGCGTATGTACGTTTGTACAAATTGCAAAATAGTGTTTGAGAGGGATAAATTGAAGGACAATATTTTTAATTGTAAGTCTTTGTCACTTATTTTTGACAAGTCATTTTGAGATTGTTTAACCCTTTATAAGGCCGTGGTATCTGGTGGAGATAAAAATGAAACAAAAACTGATATCGCACGCTTAGTATTAAAATGACCGACATCAAAAAACCTCTAATTTACAATTAGAACATGGGTAGTTTATTTTGTTATAATGCCGCAGGATGATAATTGTGAAGTTTTACTTTGGCGTTTATAATACTATAATAATCAAAGTTTAAGGTGTAGTAATTTTTTTTATTATATATTATTTATTTTCTATTTACTGGCTGTTGAAAATGTAATTGTAGTTTTAGGTCTTTTTAATAGTAAACGGTGGGTTATTTGTCAAAAAGTATAGCGACTCAATTTATTTTGAGCCATTTTAATAGTAAACGCGTATACTTAATGACTGTCAATTTTAGGTATAAGACAAATTATTACTAAAAATGATAACAGTTTTTTTCAGTATGGTCTCTTTTAATGGAAAAATATAATCAACATTAAACAAAAAGTGTATAGTGTACTCCAAAATATATTAACATTGTTTTTACTGACATAAGTAATTATTTTTCAGTTCTAGTAACATTACTAGACCTGAAAAATAAAATATAATAAACAATAGGCGTTGTTTTTAATATTTTAATCAATAAAGGCATCTATTTACTGAACATTATTATTTTTCAACTGCTTCATAAATTCTTTACTGTCTACAATACTTTTTATATTTTAATTAGATAATAATCAATAAAACTAACATAAGTTTAAAATTTTAACAAAATTAAATGATATAATCTGTATCACAATATTCTTAATTAATAAGCTTTGGTTTAAATCAGTTCCGTGGGCCTCTTTTATCGTTTACCAAATTAGAAATATCCATTGGAAATATCGAATCATTGCCACACAAAGGTTTCATAAAAAAAACTAGAAGTGTAAAACACAAAACTAGTTTTGTGTAACTATAAAAAAATCACAGCTGCATATTAGTCTTACATAATTATTCAATAAAAGTAACACAAAATGTAACATTAGTTTTATAACATACATACACATTTTAAATCAGTGTCCTAGTTCCTGATTTTTATGATTCCATTGTGTAAGGTACATTATAGAATGGAATCATAAAAATCAGAATAAAAATTAGGTATCAGATTCTTATCAATTAAGTCGTGTAAATCTTTTTTTTTATTTTCGCTCAGCTCTTGTTTGCCTGTATAAGCCTTATCTAGTGATAATTGGTTTAAAGGCAACATTTTAGTTCGCCTGTTTCGAACACATACTTCAGAAACATTCGGCTCTTTGTATGATTCTTTAATAAAAAAAGAAAATGGGTTATCTTTTGTCACTTTAATCATTCCATAAAACATTTTTCCCATCTTTGGTTTTACTGAAACCCCAATTTTCTTGTAACTTTTTAAAATCATAAAAATTATTAACCCTTTGACCGCCAGGCTAATTACGCAAAACTATGTTCCCTACGCCAAGCAATAAATTCCCTAAATTATACCTACAAAAAAATAGTGACGGAAAAAAGTAAATCGATAAAGCATCGATACATTTTGCTTGTGCGTTACTACATTATTATTCAGTATATATGTCTCTATAAATATTGATTTTGCCACAATAAAAACATTACTCGTTACCTTATTTTCCCGTAACTATTCGACGCTTTAAAGCGTCAATGGCGTAGGAGAGGGGACATTTTGTGATTAAAACGTAACATAGACAGTGATGTGATGATCAATTTATTAATAATAGTCGATATTTATTATTTAGAATGAAGACAATATGTTTGCGCTAGTGCAGTATTTTTTTTTCATGATACTCACGGAAACATGTAACACAAAGAGGCACTTTACAAATTTCGCACCAAAATCTCGTCTCTCGCCTTTTGCGTTTTGAATTACTACATAATTTACACCGTAATTTTTTTGTATCCGGTAAATACGCTGGCATGTGGCGTGCCGCACTTCCTAGTAATCGCATTGGTTGATCTATATTTCGTGAAGTTGTCGGTAAGGTCTTGTCTCCTGCATACTTTTGGACAATTTGTGTTATAACTGCCAGTTGATACTTAGCAAAACGTAGTGTTTTGTTATCTTGTAAGACTTTGTAGTAGTTGTAAGCGTTTAGTAAATGGAGGTCGATTATGTGAAAATATAACTTTTTGTACCATTTCGTCACTTTTCGAATACTGTGTAAAGAACTTAACATCATGTCATTCAAGTCAATGATTCCCATGTGTTCGTTGTAGTCTATAATACATTCGGGTTTCATTTTTGGTAATCCCGTAGACCGATCAATTTTTTCAGTAGGTCCCATTTGATCTTTATGCATGGTAGTGATCATGTACACATCTTTTTTGTCGTGCCATTTTAGAGCCATTAAATTGGGAGCATATTTAACATCCCTCTCGCCTTTTTTCAGAATCTTAAATTGTGGCATTTCTTTGCGATTTTGTTTTACAGTTCCACATGCGCCTATATTTCGATTTAATAAGAATTTAAATAGTTTGGGGCTGCTGTACCAGTTGTCCATATAAATTTGTCTATTCGAAAAGTAACATTTTTGTAAAAAGGTAATAACTATTGATCCACTTACACCTAAGTCTACATTGCGTATTATTTCAGTTTCTAAACCAGTATATATGATGAAATCCAATATAACTCGCGTTTCTACATCACATAGGACAAAAAGCTTTATGCCGAATCGATTACGCTTATTAGGTATATATTGTTTGATAATTAACCTTCCTTTAAATGGAACAATACTTTCGTCAATACATAGCTTTTTATACGGAATAAAATAAGATTTAAATTTTTGTCTGGCGTCATCTACCACTGTAATTATCTTGGACAATATTGGGTCGTTGGCATGCCTTGGTCTTGGTTCAGAAAAATGCAACATTCCTAATATCGTCGTGTAACGATTTCTACTCATTAGAGTTGTGTAAATTGGAGAATTCAATAGAGGATTTGTTGACCAATGCTCCTCAATCGTTAAGCGACTGTTTCTCGTCATTAACATACTAATAGCCAAAAATATATACATTTCTGGAACGGTTACTTCTTTCCAAGTCTGCAGCCTAGAGTGGTTCCTCAAGTCCGTATTAAGTATGAAGTAGCGATAATACCAATTAGTGTAATATAATTATTGTGTTTATTAACTCTTCGTCCACAAACTTTTCAAAAACTTGTAATTCGTTTGACGATGATGTTAAGTTTAATGAGGGTGAAATACCACTACCAAAATCATCAAAAGTAGGTGTTTAAATGGCGAATGGTTGCCTTGTCCATTGAATAGGAAGTGGTCCTGGTACGTTCTCAACTACATCACTTTCATCCAAAATATTTGCAGGATTTGTTCTTGGGAGGTTCTCAGTTGCCACAGCCTAAAAAAGATAAATGAATATCATATTATTAATATCAATTAAAATAATTTATTATATTTTATCAATCTCAGTGTAATTTGTGCTGGTTAATTCTTAAATTACCCCATGACACCATGGCATGATCCCTAGCACAGAAGTTGTATGATATGAACTAAATTTCGGTCATGTCGGCCAATCTCAGCGGAGTGTAGCTTGCCTTTTCGAAGTAGGTGAAATTAGAAATGACTCACCTCATATTCATCTTCAATCTCACTGTCCGATGCAGATTCAATTGTGATTCCAGCATCATCAACACCTTCTAAAATACGAAGTAGCTCACCGTGATCCATATTTTGTATTAATCAAATTTATTAAAGACGCGTAACCCAAAATTATGTGCTAGTAAAACACGTATTGCAGTTATTATAATAATTTATGTCTCGAAGGTATATTCATAAAATTTTATTTTTTTCTACCTTCAAATCCCAACACTATAACTACCAACGTTCTCGCTTGTGACGTCATAGGCGGACGCTTTAAGTCGTCAACGGCGATAACGACATAGGAAAGTATGTGATGAGTAGTAATGTTGTAATGCAGTTGTCGATGTTTATTTAAGTAAATGGAAAACTATAATGTGACAAGGAAACTAAGTAGGTAATTCAATTTTATTTATAGATCAACGTATGTAGGTACTGCAAACAAAGATAATAAGTAATAGGTAGGTGGTTTGTAAATAATAAAAAAAACTGTATTATGAATGGGTATTGTTTATTTTTTAATTATTCGAACATAATCCAAACCTATTGTTTCTCTGTATTTGACAAATCTATTTCGTCAAAGTGAGTGTTCTTTGCCTGCTCTAAAAAATTTAACATTTTAATGTAACAACGTGAACGAATACAAGGTTTAATGTACATAAATTCTTCATTTAGTAATTGACAAAAATAGTAGTTCCTTTTATCATCAATTTGATGTTTATTGCATTCCAAACATGTGATATTTTTTTCAACATTTGTATGTTGAGAAGTTGCTGCTGATTTAGGTGTATGTTTATGTGCCACATGGGGTAGGATGCTCGGCGATTGCTCTCTTGGGCGTTTCAAATCTGTGTAAAATGCAATAGGCAAAATAAATATATATATTTATGTAAAATCACGTTTACTTAATACGTTACACATGCTGGCTGCATTTAAGTAAGTTTTATAGGTACATTATCTCATTTGATCTATTGAAATTCGAATGGTTTGCCTCTTCCTATCTCAAAATTTGCAAATATTTTTACTCGAGGAATAACAATTTTTCAAGCAAAGGCGGAACAATGTGTATGCTTATTATATTTTATAAAATCAACGTTAATCAAAGAAAAAGAACGTAAACTTACCAGTTTTCTCCATTACGGTCCAAGCGCAACTTCAAATGTATGCGGAAACAATAATAATTATACTGTCACTATTACTTTTATGCAGCGAAATAAAAAATACACACGTCGTTAACACGTCTTGTTTTCGACAGTTAGTGTAGAGTAATCTAGAACGCTATTACAACTTGACCGTCACCATATTTGAAACTACCTTCCTATCATATTTTTTATTTTCCATTCGGAGGTAGTCACAACACTAGTCGACGCTTTAAGGCGTCAATGGCGCTGTGAATGTAACTTTCTAAGTACATTTTTTGATGAGTTTATTTTTAATATTACGTGCCCAATTATACTATATCTCAATCTTTTAATGCATATTATAGTAGTCGAAGTCAAGATGAAGAGTTGTAAATGTTCCTGATTCAGAAAATTAATATTAGCCAAGTTTTTTTGTCATTAGTGCGATGCGATCATTAGGACGCATAAAGACGTCGTTGGCGTCTCGATCAAGTTATTAAATGACGCTTTAATGCGTCCTTGGCGGTCAAAGGGTTAAAAGTACACTCATCAACTATAAATCTTGCACCTTTTTTTCGTGAATTTTTAATTATCGATATGTATTGATGTGGAGAATATATTGGTCCTGATTTCAAATTCTTTTTGATTTTCTTTTCTATTAGACTGTGTACATTGTCGGCTTCGTTCTGTGTATGGCCTTTTATTAGGTATTTATGTGTAATAGACTTTATATTCAAATGAGCCACTGCATAAAGATACATCATAACGATGAACTTGTTCTCGTTTTGCCCTCCACAATTATCCGAATACAGTATTAGATCAGGGCCTTCATCATTAGTAGCTCTGGATTCATTACAAAGATTTTCAAAATAATTTAATAAACATGAGCCTATTTCATTGGCACCTCTTCTGGCGTCGGTTTCGATCCAAAAATAAGTACATTGTTGTATGAATCTTGAATTTCAACTCAACTTTTTTGTTTAAAGAGGCAACAGTAAAATTATAGCTATTGAGTAGGTGTTTGAAGAACTGCTTGTAGATCAAATAAAATTACTTTATTATTATCATCAATTTTACATCGATCATTATATTTTGCTTGTCGGCTGAGGGTTTTTTCTTCCAAATGGCAGTCATACTTTTCTTGTATTAAACGCTTTTCCTCAGCCGAAGAATTTTGATATTGCAGACATAGATCGCATTGATCTTTGCGCGGACGGAAGAATGAAATGTTGAATTGGGTAGTAAAAATTGTATAAAAAGTGCAATATTTTCCGGCGAGCTTATTTTTTTGTTTTTGTATCTCTTCAAAATCCTTAAAGAGGTCGACTATTGTTTTACCACCGTCTATGTATTCTCGGGTCGATGATTGGCGTGTGTAATGGGAATCTGTTCTTGGAATCGAGTTAATAAATTATTTTATGTCAGAAATCAATACTTCATCTGATTTACGGTTACAAGTCATTCCTCTAAAATCAGTCTTCAAAATTCCGTGTTCATCAGTCTTACTTTTAACAGTACGAATTATACGATCGGATATATCCAATGTATTTAGAAAAAAAGTTTTACAAACGCGGGTTGAATTACCATCAACAATAAAATGGAAAGCTTTGTTGCAATTTCTTGGGGTCGAAGCATTGGTATATTTATATCTGGGTTCAATATTGGTTAAACATGACAAAATAAAAGATTGTTGATTATGAAAATCACCTATTCCTCAATATGTGTCAAAAATACTTTGCCTTTGAACTGTATTAATCTTCTCAAAACACCGTAATCTGCAAGTATTATTACATGGTGGTTTGAGTTGACGAGCTTTAGTTATTTTATTTTTGCTATTAATATAAGATTTATCTAAATTCCTCATTTTTTTAGATTGATTTTGTTTCCAGTTTTCCGGTTGTCTAGTGCGTTTTCTACCTTTACTCTTAGTAACAATTGCTGAATCCGTTGCTGAAGTTGAAGCTGGCATTGAATTATGTTGGTTCTCACTACTTGTTTCTTGAAATGATGGCTCAGGAGTAGTATTTTCTTTGTCGTCAGGATTGTGTTCTTCTACAGACTCATCACTAGAGCTATCAGTTGATGATGAACTTGAGCTTGATGTTGAAGAAGAATTACTACTAGAACTCGAACGATAAATAGGTGGAAATGAATCATTTACCCTAAAAGTAGGATCACCATCGCTTAAATCTGCGTCGCTTTCTTCAAGATTAATAGGTGAAACGCGATAATCTACAGAAGATATTGTCCTCTTACGGCTGCCATTGGCTTCAAAATACGCTGCTGCATTTAAATATTTTTGGTTTTCAGGTATATTTTTAACATCACATAGCATCTGAAAGTAAATTAGAAATGTAAATAAATTATAAATACACATTATATATAATATATATATATATACACTTTCGCATAACATAAATAAAGGTAAGGTAGTAAAAGATTGATTTAGATTTGCAAAAAAGAATATTACGTTAAAATACTATAAAATATACAGAAAGTACCTACCTGGACATCAATACTCTGAGTTTGACAATTGCTGGGTTTTTCTACCTCATTAGATGCAGTGCCTGCCTGCAAACAATAATATTATATATTATGGGAAATTCATAAATTTCTGGTAACCATAGATGAATAACCTTCAATTTAATGATTACTTACCTGGTCGTCTAGATTTTGAGAAGGACTATCATTATTTTCAGTCTGAATTAAATCAAGAATTTTTCGTGACCTCGAAGACATTCTATAAAAGAGAACGTAAATAAGTCCAAAACCAAAATAAACTGTTAACTATTTAGTTTTAATATGACCCAACTCTGAACACAACAACATCGCAAATTAAGTTATAAGCAAAATATGCATTAGTAATAATAAAGTACAGACTCTTTACTAAATAGGACTCAAAAAATGTTATCGATATTTATAATAAATAGACTTGACACTAAGTTGTACACGAATACAAATCATTTTGACTTCATTTTTATTAACAAATAGACCTAATTAGTACTATGGCCACCAAACATTATTGTTTTTTAGTTTTGAATAGACTTAAAACTGAAAACGTTTTATAACTTTATAACAAGTTTAATATTAAAAAGTCTCATTGCATAAAGGGTCAAGATATTACAAAAAAACGTGCATAAAACTTACCTTACATATCACTCTTAAACTAACCTTAAAACTAATAAGTCACTTTTAAATTAAACCAGATAGTGTTTAGTTTGTAATGGTTGAACGAATACTGAATGTGTCGAGTGTTATGTCAAATGAGGTGAACAAGGTCACGAGTGTGAAAAAGACCGAAAGTTTATAAAAGCGAGATAACACTACTTTTGGTTTAGTTTCTTAACGTCACGTCATAGATGGCGTCGTAATAGTCCTGCAAGTGTATGTAACTCATTTTAGACTTATTTTGAATTAGGCCACTTTAATTCTAAGCGTGCGATATATGGTATTAGAGGCTCTTTTAATATATTTTTGAAAAAAAAATTAAAAAATCCAACAAAAATTATGGTGTCCATTATTTGGACACTGCCTATTAGTGTTTGTGAAATTCAGCAAAGCAGGGTACAACACTTATTGCAACTTCACATTTTAGGCACTGTATTCTTGATTTTTTTGAATTTTCTTTAGTGCTGCAAGCTCTACACCTTCTGAAGGTTGGAAGTGGACCTGGAAGATGTGATTCAACATCAGTAAGCCTTATTTCATCGGGAATACCAAATTTTACTTTCTGTCTGTTGTCAGTTTTGGGCATTTTAGTGACAAAGGATGGTAGGCTGGAAATCCTCCTCTTTCTGCTGGAAAAGTTTCCTATCAAGTTTCTGCCCAATGTAGTTCGAAATTGTAGATTGGACATGGGATACTTGACTTGCTGAACATACAATATATGTGCATTTGTGATGGCAGCGTCAATAAAAAAATAAAAGAGTCGCGTCCACCATCTTCTGCTTCTAGCAACTTTTTTGATCAAACCGATCAACACCCCCCATCCTCTTGGTATATTCCAAGACCCCAGAAGGCAAGGAAATTCTTTTTTGCTATCGTCCTTTTGCATCCTCTTGCATTTCACTTTGATTTTAGGATGGTACGCAGTGCTTATAATTGTAACAGGTTTTGTGTCCATCCAAGTGAAAAATGCCACATTTTTATTTACTCGCCACTTATATTGGCCTTTTGCAAGCTTCAGAGCAGGCTGTCTTACTTGATTTATTTTGGACGATTTTTTAAATTTCACAGGTAGATTAGTACGATTAGCTCGAATAGCTCGAACTGTGGCTGTTGAATAAATATTTTCCTCAAACAGAGTCTGCAATAGTTCCGTCGATGAAAAAAGTTGTCATAAGTAATATGCAAATATTCCATTTTCTCATCTACCATCTTTTGGCAGAGGCTTTGTACTATACTTGCTCCTAATCCGGTCTCAACTTCATTACCTTTTTTGCCAGTATTTATCTCACATTCGAAAAGATAACCAGTTTGACTGTCACAACGGGCCCAGATTTTAAATCCTTTTTTTATAGGTTTATTAGGCATATATTGCTTGAAGCTGCTGCGACCCTTAAATTTTACCATGCCATTCATCAATGCTCTGTGATGATGTGTTTTTGGCTTCATTTTGGAATGATTTGTTCATATAATCAATAAGTGGTCTAAGTTTGTACAATTTATCAAACTCTGGTTCTCCTTTTTTTGTCATTTTGCTATTATCATTTAGATGTGGATTTCTTAGAATCTTTTTTGAATTTTTTTGAAGTCATCACATTTACAATTTCCGAAACACAAAATAAAGGGTCTGTTGACCAATATAAGTCAATATTAGGGAGTGGGTGTACACCCATAAGTACCAACATTCCCAAAAAAGCACACATCTCTGTAGCCAGTCCTTTTGTTTATTTTGCAGAGCATACAAGTTTGTTTGTCCTACGATGTGACACATAATTATTAATTAATTCTTCGGAAAAGAAACGTCGGAAGTATGCAAGGTGGAAAACGATGCGTCGATGTCAATGGCATTAGGTCAAACTTATCAGTAGGCACGTTGTGAGGGAAGTACACCTTTTTCCAATTATTGTCATCGTCGCTTTCGTCAGAATCTGAAATCGCCTCTTGTTGCATTTCATTTTGTACAAAATCTAAATCATCGGAGTTAACTTCGTGTTCTGTAATATGTCCAGAGGTCGACTGAAGTTCTGGCCCTAAACGAGCATCTGAAGAGGCTAACGGCGAGTTTAGTATATCTAAAAGCTCTTCTTGACTTGGCTCCATGAAAACTGCTTCAGATTCTCTCTCGTCGCTTTCAAACCCATCTTCCGAAAGTTCACCATCAGACAACGCAAGTAATTCATCTAAACGCTCCTCCAATTTGTGTAATGGTATTGTCTATAACAAAAATAAATAAATCGATAAAGGCTCTGTCCATTATATGGACACCATAACTTTTTGCTAAAATTATATAATATTCATAATAATAAAGCTAAATTTGTAATAATTCGTTAACTATAAAGTTTATTGAATAACTTCTAAAGCAAAACTTACCTTATCACCCATTATTTTTTGAGATATTTTCAGATTTATTTCGAACAACAAAATAACACCGGATTTTGACACTTCAGCAACATATGGCTCTAATGGCTGCCATATTGTTTTATTTTTTATTCTACGTTTAGTTATGTCATTGGTTGACTCGTGTATAATGCCTAGATTTCATTAAATTTGCCCAACAGTTGTAAAGATATAGAACAAAACGTGTGGTGTCCACTCTATGGACAGAGCCTTATAAAGGGTTAAATAGATTGGAAATTTTGTTGAACGGTTTGATCATGAAAGCTACGTCCAGTCGGGCCCATCGTAGCTAGGTGCTACACCTGCACCGTCCGCATGCAAAACCACTGTTGCCACCTTGATTTTTGTTAAGGGAAAAACGGCTATATTTTACAAATTCTGTCCCGAAAAGTGGGACTAGAAAGGGCTAAAAGAGGCCAACAAAAGAAATACTTTTGGTTGAAATAAATTTTTTATCGTCAAGTAGTAATTGCACCGATTTGAGATAATTGACATTTAACCCTTAACTGCATGATTTTTACTTTTTAACCCTAGAATACTAATCATATTTTACAAACGTATATAGGTACTAATCATGAGTCATTTTGACACATAATGTGTTATGTTTATATTTTTATTTTGCATAGGTATGTATTAGTATTATGTAGGTTTACACTTAAAAAAAGTCTACAAATAATAAACGTTTATTATAAAAAAAATAAGTACTATTCTCTTAACAATTATTTTGAGATCACAATCAACAGCCTGACATAGAAGAAGAAAAGAATGACAAAAATAAAAAAATCTTCTTTTAAACTTAATTACAATAAAATAGGAACTAATCTACTATATAAAAGGAAAATTATTCAAATTTGGCACAGTTAACACATATTTCTACTTTATGTTCTCCGCATATATTTTTTTGGCACTTCATACATTTAACTTTAGTCATGCGGTTTCTTTTGTATGAGCAAAGTGAACATCTCTTTCTTTTTTTTGGTTCAGGTTCATCTTCTTGTTGACTGGCCCTCCCCTGTATTATTAGGCACCAAATCCTGGATACTTTAAGTCTTTTCGATAGAGTTGGAATCGATAGCCGTTTCTCTAGAAAAGGATTGACAAGTTTGATGTGCAAATCACGCATAAATGCCTTTCTATTTAGAGGCTTTTCTTTGGCATTGAGCTTGTTTTCACAATAAATTACATAGCTGTTTACTAAGGCAATGTTAAGTATTCCATAAAATAGGCACATAGGCCATCTATAAGTCTTTCGGCTACAGCTCATATTTGAACACATCTGGTCTAGAGTGTCAACACTACTTTTAGTCAGATGATGATTATAAAATTCTATCATGTTTGGTTTTTCATTGTTTGTTCATTTATAGTCCCTTCTTCAGAACATGATGATAATAAATGAACCACCTTGTTAGGTTTGGGCTTGTAGGATAATAGTGTCAAAGGACCATCGTAACAAAAAATTGCTGTACCAGTTGCTCTTGTCCTTGAGTTTTTCAATTCATTGGGTATTTCTCTTTTATTTGAACGCAAAGTACCCACTAAAGTTAGTTTATATGGTTGAGAAAGAAGAGATTTAGCCTTACCTGAAGTAATATTTCTATTTGATCCATGTAATGGCTGGGTTAACTGTTTTACATAATATTACTGCGCCTAGAGGTAGTCCTCCGGTTTCTGTGGATTCGCCTAAATAGTGGGCTGCGTTTATCATGTATTTAGAGCTGGCATCACAAACCATTACAATTTTTATACCGTACTTTGTTAGGTACGTTTGTTAGGTATGTGAAAAGGGCATCTCCCTCTAAAGGCCAGTAGTTGTTCATCTATAGTCACATACATCCCAAAATCATAATTTGTATTGTATTTTTCAATAAATAGATCCCAGACTTTTCGAATAGGCACAAATCTGTCCCTATTTTGGGTAGATAATCTGAGAGACTTACCATCGAATCTAAGACATCGTATCAAGAATTCGAATCTATCTTTACTCATTGTGGTAACATATCTTGAGCCAGAAAAAGATGCATCGAACAACTCGTCGGTTGACAAATGATTGTCCTTATGAGCCGCGGTTAAAACAAAAAGTCCAATTAATGCCCTGATTTCACATGTGTCAGTTGTTTGCTGGGTGTTTCTAATGACAGAATAATTTTGCTGTTTTACCATAATCTCGGAGTTTGTCCACTTTACTACTTCCTCTATAATTTTTTTTTTTTTATATCATAGGTGGCAAACGAGCAGGCGGGTCACCTGATGGTAACCCGCCTGCTCGTTTGCCCCCGTTTGGCGTTGCCAGCCTTTGAGATAGGAGTACGCTCTTTTCTTGAAGGTTTAAAGGTCGTATCGGTCCGGAAATACCGCAGGCGACAATTTGTTCCAGAGATTGGTTGTGCGAGGCAAAAAATTTCTGGAGAACCGCACAGTGGCACAGCACCTTCGACTCTGTGACGTTTTCCCGAGAAATGTTAGCGCGGCCGGTATACAAGGCATCACTCGTGCTATCATCGGCATAGCAATGAATGCCACTGATTTGCAGCATATCATTGATATGCAGTGTAATGCAATACAGATCCTTGTGGGACACCAGCATTCACTGTCTGCGAGAAAACTGGTGATCCGGTTGCATAATTTCTCGGGAAGCCCATAGGAAGGAAGCTTCGAGAGAAGCGCTTTGTGCCAGACCCGATCGAAGGCCTTCGCTACGTCCAAGGTGACTGGCAACGCCTCCCCCTTGGTCTCGATCGCCTGTGCCCCAGTGGGCACATGCGCTCGAGACCAAGTGTAACTAACCTAACACACCAGTGTGTGTTAGGTATACGAGAAGATCACCAGCTGAACGACCCTGACGGAAACCGTATTGTCTATCATTGAGTAGCTGGTGGTCTTTTAAGTACCGAAGGAGCTCGCGGTTGATAATGGATTTCATTATCTTGGAGAACAAGGTGGTTATGGCTATAGGTCTATAGTTGGACGGATCCGAGCGGTCACCTTTTTTAGGGATCGGGTGTACTAAAGCTGTCTTCCATGAGTTCGGGACGACGCCGAGGGAGTAGGGGAGCCGATAAAGGCGCGTTAAAACCGGTGCCAACTCTGGAGCACACGTCTTCAGCACGATGGGAGAGATTCCGTCGGGCCCACTCGACTTATGAGTATCAAGGGAAAGAAGTACTTTACGCACTGAGCTTTGGAAAAAGCGGACTTCCGGCATAGAGCTGTCGCACCGCGGAATGGTCGGCGGTACGTTTCCCCCGTCATCCAAAGTCGAGTTGGACGGAAATGGTTTGCCCAAAAGGTCGGCTTTCTCCTTAGCGTCGTGGGCCAACGAGTTATCTCCCATTAGCAGGGGTGGAAGGGATGGTCTACAGAAATTCCCCTGGACAGCTTTGGCAAGAGACCAAAATGCTCGAGTTCCAGAAGGGAGACCCACCAGCCTCTCACCAATTCTGCCGATGTGTTCCGACTTCGCCCTGGCAATGTCTCTTTTGAAAGACCTGGAGGCAAAGTTGAACTGCTTTTTTAATGAGCTGGTCTTTACATCCCGTACTGCCGCTGCATTTGCCCAAGCTTGGTAACATTCCTGCTTTCGGCGGGACGCCGTTTTGCAGGATCGACCAAACCAAGGCTGGGATTTGACAAAGTGGGAAGTGCAAAGTTATCTCAAAGTACCTCAAAGTGTCTTGAAGAAGACACTTTGAGCTCATTCTGCGTAAATAGTAACACCAACAATCAACAAAGTTCGGGTACTTTGAGATAACTTTGCACTTCGATACATGAGACGACCACCATCTTAGTCTACCCGTGACCATGGCTGCTGAAAAGCAACTGAAACGTCGGGATCAGTGTAAATAGTAAAATAACACCAAATAAATCGCGATAGTATCGGTTAAAAATAGTTTTATTTCAATATCTAATTAATAAAATAAAATAAAAACTTTGGCTAACTTTAGTCTTATTTTAAATAATTGCATTTTTATTTTTTTTTAATTATTACATGTCAATTTCTTTTTCTTATTTTTTTTGCCATAATTTATTTGTTAACAAAAGTTCTAAAAATTATCAAATATCTGCTAAATTAATTTTCATGGCCTTAACAGCGCAATCGGTCTCACTCAGTCTCATGCGCGTGGATAATGCTCTCGCGCTCCTACCCACAGAGGAATTAAAATTGAGTTTAGGGAATGATTGGCCCCTTGGATCGGTCTGTCTTCTTGTAAAAGGTTTTAAAATAGTTGTCTGGCGAACATATATAAAAACGACCCCGTTCGAAAATATATATAAAAATGGAACATCAGAATTTACGTGAAGTTAAGTAATTATTTTGGGAGCTTTAACGCGTTTGTTAAGCAATACGGCCGACGGAAAGTGTCTGGGAGTATTTTCGACTTATTTTTAACGATATTATCTAAAATATACGTGAAAATCAGCTAGGAGAATATACGTGAGGTAAGTAATGTTTTTATGTACCTTCATTACCTGACACCTGGAAACTGGCCGTCTAACCAAGCTAGCAGGTAGGCATGCGATCATAGTACATACTGATACTATACAATCGTCCACATTTCGTTCGTCAGAAAATACGTAACGTCTGGCGGCCCTGGGATCTTGGACTATCTGATTCACCACTCCTTTGTTTGATAAATGGATACTTATTTTGTAAATTAATATTAAAAAACACATGCGTTTAGGCATTTTACAAATTTTATGAATATGAAAATGTGGAAGAGTTATTTGATTGTGCCTATACGCTCGACTGACCGTAGTATGAAATTAAATGTAGATAACAAAAGAATGCTAGCCGTAAGTACCCACTTTACATTCGTTCTTAATAGCCGTAAGTACCCACTTTACATTCGTTCTTAAGTTGATGATTTGAATTGAGGCCGAAACACATTGCCGTCTACGTGAACAACTGTTAAGCAGTGGGGGAACAGGGGGCACAGTAAATCACTTTTTTTATATGCGCTCTGACTCACATGCTATTTGAGCTAGAATATGTCAAATATTGGTTTTCAATACCTTGACATCTTGTTTAAGTAAATCAACATGAAATTTAGCCCTAAACAAAATAGGTAACTTAAAATTGTGTTTTTAAAAAATGGGTACTTGATCCACTGAACCACCTTGGGGCACAGTGAATTTAAACTAGGGGTATTAACTCTTCTTCTTAAAACTAATAGTAACAAGTACCAGCAAGCCACCGCAATGTAAATATGAGGAATTAGTGACTAGTACATCTACATGCACCAACGAACCAGCCAAAACAAAATATGATGATGTAATCATGACCAGTACATCTACATCCATAAGACAGCCAATGAAAAGGAAATATGAAGATTTAATGATGCCCAGTTATCTACATATTCTGTGTTACCTACAAAGGTACACTTCACTAATTATTACTTAATTTAACATCAAAATCTTTGATAAAATAAATTATATCAGTAATAAGCAGTTGTGATGTGCTGAACAGTTTGGTTTAGTTAGATCTTACAAAATTCTATAAACCGGTTAAAGATTTTGACTTATTTTTCAGACAAACGCTGCTACTCAATGTGAAATAAAGATGATAGACAAGAGCACCAACCTTCACATTAAGAAGCTAATTACTAATATTACTACTGTTGATGTGCTATCATCTCAAGAAACTTTTTTAGCAGCTACTCCACCTTTATTTGGTTGTACATCAGAAACTGAAGAGTCTTCAGTGTTTGATGCAAGTAAAAGTGTATTAAAAAACGGAAAGATAATGTTAGACATAGTATTAAATAAATCTAAAATGTATTAGGTTTACCTAAACAATAGTTATGGCTTATTGATAATATTGTGGAAAAAAGTGCAACAAAAATAGACTCTCTTTACATTATTATAACTTTACTTAACCCTTAACCAGGCCCAAGAGAACTACACAACGTACATTACTTTCAACTATTGATTCTATATACTATTATAATTGTTATGGCATACGAACAAAGAAAATTGGAAAATGACTTGGAAAATTAAAGGAAAAACACGTGGGACAACATATTCCCATTGTCTGGAAAGAAATAAAAAAAAACTAAGTGCGACTACTTAATATTTGAACATAATTTTCTTGGATTTATTTCTTGTTAGGTTAAATAATTGACTCAAAATGCACGGGGTACTTCGCTGAGATAGGGCGGGGTATTATAAATATATGATGCACTGCAATGAAAGTGGTTTTATTTTGAGTACTATTTTATTTTCAAATATAAATATAAAAAATGTAATGAAAGTGTTTTTGATAAACATTCATCTATCAACATTGTTGTTCTGAGGTTTGGTGAAAATGTATCATGCAGGGGTACACACAAAGGGTGACCTTACATATTTGGCACATGTACTTCGAACGGGTATCCTTCTGTCTCGTACTACAGAATCTGCACCTCTTTCTAGTGGTCATGGGTTCCAAGTAATGCTGCCCTTTGTAACCCAGTCTTAATTCATCTGGGACGCCAAACACTCCTCCTTTTTTATTTTTCCAAATTATTGGGTTGTCTTTTTGAATATTTATGTACTCAGACTTTAATTTTCTGGCCAAACGCAAACGAAAATCTCGATGTATGTTTTTCCTTGTTTCATTTTCATGTTGATATATGATATAAGCATTTATTACAGCACACTCAAATAAAAACCAAAACAATCTTGGCCATGTTTTTTTGGATCTGCGTCCAATGGAGTATGAGCTACGGTAATGATCAAAATGATCAACTCCACCCATGTTTCGGGTGTAATCAGCAATAGCAGATGGGCAATACATTTTCTTTTTTTCGCCATTCTTTTGTCTTCTTTCTATTAGTTCTATTTTTCTAGGGTTTACGGCTGTTGTAAGGACGGTCACGTCTTTAGTATCTTTCCACTTAACTACCCCAACAGGTCGACAGTATCTGTATGTGAATTCTCCTGGTTGTAGTTGTTCTTTCTTACTTTCTTTTTTGACAAAATCTTCAGGAAGTCCTTTTCGTGATAGTCTAACAGTACCAATAGCAAATATTCCTTTGTAATATAAATATTCCAAAAGAGCGACAGAGGAAAAAAAATTGTCAAAGACTATCAATGTGTCCTTTGGTACGTTAACACACAGATTTTTCACCACTCTGTAACCCAGTCCTTCACTGTCGGCATTTTTATCTTTACCTGTATAGATGTCACATTGGTAAAGGTATCCTGTTTTCGCATCACATCTACACCACGCCTTATACCCTCGTTTAATCGGTTTACCCGGCATATACTGTTTTTTGGAATCACGACCTTTAAACTTTATCATGCTTTCATCGATTGATTGTGATTGAGAATTGGTAGCGTTTTCTTGAAATTTTTTATTTAAAATGTTCAACATTGGCCTTATTTTTTGAAGTTTATCATGATCTTTATGATTTTGTGGTAAATGAGTAGTAATATCGCAAACGTGTATATTCTCTATTATTTTTTTAAATCTTTTACAAGGCATTGTTCCAGATATTTCCTGATTATTGTAAAATGGGTCTGAATTCCAGTATAATTCGATATCTGATTGTGGGGCAATTCCCATAAGAATCACTATAGCCAAGAATGCCTTAATTTCATTACTGTCTACATCCTTCCAAAACTGGCTGCCTTTTAAGCTCGCATACTTGTTGGTGTTTTCGACAATGAGCTGAAATAATTCATCAGGGAACATATCCATAAAATGGTCAAATGGGGTACCTCTGTTGTCGTGTTTTGTAGTAGGTTGTAACTGTCTACTAAAATCACGATCTTCAAAGTAACCTACTTTTGTACGCCACTTTCTTTGCTTCGCCTGTAATTCAGCATAAGTTGGCTCACAAAGTTGATCATCGTCGGGAGCTAAGGAAATGGCCATCTCTTCTTGTTCAACCATAACCTCAGGAGTTTGCTCACAATCTCCCAGACTCTGAGACACACTTTCTCTGTTGGTATGTGGAAACTTAGATTTCGGCAGATGTTGAGATGAAGTTGTCGCGGTGTTATACGGAAATGTATATTCTGGTGAAACATCAGGTGAAATCGTCCTGGTACCAGGTAGCGTAGGTGAAAGCTGGGAAAGACCGAAGACAGCATTGTCCAGATGTGCCGGTGTCTGCAAAAACTGGGATGTGCTGGCCACAGGTTCTGGTGTGTCGTGTGCTGGTGGACGCTGAGACAAGCAATCTCTGCATGTGCATATAAAAGTAGGTAGTGTGCGCTTTGGTGGACGCTTAGATGAAGCTTCTGTGTCGCCCTGTGATGGACCCAGCATTGCATCAGCAAGTGAAAATTTCGATAAAAGATGTGATTTATATTTCTTGTCGACATGCAGAACCTCCTGGTCTGAATTTGACAAATAGTGGTCATTTTCTTGTAACAGTTGTACTTGTGCAGGACTACCCTCAAGTATATGCAACAAATCGTCATTCGAAATACCTTGCATGTTGTCTAAAGCAGTGTCCATAACTTGAGAATAGCAATCTTTAAGACTCGCCTTGCAATCGTCATCGTCGCTACTATCTTCCGACGACTGCCAATATTGGAGGATGTTCTCAATTTCGTGGTCTTTAACGGTTTTCTAAAATAATAAAATCATAATCAGGCAAAGGTAGCATAAGTCCCACAAAACAAAAACGTTAACAGGCAACGGTCCACATTTGTCCCACAACATTTGGGAAGATATTGTGACAAATATTTACAATAATCTACAAAAAAATATGTTAAATCCACAAGAAAAACAAATAATCTACAACATATCCAAAAATTACACGACTTACCTTTTGTTTTTTCGACATTATTAATAAAAATGTTCACTGTGCTATGAAAACAGAAGCGCGCAACTGACTCACGAAATCAAATGGCTGTCACTTTGACAATTGCGTTCGGATGCACAGTTTTTTATTCTGGACCCATAGATAATATATTTAGGGTAGCCATTTTTATAAATTGTAGATTATATTACCAGAGTCTGGAAAGGACAACGAAAAAAGATGTGGGACCGAATCGTACCGGGGCCTGGTTAAGGGTTAAGATAAAGAAAAATGACTCTTTAAAAAGAATTAGTGATCATTTTGATGTAACTCGAACAAAATTATCATCAATGATATTATTAGGGATTGAAGTATTTAATTCTTTGAAAAATTTGTTTATTGTCCTCAATCCAAACAAATAAAAGAAAACCTACCCCCCCTGCTGAGTATGATAAATTCTAAATGATAGTACACAAATTCTGAAAACTAAAATATATATTTAGTTATTATAATAAAATTTAAATAAATTAGTAAATATCTTTCATAACGAACATATAAATAATAAATAATATTTCTATTATTCAGAAGTCCAAGGATTTTCTAAATGGGCCGAAATATCTACAATCGGTATTGCACCATGTTCTTCTTCATCTTCAAAACTACCGTCCACTTCATCGTCATCTAACTATTCTGCATCTTCCGTACCATCGTTTTCATCTCCTATTATGCATAACAGCTCTCGAGCTCGCCGAGCTGCGATACGAGTTGGTTGTACGCGCCGAACTACTTCAACCTTTCTTTTTTGTTTTGGATGTAAATTTTTTAAATGCTGTAGTAAGGTTTTATTAGACGTGTGATATAGGCTATATTCTTTACATGTTCTACTCGCCAATTTATCGTGGGCTGACGGACAAAACCAATCGTAAGGAATTGGTTTAAAATCTGCAGCTTCAGGCTGAAGTTTCACAGCAAGACGAGCAAATAGGTTAAGATATGTGCCATCATCAGAATTCACTTGCGATACCATTAATCCGTTTTGAGTTTGTTGTAATTTAATTGGTGGAGGCAAAAATCCGTTTGGAAGTAAATTTCCCAAACTACTTCTGCTTTAGGCACAGCAGACTTCGTCTGAGCATTTCAAAATTTGCAATAAATATTGTGATTCACGAACATGTTCACAGTACCAATCATCGATTAATATTTCTACATTTTCACTAACCTCTTCTTCTGGTATATTATACTCTGCATGTACATCATAACTATCGACTTTTAACGACTTACAAAACACTAGCCAAAGTTGTCCCTGCATATTCAAAGTTTTTTTTTCCAAATCTTTGTCTACGGTTTTACCGTAAGAATCTAAATGCGATCATTAATGCTCATGAGGCAAAATTAAGCCAGCAAGCTCATGACTTAGCGGAGCCATTCTTCTTTCCACACGATTGTAAGCACTCCTACCCGGTGCATTGGTAACAACAAATAAAGCATATAAATGAAATGTTCGAAAATGCTGGATAGCATAAAATATTACTTTTGCGTAGCGAGGATTTTCGTCAGGACCCCCATCAGCAGAAATGATTAGTACAGGTTTTGGAAATCCAGTGTTGGTGTAGGCGAAACTTCGAAATGATTCCAGTTCAATTTTTTTTTAAATCATTGGCATGTGTCTTGGCAGTCGAACTAGAATGCTGAACTAGAATGCTTGCCACTCCGAATAGCTATAAATGTTGGTCCTGAATAGGTTACTTTTGAAGGATTTCCAAAACCATTCGGTTCAATAACAATACCAGCGTATACAGACGGTATCAATTTATGTCCAGCAGCCACAACCCAGTCATGGTCTGGAAGAGAAACTCTATATTGCATGTGCATTAGTAATGGCGCTTGTTTTGAAGCTGCTGTGAGTCCGATCGGAACTCGGGCTTTATCATCCTGAGAAAGAAAAAATACTTCATTGGGTCCAAGAAAAGAAGCAAGACTCTCTAAATATCTAATTGAAGCTGTCGCAAACTCTGTGTCAATATGTTTTTTCTTCAAGTCATTTTGAGCATGAATTAATTTCACTGGAACTGTAGATACATGTCTCTTACCTTCACGAGAAAATGAATTTCGTGCTAAAAGTCGGAAGTACGTAGCACTCCTACTTAGTTGAAAACCCAAAGTTTTTAATTGCTCGTGTAACTGATCTTAATTTTTACAGCTTCTTACTGTCTCAGTTCTACGTCGTTCATCAGCAGAACTACCAAAGATGGCAATTTTCATGATAGTTTGCAATATATCTGGCTGATCCTCTTCTAAGCTCGGCTGACCGGGATTGCTTCTTATTTTTAATTTTTCTGCGACATCCGGATGCTCAAGACAAACATCCTCAAGCTTTCTTTTTTTTATTGCACGGGATTTCGATGACCTTTGTTGAGCTGATTGTTTACGCTTGAGAGATTTTTTTTCAGTTTCTATTTTTTCTTTTCATTTTTTTATTTCTTTATCAAGTCCAGGTGTAGACAATCCAGAATCTCTTTGTAGTAGCAACAAATTTAAACTTGATTCCATAACTGTTTTTTTTTTTGCTTTCATCTTGGGCGGGTGTAGCCGTTTTTGAACTGCATATTTGCTCGTCACGAGGTGAAATTTTTTCAGCAGAAACTATTTTTTTAATTGAAAGATCTTTACTCGTCGACGCTTGAGGTCCATCTTTAGTTGTATTTTGTGGCTAAAAACAAAGAATTGATTAGAAGTATACCTATATTAAAATTGATTGAATAAAATAGAGACTTATACAGGCTTGTTTATACTAAAATTCTACACCGAAATTATTTAATTTTCTTATCTTTATGATCTTAATTATCGATCCATCAAAATCATGTACACATAAAAAATATTTTTTTCGTTCATCCGTTAAATTTCTAGCTTTGTTCTGGGTTATCTTTTGATTTAAAGATTCAATATTATTTTGAATATTCACTTCAAATTGTTTGCCATCACTTTTGTACTCTTGCTTGAGATCGTTCCAAATCTTATTGACATTTTCTTGTACGATCTTGGATTTTTTATCCGGATAACACTTTTTATAAGTGTTAAATAGTTTTTTGGTAGAGTTCACCTCTTATCGATGTCATTGTTATCTTATATGTATCTCAACTATTAAAATCAGAAGTGACAAATTTCGGCAATAAAGAGTATAAAGTAATTAACTGAAGAGTATTAAATTGAGAAGATGAAAAAAGCGTCTGTATTAGTTCACTGCTAAATGGCGAATGAAGGAATAAAATAATAATAAATATATGAGAAGCAGTATTTTCATTTGTTACTGAATCGAGAGAGCAGGGTACGTGGAAACGTTACTCTCTCAAGTATTGGAAAAACAAAGAAACCTGTTGTGACGGATCGCAACGCCGCTAGAGTCGCGCCACAGAGCTAGCGCTCATGTCAAAAAATAATAAACGGCGAACGTCACGTTGCCGTATACCCCCCGTCCCCCCTTGTCACATCTTGTCACACTCAGGCAGACCCCTCCCCCCCCCCCCCCTTGTATGCGAACGTATTTTATGAACGGCCCCTTTGATAGCTTGTAAGTTAATTAATTTACAAGAAGAAATAATAAAAAGTTATTTTAAATTTATCAGTTTTATTATTTTTTTGCACTTTCTAGTAATTTAGGGAATTTATATACTCGGTGTGTTCAAAAAGTAAGGTGACTTTGTATTTTTAGGAATAAATATTGATTTATTCATCAATATTTATTTTGCCCCCTTAAAAGTAATCCCGCTCAGATACAATACACTTGCGCCAACGCTTTTTCTTATCCTCGAAGCACTTCTCATAAGTACTTTTCGGTATAGCCTTGAGCTCTTCCAGCGATGCAGTTTTTATCTCCTCAATCGTTGCAAATCTCCTTTCATAGGTCTCTTTAATTTTGGGAACAGTAAAAAGTCACATGGGGCCAAATCCGGTGAATATGGTGGCTGAGGCATGATTGTGGTGTTGTTTTTGGCCAAAAAATCTCTTACAAGCAAAGATGAGTGACCAGGGGCATTATCGTGATGCAAAAGCCATGAATTGTTTTTCCACAATTCCGGACGTTTTCTTCGTATTGCTTCTCGCAAGCGGCACATAACTTCGAGATAATACTCTTTATTGACCGTACGACCATATGGCAAGAACTCCTGATGCACTACGCCACGGTAATCGAAGAAAACAGTGAGCAAAACTTTGACATTTGATCGAACTTTGCGTGCTTTGTTTGGTCTTGACTCATCTGGGCTCTTCTATTGGGACGATTGGGCTTTGGTTTCGATATCATAAAAGGGTCATAACTGGTGACGAATCATGGGTATATATACCCATGATTCGTCACCAGTTATGACCCTTTTGAGCAAATTAGGATCATCATTGACGTCTGTCAACAGCTCATGAGCGATTCTCATGCGACGGTTCTTTTGGTTAAAATTCCCAAATGCTATGCATGCCCAAAATGTTATATGCGAACATCCTCAGCAACTTCTCTGATAGTGATTCGACGGTTTTCCAAAACAATTTTCTACACTTCTTGAACGTTTTCATCTGTTGTTGACGTGCTTGGGCGTCCAGGGCGAGGATCGTCATTGGCATCTTCCCGGCCATCTTGGAAGAGTTTTTACCACTTGTAAACATTTTTTACTCGGAACAGTTTCACCGTCTGTCACTGTCAACATTTCGAGTGTTTTGGAGCACTTAATTCCATTTTTTACACAAAATTTGATGCAAATTCTTTGATCAATTTTTTCGATAGCAATAAATCGCCGAGCACGCAAAACACTTCTTACCGTTATGCCTCTCACAAACTAAACGTATTATTTGGCTGAAACTGTAAACATAAGTTCGTGACGAGTGTATCAACATAAAAAAAATAAACAAATCGGTAATCGAATGTACATTGCGTTATCGTTGGAGTTATTGGCTGGGTATTCTAGAGGGAGATCTTGCTGCTGATAAGGTATTTGAGTCACAAGTCTCCTCATTAGTTTGTGAAAAGTAGTCATAGTTGTAGTCGTAATAATAACTGTCATCGTAATAATAACTGTCGTCGTAACATTCGTTGACATTTATCTCACGAGATCTGAAGTAATTGGTAGGTGGTGGGTTGCCCTAAGTACGCCAATCATGTCCGCGGGGTCCGCCTGAAGGTGGCAATGGCCTAGGGTTAAAATGTTGTACTCCACTCATCGGTCTGGGGGCAACTGGCTGACTGGGTTGATTCCTAGGTGGCAACCGGAACACGTTACTTTGGAGATTGTAATTGCGGGGTCTAGCATTGAACATGTGTTGTGTGCGTGTATACGTACCTGAGGTGAAGGTTGGTTCTGCATATGATTCGGCCTAAATCCTTGCGGGGGCGCAAACCTATAAGGTTGCGGCGGCTGGGGTTGTGGTCTTTGCATCGCGGGTGCAGGCCAGAATGCTGCGGATGGGCTATGGCTATTTGAAAGTTTTGGAATGTGTACAGGAGTCGAATGTGTGACCCTAGGGTCGGCTGCGACTTGGTAGTTAAATCGTTACGCTGTTGCAAGTACATTATGTTCATTTCCTCCTGAACATATTCTAAAGCTTTCTCAATCGTGTCAGGTCTCATACATCTAATTCGTGAATCAAGAGGTTCCTGTAATCCTCTAACAAAAGCTTGCATAGTGAGCTTCCTGTATAGTGTACGCTTAGCTTCTATGGTAGTGGCTATAGTCTCGTGAAGAGTAACGTAAGTCATGATAGTGTTGAACAGTGTTTAGCAGTGATCATAAAATTCCTGTGGGCGTGGGCGGTTTCGTCCCTTTGGTCGGCAAAATTATTAATGAGTGCATTACGAACATCTAACCAATTATCAGGAATACCATTCGCGTTTATAATACTAGCGGCGGGTCCAGTAATTTTATTAAGGATCCCGTTTAACAAGCATAGGTTAGGTAATTCGCTACCAGGTTCCGCACTAAGGTAACTATACACCACTTGGTCACATAATTTAATAAAACGTGTGAGAACGTTTGGGTTCCCGTCAAAATCGGGTACAGGGCGTAAGGCCTTAAAAATTGTGTCCGGGGTGTGAGACATCTTGCTATTATTAAATAAGGTATTTAATTCTAAACTAAAATCGTCTAAATCTACATTTCTACTACTATCTAATTATACTTGCCGGCGAGTCTGTCTTAGCTCAGACTCGCTAGTGCGGGAATTATCAGGATGAAAAATTTTGGAGCTTATAGGAAACTACACAGTAAAGGAAAACAACACAAGAATGAATCTGTGCAACTTACAATTTCATCTCGTTTCTCTGCGTATTAATGTCTGGATACTCTTCCTCCACGTGGCTGCAGCTCTCGTAGATTCGGGATACTCGAACTGGGGCTTAGGAGCCACTCGGGCGATACGCGAACGCGGATTACGATATTAGAGAACCGTAAAGCTCGCGAAAAGACCCGCGAGAATCCTACCGACTGTGCCAGTTACGTAGGTGACAGCCGGAGGAGTTAAAAGAAACTGAGATTGAAAATAATAAGAATTTAAATGAATAAATTCAGTTACAATTAGGATTTATAATTAATACTAAGTCTAGACTTGGACGATGCTAGTACCAAAGTCACCGAATAAAAATGTTACGGAATTCTAGGTGTACAGTAGCATTTAGCTGACGGCGCAGGCACGAGGCTGAGCGCGACACCAGGCATGGAGTGCTAACGATGCGACGATGCAATCGGGTCGCATGATGTTGCTTTATGCTGCGGCTTTGCTCGTTGTAATATTATAATTATAGTAATATCGTAATTGGGGATTTCAACTCTATTCTTATATTATTGAGGAACGTTTTTCAGTTGACTTTATTTACGTTTAAGCAAATTTTTTTTTAAATTAAATGATGTTGAGCGTAAATACCAGTCATATTGGCATAGAAAACCCCGTTATTGGCAGTGAACATGACCTATTATTGACTCACCTGTATTTTACATTATGAGCATAGCATAATCTGATAGATAACCTATTATTTGATTTCAATTTAGTGTTTTTGTTAACTTAAGCGTTTACAGGTTACAGAAATAAAAAGAATCATAAAAAATATTATATGTTTTTTATCAAAGAACATAGTTTAGGAACTTATTTTAACAGTCTCTTATAAAGTGTTATAAAATATCAATTAGACATTAACAAAATTAACAAATAAAATAAACTGAGATCGTTCATACTAATCATATAAATCAGTCAACATGTTAAGGTTGTTGTATCTTTGTAACTATTAATCATCTAATTCAGTCAACATTTTTCTATTTCAGCAGTGGTATATGTTCTATTACCACTACTCCCTCCTCTATGCTGTACATCTATATCAATTAACTTCTGATCATTGTCTTTATTTTCAGCAATGGTATCTTCGCTATCAAATTTATAAAATTTTTCAGAAAATAATATCTTTGATACTTCGCCTTTAGGCTTCCTTTTGGTTTTAGTTTGTTTCTTTGGCACCGGTCGTTTCTCTTTTTCTATTTTCTTTCGTTCCCTTTCTTATTTTCTAAATTCCTTCTGCTTTCTCTTCTTTTAATCTGAATTTTTCACTTTCTTGCGCTTTCCACTGCACTGAAGTTAGTGCAAACGGAGTTTTAGCAGTGTTTTTAATTCCTTTTCTTATCGGTGTTTTAGGTAATATCAAAATTTCATTTAACTTAACTGGAGTAAATTGAATACATTGATCTGCAATAATTTGTATTATTGAACTTTTGGTAAATCTATATTCTGGTTTTCAGGTGTATTATTATGTATTTGAGCACTATGACTTATTAATTCAAAATGAGGCTCCTGTGATAAATCTTCAATGACCATGTTCCTTTCATCTGTGCACTCTACGATTTTTTCAAAAACAATTTCTTCTGAAATTGGGACTAACTTGGATTCTTCAGGTTCAATAATATTATTTGGACAATCGTTCTTCATTACTATTTGCATATTTTGGATTTCCAAATTACTTAAGTCTTCAACTTTATTTATGGTTTCTAAATTGTGTTGAGAAATGTTCTGATTCTCTTTATCAATTCTATGGACTCTTCCGTTATTGATAAATAACTACAGCGTGTCAATAAATTGGGGGAATGCCAACAATAGGTGTTTTTACCCTATTTACTTTCAGCTTGGTCTAAAGTTTTCAAATTTATTTCTTTAATAACATTATCATTAAAAAGTTTATTTAAAGATGTTGTAAAATTTGTGTAATCATGTATAGCTTCGTCACCAATGAATGCTAACATAATATCAAAGAAATTATTTGAATTTGATTTATAACCATCATCAAACTTCAAAATGAGCGAATTACTTAGATTTCTCCTGCGACACTCTTCTGTAAATTCACTTAAGACAGTACTGTTTTTTGGTGACAGTTTTAGGATCTTTAGCCTTCGAAAATATTTCTTTACTAGAAACATTTTCAGTAATGACACTAGTGAGAGTAAGTTTGTTCCAGTAACATTCAACTGCAGTTTGAAGGTTCAGAACTTTTTTTTACCAGCCAAAATAGTAGTAAAAGAAAATGCAATACAATACAACCACCTGTAAAGAAATAAAAAATATTTGTTCAATACAAGTTTTAATTTAATGATCTGGCTTTATTATTGGTCTTAAATATACCAGCGGCTGCAGGACAATCTTCACAGGCTGCATTAATGATGGTATTAGTTTGTTCATCAATTTTACATGTGACTGCGTACAATTTCCTACTTAGTGTTTAGGTACAGTTGAACAAATTGAATCGTGACCCCCCTTAGGGTAATTTTCCTACAGTCATTCTATACCAGTAGGTTGAAATTAGCTTGAGCATACATTTCCTTAGTAACGAATCTGTTATCTATCACTTTATAAGACCCTGACAGTCACTGACAAGGCGATGACATAGACGCATGACGATTATTATGACGTATTATGAGGCTATGATAAAATTGTTTTTTTTTGTCAAATTCGTCCTTTCGCACAGGCTACGATCACTGCCGCTGCCTCACCTGCCTGTATTGCACAAAAAAGGTTTGCTATCGCCAAGACCTTCATTTTAAATAAGGGTTGCATCAAACATATTCGGGATTTGCCTCAGTCATGCGTCAAGTCTACCTGTTTCTTTATAAAAAGACCTTTGTAACATTTAGTCACAAAAAATAAAACAGTAAGGTTAAAGAATTATAAACTTTATTTTATTTCGTCAATAGGTCTTCCGTTTATTGCAAATTGGCATTCACGTTGTAAAGTGAATAAAGAACAAAAATGCCCAATAGAAATTCTGTGGGGTATGATGGTTCAAATGGTTTGGGCCGGTGGGATTACTAAAACATAAAACCGAGTGTAAGCGCCATGGCTTTCAATAACGTCTAATAATCGATTACGCATAGACACGATTAGACGACTACAAATGTCACTTCCCCTCATGTAATCCCAAATTTCGTTACAATGCAGCTCAATTGCTTCTTTAGTCCTCTCGTTCTTATTATCCCACATTTGAACCATCAAACCCCACAAATTTTCTATTGAGTTAAGATCTGATGACCTAGACGGCCATGGAATGAGAGTAAATTCATCTTCATGCTCGGTAAACCAATTTGAGACAATTCGGGCAGTATGCACTCGACAGTTATCATGAACATAGGAGAATACTGGCACTTCTTCACGCGGGTAAACGGTTCGCAAAGTCGGTAACATTGATTCTTCCAATAAATCGACATAGTTCATAGCGTTCTGACGAGGATAAATTTGAACAAGTTCGCCTACACTATCAGCATTCATCCACGCCCACATGTTAGCTGAAATTCGGCCAGATGAATGGTTGGACACTACGTGATCCTCTGTGTATCTCGTGTTATCGTAACGCCACAAATTTAAACGCCCGTGTTGAGAAGAGCGAAACGATTTTTCGTCTGTAAAGATGGTGTTTGTCCAGTCGAAGTCTAAATAATTACGTGCAAAATTGAATCTCGCAGTTTTGTGTGCATCTGTTAAGTGAGCTTTCTTGCTTTTGAATTATTTCTTATTGTTTGTAGACAAACGTCGTATCGTGCCGCAAAATATCGGGTACAAGTAAAAGGATGTTCTTCGTAATGCTCTTGCATTTCCGTTCTCTGTTGGTTTGTGATTCGACGAACCCCATGATTATGTCGTCGTCTATCTTCAAGAATACCCTCATCAGCGTGCCGTCTGATCCAGGTTCTGACTGTGTTACGACTAATATTTAATTCTCGTGATATTTCCCGAATGCCATAGCCTTGCTCACTGAGCACTACAATCCGAGCTCATTGTTCAGCCAAGTTGGCCATTAATGATTTGTTTACGGAATTCCTAGCGGGTATAATAATAATAATAATATATTATGTCCTGGATTGCACTGAATATATCGAATTTTTTACAGCCTACTACTTGACATCTGACACATAATGTCATTTTATTTTTAAAATGATAAACTTTTTGAGTAATGAGAAATAGTTTGGATTAACAACATCTTATTTGACATTTAAATTCAGACTGATTTATCAAAAACATTATTTATTTTACTGATAACAAAGGTTAAAATTGCATAGATCTCTGACTTGTAATGACGCATTTTTGTTCATATTTAAAACGTACTAAGTGCAAATAGTGAAAAAAACCTAAGTACATTTATGATTACAAAGGAACGATCGGCAAAGTGGGTCATGAATCAATTTGTTCGACTGTACCACTTTAGCACTGACTATACAATCATTGCCTGTTCGACTCACTTTGACGTAACCCACAGCGGTATTTATATAAAAATCTCGAGATGATCTGAAACAAGTAAGGACACTTAAGAAAATAATATCAAATTATCTTATACAGAAGGAACTCATTATTTACAATGATATTATTAAGGCAGATATGTTATAAGCAACCTCATTTTGAAGACTCTGTAATAGACGAGCACTCTCACTATCAAGGTCTTTTGTAATAAAAGATTAAAAATGTTTCTATTATAGAATTATATTCCAGCCAGACACATGTGCGTCCGAACCGAGTGCTACACAGAATGGCTAACGCTTGCACATGCACTCTTACAAAGTATGTGTCCCTACAGTACTCTCCTGCTAAAATATATATATATATATATATATATATATATATATATATATAGGAGCAGGGTCAGACATTTTCCTTATAAAAAAACAGTAAACTTCCGAAGCACACAGTTTATACGTATTAATACAGTTTGATTATTATAATAATTTATTAATCACTTTAATTATTACACACTTACACAATTACCACACACTTACACAATTACACACTTTATTATAATTACGATGCAACATGTGCACCGGGCGACTGTTGTCGAACGAATGAATGTCCGCTTTGTCGAGCGCTGCGTTTTATAGGGTTTTAGTAGTGGGGGTTGCCTGTTGCACGTGTTGCTTTAAAAACAAGGTGGCGGCGCCGTCACGACCATGCTGACATGCGCACGTCCTCGAGCGCGCATTTTTTTTTATACTTCTGAGGATAATAAACATGTTCGTTCATCCTGACATACGTCTTAGCCAACTAAACATCTGAGCTATCTACTCGTATTCATTTACCCACTAAAAGAAGGTGTCGACCCCTTTAGCTTAAACTGGACCAGATTATTATCCCTGCAGTTCAAACTAGACCGGATCGCGCTAGTCCGGGCACAGGCCCCTTTAGCTGATTGCGCTAGACCGGGCACAGGCCCCTGTAGCCGATTGTGCTAGACCGGGCACAGGCCCCTTTAGGTAGTTGCTAGGCCGGAAAAAATTCCCTGTAGCAGAGTCAGAGGCCCGGACTATTCCCTTCAATGACTCTTACTGAAATTATTATGATTACTTTTCTTTTATTTTATTTCTCCTTTTTTTTTTAACCCTTTTATATTGATTATCTTACTTTTTTTTTTTTTTTTTCTTTATATGTATCTTTAACTTGACTATTGTCGGTCAGTCTCATGTACAATGGCGTTCGTTGTTACATGAACCGAGTGCGGCAAATCAGATTCTGAACATCCCTCGGAGTTGGTGCGAAAGTTTTGAAAACTCTCTCTGTGTTCACTATCTACACTTAAAGTACGGGAGTCAACAGACAAAGTATCGCTACCAGGAGACATGTTGTCATTTGCGTCAATATACACTGTAGTTATATTATTATTTTGGGGATCAGTTTCATGCACAAGATTATTATCATGAGTACACGCCGTCACGTCATCTTCGTTATAATTTTCGGATATGTCAAGAAACCCTGCTGAACCGTGAGGAACTTCGCGGAGATTTTCATGGGTGTACTTATATGTCCTATTAGATCCGTTGACATGTCTTAATTCGTACCTATCGTTTTCTAAAATTGCAGTGACTTTAAAGGGGCCTTTATATTTTGGGTCAAGTTTCATTTGGTGTCGTTCCTCGCTTCTAACAAAGACGAAATCGCCTACAGCGAAAGGTTTTACCTTTGCCTTGCCTCTATTAAATCGCAAAACATCCGATTGGGCTGATTTTTCGATACCTTTGGATGCACTGGATCTTGCAGTATCGAGGTCTAACCTACTAGGCTCGTCAAAGCTTGTAGACACTTTTGCGATTTCTAGTGACTTGCCCTGGACGCCGAACATTAGTTCGATCGGGGTAAATCCGGTTACCCTACATCTAGTACTGTTGAGCGCGAGTTGGATATCACCTAACTGTTCCTGCCACGATTTATCAGAGTTATTCTCCGCTATTGTTAGTAAACCCTTCAGAGTGCGCATTATACGCTCGACCTGACCGTTAGCTCTACTTGTACCTGTCGCAATAAGATGTAAATCTATATTGTTGCCTATGCAAAATTGTCTAAAGTCAGAGTTATCGTATGATCGACCACGGTCAGCAATAATTCTTTTTGGTGCACCAAACAAATAAACAGACTCCTTAACGGCAGCAATAGCATCAATTGAATTCAACGACACAGTGTGTTTCAGCAAGACAAATTTTGTAAAGGCATCAATAATGACGGAACAGTATTCCCTACGGTCACTTTTTCCACTGAGCTTGCCTGTTAGGTCTAGATGCAGAGTGTGCCAGGGAACGGCAACTTTTGGGATTGGGTGCAGGCGTACCTGTTGTGCACCCGACGGACCCTTCGAGGATTTACAGATCACGCAAGAATCTACGAATTTCTTTACGTATTTAGACATGTTTTGAAACCAATATAGCTCGTAAAGTTTGTCTAGTGTTTTTTCATGCCCTAAATGTTTCAGTTCAGTATGCACGAGGCTTATAAGTGACCAGATAAGAGATCTAGGTAAGATCGGCAACCACTTAGTTGTTCTACCACGCTCAATCTTCCGATACAGTATACCTTGTCTAATATCGTATGTGTGTGAGACTTCAGGGGGCAGTTCGCTACATTTTATTTTAGAAATCAAATCTAAGATCTCAGTATCGCGTTGCTGTTCTACGGACAGCCACCCCTTTTCGAGTTTTGAAAAATTAACCACTTTCGTATCAAGTTTTTGTTCTGATGATTCTGGTTTATCATTGTCTATCTCCACAGGGGAGTTGCGAGATAGGAAGTCCGCATGAGCCATATTTTTACCTTCCTTGTAAATAATATTAAAATCATAAGACTGTAAAATTGCCCACCATCTATGTACCCTAGGGGTTAAGTCTTTTTTTGAATGGGAAGCCTTTAAGGCGTTACAGTCCGTAAAGACAGTAAATTTTCGACCGTAAGGGCCAGGCCACACGGTGCGGCACCGCACCGCACCGCATTACTCCGCACCGCACTGGCGGCCACACGAGCAGTGCGGCGTCGCAATGTTCTTACGGCGCCGTTGCGGCACCGCAACAGGCTTAGCTTGGCTTGCCCAGTTAACGACAGTCTACAATAAACAATGGATCGAAAAAGAAGTGTGTTGCTGCTATTATTACTTCGCCATCGACGAAATCGACGTAGAAGCACACGAAGATACTGGATCAGTCCATTTATTACCTTGAGGAATAGTGACGGCCTTTTTTTTCTTAAAGAATATCGAGAGTTGGTCTTAGACGAAAAGAGGTTTTAAAATTTTTTTCGAATGAGTGTGCCCACTTTCGAAAGTTTATTGGAAGCATTAGAGCCACATATACGGAAACAGTATACTAATATGAGGAATCCTGTGGAGCCAATAGAAATGCTGGGAATCACTTTAAGGTAAGTAATAAAAAACTTTTATTATTTGCACTTCTTTATTATTAATTTTCAAATCAATGTCAGGGAAACACTTATAACCTTGTAAAATCAAACTCCGTCTGATCGCTTTCTTGAGACACTTGACTTGGAGATGGAATAAAATTAGAGTTTGATTGTACTGTACTAAACGAACTTGTACTTTGATAATTTTTGGTTTGATACCCATGCGATGATGCTTCTTCATGCTGATAGGACGAAGATTGTGGATAAATTTGTCCATAACGCATATCTGTGATTATTTGCAATATTTTACTCTGAAACGTGAGAGTCTGAAGATCGGTAAAATCCTCTATGGATGGCAAAATACCTTTAAAAAAGTTCATGTGGCGATTCTCTGGCTCCTTGAGAGCTCTTAATGTTTCTTTTTCAAAATCATCCAATTGTTCTGCCGGTTGACAGAAACATAGCGGGACGATTCAGGTATTATATCATCATTTGTAGAAGTCATGCTCGCGTTAGATTCTTCGGGTACGTCTAAACTACCGTCCGTGGCATTCTGTGCTACTTTGGTTAGAAATAAAAGTTGATTATAGTAATGATATTTTGAAAGGTTTTTAGATGCTGAGCCGGATCTGGAAGCATCTTTCTTTTTTTTTAAATATTTATAAAAGGAGTCTTTCACATTTCTCCACTTTTTCACTACTGAATTACCTGAAAATACAAATATTTTATCCTAATACATAAGTATAGTTTATTTAATTGTATTATTTTTGTTACAGGTACCTAGGAAGCGGAAATTCGATAAAAGATTTAGAATTCAAATTCAAACGTGGGAAATCTACAATTGCTTGTATGATATTGAGAGTATGTGAAGCTATATGGAAACATCTTCTTCGAGACCACATCCCTGAACTGACAACAGACCGTTTGCAAATGATTGCATCTGATTTTGACATCAAAGCAAATTTTCCTCATTGTATAGGGGCAATCGATGGAAAACATATACGCCTATGTAATCCAGCTAATAGTGGCTCGTTATTTTTTAATTACAAATCTTTTTTTTCTGTGGTGTTGCTAGCTGTAGTGGACTCGAACTACAAATTTACTTTTGTTGATATTGGCGCATACGGCAAAGAGTGCGATTCAACTGTTTTCCAAAATTCAAAACTATACCAGTTACTGATTAACGAGAACCTCTCATTGCCTACTCCCCAGCCACTATGTGGTTACAATAGACCAATACCATGGGTGTTAGTGGGTGACGAAGCTTTTGGATTGAGTAAACATGTTATGCGTCCATATGGTGGTAAAAATCTCAATGTACAACAAAAGATATTCAATTATCGTCTTAGCAGGGCAAGGAGATATGTTGAATGCGCTTTTGGAATCCTAGCAAATAAATGGCGCATTTTTCACAGACCGATAAACATGTCCTATAATTTTGCAACTTCCATTATAAAAGCCTGTTGTGTTCTTCACAATTTTGTGGCCGATCGGGACGGTCTTCGCCCAAGTGATAAATTGGCCATAATTTGTGATGAATTTCACTCGCTTCAACCTCAAAATGATGAATTGACAGCAGCAAATGGTATAAGAGATGAATTAGCAAACTATTTTATAAGCAGCAAAGGATCTTTGAATTGGCAATTTAAAAAAATTTAGTCATCTTACCTATATGAAGAAAAATAAGGACTCACCAATTTGGTTCTTTTCGTCAGGCGTGTATGTATCGTATTCAGAAAATAAATTTTTTGTAACATCTTCCCATGCTTTTGCTTTCAAATTTTTGTTTTTAAAATTGTCATGAGACTTGTCCCACAGTATTTCCCGTTCCTGTATCAACGAAATGAGGTAGTCCACGTCTATTGATTTTACACCGGTACTCATTTTTTTGTATGATATACACGTAATTATCATCAACGAGCGTGCACTCTTGCCTATACGCCGTATAAACAACTGAGCGGCGCGGCGGCGCCGCTGCGGCATCACACTGCTTGCACCCCTCCCCGCCTCGTCTGCCTCGCGCCGTTGTCCGGTGCGCCTGCGGTGCGGCGCCGGAGCGGTGCCGGACGTACCGTATGGCATACCATACATTTTTATATGTAGGAAACCGTTGCGGCACCGCACAGGCGCCGCGCCGGAGCCCTACCGCACCGTGTGGCCTGGCCCTAAGCGCTCCTGTACACGATGCCGCCGCCGCGCCGACACCGCGCCGCCACCGCGCCTCTATGCTGTGTATACGTTCGCGACCGCACCGCCACCGCGCCGATTTTACCATACCACTATACAGTTGTTAGTAATACATTGCTAGCTGCGAAGAGCATACGCGTAGTACTCGCACGGATATGTCCAACTTAACGAATAAAAAGAAGTTAGTGTTGGCTTACTACATGTACAGAAAATGGCAAAATGAACGTCGTAAGTCCATTAGAAAGTTGTGGGTACATCCTATTCTAATGCGACGGGAGCAATATGGTGAATTTCACACACTTTACGAAGATCTACGAAAAGATGAGGGCAAATTTTGTGATTATCTGCGGATGAATTACAAGACATTCGACAAATTATTAGATTTATTAAAAAATAAACTGCAACACAAAAATACAAATATGCGAGCAAGTATATCTCCAACGGAAAGATTGGTTGTCACATTGAGGTAAGTTATCATGAAATTACTTTTTAATTTGTTTGATTCAATGAAGAAAAATCAAAATCATTTAGGATTGAATTTGCCGGACTTGCAATGCTTTGTAAAGAATCCTCTTCAATACTATAAGTAGATGCCTGAGATTGATTCCTCGAACTTGGTCCAGCAGCAGTACTATAACCATAGCTAGCCGGAGAAGCTATTACTTCAGGTGTCCGTGAATGATGTGGTGCGCTATAATTATTTTTATATTTAATGTTTCTTATGATATTTAATACTTGATACTGAAATTCAACAATATCTTCATCTTTAAAGAGTTCCACGGAAGGGGCTATTCCTTTAAAAAAAGACATCACCCTATTGTCTTCTTCTTTTTCTAAATTTTCCATAAACTTCATCATTTTCTTATCTACAGGATTAATTTCCTCTTTGTTTTTTCTTTTTTTGGGAACAGCATCTTCAGATATACTTTTTTCTTCCGGCATATTTGATCCTGATACACGTGGGAATTGGGTATTTTTTTTTAGAAAATTTAAATTATCGTAATATTGATATTTATAAATTGGTTTTGCACCCGATCCAGATTTCGTTTCACGCATCTTTTGGTCGCATTTCATCCACGCATCTCTAAGGTTTTTCCATTTCTGGGCCATTAGTTTACCTGAAATAATTATTAATTATATTTACTTTATATTTTGCAGGTACTTAGCAACAGGAACTTCATTAGCAGATCTTGAATATCGATTTAGGATAGGAAAAAAAACTTTAAGCGTAATTATAAGAGAAGTGTGTTCTCTAGTATGGTCTGAACTTTGCGCAAAATATATGCAAATACCATGTATGAACGATTGGCTTGAAATAGCAAATAAATTTAAGGATGCTGCAAATTTTCCTCATTGTGTTGGTGCTGTAGATGGGAAGCATATAAGAGTAGTTAAACCAAACAAAAGTGGATCGATGTTTTTGAACTACAAACATTACTTCTCCATTGTGTTGATGGCAGTCGCCGATAGTGACTACAACTTTATTTATATAAACGTCGGTGCTTATGGGAAGGATTGTGACTCAGGCGTTTTTAAAGAAACTTCTTTTTGGCATAACATGGTTAATAATACATTAAACTTGCCACAGCCTGCACCTTTACCCAACACTAACATTGTTTTACCATATGTATTTGTAGGCGATGAAGCCTTTGCACTACACCAGAACTTACTGCGCCCATATAATAGTCAACAACTTGATGCAGAAAAATCAGTTTTTAACTATCGTTTAACAAGAGCGAGACGATATGTTGAATGTACCTTTGGCATACTAGCTAATAAGTGGCGAATTTCTCATCGACCTTTAAATGTGTCGTTGGATTTAAGTGTTGATATTGTAAAAGCATGCTGTTTATTACAAAACTTTATACACAAAGAAGAGGGTACAAGGATGGCATCTATTAACGGGTGTGGTGAATTACAGGAACTTCTGCCATCAGGTCCAGTAGAAATAGTTCCTACAACAGCTAAGGATATACGTGATAAATATAAAGAGTATTTTAATACCGAACATGGAAGTGTACCATGGCAATATAATTATTGTTAAGATGGAACACGCGTTAATAAAATGTTATAAAAATTACACTTACCGTATTTATTTTTCTCTGTATCGGGTAGATCCCCAAAGTTCTCGTTCATTATATGACAGATCTCAAACCAAGCTTTTAAATTTTTACGCTTGTCTTTATATATTTCTAAACTTTTGTCCCATAACACTTCTCTTTCCTCCACTAAAGTAATAAACGTTTCGTAATCAAAATTATCCATGATAGGTTACTAAAAGTTAAGTGCATACATGCGCATACGTTGGCGGCCGGTAATGGAATAAGCAAAGTCAAACAGTGGCGAATGGCGGCGCTGTGGCGGTGCGGCGGCGGCGCGGGGGCGGTGCGGTCGCGAACGTATACACAGCATAGAGGCGCGGTGGCGGCGCGGTGTCGGCGCGGCGGCGGCATCGTGTACAGGAGCGCTAAAGGTAATGACGGAAATGTTCCACAGATTTCACAACGGCTAATGTTTCCAATTCGTAGGAATGATAACGACTTTCTGCATCATTTGTTTTGTGACTAAAGTATGCGATCACATGCGGGAGACTGTTGTGTTTTTGTATTAGAACAGCTCCATATCCATCACTACTAGCATCGGTGTGTAACTCAATTGGTAAGGATGGATCAAATATTTTTAGCACGGGCTCGGTAATGAGGTATCTAACAATTTCGTGATGAATTTTGTCATGCTCAGCGGTCCAAGTGACGTGACCCTTCCCAGATGTAAGCGGATACAAAGGCTTCATTAGTTTTGAAAAATTTGGGATAAATTGCCGAAAATACGTTGCTAACCCAATTAACTGCCTGACTTGTTTTACAGTGGAAGGTTTAGGGGCATTCTGCAGAGCTTGGACCTTGCGAGGGTTTGGTTTCAGCTCTCCCAGTGATATTACAAAGCCTAAATACTCAACTTCCTTTTTCATAAAAGAGCATTTTTTGAAATTGAATGAAAATCCCGCATTCGAAAGTGTTTCTAACAATTTATCAAGACGAGATAACCCTTCGTCTATTGTTTTTGATGCAGAAAGAACATCATCCATATAGACTAGAATTCTATCATCCTTGAGAGGTTTCAAAGCGGAATTGATTGCCCTCTGAAACACCTGTGGAGCATTTCTAAGACCGAAGGGCATGGTCAAAAATTCATATTGGCCGGTTGGTGTAACAAAAGCAGTTTTTTCTACAGAATTCTCGTGCACACGAATTTGATGGAACCCTGAAGCCATATCGATACTACAGTAAAAATGAGCTCCATGCAGCTTATCGATCTGATCACTTATTAGCGGAAGAGGGTAGCTGTCAGGTCGCGTGTTACTATTGAGCTCTCTGTAATCCACACACAACCGATCGGTACCGTCCTTCTTTATTACTAAAAGGATGGGGCTCGCAAACGGGGAAGAGCTTTCCCTAATGATTTTGGCATCTAATATTTCTCTTATTTTTTCGTTAACTATATTGAGTTCAGTAGGAGATAACCTGTAAGGTCTTCTATTAACGGTCTTTGAAGGGTCTATCAAATCAATTTTAAGCTCACCAGTCTTAATTCGAGTGGTAGGTAGTTTTTGAATAAAACAGTTGGAATACTTTTTAAGAATTTCTAACAATCGCTCCTTGTCCTTACCTACAAGGTGAGTGTCTACCATACTTTCGTCAAAAGATTTAGAAACAGAGGATGAATTTAATGTGTTACTCTTGGCAAACGTTAGCATATCGTTGCTTAATTGAACTGTTATACCTTGCCCTAAAATGTCGCGGCCTAACAAAACACTCTCACTAAGATTTTCATCAGGTAAAACGTGAAACAACCTCAAAATTTAGTTTTTGCACTGTCGTTAGGCATTTGATTTGTTGCGTAGAAACTACCCTACTACAACCGACTCCCCTTAGAAACACTTGTTCATGAAACCGTTCGCCTACTAAAGATTCAGAACAATTTTGTTTGATAAGACTACATTCTGAACCAGAGTCGAATATAAAAGGTAATTCAATTCCACTTAGCTGTAACACACCATGCGACGTTCTGGAACAGATGTTGACTTGTTTGCTGGTACCGGAACCCGAGGCGGCATCTTCTTTCTTCTTATAGCGCATCGGACAGGCGGACACCACGTGGCCGGGATCACCACACACGTAGCAGACAACAGGCGGCCGCCCGTTGGGGACGCCACTTAGTGGTAGTCGATGATGATTAGGTTTGGGGGCAACTGAAGGATTCTTCAAGATAAATCTCTGTTTATCACGGCATTCGTTGCCACGATGTCCTATTCTGCCACAGAAATTGCAACTTCCTCGAAATGCATTGGTGCTCCGAAAACGTTTCGTAATATGATACGAGATCTTCGCATTTTCGTTTGAGACTAAAGCCTCGAAGTGTGCGAAAAAATTGGCTTTTGTCGTTGATGACGACGGAGTTTAACTCTCGACGAATTTTGTCGTCGCACTGCGATAATATGGATATGGCGAAACCGGTAATCACTTTATCGGGCATATTTGCTTCAGGGATTTTTTCTATAAGTTGCCATAGTCGCATCCCTGCTTCAGCGGGACTCTCTTTGTGGTCTATTTGAAACTTGATAACCTGATCAAAGTAATCTTGCATCATCATGGGTTTCGCGAATGCTGATATTAGCATTTCTTTGATAGTGCTCCACGCTATCTTGTCAAGTGGTAGCTTAGTTAAGCATATTGCAGCGCGACCCTTGAGAGCATGGGTTAGGGCCAAAATTAAGTCGACTCCTTCCAATTTAGTCTGTTCGATTATTAATTCACTCAGTGTACACCAGTTAACGACATCGGCATCCTTTTCATCCGGGTCAAAATAAACCAGCCGAGGTGGCGCTGTATGAGCAGGCTGACGGGCCGTTATATTATCAGCAATTCTTTGGAAAATTGCCTCCATGCCGGACGAAAATAATGACATCTGGTTCATTAAACTGTCTGTCGTACTCGAAGATTGTAATGGGGGCGGATCCGACACTTCTGATATAGGAGCAGGGTCAAACATTTTCCTTATAAAAAAACAGCAAACTGCCGAAGCACACAGTTTATACGTATTAATACAGTTTGATTATTATAATAATTTATTAATCACTTTAATTACTACACACTTACACAATTACCACACACTTACACAATTACACACTTTATTATAATTACGATGCAACATGTGCACCGGGCGACTGTTGTCGAACGAATGAATGTCCGCTTTGTCGAGCGCTGCGTTTTATAGGGTTTTAGTAGTGGGGGTTGCCTGTTGCACGTGTTGCTTTAAAAACAAGGTGGCGGCGCCGTCATATATATTTATTTTTCTATTAAAAAATAAAAATTTTAATCGTGCAAAAACGAGTACAGTGTGCAGGAATTTGCCTGTCAGCAGTCTCGCTCGAGCCGGACTATATTATGTTACAATTCAACACAGATGATATTACATATAATTTAGAATACAGTGTTTTATTTAGATAACGACATTATTTAATAAATTAATTAGTTTTTTAACACCAATGAAAATATTAAAAAACAAGTTAAGTATCATTCATTTCACTCTAATTATAATTGATTGATGATTTTACGATAGGTACACATTTCACACACATTACATACAATGTAAATTACACGCAGAAGACATCTTTACGCGTAACCTCCTGTGTTAACTGAAGGTGGCTGCTGTGGTATAGTGTGCACCCTTACAACAGGTAGTGCGTCAGTTACCATGGCAATTTCCTTCCTCAGCCACTTCTTGCTACGTTTCGAGCAACGTTGCCATACAATGTACAACAAACAGATTGTGGTTATAATCAACAAGGACGCTAAAGTACATGTAAAATTATTTAATTTGTCGTTTAAAACGTTATTAACTGTAGTTTCGTTCACTGTATTGTGCTCTTCCTTACTTTGATTGTAACCCATGTTGTTACTTTTTACGAAAGAAAAAAATTGTTACACAAAAAGAATCTAAAGAAATAATAACTTAGTCAACTGCAACATTAATTTATATAGGTTCTTTTCAATTGCGAAATCTTTACTAATTGCTGATCACACAAATAAGACATTAGTCTGTTCTAATTGTATAAAACTAAAATAAAACATACTTTGCCTCGTGGTTGAATGTGACGTAATTTATAAATGTAAAAAAATCATAATGTACTGTTTATTAACTCCGCGAACCTTAAGGGTTTATTTACGATTCTACCGCTTCTTGTGCGTTTAGCGATTACGTCATCTTCTCCCACGGGGGTTTCATTTAACATATAAGCGGGTTTTAACCTATTTAATGATATAGAACTAAACCTATTACCTATTTTAACTACGTAAACTCTACCACGACGTTCGCTTACTGGGTAAGGACCGTCGTAAGGGGGTTGTAATGACCGACGTACCGTGTCATTACGTACGAATACATACTTACATTTATTTAAATCAGGGTGAACAAACAAGGATCTCGAACTTCGGTGAGCTCGGTGAAATCGGTTATAAGTAGTTTACGACCTAAGCCAGAAGGCTTAGGTCGTAAACTACTTATAACCGATTTAAGTCGATCTAGGTATTCTCCATGAGACATTTCGGTACTCACCTCGTCGTAAAATTCTCCTGGTAACCGTAATGCTCTACCGAATGTAAGTTCCGCCGCACTAACACCAGTGTCGCTTCGCGGCGCTGCTCGTAACCCTAAAAGTGCTGCTGGTAGTTCGTCTACCCATGAACTACTATTATACTACCTGCGAAACGTGCCATAAGTGACACCTTAAGTGCTCTATGGAGGCGTTCAATCATGCCGTTGCTCTCAGGCCTATAAGGCGTCGTCCGTATTTTTTCTATACCTAAATATTTCATCAATTGGCTAAATAAATTGCTCTCGAACTGTCTACCCTGGTCACTTGTTAGTTTTACCGGACAGCCAAAACGAGCTACCCAACCTTGAAATACTATTTTGGCAACAGTTTCTGACGAAATGTCGCAAGATGGAAAAGCTTCTGGCCAGCCTGTGAACCTATCAATCATGGTAATGCAATACCTGTACCCATCTGGTGTTATTGGTAATGGTCCCACAATGTCAATGTGTAAATGTTCGAATCTGCCTACTCTAGGGAAAGTACCTAATTCGGGTTCCGTGTGTCGATTAACTTTAACTCGTTGACATTGCGTACATGCCTTTGCCCACGTGCTTATGTACTTATTCATGTTGGGCCAGAAAAATCTTTGTTACCATTTTCCTACTAACGCGAATCCCGGGCTTAATTGATGAATTGAATCAAACGCTTTCCGCCGAAACTGCTCATGTAAATATGGTCTAACTTTGTTATCAGATATTTCACAATAAATAGGTTTTTCTGAAAATGGTAAATGCATTTGTTTAAATTGCAATCTACTGTTATCCGATGCTTGTAACATTTGTGCAATATATCCGTCGTCAAGTTGACGTAATGCTACTTCTGCGAAATCTATCGGCGTGGGACAGGTAATTGTTTCTACGCGGGAGAGTGTGTCGCTTACGACATTATCCTCGCCGGAAATATGACGTATGTCGGTCGTGAATTAGTTTATGAATGATAACTGCCTAACTCTCCTAGGACTATCTATATTACTGTTACTCTTAGTAAAAGCATACACTAAAGGTTTATGATCTGTAAATATAATAAGCGGTTGACCTTCGTACATGTTCCTGAAATGTCGCATTGCCAAAAATATAGCAAGTAACTCCCTATCATATGTGCTGTATCGCTGCTGAGTATCTGTTAATTTTTTAGAGAAATATCCTAACGGTTGCCAAGTATTATTTACCTTTTGTTGTAAAACTGCGCCTACGCCGGTACTAGAAGCGTCGGTCATTAAAGATAAGGGCGCGTCGCGCAGCGGGTGAGACAATGAAACAGCTTCCTGTAGGCTATGTTTACATTGCTCGAACGCTTTATTCGCCTCCTCCGACCATATAATAATCGTCTTATCTTTCTTTTTGGCGTTATGCAAGTAGGTATTTAATACTGACTGAGGGCGCGTACACATAGAACATCCGTTTTACAGGTCCGTTTAAACGTATATGTTATTAGCGTATGTAGTTGTATGAGCGAGTTCATACAGAATACAGTATTCCGGATCCAGTAAAAAATACTGATCCGACAAAATAAGCAGCAATCCGTTTTACAGGTCCGTTTAAACGTATATGTTATTAGCGTATGTAGTTGTATGAGCCAGTTCACACAGTATTCCGGATCCAGTAATACTATACTAATCCGTTTTATCGGATTGAAACCGCACGAGGCTTTGCACGGGGGTGCGCGGGGTGCGATGTGCTACACACAGCCGCCATTTGCCGGTTTCATTCCTAGAGTAGTGCACGTGTCCAGTGCTATCATAATCATGGCAAGCAAGGCGTTTGAAAAATATGTTGAGCAAGAAGTTTTGATAAATTGTGTTGAAAGTAGACCAGTTCTTTGGGACAAAACACTGGAGATTTATAAAGATAAAATTGCAAAAACCGCAGCTTGGCGCGAAATATGCGGTATTCTAAAGGAGGATTTTGAAGCTATGGAACAAAAAGAAAGACAAGAATTTGGTAAGTATTTATTTTATATTGTAATGGAGACATTGTTTTTTATTTTAAATAGCTTCATTCTGCCAAGAAACTGACCCAGATTCGGACACGAAATAGTTTTCGAATTCCGTTCGAACTGAATTTGCAGTTCGACCACCTCGTAGCGTTTCATCATCAGGTAGGCTATTGAAATGAAATGCTTCAGATTCGGATGTGTTGCCATCCTTTAAGCCCTCTTTTTCCCTTATAAAGTTGTGTAGAACGGTACATGCCTTAACTATCCATATAGCTGTTGTTTTGTTGACGTCTAGAGGCCGGTGGAATACTCTCCACTTATTAGCAAGAATACCAAATGCACATTCAACGTATCGTCTAGCTCTGGTCAAACGATAGTTATATATTCGCTTATTTACGTCTAAATGCGTCCCGCTAAATGGCCTCATTAAATTTTCGTGTAAACGGAAACCTTCATCGCCGATTATGACGTAGGGAACTCTCGTTTCTGAGCCTGTTATTAATGGGCAAGGTTCTGGTATTTGTAAACTGCCATCTAGCATCATTTTCCAAAATGTCGACTCCTTGAATATTGATGAATCGCATTCTTTTCCATACGACCCAATACTAACATATAGAAAACGATAGTCAGAGTCTACGATCGCTAATAATATGATGGAAAAAAAGTCTTTGTAATTTAGGTACATTGAGCCACTTTTTGCTGGTTTTCGAAGTCTGATGTGTTTACCGTCCACTGCTCCTAAACAGTGGGGAAAATTTGCTTTTGTGTCGAATCCATTTGATATATGCTCCCATTCACTCACTGTTGTAGGAAGTCGCATAAACTCGTCATTCAAGTTGTTCCATATGCATCGTGTAACTTCCTTAATAATGTTGCTTATAGTTGACACACCGACACGAAAGACGTAATAAAGTTCTTGAAATGTACACCCAGACGCTGCATACCTAAAAAAAATAAATTAATCAATTACTATATTATTACACATATATTGACTTCCCATACAAAGTAACGTTAGTGACTGTAAGGGTTTAGTTTTAGTTAATTTTGTCTATTACTGATTATGTATATGTCTATGTTTCGTAGAGGTACTTCTCTATGGTCAGACTATTAAAGATGGCTTGATGAATAAGTCTTGTTTTATTATAAAACTATAAAATATTATAGTGACCAACAAATTTTGTATGGAAAGTCGAAATTTTTATGAGAGTTTTTAGCAAAGTCGTAAATCAAAACTCATACTTATACAGGGTGTTTTTGACGTCATAACGCAAACTTCGCGAAAAGGCTACACTTAATGCCACTAATCAAATTGTGAAAGTCATTCATCTCGCTAATGATCGGTTACAGAAATTGTCATTTTCGAGCGCGCAATGTATTGTGAACACCGCGATTTCAACGCGCGATAACGTACCTTTGACCACAGAACAATAATGGACTAAGCAGAATAGCGGCTTCTTTTGAGAAAGCGCGCGCAATCCAAAATGTTCATAGTGGCGCAAAATGAAGTAATAGATTTCCGTCCTTATGTTCTTTTATTTATGTTGAAAATTGATTATTTATTTTTTTGTAAAATTTCATTTTCGTATGAAGGTTAGCGGCGTTTTTGTACTCATTGTTCGCGCCGCTCGGCGGGGCCGTGCTCTGTCGGCGCGCCGCCAAAGGACGGGCGTCCTTTGGCGGAGCGTCTTTTGATATTTTGCCGCCTCATAAAAATGTTTTTAGAGACGCAAAATTAAGTAATCCATTTCCGACCTTCAGTAGTTAAGTTAATGTCGAATATCGGTTATTTCGTTTTGTTTAGATTTTAGTTAGAGGCGGTACGAATAAAGCGCACGGCTCGCGACTTTTGTAAAAGTTCAAATGAAAGGTCATCGTTCTGTGGTACGATGACCTTTCATTTGAACTTTTATAAACAGCTGAGAAGACACCATTTCTAGTTTTATTTACATTGCTACTTTTAGTGAAAGTAGTGAATTAATTACTTTTTTATTAAAAATCTCATTGGGTTAGGTAAGAATAACGATTATGAAGAGTCTAAAGTAAAAAAAACTCCAAAAAAAAATGAAAAAATTAGGAAAAAACCGACGAAAAATTCCAACACGGGGGGGTCCAGAATCATGTCCTGGAGCCATGGTATCCGTTTGTGCGTCGACGTGCCTAACACCCTGTATATATAGTACATAAATAAAATAAAATTAAACTGAACTGAACTAAATTATAAAATTACCTAATTAAAATAAATTGATTTAAACATTAGTAATACTTTTTTGCTTCCCATTATTTACTGACCGATTAGTTCTTGCACTGTCAATTTGACTTATCCACTGACCAATATGGTAATTAATTACTGACAAGTCTATTCTACCTTCTTATTCGCCTTTCACTTACTAAGCTATTGACAACCATCTTATATTATTATTTACTTGCTTCAGGAAAATATGTTATAAAAAAATGGAATTCGACTAGAGATGCCTGGATACGAACATTGAGTGAGAAAAAGAAATTGAAGAAATCTGGAGCTGCTGCCTCAAATACCAAGCCTTACAAATATCACAATCAAATGTTATTTTTGAAAAAAGTTGTCACCCCAGGTGATACACACGAGAACGTCCCTGCTAATGACAACATCACGGAAACAGTAGAAAGTAATAAAGACAACGAAGATGAACCTGATCAGATTACGGAACAAAGTGGTAGTGACAGACAAAAGGAAAGACAAAATTTAGCCCCGCCGCAACGCAAGGCAATCAAAAGAAATGTGAATGAAGTAGACGCCAAAATGATTGAATACATGAATGATCAGTTAAAAAAAAAGTAAAAATGAGTTTGAAGATCCCAATTTATCGTTCTTCAAAGGTATTTTGCCGCAACTGGCTTCACTTAATGGCGATCAAATTTTAGAATTTCAGTCTGGAGTGATAAACCTTTTACAAAATATTAAAAGTAGAAGATATGGTCAGTCAAACTACGAGTGGCCTCCATATTCACAAAGTTCTAGCACTCCTCACTACCACACCCAAGGTTATTTTAGTAGGCCACATCATCTTGACTCTACACCATCAGTAGAAGGTTCGCCATCAGTAGAATCTACATTCAGCCAGGAGTCAGACTTGCCAGATCTGTCTATGTTTTGAAATAAATCTTCATTTTTGTAAACCTTTTTGTCATTTTAAATTTTAATTGATAATAACAAAAATTAAAGTTCTTACCTTAAAAATATCGCTAGTTTTACTTCAGGGCACAAGCTTTTCCTCCAGTTTGTGTCTTTCTTTTTTAAATCCTTTTCTAATCGTTTAAGAAGGTCATCAAAAGTAGACGTCGTCATTCGGAAATAAGTAAAAAATTTAGATTCGTCTTCTTTCAGCTGACGCACAACAGCACCACGACAAAATCTTTGCCTTAATAGTGGATGTATCCAATAACGCCGGGGCTTCCTCCGCCGCAGACGACGATAGTACCAATACAACACGACAACGTCCATTCTCGTAGAAAGTAGGCGATACACTGAAGAACGAAAGTCCAGTAGCGTCGGATCTGTTAAAATCGGTCCTGTAAATGCTGTGTGAATATTACCTCCAGTAGCGTCGGATCTGTTAAAATCGGTCCTGTAAATGCTGTGTGAATATTACCTCCAGTAGCGACGGATCAGTTAAAAAGGATCCTGTAAAACGGATGTTCTATGTGTACGCGCCCTGACATGAAATAGCATTAGGTATGTGAGATCTATAAAAGTTTAACATGGCTAGGAAACGCCAAGTTGCTCAACATTTTCCGGTTTCGGAAAATCTTGCACAGCATTGACTTTCTCACCGAGCGGTCGAATTCCTTGTTCAGACACCTCGTAACCTAGAAAATTAACTTATTTACTCCAAATACACATTTGCTTACGTTTATCGTAATACCGTATTTATTGAACCTTGAGAAAATGGCTTTCAAATGTTCTTTATGGGACTCTATTCCTTCAGATATGATTAACAAATCGTCGACAAAACAGTTTACGAAATCTAATCCATTCAAGACCGTTGTATCCATAAATCTTTGGAATGTTTGAGCCGCGTTCCTTAACCCGAAAGTCATTCGCGGAAACTCAAAGAGTCCGAAAGATGTTATGATAGCCGTTTTCTCAGTCTTCGGGGGCAACAGGTATAAAATTGGTAGGCAAGATTTAGATCTAATCGAGAGATTATTCTCTTTCCTGCGAGTAAGTACGAAAAATCCCTCAAGGGTGGTATTGGTTATCGATCGGGCTTGGTAATTGCATTAAGACGCCTATAGTCCCCGCAAGGCCGTATGTCGCCATTTTTTTTTGGCACTACATGCAGGGGGCTCGCCCACGCGCTTTTTGAAGGTCTGCAAATACCAAGCTCAGTCATTAGCCTGAACTCCTCCTTGACTCTAGAGTACCGATCTGGAGGTAATTAAGATCAACTGTAAGTTTGTGATATTTAAGAAAGTCTGCTCCTAATATCGGCTGTTTAACATCTGATACAATAAAAGTCCAACGATACGGCCGCCTAAGATTTAAATTTAGAGTTAAAGTACATGTACCGTATGTTTTGATCTCCGTACCGTTTGCTGCATAAAGCTTATAACTGTCATTTATTTTACTGCACTTACTTAATTTTACTGCACCTTTTGGTAGCACTGAAACATTCGCGCCCGTATCCACCAAGAAGTTGTAACCACTTTTGACGTCGGCTACGCATAGGCGGTGATTTGCGAAGTTGATGCAGTCCTCCGCCGTCGACTGCACCGCGTCTAGTTTTCCGTCAGCTTCTTTTTTTCCCAGTTGCAGGGTTGTATACACTTGGCAGCTTTTTCTGCATACCTGTAGTGGTAAAAGCATAACTAATCCTGGTTATCACGACTACGACGTTCCTTCGACCTGTTTCCTTCGCGTGACCTCGAAGAAGATCTATATTTCGCTTGTACGCCGCGCATCCGATCTCTGCCCTGACGACTTAACTTTTGAATTTCCAAACTTAATTTAGCTATTTGTGCCGCTAAATCATTTGTAGGCGTCGAAGTTGTTGGTTGCTGGGATACTTCAGCCAATTCTATGGGACGAGTAGTTTCCATAATTTTATCAGCTATCTTGGCCAAATTCTCTAACTCCTTGACCTCTGTGACAGTCAACACTGCTCGCACTGACGACGGTAGGTGTCTTTCCCACATCATTTTGAGGGTCTCATCTGGAATTTTGTTACGGAGCTAGGTCTCTCATTCGCCGTAACAACTGGGATGGTTTCTTAGTGTCCAGCTCCATTTCCCCTAATAATTTTTAAAACTGGCGGGTCTCGCTCTTTTCGAACACTTGTAATAATCTCTCTTTTAAGGTTGCATATTTTTCTGAGTCAGGTGGGTCTAGAAGTAAATCACTAACCTGTTCAATTGCGTTCTTGTTCAACTTAGTAACCACCAAGTTCTGTTTTGCCGCGTCGCTCAACTTTTGAGAAAATACTGTGGCCTCGAAATGCACGAACCACAATTTCGGCTTGTCTGCCCAAAATTCGGGTTGAGTTAATCGTAACCGATGCTAGGGTATCCGTATCAGCCGTGGGTTCGCTTTTCATAGCCTGTTGAGGCGGTAGAGGCGTAACTCCTTGGGGCATTTTTGTGAATCTATGTAGCACTAAATTCGGCGTATCTCACTGACACTAATATTTTTGACTCTAAAGTTCCGTTAGTCGGGGGTCACCACTGTAATAGACAAGCACTCTCACTATCAAGGTCTTTTGTAATAAAAAATTAAAAATGCTTCTAATATAGCATTATATTCCAGCCAGACACATGTGCGTCCGAACCGAGTGCTACACAGACTGGCTAACGCTTGCACATGCACTCTTACAAAGTATGTGTCCCTACAACTCCAATACGTCTTGTTGGGATCTATTCTTGACGTTTGTTTATAGTCACAGGCCAATGACTAATACTTGCAGTCCTATTTTTTCATATTGCTTTTTCATGCTTTCCCTCTTTCCCTTGGCATGTAGTGAAATATAAGACAAATGAAAAATGTTTGTGTATGTTGGGGACACTTTTCGCTTGATTCGGAAGCATATGACATATCTATACTTTGAAATATCATTGATTCTATAGTAATTAGCTACAAAAGTTTATAAATAAACTTGCGCGTTATGTTTGATATGTAACACAGCACGCGGCGGCGGTGCACGCGGCGACACTCGCGCGACGTCCCCCTCAGCCGAAGGTACGCGTTTATTGATAATCGTGGGTAATTGGCCATTGGAGATAACCGAGTTTTTGATTACCACCATTCAAGACTGACCTAAGCTATCGTTGATCTCCACGCTACCCACGACGCAACGCACGACGATCCCCCCCCCCCCCCCCCCCGCCCCGTTCATACAACGTCACATATAGACGCTAGACGCGTCGCTTCACGTTCACGTGGATAAAATGACAACTTGCGATGACTTTTTTTTAAGGCAAAGGTACATAATAGTTTATGCCAATGATGACGTCACCGTGAATGTACGATTTCAAATTTTAAATAATCAATTATAAAATAACAAATTATAAAAATATAAAATTAACAAAATTACTGCGAAAATTAAAAAAATACTTAAATTAGTTTCTTATATTGCTCTACATTTTCGAAATTGGGGATAAAACATAGGGCTCAAGAAATTTAGACAATCCCCATTAGGATATACGGTACCCATTCTCCTAGTTCCATTTTAAAATTTCGCAGTTGAATTTTTTTTTTAAACTCATTTTTCCAATTCTCTTTTTTTATATTGCAACCAGGCATAAGTTACAGCTAAATCTATCATGTGTGACAAAAAACGTTGCATCCAGTTCTTTGTGCGATATCTATTGGGACAGACTGATAACATACGGCCAGCAAGGTCCACACCACCCATATATTAAAAATGTCCACACGATTCTTGTTGCGTTACTGGAATCCATTTCCTCAGCCTCGAATGCTGAGGAAGAGTCGGATCGCTGCAAAGAATTGCTAAAATTGTTGCAAATGAGGGTTATAATGTGCTCGGCCTACATTTTGACAAAATTTTTGGAACAGGGACATATCACTTGCTGAAAATGTTGTTCCACCAGCTGGTTCCACGAAATTCTCGCGATCTCCAATAAAGACTGCGGGGTCGTTAGATCAATCAAAATCATACATATCATCATGCCATCATACATGATGGGCCACTTCCCGCAGAGCATTGTCGTCTTGCTAATCTAAGCCGTTGAGCACCTTGCGGAGTTCACCGTACAGCTCTTCTACTGTGAACTCTCCTGCATGCCTCCTGCTGTGACTCGACTGGCTGACATTACCATCGTCCTCCTCAACATCACTGCCAGGATTCAGACTCGCTAAGTGTTCTTAGTTTATAATAAACTATTAAGCAATTTATTTAATAATAATAATAATAACTTCACACATCTCACACACGGCCGTCTGATCCCAAATTATTTAAGGTAACATATTGGTTCTTGAACTCTTTATTGTGTTTGGAATTCCAACTCTTACTCTTACGTTATTTGTATGATGCCTCTCGTTGAATACACACCATTCATCTACATTTTTACGAATATAAAATTTCAAAATGTTTAATAAATTCCTCGATCTTCGCATTTTGAAACTTTATACTCGGACAAAATATATTGCTATCCGTCTGCAATACGGTCATGGGACAATTGAGGCAGGCTGGAACATAGAACTACAATGCGTGTGTAAATTTTATTAATGATGCCAATATTTTTGGATTTCTACCATTAATGAAAATAATACCATTTTTTGTAATAGCTGGGCAAAATAGTTTTAAAGCATTTGTTGGTCCTGGTTCAAAATCTGCGTGTATTTTTTTTGGGTTTGGAGTTAATGCGGTGTGTTATAAGGTCAAATGGAGCACAATATGACTTCTCTTTATTATTGCTCATCAAAGCGTAAATCAAAGGCGCCTACGTGACAGGCCAAGACTAGTGTAGGAAGCCTTAAAATTATTGATTACCACTAATAGAAATTGATAGTATTCGAACAAAATATTTTAAAATATAATCATAATATACATGCAAATTTAAAAATTGAATAGAATTAATGATAATTTTAGTTTAAATAAACATATTATATTTCATATTATATTTTATATTATATTATAAGAAAACAAACAATTATTTAAAATCAAGTCAAAGATTTCAAGAAGCTCTCTGTATGTCCAGATATTAGTACTATTACTTCTATCATCACCATGCAATAAAACTAATTGATAAAATAGCTACGGAACACTATAAAAGTACCATCAAAGAAATATTCTTCAATATTTCTTTCATGTTTTTTCGCGCTTCCTCAGAACAAAACACTATTATTCTCGTCTGGTCAGTGTCATTTGTATAAGCGGCTAGTAACAAAGGAAGAAATTTGCCTCGGCCCTCAACCTCCCAAATATTAAAGATATTTGGGAGGTTGAAGTCCGAGGCGAGGTGTTACCACATAATCAGCAAAACGTCGAGAGTTTGGAACTCGAGTGTGACTTAACCGCACAAAAGTAACTATTGAAAAAGATACTGCATATAGATGAAAAATACATAAAAAATTTAACCGGGCAAAATTTTGATTAAAGATTTAGTTTCTTTAAAAAGCCATCACTAATTTTACCATTAAAATAACTTTGGCGTCGTGATTCTCGGTATTTTCAGGGATAACTACATTTTTTTTAAATTAGAAATGCAAATATAGTTAAATATAAATGTTAACCAGTCACAATATTTAAATAGTGCATTTCGAATAATTTAAAGAAATCCTTGTAAATTAATTCTTCTGCGCAAACCCGACATATAGCTGAATCAAAAATGATTTATAATTTTGCTTCTTTGAGCTACTGCAGTCTTAGTCCCGCTTCCAATCCGAGACTTGCGGTATACGTACAATGTTAGCGTTTATAGTCACCGCACAGTATACGATTCGACCAATCTAGGTGAACAAAAATCAGGAATGCTGATATTGCATTCTACATTGATGTAAATAATTGATATAAAACCCACTAGCAACTATTATTTTTTTTTAATTAAAAATCTCAAATCTTTATGCATTTTATTAAGATTTTTAATGGGCAATTTTCTTAATAGTTAAATATTGGGATCGGAAGATATTAACATATACTTAATTAAATCGTAATTAGTGCGCGATGTCGCATGGTTTTGAGTGTATGACCCAATTGAACTCTTCTTATCTCCTTATTTTTAGCTTCAGAAGCCTCTTCAGACACCTGCCCAAGTGGTATTATAGAGTGCTTCATGATATTAGCAACATGTACTAAAATTTTGTGCAAAGTTGCGGGCATATTATACCAATGGTATAAACTTAAATATAGTACTCTAGTTTCGGAACAGTATGTTTGTAATTTATGTTGGTCAATTTCATATCCAGAAGCAATAACTGCTAAGATTGTTCCTAAACGTTAAATAAGGTTTTTATCAAGACCTGTAATTTGCGCTGTTATGAAACTGTTGCGAAAAAAAGCCCGTGCAGTATTTCCATCATTGCTTGTGCCGTATTCTAGGTCTTATACTCCATCAATTATTAGCCCGACTTCCTTAAACTTTTTTTGAATTTCTTTTTCATGGAGTTTCCTGAATGGCAAGAACTCCATGCGGTAAGTTATATTTAAGAGGCACTCCATAGCCCGGATATATGCGTGGAGACTTGATTTGCCAAATTGGGACATATCTTGGTCAGACTCTCTGTAGTCTGTGGGCGAGTTTATTTCTTTTGAAGTTGCTTTACAAATAGCATTTCTGAGTGAATTTGTTTTCTGACAGGACATAACACACTTTTCCATCTATCATTGAAAAGATTAAATACTGATCAATTAATATATTTTGGTAATTTATCGCAACATGAGTTGGCACAAAATTATTTATTTGGTTTTTAACATGTTCACTCTCTTCTTTTATTAAATGATCTGTCTCTTTTCTGTAAAATAATATTGATAATTCTACAAAATTTTGGTGAAGATGGATGTGAATTTTCCCATATAATTTTTTTATTACTATCAGTGACAAGTCGTAAAGGCACTAGTGATAAAGGGTGTCCCAGAATTAACGCAAGATTTGAATTAAATAGAAAACACAGTTTTTAGTATTTTGATTGTTATTTTTTTATTGAATTATAAAGTACATAAGATAGGGTTATTTATGGAATAACACATCAAGCAAATGACCTCAACGACTTTGCTGACTCTTTAGTCGCAATTTTCCATGACCATTTTGAATAAATGTGGTTGAATTTCGTTGATGCAGCGTTGGATTTCCTCTTTTAATGCACGGGTATGTAATGTAGACTTGTTGATATGACCCTTGACTTCAAACAACCCCATAAAAAGAAGTCTAAAGGTGTTAAATCACACGATCTAGGGGGCCAATTCTGATAACCGAAACGAGAGAGTACACGACCTAGAAATATCTCATTGAATTGTTTCACGGGCTGTATGACATGTGGCACCATCTTTTTAAAACCATATATTGGCCACATCAATATCATCCAATTTCGGCACAAAGATTCCAATAATATTTTTAACTATTCTAGTAGGTGTGTGATTTAGTAGAGCTTGAAGCTGAACTTTAGCCCATGTGTCACTGACTGAAATGAATTCGACAGGAGGATAGCATTCCTTTTTTACTCCTGCTAATTGGTCGCAACAAGGACATAATGGACATCCTCTCTCTTTAGCTTCCTGTTGTATATTTTTATATGTGTAGCCCGTAAACTTATTTGTTATGAACAGGAAAGAATTACGACCATATACTCCTGAAGAAGCATTAGCTTCTTCAGGAGTATATGGTCGTAATTCTTTGTCAAAAGTAACACGTCTTCCTGTAGAATGAATACATTTTTGAGCTTGCTTATATGAAGTAGCACGTTTTCCCGTAGAATAAATACGTTTTCGAGTTTGCTTATATGAAGTAGCACGTCTTGGAGAAGCAGTGGTTATCTCTTCTAATAAATCAGCAGCGCCACGTTTTCCGCTTGATCGTTCACTCAGTTATGCAACGTAAGGCAATTGCTCTTGTATCATATTCATGTAAGTGTAAGACTTTTCGTTTTTTTTGTCCTTTTAGAACCATCTTCAAAACTTGTTTGCTGTCTACCACAAATTGTAGTCACATGTTTAAAACTATAGGTTTGCTTAGCCAATCTCCATAAGAGCGCAGAAACAAGTCCAGCTTTCTTTGTTTGCGTTCCCATTTTTCACGAATTTTCTAACATTCGTTTTTCATTAAGGCACGCAATAACCCTTCTGCTTGTTGACTAAGGGTTGATGCACCAAATGTTGACTTTACAAAGGTACACTTGAGTTAGCTGGCCTTTGGCAGAAATTGAATGCCAAAATTCAAATAATGATTTTCGTTGCATGCGAACACCTATAATGAAACAAAGAAAAAAAACCGTAAGTAGCGCAAAAAAAAGAGGAGAGAGAGGGAGAGGGATAGGGAGAGGGAGAGGGAGAGAGATAGGGAGAGGGAGAGAGAGAGTAAAGTATAAACTTCTTTAGCCACGTTTGTTTGTGCACTTCTGCTGATTGCTGAACTCGTGACCGTTACGCTAATAATACATATATACATTCCACTAGAGTCTGCGATCAGTCGATGAGTCTGCATCACTGCGATCCTGGCCTCAAGCAAGCTACCTACTGCAGTCTCAGTCCCGTTCTCCATCCGACACTTGCCCTTGCCTCTGACGGTACGACTCTCTGCCATCACGTACTAAAACCGCCTGTACCCTCTCAGCTCTAAATCTCGACTGACCCTACCAACAACTCCACGACGCTTTCTCCCGGCCACCCTTATATAATGATCATGCTTATCACACAATTATTTCTTCTGGGTGGAAATCGAACCTATGACCTCTGGCTCAGCAGTCAGAATCACTAACCACTAGACCAACAAGCCAGTCAAAACTTTTAACATAATTTATGTTTGCATCTACGTCATTTTTGGCTTGGGCAGGTGGTTTATAAATTTGCATCGAGTGGTTTGGGGTGTTGTTCATAATTATAATACACTCGCGAGCAACGAAATCAATTCAACCCCTAACTACATAACGCACACTGTTTTTATTAAAATAATACAAATATTTATATCAACAATATGTCATTTGAAAACTTGAAATTTCAGCTTTAATGAGATATTTGATCCCTTTTTTAAGATACAACTTTGAGCTCTTGGGTAATCTGTAAAATTTGTTTTGTCGATGTTATGGTTCAACATTCACAAGACTTATTGTTTTAGCAGCACGTTAAGTTTTTATGTTTTGTGTAGATCGTAATGTTAAATTCTCTTTATGGTGACTCAGAAAATCTCGAACCCAACTTTCACCCGGCAATTCGTGGTTAAAAATCGAATATTTATTGTTTTGAACTAAATAGTTTTTTCGTTTTTATCATACGCAATCCAAGGCGAATAAGTGTAGAGCCATATTCTCGACAAAGTATCTCGATGCTCTAACATTTGCTATTTTATTCACGTCTTCTTCACATAACCTACTAGAGCACCAATTAGGTAGGTTTTCATGTTATCATATTTAATTTTTTAACAATAGTCCGCCAAGAGTCCCCGCCGCCGTAGTTTCAGCCTAGTAACCTGATAATTTTTTGTGGGTTAATTTTCAAATTCGAATTCTTTCATATTTCTTTATTTCATAAAATTGCTAAAAAATATTCGAAGTTGTTTCTAAGTGGCTGAGTTTTATGAGCAGAAATCGTGCAAACAAATTCACGTCAAATCACCAGATAGTTATAACAATATTTAAAGTAGGGACAAGGTAATAGGTCACTTTTGACAGATGTCAGTTTTATATTCATAGTGAGGTGACCTGCTTAAAAACATCGATTAAATGAATGAATCGAATGAATCGATACAGACTTGAAACATATGTGAATTTTAAAAATGATCATGCGAATCCCTGTCCCATTATTATTTTTTCTTTCATAAATTAAAGGAGCAAAATAAGACAAGTACCTACGTAATTTAACAAAAAAATTGCTTTTATTCACTTGAACTATCGGTATTGCTATCTTCATCACTGCTGTCAGCACTCAGAGATATTATTAATTCATTTTCAATAATATTGTCTATTCTCACATCTCGTTCAAAATCTTGTAAAATTATTTTCTTTGTCTTCTCCACGACTTTTCGCCAGTCTTCTGTAGTGACTTCTGCACATGCAGTTTGTAGCAGAGTCATCATTTTAGCAGTACTGAAGGGTGGTTCAGTATTGTTCCGCGCTGCATGACCCTTTATTTGTGCCCAAATAAGCTCGATGGCGTTATACTGGCAATGGTAGGGAGGCAATCGAATAACTTCGTGTCCATGCTCTAGGGCTAGTTCATCGATTACATAGCGGAGCTTGGACGGCTTAGTTGCTTTTACCAGATTTAACAACTCAACTTTTAATAAAGTTGGACTTGCCTCCACACCATTTCTTACCAGCCACGAGACAATTTCTTGCTTTTTATTTGCTTGAGTTGGTGGTTTATCAACTTGTACAGAATGATACGGAGCATTGTCCATTATAATTTTCGATGGGTTTTCTAAGCTGACTAGCAGCTTCTCAAACCACTTTTTAAAAACATCAAAGTTCATTTCCTCATGGTAATCTGTTGTAGTTTTAGAGGCGAATGCGAGGAGGCAGTCTGGAATAAAACCTTGAGAAGCTGATCCCGCGTGACATATAATAAGTCGGGCGCCTTTTCCCGATGGAACTTTTGAGGTGGAGGCCGCTGTATCATCGGTCCATGTCCGCGCAACCGTATGGTTCGCATTCAACCATGTTTCGTCAATAAACACGACATTGTCCCAATCCGTAATTTTATTTACCTGACGTAAGAATGTTATTCTCTTCAAAATAATATCGTAGCGTTCTAGCAGGATTTTCCGCTTGTCGGATTTTTTAAATCTAAAGCCAATCGATTTCAAAACCTTTGATAGAGACGATTTGCCTCCAAAAAATAAGCCTGCGCCTTTTAACGAACTCAATAGCTTTTCCCGTGTAGGATATTCTTTTCTCGAGTAATATCCATAAATGTGGTTGCGAATTGCAGCAGCATCAAAATTATCAACGTCAACAATTTTCTTCTCCCTCTTTCGTTTTTTCGGTGTACGTAAAGTATTATCTTCTGAGCCTGATGGTCCGTATTTCTCTTTCAAAATTTGAGTTACTGTCTTCTTCCCTATTCCCAATGCTTCGGCAACGCGTTCTCTCGGTGGTTTCAATGGTAAAAGAGGCCCATCGTTAACTGATTCACGTCCAAAATAATTGTACAATTTCAGCACTAGTTCGCGAGATTGACTGTTTAGAGTTTTCCCCCGTTTCGACATAGTAAGACTGTAATGTTTTTCTTGTTTAATAATCGTTAAGCAATAGGAGTCCAATTTATAGCCAGGTAAACGTAGTCAGTAAGGTCAGTTCAATGAAAAAGCCGGATCAGAAGAAAATAACAGAGAGCACACCAAAAACGCACAGTCACTTCGCACAACAACAAAAGACTGCGTCATCATCATGTTATGGCGACATGACATGCGTCATCGACAGGCACTGGTGTTGCCAGCAACATCCACCTAAATTGCACCCAACATCAATGACCTTTCTATTTAGTTATTTTTTTGTATTTTTATAGTTAGTTAAAAGAATAATAAATATGTATAATGAGGTTTTATTATAATCACAACGTGGTTATAAATTTATGGTGATTTTTCTTCACAAGTAATCATTGCATTCGATTCAACTTACAATCCTATCAGCTTTCGATTTTTAGAGTAACATCCCTAGTGTTTAAAAAGAAAAGGGTTGACTGACGCAACATTGTAACGACGTTCAGTTCTTTAGATCAGAAATTGTTTATTATGTTTAGAATGGTTTATTAGTGAAAGCAAATCGTAAAATTACTCGTATCGGTCATTATTACAATAAATATGTAAACGTAATTGAAAAAGTTAAGCAATTGTGCAGTTCTTATTTTATGCCCGCCGTTACAAGGTTACGTTGTTGAATTTTGATGAAATGTCAAAAGTGACCTATTATCTTGTCCCTACTTTAGTCATTTGTATTACAGCACTGTTTTATTGTGTGCTGTTATATTATTAAGATTAATAGTAAATAAACTGAAATTATGCTAAAAAATGGGTCTTTAGTCGTTTCGCACCACGCGTTATTCGAACCGCGTTTTTATTCTATATATTAATAAGAAATGTCACTTACACTATTATCAGATACACGAGTAAAACCGACTTGAGGATGCCCTGTTTTTTTCTCCAATTCGACCGATCCATGATTTGACGGAGTATCTGTAAAATTGAAATCTCCCTAAATTTTTTTGATTAACTATCAATCTTACCTAAAAATTATAATATGGTCGGAACTACGGTCATCCCCAAATTTCAATTTTTACTATTTTTAAAAAATTCGAAAGAAGTTCGAATTTTGCAAATTTTTTTATTTGTTTCTGTATTCTTATAATGTTAATATATAGCATATGAAAAAAATGGATGATAAAAATATTGAGTGCCTTTTTTTTTTTACGGCACTTTAAAAATTACTTGAAATTTTGAAACTATGTACAATAAAATTTGATAACAAATAAGTTTAATACCTCTGTGCTCATTCCAAAAATCCAATATTTCTTGGATCATTTTTCTTTGAAGTTCTAATTCTTTTTTGAGGTCTTCAATACGGCGTTCAATTTCACTCATTCGCACGATCAACTCATCCTTTTTATTATCATGATGTTTTTTTTTTCTTTGCTTTTCCAGATTTCAAAACACTAAAATAAAATTCAAGTCATGAAGTATATTAATCGTTTCTTTTACATTTGTGAGCACTATAATTAACAAACAAAAAAAAATCAGCATGAACAGAACTAAAAAACATAGATTTAATAAAACGCATGTTATAAACGTAAAAAATCATTTTATGTTACAAATTATGATTTTCATCATAAACTACGTAAAAAAAAAAACAGAGTCAGTGCCTTTTTTTTTCTTATGAAACAGAAATTTTTTTTTTTAAAAATTAAATCTATAACATTCATTATGCATATGAATAATCAAAACTTACTTCGAAGTAGTTGGGTGATCAGATGATTTTGTTTTCATTTCAAATGGTACAGTGCCATGTTGTGATGAGCTAGCTTCGTAAACTGTTAATGGTAACTCAATTGTTCTGTCAGTCAGAGTCAATGTATTGTCAGGTGGAGTCAATGACTGAATTCCTTTACTCGGAACTGATTTATTTTTGTCAACTTTACAGTCATCTGATTCTACAGGTCTTTCAAAAGCTTCGTCATTTTTCGATTTTACGATAATAATCTAAATGAATATAAACTATTTCATTCATCATCATCAATTTACTAGAAAAATTACTAAATTTTTTCATAGCATACATACTTGTTTAGTAATTAATTCATTGTTCTTTTTAATTATTTCTTTTTTCTGTAAAATACAATACAATTAGTAACATATTTATTAGAAACAATTAGTTCACAAGCGTAGATACTATAAATTTTAATTATATACAACTTACACATTAAAACTAACAAAAAAAGAAAAAGAACTGTATATGGGCTATTTACATGCATGCGTCATAAAATTCCTCCACATCGTCGCCTACTGGCAGTGTTCCCAGAAGGCTGGCAGCATTGCCACGTTGAATGGCAATGCTAATTCTCTGTGCAAGAAAAAGGCCCGCCTTCTGGTCACGAGAAGTGTCGATCAGTCGCTTAGCCAATTCCTTATAAACGGAACGAGCACTCGGACCCCATGAACCAAGCGTTTCGACCCCAAACGGCTCAAAAACATAGTTACCAACTAAATTATTGTATTTACGCCGTTTGAGGCTTTCTGCTGAAGCAGCAGCAGCGCCAGCACAACCAGCTGTATTTGGAAGATGTGATGGCGCGAGGGTGTCAACGCAGGTTGCGTCCCACACCAAAGGCCTACCCATCTTCCATGGCAGTAACGACATACCATCTGGTCTCTTCCCATCGTCTCGTACCAGACCACTAGGTTCACGTACGGCTGGCACGCCGGCGGTGACAAGAGCACGACGGATTATGTCATTAAGATTGGCATGTCGAGATATACGGCCTGCGCTTCTGCTACAAGAAAGGCCATGGTGTCCGAGACTGTCGACAGCTTCTCCACAGTGACAAAGATGCGGAGAAACACAAGGAGCTCCTAAACGAAGGCAAGTGGCAAGGCGGAATGTGTTATCGTCCAACAAGGTGCCTATGTTGGGCGATGGAAGTGCCTGAATCCATAGGCCTGATTCCCATTCTCCCACAGCCAACAAACGAGCGCGCTCTGCAACATTGGATGCGGTGTCAATTAAATAATTCCTTCTTAAGGTGCATAACGGCGCGTCCCATTGCCTCTGAGAGAATGGATTAACAGGTAAAAGAGTATTGGGACAAGCTATCTGCCAAGCATTTATGGCATCGGTCTTGCAGGACACTTCAGAATTAACCAGTGTGTTTGTTAGAATTTTCCTGGTTAACTCTTCTGTGCCATGGACCGAAGACAAAAATGCTGGAAGGCTGACATCTGAAATTTTGCGAACGCCAAGACCACCCAAACGAACTGGTAAGGATGCTTGGAGCCAACCTCGGTCGTTCAAAGCCACATTTAAAATTTTGCTAAGGGTGTTTTGAATAATTTTGTCAATTTTTTCTAAAAGTGTTAAATGTTTCCAAAGTTGCGATGATCGAAGGGCATGAGTAAATTTTGGTACGAAAAGACAAAAACGGAGTATAGTAAAAGCCGAATGGACATTAATTTTAAGTAAACGATCCGAAAAATCACCAAAATTTTTAGTTTTGTCTTCTATGAAAGATTGAAAACCATCTTCCAAGACCGGTGACCCAAGAAGTAACTATATCAAATATCTTATGTTTTCTAGAAACTTACCTTAGGCAATTCCGGCTCTTTCTTAAATTTCTTTGAACTTATGGGCTCCTATAAAAAATGAAAAGAAAACAAAATAATGATATGAACTTCGCAATTGATTACAATTTTATAAAATTGAACTTCAATAACATACATTTTCTTTGTTATAATACCCATCAGATTGCGAGATTAAAGTGTCATCATTTTTTTTCCGCTGTACAAAATATGGAGAGCATATTAGAAAAATAAACATTTGATATAACACAACAATTTAAATAAATGTAATTTACCTTGCTAGATTTCTTCTTTGGACTTTGGAATCATAATTTGTTTCCTTACTTGATCAATGTTTGAAATTATAGTACCGTCTTTTTCAGTACTATAACGATCCTATAATATTAAAATATTATATAACTGTTACGAATGATTTTTTTTTTTAAATAATAGTATCGTAATCAATAATAATGAAGCTTGTAATAGTATATTCTAAAATTTACAAATATATAAACTGTATTTTAGTAGCCAAAATTTTTCTCGTATTAAACATGCTAAAACGATTATTGTATTTACTTATTATGATTATTATAAAGTTTTTTATTATCACTTAACCAATGATTTATTTTTTTAAGATGATGAATAATCTCATTTATTAGAAAATGAAAATTTATCTTCAGTTGAAAATTACTAAATATTTTTACAAAAGTATAATTATACTTTATCAATAATTATTTAAAATCATTTTTAACCAATTGAGTCATTATTTAGTTTTGTTGCAGACAACGATAATAATACAGACTTGAGAATTTATATTTTTATTCTATTGTTGAAATAAATAGATGCTTAATAATAATTAACTAAGAACTTAAAATATAAGAATTCAATTATTTATACACTAACCGTTCATTAATTTAGTAGATTTGCTTGATACGATCTATAGTAGTGTAATGGTATAAATATGTGGAATAAATATGGTATTAATATGTAGTGAAATGGTATAAATAAATCAATTCAAATTCAAAATATATGAGAAAAAACAAATGTACTGAGAATGATCTATCTCAATGAATATTACTTTATTTTTGAAATTACGGATGTTTGTTATTATCTTCTGATCTCCACATTTATTAGTAATACAATGAATGTGATCCATTTCGACATTACCGACTGCATAAGGAATAATATTAAAGCAACAGCCGTAGATATAGCATTGGTCTTTTATGACTAACAAATGATGGATGTGAATGACTTCATCAGATTGTAATTGTATGTAGGTATCGTTTGTTTTTGTTGTTCGAGTATAGTCTTTACTGTGAATTACAGTTTTTTTGTAAATAGATTTTTTATACACATTAATGAAAATACTATTATCGTTCATGAAGTTCTTTATTTCATTTTCAGTTTGAACAGATATGCGTGTTTTTGCTATCAAAGTTATTTCGTCAGACAGTTTCAAAAAATCTTTTACGTCATCGTGACGAAATAATTCTTGACAAAAATTTTTGCATTGAGAGGATGTAGTTAAGTAATCTAGTCTCGATAAAAGCATTTTTTTTTCAAGAATTTTTTAGTAATTTGGTGACTCACGCTTCGGGGACCAGTAATTTCTTTTTTAAAATAAAAAATTCCATTTTCGAATACAAAAGCTGATGTTCCTGTCATTGGTCCAGTTTCTAGTACAGATTTACACAAATGCCCGACGGAGTGTAAATTGAACGTCATCGCTGACTTTGAAAATTCAATTTGGAATGTTCCAACAAATTTAGTTAAGTCGTACTCGGTTCTCGCAATATCTTCTTTTGTTATGTCTCTTTTAAGTAAAGTAAAAACACCTCGAACAAAAAGAGCATACATTTCCAAAAATTCTGGATTTGCAATGCCATCGAAGCATAAAAGACTCCAATATAATAGCCAAGATTCAAATTCAGACGCTTTCCATTTACTCATATCAGCAGTTGGTCGGGGTAATCTATGTATTTCATGAGGTGGTTTTATCGACATTAAACGTTGATCAACAGCTTCGCGGTCTTGCTTGGTTAATTTATATTTTACTACGGGTGTTTTTAATAATTCCAAAACCTGGCGTGTTACTCCTAACAAACAACCGTGCATGTAATCTATCGGGAACCCCCAAATACTATCAAAAAACGGCAATTTTTCCACAAAAATCATAGACCCTTTGACACCCATAACTGTTGGTGTCTTATTTTTGATGACAGAGGACTTTTTGATTTCTTCTATTTCCTTCATATTTGCTAAATGACTTGTATGTGTTCGTAAGTCTGGTTCAATTTCACTTAGTGGATAGTGGACCGCATGACCTACATAAAAACCGGGTTCGTAACACCAACTACATCCATAGTAACCGCTAAATTTTACACGATTTTGACAAGTTGCGCGTGCCGGCGTATCAACACAACAGCAAAGTAATGCAAATTTTAGATTACAAGTTTTCTTGGTTGAATGATTAAATATATCAACACCATTGTCCATTAAGTCGATAACTTGATTACACAATTCTTCATTATAAAGATTCATAAATTCTGATTTAGGTTCCGCGTCCGTTAAAAAAATACCACCAAGAATAATATGTTTGAATCGGTCCTCTAGCGGTAATTCGTTTATAATTAACTGTTGAGGCCAAAAGCTCTGCTTTGAACTCTTGAATATAGGAGCACCGTCAGTATTATAATTTAATGTAAAAATATGTGTATACTCTCTTTTAAATTTTTTATATAAGTTAGAATCTCGGATATCTGAAATACTAGATGATTGATTATCTGCTGTTATGTGTTTAAAAAAACTGTCTTGGATTTGTGGTTGGTTCAATATTAATTGAATCTGATATCTAACATCTACACTTATAAAATAATTCGTTGCTTGAGATGAAATGTTATGGTCTTTTTTACATTTTTCGCATTGTACTTTTTCTTTCTTAGATCCATTCTGCAAGCTTCGTTTTGTAAGAATGACGTTGCAAGTTTCACAAAAAAAATTGAGTGTTACTTTATCATATGCTACGCCAAAAATTTTTGATCTTAAATAGTAACTACAGTCCCATGATTCAAAATCAGGTCCAGCTAAAACCTTTACTAATTTGAGTAAATCATTTTCATCAGTTTTAGTTAAATTTTTTGAAATAGAAAACATTTGTATCATCAACAATACATCTGACACTTTCAAATTGGCAGCTGGAAACATAATACGATCACCCTCTTACTTTATGAGTTTCTAATAATTTTTCATTCAGTACTTCGTTATCAATTTCAGTATTAAGCTCTTCGTCTGAAGAAATATCGTCATTACAACATGAACAAATACTGTAAATATCATCACAACTACTGTCAATAGATGCATCATCACATATGCTTTCATTATCAAAGTAAGTTTGTATATGATCATCTAAAATAGTTATATTATCATCTACAGTGGTGTCGTCATCTGTTATTGTAGATTTTTCGAATTTTTATTTTTTATTACACTTTTGCTTAACTACCCTCCCTTCGTCGGGCAAATCATCTTCTAGATTCATAAAGAAAAATAAAGATATAAGACGAAATTGAAAACACAAAGATTCTAAATAGTAACTAAATTGTAAACATATATTTTAGTTAGTACGGATATTTGACTGCATTAAGTAAATATTTCTTAAGGGATACTGAATCGGTAATCATGAATTGATTGATACCTATGATTGCAAAAAAAAAATTGAAGAGATTTACAACTATCTTAAATTATACAATGTCAAAATCAAATTGGAGTAAACAAATAAATAAATTAATTAAATATGAGTAAGCAATTTATGACTATTTAATATAAAAAATGAAATATCTAAACGATCATAAATATTTAACAATAAAAAGTTGAAAAATTTTTCATCACTCTCATTAAAATTTTTACAATTTTCATAAAAGTAACAATGGAGTAAATCTAAGGAGATCCAAATACATAAAAAAATAATACGTAGAAATACTTTTGTTATGCATCTTAAAATTAATTTTTAAATAAATTAATAACATTTTTGAGGAACTTTCCGAAAAATGTACTCATTGAATAATTATTAACATTTAATTGACTAATAAAAAATATAGCTCTCTGAATTACCGGTATACACTTGACAACACCACAAGAGTTCCGTAACCTTTAAATTTATTTATGTTTATTGTTTAACTAAATTACTAAGATCTTCTAGCATTTAAAAAACAGCGGTTATAACCATAAGTATACTTATGCTTTGAGTAACTGCGCAAGCGATGTTGCCAAGTCAAATACAAGATTTCAAAGAACGGAAGTTCTTTGTGATTTTTCATATATAAAAAATATAAAATATGTCCGTAATACGTTCGGAAACTTACTTTTTTTTACTATTTTAATCGAAAGATTATAATTTTTTCAATCAAATTTAATGAAAATATTTTTTTGTTTAATCTTTAATTGCATTAAATTTTTAACCAAATAAACGGCTGGTGGAATCTCTATTTACCTACATGTAAAAATTACAATTTTTAAACCGAAATATTTCATTAAATATCTCGGAAATCTACTTTTTTTATTTTTTTATTAATTGTTAGGCTACGTAGATTGAATTTAAAAATTTTCAGGAAGTTTCAAAAGTTGATCCACGCAATCAGATATATATTTCATAGATTTTCATTTGAAGCAAAATACTTGAAAGAATTCAAATAATTATTTAATATGTCACATATAATATGTAGGTATTAAACAACATGAATAATTTTGAATTATATAAGTTTACTCGTATAAGTCCCAATGTAATTTTTTTAATCACAAATTATCATGTGTAAAACATTAACGACCTATATTTTGATCAACTATATTTCCTCAGAGAAATCTATTCAGAATTAAATCGACTAATACTGTATATATTGCAGATAATTTATTGGAAAGAATGGTTTTGCCTACCTATTTTCTTTTTCTTAGTAGTATCAGCAAATATTTGTTTCCAACGGTATATTTAGTATTTCTGTTCGTTTGCTTACATTGCTTTCATCGCACGATGAATTCAGCAAACGATTATTTAATCTTTTCATCTTAATAGGTTGAACAAATTATTGATCCTGGTATTTAGGAGAAAATTTGTACCATAAAATAAAAATTAGTTGCTAATATTTTTTATATAAATATGTGATAAGATACATTCAACAATGAAGATACATCATTAAGAAGTAAATTATAGTTTCATGCTATTAACGTAAATATCTTAATTCAATGTTTTAAAAACCTGTACATTTTATGAATCTAGAAAAGTTTATATGAGGTATTAAATAAAAAAAAAATTCAAAAAAATTCTTTTCACTATTTTTCTCGGAATTGAAATCAAGTGATAAATCTGATTTTAGGACTGGAATAAAAAAAAAGTCGAACACAAATATTGAAAGAATGAATCATTCCAATCATTATTTGCACATTGGAAAAAATTTCCCCTATACTACAAATTTATTTTGTTGTTCTTTATGGTTTTCACTTTTTATACTGATGCATAGTACTGTTTAAAAGTTTTGAAATCAACTCTTTAAATAAATATTGCATGTGTATGCAATTACTTTTTAAAATTTTGTACTGTGTTTTACTTTGACTTTATTCCCCAAAAATTAAAGAATTACTCAAGAAAATGACGGACACATTTGTATATCTATCATTCACAGATGATAAAAAATAACATAAGATATCATGATCAAGTTAGAGTTCAAAACGAAATTCTAAGGCATACATTTTTTAACAAAACCGCAGCATGAAGTCATAAAAAAGTAAAAGATAATCACTAGGGCGATTCGCACATAATAGTATGTTAGTGTAAATTGTACTGATGAAACTAGACTAATATAATGATTATTAGGTTTCAAAGTGACTGACAAGACTAGTCCGTAAATTCTTTTGCAACATGCTGCTTTGTCGAAAATGATATCAGTAGTGATAGAAGTAAGTAATGATAGAAATATTTATAAACAACGCTATATTAATTTTAACAAATTTAATGTCGAAAAATCATTTTGAAACAGTAGTAGTTACTACAGCAAACACGGCTATTCAAAAATTATGTTTCGTATAATGACAAATACTACCCAGGAACTTTAGAATGGTTCATCTCTAATAATATCATGATAAAATATTATTTTATACATTATAACTGTTATTTTTGGTAATAATAATTTTTAATTACATTAATGAAAGTTAAGCCGTCAAAATACTTAGTTTGATTTTTAATTCTGTTAGATACATCTACATCTGGTCATAGAAGCTATTTGAAACAATAATTTTTCAACAGTTTTCTATTCCATGTATATCTAAAAAGAATATAAATTTTTCAACATTTTTCTATAATAAATAATTTACGAGAAATAAAAAAAACGATGAAGAAAATTGCAAATTTCGTCAAACAATTTATTTTTAAAATTGATGACATAAAAATCAATGCTAGATGAAAAATAAAAAACATAAAAGTTTCATTTCTTAATTTAAAAAGCAAAATAAAAGTATTGAATTAATTTTTCTGCCCTCCGGCCGGAAAGTGGCAACTTTCTGGCCGCGCTAAACAAAGTTGCCACATTCCGGCTACGTCGAGCAGAAAAATAGTATACACACCTTGGCCAGTAAAAAGTAAAGCCTCAGACCACATGTTTGTCAACCTCGGCTTCGCCTCGGCCAACAATTACATGTGGTCTCAGACTTTTCTTATTTTACTGGCCTAGGTATGTAATATACTATTTGCTCCTTTGATCACAAATTTAAAATTAATAAGAAAAAAAATTTTTATCTCTAATTTGGATATCTCCAATCATTAAAGAATGTTTCAGAAAAATTCAAAACTTTGAATTAAATAGATTTAATTTGAAAAAAGTTAAAAAATCAAAAATTTTAGAAAAACACGGCTTAAAGGATTACAAATAAGACGCTCAATGAGAATTTATTCGTTTGGGGTGATTTACATGCAACGTAAGCTTTTTAAAAGAGATTCAAAACCCCACCTAACAATACAGATGAAAATAAAAAAATTTCACTAGTTCATTGCAATAAATTTCAAAGTTAAAGACTTACAGTAATTTTCTGAATTGATCAGATCCATTTTACATACTTTTCTAAAATTTTAAAAAATTACTATAACGTTTATTTGTTATAATCTTGTCTATAGCATGAATAAAGAGATTTAAAAAAAATTTGTCCATAAAAATTAATGAAGGAAGTCATAAATTCTGACATAAAAACTCATTGATTGTTTTAAAGTATAAAATTACAGCGACATGTATAGTCAATTTAATTAGGCAAAGACAGTAATAATCTAGATTTTGAAAAAAAAATGTCTTGTATATATGGACAATAATTGAAAGTAAAAAAAACTGTTGAAAGGAATTATTAATTTTCATTTAAGTAATTAGTGTTGTTCATTAGTGATTTTCACTTAATTTTAATTAAGTTTAATTGTTTAATCAATTAAAATCATTAATCATTTAAAATTATGAATAATACCTTATTTATTGCTGATAACTTTTTATTTAAAATGTCACGAGTGTTGTCTTCAACGACAGATTTCTTTTCTTTAGGACAAGTTTTCTCATCAATTTCAGATAAATCTGATAACAGAGCTGCTGGTGGAAATCGGACTCGTCCACCCTTGTTTATTTGATCTGTCAGTCCTTCTTTGGATTCTAAAATAACATATTTTTAATTAATAACAATAAAACAGTAAAGATCTTATAAATTCTTATAGAATTTAGTAAAATACGCATACGAAATTTAATAAACTTATAAATTCTATGCTAGCTAGCTATCGATATTTTACCAGAAACTTTTATTCTTAATAAACTTCTCATAGTTTCTTATAAACATACAAAATCTGATAAACTTATAAATGCCATACCAGAACTGATATATTATCAGAAAATTACATTTTCAATACACTTCTCATAGATTCTGATCAAATTTTTTTCCTTTTTACAAGATTCTAAGAGTTTCATTAAACAAAGAATTTCAAACTTTGTTACGAATCAAAAACTTTACCGAAAATATTTGTTTATTACGATGAATATTCTATGAAACTCGATTATTTTAAGAAAAAATAATTAATAAAAAGTAAGAAATAATTTATAAGATTTTGAATGTCATTTAGAAAGAACAACATGTTGACTTTAGTTTAAATACATGATTTAAAAGTTCAACGTATTAAAACATTAAAATACATAGAATATAATATAAAATGTAATACTATATAAAACTCACCATTTGTTAATCCAATCAAACATTTATGGTATTCGCCTTTTATTTTCACTTCAAAGACTTTGCTACGACGATTCGGCTTGTAATTTTGATTTGATTAGTTCCAACAGTAGTAAATTTTCCACTGTTGATTAATTGTACGTACGCATACATGAAGATACTACTTCAACACTGAACTTAATTATTTAAAAATAAAATGAAGGTCAAATCTCAAGTAAAATTACATCGCAAAAAAGCGCAAGATACTTATTACTTATAACAAAGAATCGGGCAAAAACTAAACTCTGCTGTCGTATACGTGAGTCGAGCGTCTACTAGTCTACTGGGAGCCCGAGACCCGAGCCACACTTAGCTACTCTTAAAGCGGGAAGCCCTGTGATTGGTTAAGAAAAATGCAAACAATACTCACCGTTTTCCGATATATTGCAACTGTATAGTACGTTGTATCCGTCTTCTATCAACAGATAGCGAACATCGATATACACACATGTAAACATATATAACACACACACTTTGTTAAATTTAATATTTTTTTTGTCAATTCTAAAAAAGTAATATAAAATCACATATTAAACTTTATGTATTTTTAATTCTTTGTACTTTAATGTTCATCCTTTGAATTTCAAATATTTTCTTTTAAGTTTTGTCAGCTCCGTAGTGACCTGCTAGAGGATCATCATGATAAGCGCTAAGGACATTTGCACACTCATGTTCAGGTACTACCAGTTGAGCATCGTCTACCTCAGGATCAGGGTGCAAGCGATAGAGCATTCCATTATTCATAAGATAACCCTTGTTACTCCAGTAGGCAGCATCTTCCCTTTTTTATGTTTCTTCGAAGGAACTTATGATGTTCCGGAGCCTACCATCCTTTTCTTGCTCTTCACGAATATCTTTTGGACTTCGGGTAGGCATGTCTATGATTACCGAACATATGCTACAATCAGAGGTATCGTCACAGCACGGCGGTCTTGACAAAGCATCAGCGACGATATTCAATTTACCAGGTTGATTGTGTAATGCCCACCTGGCTAAACGGCCAGAAGGTGATTTCAAACTTAAGAGCCATTTTATAGCTTGATGATCTGTGACGACTGTAATTGGCATTCCTTCAACATATGAACGGAATTTATTCAAAGCCCAGACTACCGCTAAAGCTTCCCTCTCGGTAGTAGAATAATTTCTTTCTGCAGATGTGAGTAGTCTACTCGCATACTCTACAGGGTGCTCATCTTCCTTCTCCCCCTGGACAAGAACTGCTCCAAGCGCTTTTAATATAAAAGGCTTGGTTTCATCTGCTTGCCGCAGAACTGGTGCAGTGATCAATTTTTGTTTCAGGATCGTGTAAGCCTCTTCTTGTTCTAGACTCCATACCCAGGTAGCCTTTTTCTTGGTAAGTTTTGTCAGTGGTTGGGCAATGGCTGAGAAATTATTAATAAATCGGCGATACCAAGAGCACATTTGTAAAAAGGATATCAATTGCTGAAGGTTTTTGGGGTGTGGTCTATCCAAGATAGCTTTTGTCTTATCTGGATCAGGCGTTAAGCCCTCTGGCGTTATAATATGCCCCAAATATTTAATAGATGAGCAGAAAAATTTACATTTATCTTTGTTCACGGTTATGTTATATTCTCTCATTCTCTGCAGTAAATCCCTCAGATCGGAGAGGTGTTTATCGAAGGTACTAGAACAAATTATAAGATCATCCAAATATGCCAGCATGGTAACGTGCTCAAGAGTAACCCGAAATCGATCGATCAAACGCTGAAAGGTAGCGGGTGCATTACGTAAACCAAACGGCATTCTTTTAAATTTATAAATTCCAAAGGGTGTTATAAAAGCAGTTTTATCCTCATCCTGTTCTCTAAGTTTAATTTGCCAGTACCCGGATTTTAAATCTAATGACGTCATAAAAGGAGTCGGCTTTGCCAAGTGCAACAGGTCATCTATTCGGGGAAGGGGATAAGTGTCAGCTACGGTTATGGCATTAAGGCGTCGATAATCGATACAGACGCGAACCTCTCCATTTGGTTTTGGTACTAAAACAACAGGAGATGAGAGATTTCCAGCATCTTATCTAGTTCTTTCTTTAGGATTATCCCTTTTGCTTGAGATAGTCTATAAGGAGGTGCTGATATAGGAATATCATGTTCAGTTATTATACAGTGCTCTCCAAGTAAAGAAGGTTTATCATTACCAATAAAAACATCTTGATACTCTGACAAAATTTTATTAATTGTAGGTTTGTCATCTTTATTAACATCTACCATACATAAGTCGATGGAGTCTATGCAAGGGCTAGATGAGCGTTCGGAATTAGGGTTGCTGGGGAATAGTCCCTTAGAGTGAGGTGACAGGGAGACTTCGGCCTCCCGGACGTTTCTTTCCGCATCCTTCATCATGAACTCTGCGAATCTTGGAGAGTATCCGTCGAACAATGTCTTGGGTCTTTTTACAGGGCTGATTTGTAAAGGAATCAATTTGTACTCCCTGGCTGCCTGAAAGTGACAAATGGTGGCGCTCTCAGTAGGGAGCGCAGCTGTCGGGAGGAGGCCATTCGGTAGATGTTGTACCTCTACAGCGCTGCTGCTGGTGTCTGTAAAGGTGATGTAGTCCTCCTCGTACAACTCGTAGGTTCTGAATTCGTCTACAACAAACTCCCAGGTGAACTGTGGAAGGTTCAGCACCATTTTTGCATTCTGGATGAACCCAATTCCCAAAAGAGTGCGGTTGTCTCGGGACTCTGGTAAGACAATAAACGTTGTCGGAACTACACGCTTCTCCAGCTTGACGGGCACAGTAGTTTTAAGGATGCGTCGTTGTTTTGTAATTCCGTCAGCCAGAGTGATGCTTACTACTTCTGCGTAGAACTTGTGGCCTTTATCTACCAATTGCCTATATAGTTAGTAGGAGGCTACACTAGACTTGGCACAAGTGTCAATGTAGGCCGTTCCTCTAATACCGGCAATATCTACAAAAATAATAGGACGGTTTCGTATGTCGGACCGGATGTTTACGGCGCAGAAACTCAAATCCGCTGCTTGCGATGTCCTTTTACTTGCAGCACAGGTAGGGCAGCTACTGCAAACTACACCTGGTGCACCACACCCGTAACAATGCACCCGAGGAGTAGACGGAGACGGAGCCTGTGTTGCTTGTGACACTTCAGTCTTTGGAAGACGTACAGGATTTTGTGAGTCCTGGTTTGCAAACTCCTCTTGCTTCCGTTTAAGCTTCCTACAGTCTTCCGTTACGTGGCCGAGGAAGTGACAGAACCCACATTTTCGCTTGGCGCTGCTTGTTCATACTTCCCTTTGTCTTGTGAAGGTCCAGCGCTCTTCGACTGGTCAAGCCACAACTGCTGAACTGCTCGTGCCGCTTCCAGGAGTTGGTCGTACGTTTTGAAAGAAGTACGAGGAACCCTCTCTCGGATACGACTGTACAGTTGTCCATATATCATGTCCAGTTGATGGCACTCAGGCTGCTTTGGGTCCGGAAGTTGAGAGAATAGCATTCTTTTGTGGGCCACAAAGCTCTCTGTAGAAATGTGAGACTCTTGCTTTATTCCTGTTATATCCTGATACAGTACGTAGGCTGGTTTTCTCGGAGCAAAAACATGATGCAACCGCTCTTGAAAATCTTCCCAGGAGTTGACTTGCTCCTTTACACCTTGCCACCATATTGCAGCTTCCTTTTTTAATAGCAACGGTATGCCGGTAAGAGCTTCAGCATCCGGAATATTTTCAATTTGCTTGAAAACTGTTGCTGTTGCCAAAAAAGCTTCCACCATTTCGGGATTTTTTGTACCGTCATATTCAGCTGTACACGTGGTGAAGGTACCGTGTTTACCTGGTGACAGTTTCGCCAAAAGGGCCTGGAACTGTTCGTCAGTCAGATTAATAGACATCTTGTTCAGTGTCTTTCTTGCCGCTGTCGTTGCAACTCTTCCAGCACGTGTGACGTATCTCGCTTTTAATAGTTTGCCGTGCCCACCGTTGGTCGCCAGATTTGTAGCGGGTTCGATGCAGAGGGTGAGCAAGAAAACGTCGACACGGTACTGACGTAGGGCGTATATTTTAAACACTTTGAAATACTAATACAAAGTTAAACTAGTAACTTAACCCTGAGACCAAGTAGGACGAGAGGTCAGTCGTAGACACTAGACACTTTAGGAAGTCCCAAGTAACCATTCCAAGTAGGACGTGATTCTCCGATGCAACCTAAAGTGTAAAAGGTTCACCGATACAAGATAATTCTATTGAAGTCATTAACTCACGGAGAGTCTTAACACCGACTTATAAAAACTATGTCAATAGCACAACGCCATCTAGGTTGGAACTTATAAACTATTTTACAATGGGTCAATGAACTATGAACTTAATGAATAATGATTAAAGCTATATTAGATTAGATTCTAAATGCCAAATAATGTTTTATATGCATGGTTGTTACAATATAAATTTTTTTCAAAATCTTTTCCTTTATCAAAACAAGTCAACATGCTTTTATTCTGTCAGAGCATTGATAAGAATGAATAGTGGTTTTTTAATAATCATTTAAAAATTTATTCGAAAAAATTACAGTCCAAAAAACTTAAATTTCTTCAGGTGGTTATTATTGAATTCTTATAAGATCTGATATATTCTTATGTTCCGAAATATTTTTATAATGTTTATACTTATAAAAACTTAATACTTAATCCAACTGAAAACTTTCGTATTTATATTTACTTTTATATATACGAGCATCATTATAAATAAATTTTTATGAGATCTTATAAGACTATGCAAACATTCAGATGTTTTATAAAAATGTTATTACAAATCCTTTTCAAAAGTATTATTCAATAATTCACTATTTATTTTATTATCAATTAATTATTCGTACATAAACTTAAATACTCATCTATGCTCACCAGAATGATTTATAAATACTAAAAAAAAAAAATTGCGATTGAAAAAAAAAGAATTTGCGATTGAAAAGAAAAATACTAAGAATTGCAAAAAAGTTTTAGTTACAATTAAATTTTAATAAAAAAAATGAGTTATAATGAGTATATCTTAAACTCTGTTTTTAAAAACAATAAAATTTATAACCATTTTTCCACAAAACATAATTTTTTTTAATGACAATGTTTCTCAAAAAACAACTTAAAATTTATAAATAATGAAACAAATATGAATCTAAATTCTGTTTTTAGTAGGGAAATAATTACTTTAAGTTTTCTTTGAATAATCAAAAATATTAGATAAAATTTGAAAAATCTCATAAAAGCTATAGTGGTTATTTGAATCAAATAATACCTGTTTCGAGTTTTCACAAGTTTATTCGAACAATAACTTGCTAATCAAATCTGATAAAATTTTTACCAGAAAATGGTCTGCCTTTGTCCTCTGATCCTTGTTTGATCTTATAGTAGATCTCGGTAGGATATTGAGCTAAGCACTGTCGTACCTTACTCATGAGTTTTGATAATAGTTCTGCGCCCATTAATTCCAACCTAGGTATCTATAAAGCCTTGCTCATGGGAGCTACTCTTGCTTTTGCAGCGGCTAACGAAATCACCAATGTTCCGTTTCTACTGATTCGGCAATAAATTACTCCTGAATATGCTTTCTGGGAAGCGTCACAAAAGCCGTGCAGTTCAAGTTTGTCGTTCTTTTCTATCCCTAGCCATCGCTTGATCTCAAATGTATTAATTTGTGACAATTCTTGTCGCAGAGTTGACCATTTCATTTTTATTTCGACTGGTAGCTCATCATTCCATTGCAATTTGGAGAGCCAGACGGTTTGAAACAGTACTTTCATGCTAGTGCTTAGTGGCGTGAGCCACCCCAGAGGGTCAAATAACTTTGATATGTCCGATAGAAGTGACCTTTTGGTGTGAACTTTCTGCGATGATGGTGTTAAGATGGATTTAAATATGAACTTATCTCCTAGAGGATTCCAACCGAGACCCAGAGTTTTTGTTGATTCAGGCTGTTTAAATTCAAACGTTTTGTGATTGCACTGCTCGTTACTTAATCCTGTTAATAACTGAGACTCACTAGAGGTCCACTTTCTCAGACTAAATCCCTCTGATTTTAAAAGTGTTATTAGGTTATTTCGCAGTTGTATGGCATTTTCTAATGAATGATCACCTCCACAGAAATCATCAACGTAAAAACATTGTTCTAAAGCTCTTGCTGCTCTAGGAAACTTTCTCTTTCATCTGCTGCGAGTTGTTTCAAGCACATCATCGATAAGAACGGTGCCGGCTTGGTGCCGTAGCTTACCGTTGAGAGCTGATAGGATGTACTCTGCTGACTGCGTGAATCTCGCCAAACGATCTTCTGATATGCTTGATCCTCTTCGTTTACCAATATTTGCCGCTACATTTTTTCTATATCTGCTGTGTATGCAAATTTAAACTGCCGCCAGTTTAATATAATTTGCTGCAGATCATAGGCGTCAACCGTGAATATAAACTTCGAATTGTATAAGGACGAGCAAGTTATAGTAATTATACCCTTGCAACTGTTCTCTTTTACACACACCTTTTTTCTAGGTAACTTTAAACGCTGGGCAGCCCTTTCAGTCATCAATGTTATTTGTGAACACTGATCGACTAAAGCTCGCATCTCGTGATATGTGCTGTCCCCAGCTTGTACCTTGACCATAGCTGTGGTTATTAATATTTCTGATACAGAGTGCTGATCTTCGCATTGCGAAACGTATGTACTGCTCTGTTGTTTTATTTCCTGGTTTGATCTTATGCTTGTAGAAGTAGAAACTGTGTCATGCATAAATGCCTCGTGTAGAATTGTATTGTGGTGATCATTGCATACATGACACCTTTTATTTGAAAAACAAGATTTATTTTTATGGTCAAATAGACAATTTATACACAAATTATGTTTCGAAATTGTTTTTCGTTTCATATCTGCTGGCATACTTAGAAATTGTTGACACTGATAAATTCCGTTCTGTTCACCGCAAATTTGACATGCTTCAGACGATTTATTGACCCGATTTTGTTATTTAATTTGAGTGACTGACTCTGATGAAGCTTTGTTAGTTGCAAACGATTTGAATTGATGATATTTTTGCTAACGCTGAACTCCTGATGCTCCCGAGGCTCCGTTGTTTGTTTTATTTTGATTTTCATGCTTCCTCCTTACTACTGAGGACTCCATGGTTGTGAATTTGGTTTCTAAGAACTTTAAGAAATCTTCTAACGTGGGTAGCTTTCTCGGTTGTTTCAAGGATTCTATGTAATCTCGATGAGTATCCGCGTCCAGCTTTTGAGAAAGAATGTGAACCAGTGACGGATCCCACGTGCTTATGTCTACGCCGAGATTCTTAATTGAGTTCAAGCACTCATTAGTGGTATCATGCATGCGCTTAATTAGCGTTGCATTTGGTTGCTGTATAACTGCTAAGTTTAACATTGTGTTAATGTGTGACGTGAAAATAAGCTTTTTATTCTGATACCTGTGGTTTAAAATATTCCAACACACTTGATAGTTATCAGAACTAATTTGGAGATGTTGTATCAACTTTTCTGCTTCGCCCTTTACTTAACTTTTTTTAAATTGCATCTTTTGAGATGATTGTCTCCGTAAACAAATCTCTGAATGATACCCAGCTGTAAGTTTCCATGGAAAGACGGTATCTCCATTTTTGGATTTGAGTTTTCTCTGTGAGAGCTGGACCGAAACTTACTGTTCATGGCCTTTTTCATAAACTTGTACGTTTTTTCGTGCGTCGTAAATGTTTTTTCATATGCCTCGTTATCCCCACCCAGTTCACTATGTAACTGCCAGTGGAGGATGTCTATTACCGACCATCTTGTTTGAAGCTCTCTTAATAAGTCTTCAAACTCCCATTTTTCCGTCGCTGTCTCTAAGTCGATATTGTTCACTGTTCGCGAAAAGGCTTTAAAGTTGCTAGCTTGCCTTTTAAGCATCTCATCTGTCTTACTGTCAGTTGCTTGCGATCGTTTTTCAGGATTGACTGCCCACGAGGAAGGATTACTGGCACCCGTGGTTGAAACACCTTTGTGTTCTTCTTGGGCTCTACTCGGAGTAGTAGGTCTCGGTAGAGCCTGCATTAAGTGTGTTCTTGCGTCATTGTAGAACTCCAACGCTTGCCTAACATGATTATCCTGAAAATACGAGCCACTTTCGTCTCCGATCTCACACAAACGCGAATGATTATTTTGAAATTCTTTCCAATAAGTATCCAATGTATCTAACTTTCGCTTAATATATTCGGCCGTTCTGCGGTCACGAGCCGTTTTCTTAAACGAAGATAGAAGCTGCTCCATCGCCTGGCCAGTCTGCTCCTGGTTTGCTAATAAGTCTTCCATTTTTATAAGTACCAAATAATTGGAAAGATCTTACTTGATTCGCTCCTACAACACCTGCTTTTTTGCTGCTGAAGGTTCGATACTGAGCTCTCTTGCTAGCTCAGCACTGGTACTGCTTTTCCTTGATTGTCTCTGATACACCACACACGCGTCTGATCCTTGATTTTACCCAAACCGCGATAGGTTAAGCTCTCGAAGGACCACTTATGTACGATCTCCGTACACGATATGATAAATATTAACGCTAATGATACTACTCGAAAATGCTAGATGATTTATTGATGCTATTCAAGTAATTACAAATAATTTATAAAATACGTGATTCTAATTGCTACGCTATATTACTGTGAGCACCGTCCGGTTGCTAAACGTGCACTGACACGAAATTAGTTCACACTTAATATTGTTCGTTTTTTGCTGACGGACAGTAAACATATCATTTGCTATCTGGTGAGGAATCGGGATAGTTTTATAAATGCTATAAATTTCCCTGCTGTTGAGCGGAAACGTAATTTCAAATATGAAATAGTCTCGTAAAACTCTTGCTTTAATCCTCAATAGAGTATAAATGTTTCTGAGATCTGTTTGTATGTTTTCTATAGGTAATGTAGTGTCCTATGTCAACTGACTGGCGATTGTTATGTGATGTTTGTTTTGTCGTATTAGCTCAATGTCTTTCTTATATTGTTCTGCGAAGCGCTCGTCCAATACACCGAACAGGCTGTTCGCGACATATCCTATTCCATTGATAAGTCCCCGACGCTGTCTGGCGTGCGCGTCAAAATGTTGATCTAACAACAACCGATTGTAGTGTGGTAGTTCTCGGTATTCGTGTTGTAATTGTAGGAGTATAGTGGTATAAATAGTGTAAATTGCTCGCAAATCAAGTTCAATAACTTGATTTGCGAGCAATTTACATATTTTTTCCGAATGATTAAATGCCTTGATTACTGTGTTACTGCTGTGAATACTTACTGCCCCCTACTCTGTCTCAGGGAGCAGAAATGTTGTTTAGAGATGGACTTGTTGCAGAAATCATTTGACAATGATGAGCGACGTAAACAAGAGTTACATGAACTGCAAGTTCTAAAAATTAAGTTAGAAATAGAGATGTTAGGTAAGAACAAAGAATAAAACTAATTAAACAAATTTTAATTATTGTTTTTTATTTCACATTTTTTGGAAAACTTACAAATCAGATCATATTTATTTGCTAAAACATTACATGACATTAGTCCAATCCATGTACAGCTATAATCTTAATAGTTGGTTTGCTTGGTGTATTTATTTTGGTTCAAAATAATCTCATCTTAATCTGCAGCTAATCTGGAAGTAATAATATTGTGATAATAATAATAATAATAATAAATTGTTTATTGCAACAAAAGATACATACTGGTAAACTTATAAATAAATAACAGTCATTTGTAAAAGTTATTGAACACTGGTACCCAAAGTAAGATTAAACTTGTGTTATGGGTACCAGGGCTCCCGCTACTATAATATTCATTAATTCATAGATATAATATTCATAGATATGGGTAATTTAAAACATGCAACATAATAAACGGCTGTGAGTGTGTTGTGTGTGTGTGTGTGTGTGTTTGTGTGTGTGTGTTTGTGTGTGTGTGTGTGTGTGTGTGTGTGTGTGTGATGTGTGTGTGCATGCGTGCGCGCGCGCCCTTGTGCGTATGTGTGTTATAAGATACTTAGTTTAATCAAACTCTCAGTTTCATCATAGGATTTGGCCATGAGCCAAGCAGTAACTTTTTTTTTGCAAGCGGATCTAGAAAGAGGATAGATGTTACATTTTTCATTTGCTGTGTTATATAATCGAGATCCGATTACATTGTGGTGTCGTGCTGCGAGTGCGCTCCTAAATGGTTGGGTTTGACAGACTCTGTGTGCGCGCCGTTTTTTGGTGAGATCTACATCATATGCAAGACAAGCATGCTTTCTGCACACAGTTTCAAGCACAAATAACTGTCTGACAGTAAGAAGTTGGCACTCCTCATATAGTTGGTGCGTTGGAAATCTAAAGGGCTTAAAAGTCATCACTTTAAGGATTGCCCGTTGTGCTCTTTCTAGTGGCAGAAGGCATGTTTTCGCAGCTCCACCCCAAACAGACAAACAATAAGTAATTATAGATTGACTTAGTGCAATGTATACTAATTTTAGTGTGTTAAAGTCAGCAGAGTGTCGAAGTTTTTTAAATATAAATATCATTTTGCGCAATCGAGCTGTAATGTTAGATATTTGGTACTTCCATGACATAAGATTATCGATATAAATTCCGAGATATTTTATATGGGCAGACCTATTTAATACAGGACAACCACAGGATTTTGTTGAAGTGTACATTGCACAGTTATGAGCCTTAAGATTATAAGTTTCAACGGATGGTTGGGTTATTGTAGTCTTCGAGAATGTGAGGTAAGTGGTTTTACTCAGGTTAAGGGTTAAAAGGTTATTTGATAGCCACTGCATGACAAGTCTAAGGGCATGTTCAGCATGAGCAAACACTTCTGGCCAACTTTTTCCTCGGACAAGTAACGCAGTGTCATCTGCATAGGTAAAGGTGGAAGTATAGGGAAGGGAGAGGGAGCATAAAGAATTTATGTAGAGGAGGAACAAGGTAGGCCCAAGAACAGAGCCTTGTGGTACGCCAAAAAGCACAGGGACGTTGTCACTGATGAACCCATCTATTTTCACATACTGAGTCCTGTCAGAAAGATAGTCGCTGAAAATTTGAAGTGCATAACCACGGATACCCATTCTCTCCATCTTTAACAAGAGATGTGGAACAGAGACAGTATCGAATGCCTTAGTGAGATCGAGGAAAATCCCCATACACTTCTGATTACTATCAAGATTATTAACTATTTCGTCAACCAGAGAAGCCACTGCATCTTGAGTTGATTTTCCATCCCTGAATCCAAACTGATTCGGTGCTAGGATATTGCACTTCTTCAAGAAGTTCTTAAGACGGTTATTTAGGAGCTTCTCCAAGACCTTAGATAAAGCAGGCAGAACCGATATTGGCCTGTAATTATTAATACTATCTCTGTTCCCACTCTTGAAGATGGGATGTACAACAGCCCTTTTAAAAGGCCTAGGGAAGACACCCTTTGCCATGGATATGTTGCAAATATGAGTTATAATTGGTACTAGTGTATTGGAACAGCTTTGTAATAAGTTTGTTGAGATTGCGTCCCAAACAACGGCAGTGTTTCTGCGTAAGCCTCGAATGACCAGCTCAACTTCTGCCTCATCCGTAGGGAGAAGAACAAAAGAATTTGCATTAATGCAATCGTTCAACCTTCGTATGTCACTTCGGGTGTTGCAACTAGTACATTCAGCTAAATCTCTACCAATGGACGAAAAGTATTCGTTAACTTTGTTGATAGACGCTGTAACATCTTTTTCCAGATTTAACAGTTCACCAGGAGAGCGTTTAGTACAATCTGTGTGAGTAATGTTTTTGATTATTTTCCAGGTAGTCCGTGGGTTATTTCTTACTTTACGGAGTTCACTATTATGATAACTATGTTTTAATCTTTTGAGTAACTTGTTACAAAAATTTCGATATCTGACATAAGTCACTTTAAGAGTATAATTTTGAGGATCACGTTTAACCTGTTTACACATAGAATCTCGATTACGAATACACCTGAGCAAGCCCTTGGTTATCCAAGGCCTAAATATTCTTTGTCTGGATGGTATGTGCACTGTTGAAGAATGTTTTTGTATCAATAAACCAATGGATGTAATTAACATCTCAGCTGCAGTATTGGGATCTGTCGTATTTAAAATTTGCGTGTAATCTGTATTCAAGACATCGGTATATACAGAGGTATAGTCTACTTTCTGAAAGGAAAATTTGTTTTCTTTAGGTCTTAATTTGGTATCTATGCTACATAATACAGGTGCGTGGTCTGTTATACTAGACTCAATTATTAGTGTGATACTTCTTGATATCGACTTTAGTAAAACGTGATCTAGGCAACTTTTGTCTCGAGTCGGCAGATTGTGGGTTGGTAAAAGACCATACAAAGCCGCAAGATTCAAATAGTCGTTCGCCATACTGTTCAACTGTGCTGGCACAATGTTTAAATTGATATCTCCCGTTAAAACCACAATATATACACAATAGTGATTAATCTATCCTCCTATTACATTATAATATATGTATATATTATATCTACAGGGACAATTAATTATAATAAAGTATAAATCTACAATACAGTACACTGTTACTGACCTGTTAAAATAGTTGTGAATTAAATTACTAATAATAGTTTGCCCATTGGTGTTATCTATAGAGTTAGGGACATTACTATCATCATTTCTCATTTCTAACTGGGATGGCAAATCTGGTTCAGGATCATTTCTGTCCCTACATATGTTATGTAACACAGCTGTGGCTACAACTACAGCTTCTATACGGTTTTGTGTTAATCGTAGCTTTGATCCAATACATGGGAATCGTCGTTTCCATACCCCATATGAGCGTTGTACTGTATTTCTCGTTTTAATACGACTTATATTATACAATATTTCTCCTGGGGTTGTAGGATTCCTAAGAGGAGTCAACAAATATCTTTCAGCTGGATATCCGGAATCTCCTAACAAACAAAAGTCTCCATATTGGCCACGCTCAAATGATTCTTTTACATTACTGTTGTTAAAAAATGTACTGTCATGTGATCCACCAGGCCAACGACAAACTGTGTTTCTTATTTTTAGCTTAGCATCACATATTGTTTGTACATTGTATGAAAACACACCTTTCCTATTTCTATATAATTCAGCTCTTTCACCTCCTGGAATAGAATGTTTATTATAGTAGGCCTGTTTTATTTGGAGAAATGAGTTATCCTTCATCATCCCACCAAAGTTTACAATTCACAGCCAGAAAGGCTTTGGATATTTATATAACTAATGGTAATTTAATTTTTAATAAAACTTACTTACCAGGTGATAATATTACTATATGTGTACAATCAATAGCTCCAATTACTTTGGGAAATCTGGCAATATCATAAAATTGACAAGAAATGCTTTCAAGCTCTTCATATCTTGGCATCTGTATATACACTTCTGCTATAGACGCTAAAGCCAACGACACTCTGAAAACGCATTTGCACACTGTACTTTTATGTACACCAGCAATATCTCCAACAACTTGTTGCATTGATCCAGTTGCATAAAATCGTAAAGCCAGCAATAGTTGCCTTTCACAGATAGAGCTTTATTCCTGTAAAGAAATCAGAATTAAAGCAATTTTTGATACTGCTAGCAGATAGGTTGTTGAGTAGATAGAAGGTACATAATTGCAGTACCTAAGACTTACATGAAAATAATATTATAAACTGGTAAGCATGCTGATTTATGTGTATAATATAATCTGAAAATAAACTTACTTTACTGTGGCTGACATCAGTTTATCTTGCAACATTACACTGAGGTATGTAACTGTTTCTTTAAGCATTCTATATTGGAACAGAAAATCAGCCTCATCCCATAAAAAGTAACCTTTGCGAATATTAAATTTTTTACACCTATACGTTAAATAACGTGTGAACTTATCATATAAGTTCATCGTCTGATGAACTTGAACTTTCACTAGACGAAGATCTTGATAACATTTTAGTAACTTATCTACCCAATGAATGAATAAATATGAACCAGACTGTAAGAATGCACACTTTTAACTGACATAATATTTTCAATATAACCTGCGACTTTGACAAATTAACGGTTACTTTGTCGTTACGAACTACAAATTTTTCGGAGCCTATTGGCAGCACAAGCTAAGCCTTATTTCTAGTATTGATGGTGTCATGGGTTGCCAACTCTCGATAATAAATATTTATTAAATTGACGATATCGAATAATTGATGATTAATTTTATGAAATAAAGATATAGAATTTTAAATTTGATATTCGAAAGGACCAACCCGGGAAAATTTGAAGAAATCGAGTTTAGCATTGAAATTTTTTTAAATTTATATTTGCTTTGCTTTCGAGCAACATCTAATATTTGACGGTTTTTTACCACAAAATCACAAAAAAATTACATGAAAAATCGAAGTTTTTTAGTACTTGTAACTATGCTTTTGCCAAAGAAATATTCATCTAGTTTCTTTCTTTGCCCCATACTTGTTCCATCGTGCTGAATACGCGTTCGCAAGAAGCATTAGAGACAGGAATGGAAAGAACAAACTAGACAAGTTTTTCAATTCAGGACACTGATTTCTGTCTTTCGATTTCGTAAAGAAGTCAACCTAATGTAAATCCACTCGATTTTTTTCAACAAGATGTGGTTGCATCTCACGCAAAAGTCCAACTTCATCGTACAGTTTGTCACTATCTAAGCCGATATTTAATAGTTCCTGAAGTCTAGCAATTCTTGTTTTTTGGTGTTCACTAAACTGCTTTAACAAATCCGTGGCAGATTTACCATAAAATTGATCAGTTGGTCTGTTTTGTAGCTTTGTTTTCAAATTAATCATTATGTCATGAATTTCAGTGCTTGTTTATCTGTCGGATTCCAGTAATTTAATGTTATTATATATATGATATTATTATATATTATATGATATTATTATATATTATATTATGTTCCAGTATGTTAATGTGTTCTGAAAGATTTGCATAAAATAAAGAATACATAAGACTGCCTTTGTTTCCGCATCACTGGCACAAACCTTATTCCGTATAAATGTAGAACAATTCTCTATACCTTGCTCTTTGAAATATCCATTTAAAGCTGGCCACAGTGGTAGAATTCTGTCTATGGCAGGAAGTAACGATAACCAACCACTTGGCACGTATCTTAATATTTCTCTTTTTAGCAAAAGCTGAAAATTCACTTTAAACTTTCAAAATAATTAATTTCACATCAACTCACAGAGTCAAAGATTTTTTAACGCAGTTATGTGGAATATGGCACTTGCAATTTCCTTTATATATTTTCGAGTTTAAAGCCTTTTAAACAGAAAAATTTATTCCATAACTTACAGCAGCATTGCCGGCAGAATATTTTTTTTTTTAAAGGTAACTAGTAACTTGGGTTACACATTACTAGTAATCTTGTTAACACCTCCAGCTAAGCTTTACGCTTGTGTTAGGAGTGGGCTCACGCCTGTAGTGCACTGAGAGGGGTTTGCAGCAGCAGCAGCCGTCTTAATAGAGGTTGAACCTTTTGTGTGTTACATTATACATTCCGGATGCCTTTCGCTTCTTTTTATTAGATTTATTTTCTCTCTAGATCATCTGCTAGACAAAACTATTGCCAGTTTGGCAATATTATATGAAACATTATATAATATTACTAAAACGAAATTCCTTGCAGAAATACTTCTAATTCATTAAAATATGCCTACATCACCGCTGGGCAGACTGCAGCTCTTGAGGGTTTCATATTTTAGCTCAATCTACTAGTAATTTTACTTGTATGTCGTTTTAAAAAGCATTTTATGAAGTCAGGACCTATTGTTTCTAAATCTTTTTATTTCCACTCCTAAATTGTCTAAGTACCTCTTATTAATAAAATAAAGTCTTGCTTCAAGGGGATATCCCAATTCCTAGCAAACATTTACATATTGTATGAGATATTTCTCTACATCCTGCTAAAGCTGTTTGCCACCTTACTTTTTCATGATAAAAGTCTATGAATAATATACTAATGATGTCTATGAAGGGACTGATTTGGATATGTTATATTTCTGTGCAATAGCAATTAACGATTTATTAGTACTGTTGTACTCGTTTAGTGCTTGTTCTATGAGCGGCTTTGTTTGTATGTAAATAAGCTTAATGAAGTATAATTATAAAAGTATTGGTATAAAACTGCTACAGATTAGCTTTCCTGTAGAATCTTGTAGGATTTATGCGTTTTTTCTTGTGATGGGACTCCTCAAAGTCCTAGAGCCTAATATTGATGTCTCCGCTATGATTATGTATTTCTGTGGATGGACGTAGATATAAAAATAATACTTTATTTGTTCACCATTGTTACACTGGAAGAACCATACATACATGTGTCAGACAAATAATGTCCAAAGGGCGGACTTTTTGTTAAATGCCATCTCTTCCGTAGTCTAAATGTTAACTGAGAGATCCATTAAAACTACTATGGTTTGAATTTGACATTGGCAACATAATTTTATTAAGATTTTTTCTAAAAAAAAAAAAAATAAACGTATATGAAACAAAATAGGCTGAGGCCAGGAATATTATTTATAAATGGTTACAAACCCTAGATTATGACACTACTGATTTTTTTTAAATTAATTGTTAGTATATACCTATTTTTATTTCATTTCGTTTTTTTTTATTAATTTTGTTGTTTTATATACATTTAGACTTTAACTAACCCAGTTAATTTGCTAAGACATGAGCAAATACTTTAAGAATCCAGGTTTCCTCGATACAGGCTCGCCTAGTGAGGAAACCAATGGAAAACCTAGTTCTCAATTAATACGCTCTCTGTAAAATGTATGTCACTAGATTAAGTCATCTGATTGTTATTACCTTAAAATGTAACTTTTTGCAGTAATAAATTATTTTATTAAATTAAAAATTAAATTAAATTAAAATCAGTTATTAAATAGGATATAACATTCCGTTAAGTTTTACTTAAATTTCTTAAAATAAATTCTGTGTATAAAATTTAAAATAAACACAAAAAACATAAGAAATCAACTTAATCAGTACGTAACTTCATAACAAATGAGTTTTCAAAAATATCAATGTATAGTTCAATACAGCGCTCGCATCAAATAAAATTTTATTTTGTTAAACGCTGTAGTCATTTTTCCCCTAGGTCTTCTGTTGTAGGGACACGAATTGCGTATACTTCGTTTTTACACATCCTCACTAAAATAAATCTAGTGGCGTAAGATCTAGTGATCTTAGTAGCAACATAGTAGGCTCATATCGTCCATTGCTTACTAAACATGTTTGAGACGTTGAGACGCTCCCTAGCAGCCACCACTGGTTAAGTAGGTGGCTCCGTCCAGCTGGTACCTACTGTCAGGGAGGTGAACGACCCTTATGTGTTGTTACACGGGACCTCGCAGAAAGCTTTTTAAAAAAAACTATTTGATTATCCGAAGATATATATTTGAATGAATTAGAAGTACAAAATGAATTAGAAAATAAACTGGGGGTCCGACCAGAACCGAGTTTGAAAGTTGACTGGCTGTTCCCCCGCGTTCAAGTCCTATATCAGGTTTTCTAATGCTGGCTCAGTAAGACGTGAGACTGCTGGTCAGGCCAACTGCTTACATTAGTGGGGTGTAACAACCCCCCGCGGAAACTGAAGTTCGGGAAAAGAAAAAGCGAAGTTCAGGGAAGCATTAGTAATTACGCGACTTCCCTCAATCGTGGCGATGGTATGGGTGGATCTCTGTGTAAATGAGAGTTAACATCATCATCATCGGTAGAGGTCGGATTTGGATTTGAATTATTAAACTTAAATAAGTAATTACAATAAAATAAATTACTGAAGTAAGTGAATACGAAATAATGATTTCCGTAGTTTTGGAGTATAGGTTTTTTCTCAATAATTTTGTTTAAATCTGAGAACTTCTTGGTTCATGAATCTTTATGGTTAAATCATCTAAATCTATGTTATTTAACTTGAGGGGAATCGCATTATTTGGTAACCACCAGTTGTATTGTTTAATCTACAACATGAATCGAATTAAATGGGTTAATAGGCGAAATAAGTCTTGCATTTTTTGTATACACTGTGCATTGGTTAGGGGTTTGTAAAATTCCCTTATCTTCAGAGTGGTTGACGGCATAGGTTCTGTAGGGTAGATTTTGTGTCGCGTTTTGGGATCCGTTATTTTGACGGTAAGTTGATTTTGAAGCGCTGGACTGATGACGGCTGGTATTATATTGTCGCTTGCAACAGTTTTCAATTTTATGTCCTATATTTTTACAATAACGGTAGACAACGTCTCCCGTGTTGACTTTCCTTGGAGAATCGTATCGCAAACTTTGTGTAATGGGAGGACGGTATGATTGTGTTTGAAATTCGCGTCTAGGAATAATGAATTTGGATCTTTCAGCGTTGTTGAAATTCTGTTGAGTCGGTTTTTTATACGATGCTGATAATATCTTTTCTTCGGCTACTCCAAACCCTACAGCCGAGTTTAAAGAGTCAGGGTCACGACAACGCACGATTTTTGAGTCGCGGGTGGAGGCCTATCGTGAATGTGTGTAGCGCTGTCTTCCATAGCCGCAACGCGACCTGTTACTTTTGATTTCTTTTTGAGCAACATTTTGATTTCCGAAAGTAATTTAGATAGTATTGTTTTGATTCTAAGAGCGTATTGATTCACCGTTTCGGTTGTATTTTGTTTGCAATCTTGTAATTCGGAGAGTAGATGAGTGTAGTGTTTCCTGTCTCCAAATTGTTGCTTTAAGAATTCGTTGAATTGTTCGAAACATTCGAATTCTTTAATATACTACACGTGCTTTCGGCCCTATCTGTCAGTTGACTTAATATTTACTTGAATAGGACTGGTTTTTGAAATTTATTAGCTAGATTATAAGCACTTTGACAATTAGAAATAAAAAGGTTTAATTTGTCGCTAGAACCATCGAATGGTTTGATGAATTTAAGTAAGACGTTAAGTTCGACCTTTTCTGTCATCTCTACGCGTGATGTAGAACCGTCACTGGGGACACTGGTAATCTTTTCGGGTTTTTCAATCCTATCTGATTTAGAATCACCTTTAGTAGTCATTATAATTATTAATTATCTAGTAACACAAATACAACACAAGAAAATCTCATACAAAACAAAACGTAAAATAAAACAAATATAAGAAGTCGTATCCACACTAAGTTAGCTCGTTCAGAGTTAGGGAATGCGACCTTATCGGTGCGTCTCGTCGCGTCGTCCGGATGGTTAATATAAACAGTGTGATAGGAGTGTTTAGTCTGTAAGTTTGGAACTTCACAAACTGAGATGTAAAGTATTGAAAATATTGAATTTAATAATAGAATGAAGTATTAAAACATAAACAAAGTAATGTATGTTAACATTAGGTATAAATATATATATATTTTGATGACTGGACTCCGCGCGTCCTCTTGCAACCCTTCGTGGATTGATGAATAAAACTTCTTGGACGCGTGGAAGTCTGGCTGGCGACTTCGTGCTCAAGATCTTAATTGATATTTGAAATAATCTAGAGAATGGAACGACGAAAAAACAAGAGGACTCCCATCTGAGAAGCCTTGGGGTACGGTGGTCCGTGCTGACACACGGAGCCTCAAGATATATTTTTTAACGTGATACGATTGTTGAAGTTATTTGTTCCTTTTAAAAGTGAATGTAATATTTTAAAGGTTTCAGTAAAAACCTAAGTTGCTTCGCATTATCTTTTATTCCTACTTCTCTCTCTAGGAAACCAGATCCTTCTTTCCTGATACCAGCTCGCCCCTGAGCATATCGCACGTGGTGGAGGCGCCGGGTACTTGATTTCATTAGACATGATAAACGGTTGAGTTTAAAATTTTAAGAGATGATATTAGAGTATACCAATCCCATTGCTTTATCTGATGACAATGGATTTATTTAAACTAATTCTAAATGCTAAACTATAATGTACGCTAAATCGTGCAATCTGGGAGTCCCATCATATTCCACCTGAAGGACAACGTTGGTAGACGGTTGAGTTCGTTTGTTAAGATAACTAAATGCTGTTAAACAAAGTGAAAGATCTAGATTTTTAATGAAATGTATTAAATTATTATCAAAGGCTGAAAACTTCTGATTAATGGGTTCATCCTGAATGTCAAAATAACGTCTGAACTTTGAGGATGACCAGTTGAACGATGATGTTGAATCAACAGACCGACCAAAGGACATCAGCGCCCTGGAATACCCTATAGTCTCGACGAATCGAGGAGAGTAACCGCAATCACAGGTCGGTTGATAGGTTTGAGTGATCTGATTGAGCCTAACAGCTGGTATCAGGTACCAGCTCGCCCCTGAGCATATCGCAATATATATATATATATTGCCACACTTAGTATATTATATATATATATAATATACTAAGTGTGGCTTTGAGTTTAGTTTTCTCACTTTTATAGTGTTCTTAGATGATAACGTTTGACTCACTAGAAGAATACGCTCAGGAACAGGATCAGAACAGGAGCCAGCGGTTAGCACACAGCTAACTAACACGGACCCTCCGTGTTCGAATCGATGAGTTTCAGTTAGATCACTTTCACAAGCTGATCACACTAGATGATTGATTTTTGAATACTTCTTTCACTTTTTTGAGCACTTGATTATTTGCACTTGTTTGCCACCACAACTTTAGAGTTTGTTTCGGAGACGTATTTGGGTATAGGGGGATATTCGGTATCCCACCACTGCCACCAAATGTTACACGGGACCTCGCAGAAAGCTTTTTTAAAAAAAACTATTTGATATCCGAAGATATATATTTGCATGAATTAGAAGTACAAAATGAATTAGAAAATAAACTGGGGATCCAACCCGAACCGAGTTTGAAAGTAGACTGGCTGTTCCCCCGCGTTCAAGTCCTATATCACGGTTTCAAATGCTGGCTCAGCAAGACGTGAGACTGCTGGTCAGGCCGACTACTTACATTGGTGGGGTGTAGCAGTGCCATTTTTATGAATATGATGCTTCTATCTGGTATTATTGTCCCCTAACTATTATCTCTATCATATTATAATAGATATATACATACAGGCTGTGGCGTAAGTAGTGGTCCATCGCTAAGGGTTGACATACCAAGTAGGCAACTATAACATACTATAATTTTAACCCGTTTTGCCCAAGGTTTCCAGAAATTATTTTTTTTTCCTTTTTTATAAAATTTACACCTTATATTTCAAAATTGGCTGTAGTTTTAACAAAAAACGTTTTTTATTTCTGTTTTCTGTTCATTAATGCTGAATACATGAGCTTAATATTGGACCTAATCGCCCTATCCACCGGTTTGGGTACGCCTCTCGTTTTCTGCACAGCATTTTTTTTTTCAAAATCTCAATCGTGGAGATCTCTTGATAGCAACTCTGTAGCTCACTTTCTTCCTTGTGAAAAATGTGAAACTAATTGACTGTTTATATTTTCTCTTGAAATTCTTTATCATAAATACCAAAGCATGGTCTGCAAGTTTGTCAGTTCTTTGTCCACCTAAATCTTCAAAGCTGTTGCTGTGCTGTACTCATCTTGTGTCTGTTGGAAATGTTGTCTCTGGAGTCAGTGCCACTTCATCGAATATAAAAGTACACTTTTTTTTCTTCCGGTAACTACTACTAGAACTATCTTTTTTAAATGTTCAATAAAAGTCACAGTTCAATAACCGAGTCCACACTAGATCTAGATCAGGAGTAACAACGGGATCATAACTTGAACGACGTATCTTTAAAGGAGTTAAATCCTGGAGCAGTCGATTATTACTTCTATTCATGTCGAGAATTACAGAAGCTTCAGAATTAGAAAAGTTTTGTGACAACAATACAACGTGTGTACGGCACGGTCTGTCAAAAACGTCTCAGAGAATATATCCTTATTATAGGAGAAAAAAAAAAATGCAATGGAGTAATAGATTTGAATTAAGCATGACCAAGGAATCTTGCTATTTCGTAGATTGTAACTATTTTTCCTGGATTCTACAGCATCCATAACTCAAGTGCGGATTAACAATAGATCTTAAAGGTCCCATCAAATGAATATCTAAGGGTTGCAGTTTGTGAGTAATGTGATGATGAAACGTAAGAACCACAACACCAGATTGTTTCATGAGTCTCAATAGACAAATGCGACTCATGATTATCCATTATTAGCAGAGATGAGAACACTTAATAAAATGTTTTATTACTTCTACGATTAAGACACTAGTCATCCAACCTGAAGGACTCGCGAGCCTTAAACTATCTAGAGGTGCACCTGCATCATCAAAGTTTTTCGAGGAAATATTATAGCAGGAGGCAGGGTGTGGCCTGTAGCCGTAACCATGCAGCATGTAGTGACAAGGGTGCCCTTTTCCCCACTTCTCACTTTCCCCACTTTAGCTCCTGATTTCTTTGAGTATAGAAAGAACTGTTTGATCAATTGCACCTTTAAAGCTTTCATTTCTAGCTTCTGGATTTGTACTTGGCAGTCTGTCTAAAAAACCTTAATCTTACTTATGCCGCACTTTTCAAATCTATTTTTATTTTTTTTTAGACGTTGCATTCTATTTCTTTCAAATGTTTTTTACAAGCGACGGAAATATATTTTTGGCTCTGTATTCTCCCGGCGGTCTTTTTCCAATTACAAAGTATCTGTCGCCAAACATTTTATACAGATGGGAAGAAAGCAACGTCCAAAGGTTTTGACATTTGCTTATTATTTCGATTGAAATTTCGGAAGCGAGATAATCGCCTATAAGAATTTTTTATTCTTTATTCATTCATAAAATATAAACATTACAGTGTACACTAAATCGCTTATATCTATGCTAATTATACCAAACTAAATTACTACCTAGTAAGAGTATTCTTACAATGTTAGTTGTAGTAGTGGTAGATTATATCAGTTTTATGGTCAAAATGGTTATTATCCATTCTTCGTTAATATTATAACGATTACCTTTTGGCTATTTTGGCTCCATGCGTCATAGATATCATGTCCCCATATGTCATAGACATGTTGTCCCCAAGTGTCATAGACGTATTGTTCCTAAGTTCCTAATACTGCTACCTCTATTAAGTGTTGTTGACACATATGGCGGTAGTAAGCCTCTATTTGCAGCAGCAGCCATCCTAATAGAGGTAGCTCCTTTTGTGTGGTACATTTTGCTATCCGGATACTTAGCGCTCCTTTTTATTAGAACTCTTTTTTTCCCTAGATCATCCGGCAGATTTTTTTTTGTAATATTGCTTAACGGAATTACTTGCAGTAATACTTCTAATTAATTAAATTCATATCTTAGGCCAATCTACTAGTAATTTTACTTTTATGTCGTTTGAAAAAGCATTTTATGAAGTCAGGCCCAGGCAAATTGTTATTCATTCGTCAAGTACCTCTTATTAATAAAATAAAGTCTTGCTTCAAGGGGATATCCCAATTCCTAGCAAACATTTATATATTGTATGAGGTATCTACATCCGGAGCTAAAGCTTTTTGCCACCTTGCTTTTTAGTATAAAATTATTGTGTCCATCAAGGACTGATTTGGAGATATTATATTTCTGTGCAATAGTAATTAACGGTTTATTAGTACGGTTGTACTAATTTACTGCCTGTTCTATGAGTAGCTCGTTATATTTTTAAATAAGCATAATGAAGTATAATTATGAAAGTGCTAGTATAAAACTGTTACAGATTAGCTTTCTTGTAGAATCTTATAGGATTTATGCGTTTTTACTTGTGATGGTACACCTCGAAAGTTCTAGAGCCTAATATTAATGTCCCCGCTATGATTATGTTTTTCTGTGGATGGACATAGATAGATAGACACCAATTTATTTGTATACCATTGTTACACTGGAAGAACCATAAATGTGTCAGACAGATAATGTCCAAAGGGCAGACTTATTGCTAAATGTAATCTCTTCCGTAGTCTAAATGTTGACTGAGAGATCCATTAAAACTGCTATGGTTTGAATTTGACGAAGAAGAATAAACAAAAAGATCTATGTTAAATAGAATGTCCACCTTAAGGCCTAAAGCCGTGAGACAGTTCTATTTTTTGAGTTCTCCATGTAACTGTGTCTTCTACATACACACATTTGATATCCTTGGCGTTGCTTGATTTGGCTTGTCTGTTAACTAGCTATCTAAAAATGTATTTTTTCTCTTCCAAATACTTCGAAGGTCAGTCAGCAAAAAGGTGTTATCTGTGGTTATTAATTTTGAGACTCCGGATCAGCGTCTACGGCTGCAGGCCGACTCTTTCAAGTCCCAATGTGAAATAATGCTATCCCTTTTTTTAAACAATTGCTGAATCCTGGGTTTGTACACATTAAAAAGTTCTTTATTATAAAGAACTTTTTATTTATAAATTATTTTTTTGTTGACAACATCATTGTATTAAATTTCCTTAAAAATTAAAGAAAGAAACGATTATGAACCAAATCAGTTATTAAGCAGACTTTGTAGGGACCGCGTGAATATATTCCGGTCGCCTGTGCTGCTTTGTTCACCAACCGGGAATCGAACTCGCGTGTAGCACGGTCACTTGAGTTCTAACACGACTTAAAGGTGTTAAAAGAGGTCTCAACACAATTGAACACATAAACACGAGCAGCAGCGGGTTCATAAGGGTAGCAGCGGGCCCGCAGCGCGGTTTATCAAGCAGCTCGATCGACGTCGACTAATCTATTCTACCATCGATCGATCGTCGATCGATAGTCGATCGATTAGTTTGGTAACACCTTAACAGTTTCAGTATAATGAACATATTGTAAGTTGAGGTCCATCGTGAGCTGCAGTCTATAATTGGTTTTCTTAATTTCTTTGATTTAATTTTTATTTTGGATGGAGTAGCCTCTGCTCCATCTTCAAAACTTAAGTCAATATTAGAGGTGTTAACCCATAAGCGGGCGCGAGATTGTGTAAGACTTGGTTTAAAAGGAATGAATGATTTATAGAAAGATAATAATACCAGGGTTACAAAAAAGGTAAAAAAAAAATTGGGGATGGAGGGGGAAGGGTTGTTTTTGCGGTGGGAAATTAATTCCCATTGCTCGATAAGCGCTGTAAGTAAATCCTGCAAGTGGGAAAATAATTCCCCTTGTTCGATTAATGACCTGAATTTAAAATATTGTTTAAATAAAATATTGATTGTAACGTGGAATGTATCGTAGTAAAGTGTGGTCGCAAAAACGTGGTTATAAGAGGACCTACATTATTTATTTTATTGAATAATAATGAGTAACAATCTCAAATATGCCTAATCTTGAGGTGAAGCTAAATGAAAACATTTAAAGCAATTCTTCGCACATAACGCCACTTTACAAGTGGCGTTATGTGCGAAGTGTGCGATATTTCTGTTCGTTCTTCCTCCTTTTTAGTGCTACAAAAACGACATCTCTTGTACGTATTTCCTTCTTCAGGCAGGTGGACGCCAACATTGAGGAGGCGAATTTCGTCTGGCACGCAAAGTTTGTCCCCTTTTTCTTTTTAAAGGCGACTGCGCGATTTTTCTTGGTTTTAAAATTATCAATCAACTCACGAGACAGTCGTAATCTAAAGTCCCTGTGCAAGTGCGTAGTCACAACGTGTGCGGTGTTATATGTGATATAAGAGTTAATTATTGATGAATCTAACATGAAGAAAAATAGCCTCATCCAGAATTTTCTGCATTTTCGATTTATCGGATATGAAGATTGAAAATGGTCAAAGTGGTCTACTCCTCCCGTGCTTAGGGTGTAACCTGCGACAGCCGTTGGACAAAGGATATCTCGTCTTGTCCCATCTTTTTGTGTTCTTTTTACAAAAGTTGTGTCAGTCGGATGGTGGGCTGTGGTCAGTATAGTTACGTCTCTAGTATCTAACCACTTAATTGCAGTAATTGGCTTTGCTGTTATAGCAGCAAATTGATGCTTTGTAAGTCTTACATTTTTTGGTTGCACTTTCTTCATTATTTGCGGTAGATTTTTCCTATTAGCTCTAACTTAATTTGTCGGCCAAAATTCGATGAATTGCCCTTGCACCAGCTATATAAAATTATATTAATTGTTACACTTGTAAAATATGTTTTTAACTTTTCTTTGTGCATGGCGCAATTGAATGGATAATTCACCATCACATCTGCTACTAATTTAATTTTTCAATAACATTACTTTTTGGTACATTTCGTTTTAAGAATGCAGTAGTTATATTTTGAAGGTCCTGGAAGCAATTTTCCAATTCTACACTTGGATAACATAGCCATTTTTTATTATTATACCCTTTGGCTTTTATGAATGAGTTGTTACTATTGTTATTTTACTTATCATCAGGTTTTGCCTACAATTTTCACAAGATTTTATAATATGTTTAAGACATTTCATCAGGACTCAGTCACACACATAATTCCTTTGACCTGCATCAGTTTCTGCGTTAATATTAAATAATACTTCATTAAATTCAATTACTTCTTCATTGTGAATATCAGAAGAAGTATCAATATCGGCTGTGAAGAAGAACTCTTAAAGTCTGAAGGCATTTGTTCGAGTCTTCTTCCTAATTAGCTCTCGCTGAATGGGGCCAGTTATAATTATTTAATTACAAAGTTTTAAATACGCTTTCGAATGACACTGTATTGGGAAAATTGATTCTCACTCCATAACTTCTGATGTTCCAAAAGAAATTTTGTCCTTTTCCGTCCATTTCTTGTTAAAATTGCATTAAAACCATATTATTGGGACATTATATTCCAGATAGTCTCCATACCTTCAATTGTTTTAATTAAATTTGTAACAGATGGTTTCGGTTGTTTCAATCAATCGAATATTGTTACCAACGGATTTAACATATCTAAATTTAATAGTTTTCAAAATTACTTTTGCTTTCTTCCATAACTCATGTCTAGTGCCTTTTGACAGCTCCTTTATATATTTTTCGATAAGGAATACACAATGTGTTTACATTTAAAGTGTCAAAAACATTGTCAATTAATAAAGTAAACTCTATTAATTGTCTGCAAACTTGTGGCAGGTCGCCCCTGGCAAATGTTCAGTAGCCACAGCGACGTTGTGGCTGAATATCTGGGTTGCGGACTTTACCCACATTGTATTTATTTTGTCGGGATTTACGTGTTCCTCTGTTACGTTACCAAGTGACCTTAGTTTTATAATATAGGTGGCAAACGAGCAGACGGGTCACCTGATGGTAAGTGACTACAGTCGCCCATGGACAAACGATTTATCTGCAGCATAAACTTGTTGTTTGATTTATATATAAAATGTTTAGTGAGTAAAATGTTCCTTATGCCTTTTATCAAAAATGAGGAACATCAAACAAATTTATTATTTTGGCCCTATTAATGACGGAATTATTGTTCGGAACGCCATTCCTTCCCCTGTCTTAAATACCTTGCCCTTGCGTCATTGGCTAGATCAGATATAGCGCCCATATCGACGGTGCTTTGATCACACACAGTGTTAATTATAATAAGCCCCGGAGTCCTGCACGTGTTTCACAATTTGTACAATAAAAATTTTTTAGTCAACTTTTTTTTAGATCGGCTGTAAAATAATATGTAATGGGCTGTTTGAAGTGTTGCCTTAATCCTTTTACCATAAAAACTAGAGCATTTGTGGCAAATTTATAATCATTGTTATTTGCAAATCCTGCTAATGCATCCCTTTGGGCATTATAATTATTCTGTGGTGTCAAAGATATCTCGTCAAACATGCAAAGTATTTTTGATTTTTTTGAAATACTATATGATTTATCCCCGGCGATAATTTTACGGTACTCAGTAAACGTTTCATCGATCTTACCGATGGGAGCGAAAAAATACTGGTTAGGAAACCATACGTTTCGGGACTTTTTTTGTATAGAGACAAAGACAGCACCTTTTCCTCTATAGAGAAGCGTCGTCCCTTTGCCCTTTTTGGTGCTTGCAGTTGCATTCTGAAGAACAGATCAAGAAGAGCAGTCAAGTAATGTTGAAAAAAAGCGTTGTTTGACAACGTTTTAGCATTTTCTAGTCTCGTCTTGTAAAAGTGCCCTTTCTTGCGTGTAGCGGACCCGTTACGTCTCCGGAAAGATAATATTTTTTTATTTTGCAAACAATTTTTTAAACAAATCGCAAATGCGATAGCGGGTTCTGATTATCTTTGTAATCTTTAAAACAATTCTCGTACTAAGGCCAAGCCCTGTATTACGAAGGACTTTACCAATTGTTTAATATTAGCAATTATATTATATTTTCTTTTAAAATGGCAATTCCTGCTCTAGGACTAAATCGTGTAGTTTTCTCGTGATATACGTCTTAGCTGTTACATCATATACATCATATTCAGATACAATGATGAGAGATGGCGATCGGGTATACGGTATTTTCATGGAATTCAAATAAATTATGGGTAAAAGAATAATTTATTGCTCTTGCTCTTTACAAATTTGTTTATATTATGTATACAGGCTACTACTCAAACTTACATAATTATAATACATGTACTTATCGTACTTACAACAATGTATGGTGTATGGTGGTAATAGGGTGTAAATAATAAGAACTCTGTTCATCATATTATTTTTTATAATTACAATGTTTATATTTGTTATAATATTGTTGGGCAGTAACCTTCACCTCGTATATTAACACACTCAACGCCAGTGTATCATTTTTGATACACGCTGTCCAATTATGTGTGTATAATTTTTGATACACAAGCAACTTTTTGGTTTTATCCTTGTGTATAAATAATGCGCACGATTTCTATACATTTGTTTAGTAAAAATAAATGCTCTGGCCTGGGTGAAGGTTTTGGTAGCTTTGGGGCGTAAATCGGGCAAATGGTTAATAGTCTACAAGCAGATGAAAAAAAAATACTAGGTAATTTATTTTATTACAAAAAAAGATGAAAAAAATTGTTAGTGATGGGTATTGAAGCATTGCTGACACAAAGTTATTACACTCAGTGCACTTTGTCGACACTTGCGCCGCTCTGATCCTCTTACCATCGACAAGTTTGCCGTCCCTCCCGTACTTTTTGTAGCACTCTGAGTAGTGTTGCAGAACTATCGATAGTTTGACTATCGATAGTTGACCTCTAAAACTATTCAGGATATCGATTCTGCTCTCGATAGTATCATCACGTCACAATAAAATCGATACTATCGATACTTTCGATAGCTTTTTTTGTCCAATATAATTAACAACGATAATACTATCGATACTATCGATAGATTGACGTCCAATAGAATCGATACTATCGACAGTATTGTAAATTCTTGCAGACACAACCATAAACAATCGATTTTATCGATAGTATCGATAGTTTTGTACTATCGATTGTAGGAGATTTTTCAATACTATTGTCAGTTAATTGAAAGCTATTTGCCTACGAGTTCCAGAGCCGATGCAACCTGCCATCAGCCAGTTTTTGTGTTGTTTTACTTGTATGTTTAGAGACAATTAGGTTTAGTTGACGTCAAACATTGGCAGTGAATGGACGATTACGTTGTTTTTAGTGGTTAAATACGTGATTTTCTTCGATTTTTGTAAAAATGGAGGGTAAGTGATGTTTTTATGCAGATGTTACAAACCTATTGTTTTCTTTTTATTTATCTTTGTTGATACAAAGATAAATAAAAATCATCTTAAAATCCTTGGTATTGATCACATTAAATTTTCAGTGAATAATACCGTCTGTAAATTTAAAAAAATAATCATAATTGGTAAAACATAGTGTATGATTTAAAGGTATTTCAAAAGTTAATTAATTTTATTTTTACTATCATATGTACGAGTAATACAGTTTTGGTTTTTCATATTTTAGGAGTAAATAGAAAATGCAAATATATTTCTGAAACAGAAATTGATGACGATTTAACTCAATGTCGGGACGAAGATGACGAAGTATTTCAAAATTCACAAGTTTACTCACAAACGCGCTCAGAAGAAAACTTTCAAGCTAATAAGAAATTTAAGGATAGCGGTACATGTACTGATGTGATATATAAAAAAATGCACCCCGAACCTACCGTAATAGATTTACATGGATGTAACTATTTCGGTCAATTAGTATCAAATGAACTGTTGAGATTTAATATAAATCAAAGATATATGGTAATGCAGAAAATTCTGGAGGTGTTACAAAATTGTGGTGAAAAATCAGAGAAAATTCAGCCGTAATTAAGACAGTGTTTTTCTAGTTAAAGTATTTCCCAAACAAATAGATTTTCTGTCATATAAAGCCTTAAGTATTATTTATTAGTTTTAAGAAGTAATTAAAAGGTGGTAATAACGAATAAAACACATTAACTAATCAATTCTTTTATTATCAAAGAAGTCAACAAATTGCCATTTAGCTACCCATCCATAGTTCGGTATGATTTAACGAATAAAAATAAAGAGAAAATGGTCTTTAATTTGAGATTATCTCAACAAAAAAATAACTGCGTGGCCGATTGTATTTTTAATAATTATTCTTATGTTAACACACTATACAATCACATTAAGACTAATTTTTAATTTCAATTACGTTATCTAATCATAATAAAATAAAGAGCTGTGATATTAGAACAACTTTTGGTTCATATTTATGAATAGCAGCTCGTTGATGTGCTTGGCACTAAGACGGTTTCGGCGATCGGTAATTAAAAGACCAGCTTTGGAAAAAACACGTTCAGAAGGAACAGAACTTCCGGGTATGCATAAATATTTCAATGCTATGTGTTTCAATTGGTTTTCTTGATGGTACCAATATTCAATAGGATATTCAGAAAATGGCAATGTGGGTTTTTCTAAATATTGTCTCATGTCTATTATAGCATCCGCAGTAACAGAAGTAGCGTTATTTTCATGTTGGTTGTCAACAAACGACAGTAATCTGCTAAGTTTTGATTTTTTTGCCGAAAGCGAATGGGCTGTTTCTTGAGATACTTGAGATGTGCTTGCAGGTGATAGAGTTTGCGATGTCAAAGAAGATAAATATGTAGCATATTCTTTTTTTACGAGAGAGATCGCTTTTTCTGCATCAAAGGGGGTTTTAAACCCAAGCCTCTTAAAATGGGGATTCAGAAGCGTAGAAATCATACATGGACTTCGTGATTCATAAAATTTAAGTTTGTTTTGTACAGATGTTTTCATACACTCAATTATTTCTTTAACAAAATCAGAATTGCATCCATTTTCCAATTCAACCATTTTTAGACTCAACCCTTTTATCAATGGAATTATTAAGGAAATTGTGACGTACTCATCACCGGAAATACCCTCGGTGCATGTTTCCAGAGGCTCGAATATTTTTTGAATTTCCTCAAGGTACGCATATTCCATTGGTGTAAGGTTTTCTGGTGCACTTGGATATTCATTTAACACCAGTGTCAGTTCTGGTCTCACTTGTAATATTCGATTTAACATATAAAATGCAGAATTCCACCTGGTTTCTACATATTTAATTAGTTTTAATTCTGGTTTATTCATTTCTCTTTGAACAGACCGCAATTTGTCTGATGCCAATGTACTGTGTTTGAAGTGAGTGACTATCCGGCTAGATTTTTCCACCAGTTCCTTAAGTCCAGGTGCAGACAGAACATCTTTCATGACTAAATTCAGTGAGTGCGCAAAGCAAGGGACATGACGTACTCTCATAACCTCCGCTACTTTAACCATGGTAGCAGCATTATCGGTCACCAGAGCTATGACCTTGTTTCGACAGTTCCATTCTTGTAAAACATTATCTAAAACCTGCAACAAATAATATTATGTTACCTATATAACTTTTTTGGAAACATCCTTACCCTAGATCAGATAACAAAAAGTGTTTGTTGGTATATTTTCGTAATTTTTTTTTATGTGATAGGGGCAAACGAGCCGACGGCTCGCCTGATGTTAAGCGATTACCGGGAGGGAGAGACGGAAGGAGGGAGGAAAGGACTGAGGGACGAAAGGAGCGAGGGAGGGAGGGACGGAAGGAGCGAGGGAGGGAGGGACGGAAGGAGCGAGGGAGGGAGGGAGGGTTTTAAAGGAAGGGGGGGAGGGTGGCCTCCAGTATCCTCACTCACGCAGGGAAACGCAACGCAATCATTACTTCACCCTGGTCTTCTGTAAGGCCGTGGTATCACTCCGGTCGAGCCAGAGCCCATTAAGTTTTCATTCCATTTATTCAAGAACCCTGATCACAAACTTAGGAATCAAAATCAACGAGGTTATTTTTCATTTCATCTCATTTGATTTTGCGGCAACTATATGAAAGTCTGTCACTACTTTACGCAAAAACTACTGAATGGATTATAATAAAGCTGTACAATATTATGGCTTGTATTTACTAATGTAAATGCAACCCATAATATTTACAACAATAACCTAATGGGTAAGATACCTTTAACCACAGGAAAAGTCTTACTCCTAAGTAGTAGTGGCAAAAACGACTATTTTACAATAGTCAATTATCAATTGTCAATTCATTTTAAAATAGCCGTTTTTGCCACTACTATTCCTAAGGCTAGACTTGCGTAAGATTTAAATACTGTTGAAAGCTTAAGAGCAGGCACTACGAATTATATACTATTTTGAATAAATATAGTGAAACAACCATAAATGCTAGTAAAGTGAAACTTGAGTACACAATTATTTAGACTTTTATCTGTCGACCGACAAAGAGAGAAACACGATTGGAAAATATTTCCTCGATAACATTTTCATTTGAAAATATTTTAAAAATATCTTGCAAAATATTTCGTTATTCATTCTTAAATAATCACTAGCCACGAAAGAAAGCTATTTACTATCGTATGTCAAACGCGTTTTTACCTAAGATAATTAGTCCTTTAGATATCAACGAAAATATGAATTTTCGAAATTTTTAGTGCTAGGTTTCGGTAAAACCACTCACGCGATATTCAACTTTATTGTTTACTGCATAAGGTTCGATCGCACAGACGGCGCTTACGACGTGAAACACAAGTCATAGTGCCTGCTCTTAACATAATAATGCTTCAAATATAATGCAATAAATATGTAAATATATCTACTCACCGAGGCAATTTTATCTGCGTTGTGACTTCCTTCTAGTACAGTAGCTGCTAGCAGTGCTGTTTGCAACTTTTGTTTATTAATAAAATTAATAGTTATTGCACACACGCCTTGATTACTACTGGATGTCCACATATCAGTGGTTACTGCTATTTCTTTGACATCTTTTAACAGTTCAAATAACTGTAATTTAAGATTTGTGTATAGTTTAGGGAGTAGGTTATTTGAGATGACACTTCTTGATGGTAATTGGTATTTAGAGTCTAATGCTTTTATAAATTCCCTCATTCCTTCATGCTCAGCTAATCGCAGTGGTTGCATGTCTATAGCTATCAATTTGACAAACATAGAATCTAAATATTTTTTTTCTAGAGGAATTGGCACTGTAAAATTGTGCAGGGGATACAGGCACATTCTGAGGACTTGTGAGTTCTGGATTGATTTCGTCCAAATTTTCTGAAGAACAGGGTTGTAGTAAATAGTCTGGATGTTTACGCACCATGTGGTCCTTCATGTTTGAAGTATTATTACTATATTTAAAATTTTTCAAACATAGCTTGCACAATACAAGTCTATCAGACTTCTTTTCAAAAAATTCCCACATCTTCGATGTTTTTTTCTGTCTATTAGGAGTCTCGGGTGGGCTAAAACTAGCCATGGTATTATAGTATTTACCTAATTAACTAATTAAACGTATTAAATTTAACACAAACTATACTGAACACAAATAACTATTTTAAACTGTAGCGTAAAGCTAAAAAGTTTTGACATTAACCAGTGTTGCTATTTTAATTCTATTGATGCGCACGCACTAATTCAAATAAACAATTTATAATAGTCAATTAGTCAAAACATACTTTCATTGTCAGTTACAACACATTTTATTACATAGCAATACTATCGAAATATGGCTGACTATCGATAGAGCAAAACTATCGATACTATCGATAGTATCGATTATTTTTGGACGATACTGTAACATTTTGTAATATTATCGATACTATCGATACTATTGGATGTAAACCTATCGATAGTATCGATAGTATTGCCATTATCAATATTATTGCTCTTAAGGCGCTATCGATATTATCGATAGTATCGATAGTATTGACACGTGGTAATACTTTCGATAGACTATCGATACTATTGTGTTTACCTTAACTATCGATAGAATATCGATAATTAATCGATAGTGGACTATCGATAGCCAACACTAACTCTGAGCATCGTCCACGTATCACTTTCCCATTCTTTATTTTTATAAGATAGTGCTTCACTACGGATGTCCTCCTTGGTGCTAGAGTGGAAGTACTTTGCTCGGTTTCAACTATTTGAGGAGCCTTTTCATTCATATCAATAATTACTTGTTCCCTAAATTCTGTGATTGTAAGCTTCTTCTGATCCGTGTTTTGGTTCTATAGAAAATGAGCATTCACTAAAGAGGTTCCCCATAAGATTTCTATAAATAATTTGCGATACCATTTTGTACATCGTCTCAGAGCAGAACCATATGTTGCCATTTGATCACTCAGGTCAATGGATGACTTTCCGTTATTGTAGTCAACAATACATTCTGGTTTCACAATAACTGACCTATTTCTACTTTGACATTGAACTTGTTGTTAAGGCAGATGTTTTCGTTGACAACATTCTCACGTCACGTTTATCTCGCCACTTCGTTACTACGATTCCATCCGCATTCTGCTTTGCACACATCTCACCTTTCTTCAATTTCATGTTTATGATATCTTTAGAGAGATGTTTTCTATTGGCCTTTAGGGTTCTAACAAGATGGGTCTTTCTACGTCTCAAACGATAAGCAAGAGGTATACTTGTGTAAAAGTTATCAGTATACAACGTCCTTCCTTCATCAAGTAGTCCTTCCGCAAGTGTCATTACTGTTTTCTCAGATACCTCTGTTTCTCTGTCCCTTGATTTGCCACAATAGACGGAGAAATTCTAAGTGTAACCCTTTTCAGTACACAACTTGAAGATTTTGATCCCGTATTTGGCTGCTTTGTTGGGGACATATTGGCGAAATATCAATCGGCCTCGCCAAGCAACTAGAGACTCGTCGACACATATTTTTTCGCCAGGAATATAAAAGTTTTGATAATTCTCAACGATTTTTTCCATGGTTCCTCTAATTTTGTATAATCTGTCTTCTGTATCAGCATTCACATTATTAGAAAAGTGTAGAAATTTCAACATCATCTCAAACCGGTTTCTAGGCATAACTTTTCGTGCCAATGGGATTCCGTAAAGCGGGTGGATCCTCCAATAGTCTTTGATTGAGGGCAGTTTGACTAACCCCATCCAACCAATAAGAGCTAGAAATTTTCTGATATCATCTACTGTAACTGGAGTCCAAGCGTGGAGACGAGAACCAGGAGTGGTGTCATTAAAAGATAAATACTGAGTTGCATATAGATTCGTTTGATCAACAATAAGCTGTAATATATCTTGTGTAAAAAACAACTCGAAATAATCAATCGGTTTCGCGTAAAATTCCAGAATAAATATCTTTCATACCAAGATATGTAACGGTGTATTCAATAGGTTGTGGATCATCATGCGTCGGGTTTTCCCATTCAATATTACTTAGTTTTTGTTTCAGCCACTCGGCTTCGGTCATCTCATTAGAAGTAGTTCCAGATGTGCTTGGAACTTCACCTTGAGTTGATTCTTCAACTGGTAGTATTCGTGGTGTTCTACGTCTTTGGATATCAGCAATGGAGGCAATATTTCTTCAGTAAATGTGGAATTTCTCCTTGCTGAAATAGGTGGATTCCAAACTTCCGCTGACTCTGAATCACTATTTTCTGAATCGTCACTTTCATCACTGGGTTCATAGTGTGGGTCATGCACAGAATCTTCGCTGCTATAATCCATTTTCACGTCACACTAAACTTACAAACCAAAATAAAATTTAGGAATACTAAGAGTAACAAGAATTACGTTGCTATTCTTAGTTTTCATAAATTTTATTCTCGTTTTCTAAATAAATAAATAAAACAAAAATGCAGTGTGTATCAAAATTGATACACATGGCCTGTGAAATAGGAGTCGCTATGAATCTTTTTCACAGGCCACGTGTATCAAAAATAATACACATCGAAAAAAGGGGGAAGGACCACAGGGGGAGGGATGAAAATAAAAATAGTGTATTTTAACATTAAAAAAAATGCAAAGACAACAGAAATAAGGTTTGGTTAAATTTTAAAGGAATTGGCTAATACGGCTTGGCGCTGAGCGTGTATTAATAATACTGTTACTAACTCCGTAAACGGCCCAGCTACCAGCGCATTCCTAATCTATGAAGGGGAAGAGGAGCGCGGGGCGGGGTCGGATGGCGGCGGCGTACGCGCGGGGCGAGAGACGCCATTACTAAACAACTAAGTGTTCTGACGCCATTACGAATTTTCGCCATTAGTAAATTATATACTTGTGCTACTCTATGTAGTAATTACAGACATTTCTAGAACCAAAAGGTTATTTAATTTTCTATGAAGTCCTCTCACGAACATACTGGTGACCCCGAACATGATTGAATACGTTTGAAGAAAGAGATATGAACAAGGAGATTACAATGATTACATGGATATGTTGAGAATGCCGGAGTGACGGTGCCGTGAGATTTGTGCCAGTGCTATGAGTTGCTAAGTATCATTGCATTCTAACTTTGCCCCTAACCCACCTATTCCTTTTGCATTTTGTTTTGCATACCTACTACATTTCAGCTTAATATCACAATTAAATCCATATAACCTCTAGTACTCACTGCTAAATTGAATTTACCTTACGATTGAGCTAATTATTGCAAAATAATTGTTTTTCTGTTAAAATATCCACCTTTAAACTTGCTTAAAATAAAATAAAGTTAGTATTAATAAGAAAATGAATAGATCAACCTGCCAACGCGTTTAATTGGCCTATTTAAAACAAACATTAACTTTTATTCAACGAATATTCCAGAAAGGGGCGGTGGCTAATATCGCTTATATTTGTGTGGTGCCGGGTACGCGTGAGCTATACGGCTAGACTGCTTGCTTGCTACTCTGTTGCTGCTGCTTGCTGACTGGTTTGCGATAAGTACCTTCTATTTAACTTTGTTGTAACTAATTTTTATTCTCGTTGTTTGTTCCTACATAAAATACTACTATATATCTTTCAAAATGGAAGAGGAGTTAAAATCTTTGATACATCAGCGCGGCACTATAAAAGGAAGACTTACTAAGTTCGAAAGCTATTTAGGTGTCATAAAGAAAGTGGATGTAAAGAGTTTGCCTAGCTTACAGGCTTCTGAATTAGAATTCAAGCTTAAAAAAATCGAATTATTGTTTAACACTTTTGATGAGGTTCAAACAAAGATTGAAAAATTTACTCCTACATCTAAAATCGATGATGAGCTAAATGAACGTGAAAGGGTTGAACATTCTTTTTCTGTAGTTATTTCTATTGGCAGTGAAATAGTTTCTTGCTCAAAATTTAAAGGGGAATCAGAGTCGTTAAAGTTAAGTAACAGTGATGGTGGTGCCGCATTGATGTCAAATCATAACATTAAGTTACCAACAATCAGGTTGCCTACATTTGATGGTAATTATTTGCGATGGCTGGAATACCGTGACACTTTTAATTCTTTAATACATAATAATAGTTCAATTCCACCCATCAGCAAATTTCATTATTTAAGATCTTCCTTAGAGGGTGGTGCCTCTGTCATAATAAAATCAATTGAATTTACAAGTGAAAACTATCAAATTGCTTGGGACTTACTTAATGAAAGATTTAACAACAAAAAGATACTAGTAAATAACCATTTAAAATCATTATTTAATTTTGACAAAATTACAAGAGAATCACACAAATCACTGCGGTGCTTAATAGATCATATTGCAAAAAACCTACGTGCATTAAATGCTCTTGATGAACCAACTGAACATTGGGACACATTAATTATTTTCATGATGGCTGTGAAACTGGATGGCAGTACAAGTCTTAAATGGGAAGAGTACAAAGGTACAATTTTGCATACAATTAAGTTAGAGGACTTTTACCAATTTTTGCGTAGTCGTGCTGATGTTCTTGAGACTGTACAATGTAACACTACTACTGATAATGCCAACAAAAGGCATCATACATCACTAATGTCTTCTTCAATTCAAACTAACAATAATAACAAAACTTGTGCCATGTGTAAACAAGATCATCGCCTTTACGAGTGTCAGCAATTTAAATCAATGACCCCTGAATCTAGACTGAGCCTAGTTAATAAGCTCAGGCTCTGTAGTAACTGCTTGCGAGGTGGCCATAATTTATCACGGTGTAGTTTTGGACATTGTAGGATCTGTAACAAAAAACATAATACATTACTACACTTAAATAATTATAAAACTAATTCTACAGGTTCACATACTACAAAATATAATCAACAAAACAATACAAACACAAATCACCAAGAAATTACTCCAGAATTACAAAATTCTAATACTAATGTACCAGAAAACATTACCAACTTACATCAAAAAACTAATTTACAAAATACACAATTAAATACTAATATAGATATGCTAAAGGTGTTGAACACTACAAATACTTCCTTGCCTAATCCCATGTCACTATCTATGACAGGGCCTGGCCAGGTACTACTAAGTACAGCCTTAGTAGAACTAACTGATCCCATTACAAATAATACTCATTTAGTTCGGGCACTGTTGGACAGTGGTAGCCAATGCTCTTTCATTACTGAAAAAATAAAAAACAGGTTAAATATTATTACTAAACCAAGTGTTGTGTCAATTACAGGCATTAACAATGAGACAATAAAGGCAACACAAAGTTGCCAAGTTTTACTAAAATCAAGAATCAGCTCATTTAAAATCATGGTTTCATGCATAGTGTTACCCAACATTACGGGCAACCTACCAAGTATTGCAATAAATCCATCACAAATAAATATGCCACCTAATCTTCTACTAGCCGACCCATCCTTTTATCATCCCTCTGAAGTAGACGTACTTCTTGGGGCAGATGTATTTTGGGAAATAATGAAAACTAACAATCAAATAAATTTAGGGCAAAATAATCCCTCACTTAGAGAAACAAAGTTTGGTTGGGTGGTAGGTGGATCAATGGGCGGGAGCCTTCCTAATAATAAGAAGCGTATTACACATTGTAATTTTAGTAAAGAAATACATGAAACATTATCCAAATTTTGGGAAATCGAGGAGGTTTCAACCTCTAAAAAATTGTTAAGCGCAGATGAACAATTCTGTGAGACATTTTTTACACAAACTACGACACATCTTGATGACGGACGGTTTTGTGTCACAATTCCATTAAAAGAAAACCCACAAATTGCATTAGGTAATAGTTATGAAATAGCGAAGGGGCGATTTCTCAATTTAGAGAAAAGGCTAAGCAAATCCCCCGAACTTAAACAATTATACAAACAGTTTATTCATGAATGTGAGACTTTAGGCCATTTAACTGAAATTAAACGTCCTGGCTTTGCGAACTACATCCCTCACCATGCTGTTATAAGACAGCAGAGTGAAACAACTAAATTACGGGTGGTCTATGACGCGTCATGTAAAACTTCATCTGGGAAGTCTTTTAATGAAATACAGGCAGTCGGTCCTGTCGTGCAGGATGATTTAATTTCTATTCTCCTTCGCTTTCGTGAAAATCCCTATGCAGTTTCAGGAGACATTGAAAAAATGTATAGGCAAGTTATGGTACACTCTTCACAAAGGCATCTTCAATTAATACTCTGGAGGGATGAAGAAACGATGCCTCTCAAAATATTACAACTAAATACTGTCACCTATGGGACAGCATCTGCACCATACCTAAGTACACGATGTTTGTTGCAGTTAGCAGAAGAATGTAATGAACCTAAAATTGGTGACGTCATCAAACATAATTTTTATGTTGATGATTTATTGCATACTGCACCCTCTAAGTCTGAATTACAAAGCACTCTTGCTGGTGTGATTCAAGAGCTCGCGAAGGCGGGTTTTCCATTGAGAAAGTTTAGGACAAATTGTCCTGAAATATTTGAAAATGATATCTTCTCTAAGGGTGATCATGAATTTTCAAAACAATCATCAATTTTAGGTTTAATTTGGTCGCCGGATAAAGATACTTTGCAGTTTTCCACTAATGTCAAAATATTTGAAATTGCAACCAAGCGAGCCATACTCTCTGCCTCATCTCAAATATTTGACCCTTTGGGGCTCTTATCTGCATCAATAATAGTTCCAAAAATGCTACTGCAAAAACTTTGGCTGACTAAGTTAGACTGGGATGACCCAGTGCCAGACGAAATCGCAAAAGATTGGAATCAATTCGCTAGTAACATTGATTGTCTTTCAAAAATAGTAATACCTAGACACGTAACTTTCAATTCACCCGTTGAAGTTGAACTCCATTGTTTTACTGATGCATCACAACATGCATATGCTGCATGTTTGTACGTAAAATCCGTTGATGTTTCAGGTAGGCAGAAAATCAATTTGCTATGTGCAAAAACTAAGGTAGCTCCCATAAAGTCAACTACAATACCAAGATTGGAATTGTGCGCTGCGTTGTTAGGTGCTCGATTGCAGGCCAAGGTTATACAGTCTTTTCGTACTAAAATCACAAATACAACATTTTGGAGTGATTCAAAGGTAGTTTTAGGATGGATTAAAACTCAACCAAAAACATTAAAGGCCTTTGTATGCAATAGAGTACAAGAAATACGCGATTTAACCGTGCAAAATATGTGGCGATACGTACCAACTGACAGTAATCCTGCAGATTTGGCTTCGAGAGGGGTACAGCCTCAAAGGCTACAGGGAGCTACTTTGTGGTGGTCCGGGCCTCAGTTCTTACTACAAGGCAAAGATCAATGGCCTGCAAATGATTTCCCTGATGTAATCCTCCCTGAAATAAAAACAAATTTTAGTAAAACATATGTAAATATAATACCGTTTGATAAATATTCAAATTTGACCAGATTACAAAGAATATATGCATACGTACTAAGGTTTATTAATAATGTCAAATCAAAAACTAACAAAATAAAGGATTTACTTACCGTTGGTGAGCTACATAAATCACTTATTACATTAGCTAGGCTAGCTCAGAAGGAATCATTTCCTACAGAAATTGATATGTTAGCACAAAATAAATCTTTATCTAAGTCACCCATTTTATCTCTCAACCCGTTCTTGGATAACCAAGGCGTATTGCGTGTAGGTGGACGCATACAATGTGCTATGCACTGCACTTATGACAAAAGACATCCCATACTAATTGATTCAAAGCACACATTTACAATATTGTTATTTAAAAGACAACATGTCCGATTATTGCATTGTGGTCCACAACAATTATTAAGTTCAATTCGTGAACAATTTTGGCCATCTGGCGGGCGTGTACTTGCCAAGAAAACAGTTCATAATTGCGTTACATGTGTTAGAATGAGAGGCAAGACCATACAACCCATAATGGGCAATCTGCCTCAACCTCGCGTTACACCTGCTTCTCCATTTGAAACTTGTGGTGTCGATTTTGCGGGGCCTTTCTCTATTTCCAGTCGAAAGGGACGTGGTGCAAAAACTTCTAAATGCTATTTAAGTGTGTTTGTGTGTTTTTCTACAAAATGTATACACTTGGAAGTTGTAAGTGAACTAAGTACGAACGCATTCATCTCTTGCTTACGAAGATTTGTGTCAAGGCGAGGTATTCCTAAAACTATTTATTGTGACAATGGCACCAATTTTGTAGGGGCAAACAACGAGTTAAAACGTATGATTAAATCTTGTCGTGAACCGGTCGGTGAGCTAGCTGCTAATGAAGGCATAGAATTCCGGTTCAGCCCCGCATATTCTCCTAACTTTGGTGGGTTGTTTGAAGCGGGTGTTAAATCAGCAAAACACCATTTAAAACGAATCGTAGGTAATTCAAGTTTAACATTTGAGGAATTAACAACCCTTTTTTGCCAGATTGAGGCAATATTAAACTCACGTCCTTTAACACCATTGTCAGCCGACCCTTCTGATACTTTGCCACTCACGCCTGGTCACTTTTTGATCGGTCGTCCTCTGGCTTCACTACCATCGCCTACAACGGAGAAGATCTCGATAAATCGCTACCAACATCTGGAAAACTACGTCAATCCTTTTGGAACCGATGGTCAAAAGACTACCTGAGCGAACTCCAGCAACGTACCAAATGGCGTAGTCCAGGGCGCACAGTCAACCTCGGAGAACTCGTTATCATTCAGGACGATCACCTTCCACCAATGAGGTGGCAATTGGGGCCCGTTGAAACCCTTCATCTTGGACCTGACGGCGTGTGCAGAGTTGTAGACGTTCGAACCAACAAGGGCATACTAAGAAGAGCAGTCTCAAGATTATGTCCTCTTCTGTCCGAAGAATCATCGGCTTGAAAGCGAGGCTTTCAAGGGGCGGGAGGATGTTACTAACTCCGTAAACGGCCCAGCTACCAGCGCATTCCTAATCTATGAAGGGGAAGAGGAGCGCGGGGCGGGGTCGGATGGCGGCGGCGTACGCGCGGGGCGAGAGACGCCATTACTAAACAACTAAGTGTTCTGACGCCATTACGAATTTTCGCCATTAGTAAATTATATACTTGTGCTACTCTATGTAGTAATTACAGACATTTCTAGAACCAAAAGGTTATTTAATTTTCTATGAAGTCCTCTCACGAACAAATACCATCCTCACTGCTGTATGTTAATGTTAATTTGTCGGCCAAAATTCGATGAATTGCCCTTGCACCAACTATATAAAATGACATTAATTGTTACACTTGTAAAATATGTTTTTAACTTTTCTTTGTGCATGGCGCAATTGAATGGATAATTCACCATCACATCTTCTACTAATTTGTTTTTTCAATAACAATACCTTTTGGTACATTTCGTTTTAAGAATGCAGTAGTTATATGTTGAAGGTCCTGGAAGCAATTTTCCAATTCTACACTTGGATAACATAGCCATTTTTTATTATTATACCCTTTGGCTTTTATGAATGAGTTGTTACTATTGTTATTTTACTTATCATCAGGTTTTGCCTACAATTTTCACAAGATTTTATAATATGTTTAAGACATTTCGTCAGGACTCAGCCACACACATAGTTCCTTTGACCTGCATCAGTTTCTGCGTTAATATTAAATAATACTTTACTAAATTCAATTACGTCTTCATTGGGAATATCAGAAGAAGTATCAATATCAGCTGTGAAGAAGAACTCTAAAAGTCTGAAGGCATTTGTTCGAGTCTTCTTCCTCATTGGCTCTCGCTGAATGAGGCGAGTTATAATTATTTAATAACAATGTTTAAACGGCCTTTCGAATGACACTGTATTGGGAAAATTGTTTCTCGCTCCATAACTTCTGATATTCCAAAAGAAATTTTGTACTGGGTCCTTTTCCGTCCATTTCTTGTTAATATTGCATTAAAACCATATCTTTGGGACATTATATTCCAAATAGTCTCCCATACCTTCAATTGTTTTAATTAAATTTGTAACAGATGATTTCGGTTGTTTCAATCAATCGAGTTTTTGTTACCAACGGATTTAACATATCTAAATTTAATAGTTTTCAAAATTACTTTTGCTTTCTTCCATAAGTCATGGCGAGTGCCTTTTGACGGCTCCTTTATATATTTTTCGATTAGGAATACACAATGTGTTTACATTTAAAGTGTCAAAAACATTGTCAATGAATAAAGTAAACTCTATTAATTGTCTGCAAACTTGTGGCAGGTCGCCCCTGGCAAATGTTCAGTAGCCACAGCGACGTTGTGGCTGAATATCTGGGTTGCGGACTTTACCCACATTGTATTTATTTTGTCGGGATTTACGTGTTCCTCTGTTACGTTACCAAGTGACCTTAGTTTTATAATATAGGTGGCAAACGATTTATCTGCAGCATAAACTTGTTGGAAATACTCCTATTTTATAAGCTTAAGCTCATTGTTTTATTTATATATAAAATGTTTAGTGAGTAAAATGTTCGGAACGCCATTCCTCCCCCTGTCTTAAATACCTTGCCCTTGCGTCATTGACTAGATCAGATATAGCGCCCATATTGACGGTGCTTTGATCACACACAGTGTTAATTATAATAAGCCCCGGAGTCTTGCACGTGTTTCACAATTTGTACAATATTTTTTTTTTTTAACTTTTTTTAGATCGGCCTTAAAATAATATGTAATGGGCTGTTTGAAGTGTTGCCTGAATCCTTTTACCATAAAAACCAGAGCATTTGTGGCAAATTTATAATCATTGTTATTTGCAAACCCTGATAATGCATAGCTTTGGGCATTATAATTAATCTGTGGTGTCAAAGACATCTCGTCAAACATGCAAAGTATTTTTGATTTTTTGAAATACTATATGGTTTATCCCCGGCGATAATTTTACGGTACTCAATAAACGTTTCATCGATCTTATCGATGGGAGCGAAAAAATACTGGTTAGGAAACCATACGCTTCGAGACTTTTTTTGTAAAGAGACAATGACAGCACCTTTTCCTCTATAGAGAAGCGTCGTCCCTTTGCCCTTTTTGGTGCTTGCAGTTGCATTCTGAAGAACAGATCAAGAAGAGCAGTCAAGTAATGTTGAAAGAAAGCGTTGTTTGACAACGTTTTAACATTTTCAAGTCTCGTCTTGTAAGAGTGCCCTTTCTTGGACCCGTTACGTCTCCGGAAAGTTAATAAATATTTTTTATTTTGCAAACAATTTTTTAAAAGCGCAAATGCTATAGCTTGTTCTGATTATCTTTGTAATCTTTAAAATAATTTCCGTACTGAGTATTACGAAGGACTTTATCAATTGTTTAATATTAGCAATTATATGTTATTTTCTTTTAAAATGGCAATTACTGCACTAGGACTAAATCTTCTGTCAAGGGGTCGCTTTCAATGATTTAAATAATGGATACAACCAATACCCAGACTCAAAACAATCATAGTATAACACTTCTGATACAAATGAATATGATATAGAGGTCATGCTCCATCACTATGTTTATTGTGTAAGCTTGGTATCATACAGTTTATTCAATGTGTAAACAACAACAATTAATTTTCGCCTATAGACTATAGTAGAATAAAATGAATAGTTTTTGTACCCTGAGTTAATTCACAAAGTTCGCATTGTTAATACACATGTTATTTGAATGTAAAATAATAGAATACAACTACACTATTGCATTAGGGTGTGCCCTCTAATAATAAGTTGTAAGTGAGATAAATAATTAATGAATACCTTTTGAGACTGGCTTTTTGGGCTTTCTTATTGTCTGGATGTATCTGAAATATGACGTATAATATATATTAACACTGTTGGTAATGTTAGAGAGTAGATGAGGGTATTTGTATATATTATGAAATGCTCATAATAATCTAAATTAAGTTTAACATACGGAAAAAAATATTCACACAAGCTGCAGGCAGCGGCAAGTTTTACATAAGTATTAAAGGAAGCATAACGAAAGGTAAAGTATTGCATATTAGATAAAAACCTAAATCGCGAAATTATGATAGGTATGATTCAATTTTTACCTACAGTAGCAGTTTGGGATATGGAGTGTGACAGGCGTTGTGTTGAAATAAATATTTCTTCCAGCTGGCTCTCAGATTTCCCTGAAAACAGAATAAACGAAACCTTAAAATAAAATTTAAAATTTAATTACGCAATAATATTGTGTTGAATAATTAATAAAATATTTATTTTAATTCTCCTCAAATAATACCTTAAAACTATATTACAGTTCCGTTGTCACATAATTTTTTTTTTTTTATAGTCTATAATTATGAGAAGCTGGTGTCTGAAGTAAGAGATCCGATTTTAAAGATCACCAGGTTTCCACCCCAGGATTTCATTAGGTAGACACACAAAAGTTTTGGAACATAATATTTTATACCGTGAGCTGACACATAGGAGCTTAGAGAGATGTGTATATGTATATAGTAATTATTGTAACTCAGTTTATGTAACCAACCTTTTGTCACCAACTAATTTTGGATTTTTGAGAGAGAAGATTAACACACAAAGTATGTGGGGATTGAAACCACACCACTCGGTGGGGGGTGCGGTTGAGGTTAATTATTTCTATTATTAAATTTAAGAGCAGAAACAAAACTTACGATGGACTTTGGAATGAAAATAATTACCTGCAATAGCTGGTTGTGACACTATAGGTTCCAACTGTTGTGTAGAAGTTGAAATTTGTTTCAAAGTTGGTTTATTTTGAGATGTTCCTGCAATTTTATGTTTTTCATTAACAACAACACATATTTTTAAACAATTCCTGCCCTAGTACCACTGCCACTCCTTTAGTGGCAGTGGTGTCCTACATTTACTGTTACTGATCCCACTCTGGTCATGTCAGTATATTATTTATACTTTGAATCTTTTTTAATAAAAAGAATATTAAGAAAAAAAATTGCTGCTTAGATTAGTTTGTTCAAACAAACCAACACTTCACAAGTTTAATTTGCATTTATTATCAACATAAAAAAAAAACATATTGGATTGTAGATCTAACACTAGGTCATTTTATTATCGCATTTTATAATAAGAAGTAAGACGATATTTTTTCTTCCCTTTGTGAAGTCTCCTTGAACATGATTTCCCTAGATTCAAGCAATGGAAACGAGGAATACTGAGACTCAGAACATACAAAACTCGTAGTCCCGTAAAGTGATCGAAACCCACAATACTCAATGTGGCTTTTAACGGTGTGATGACATGATATGCCATTTAATGATATGCCATCTGTGTTTTCATATACAGGATGTTAGCTAAACGCTCCCGAAAACGAAGACAGACGATAGTACTAATGACACCTTTGACGATGGGTTAGAAAAAAATCGATTCCGATGAAAAAAAAAAGAATTACGTTTTATTAATATTATTCAGGCTCCATCATGTTAGTACAGCTAAATGTAACGATAATTTCATTAGTACTATCGTCTGCATTTACAATATATACCCTGTATTATACATAAACACTTGTGAATTATTCAAAGATCTTACCTGGCAAGTGAAACATTGGGTTTGCCAATGCACTTAGCTGATTAATAGGATTTTGATGTTTGTCACTAAAGTGAATATCACAAATTCTCTGCTGCTTGTAATATTCGAAATCAGATGACGTTTCCAGTTTGCCACCAATAAGACTAACCGCTGAGGAAATTGCACTGCATCTGGAAACCAATGCATTAGAATTTCTGAAAATTATAAAGTCATTGTTAATATTAGTTATTCGGATTTCTATACATTACACGCTTACACATTTATGTAATATTCCTTATGATAAATTCGGTAGACGTAGATGTCCCTCTTAGCAAATGGACTTACTAGGTACCAGTAAATAAATTATTACAATAGGGTATTACACCCTTTTTTTGAAAAGTGTCTCTATTAAATTACTAGAAAATTTATATAAATTTTATTCAAGCGTAAAGTGCAATTATAATGTCTTTAAATTTTACATTTTAAATTTTCGCGCGTATAATTATGAAAACGCTGGACGCCATGTTGATTGTTGGTGTGTTGTTGCTGAATGTAAGAATACTAGTATAAAAACACCAGGGAAGTTGTGGGTTCAAATTCCAACAGATGTAACTATGAGGAAAACATGGTTAAAACTTGTGAGAAGGGATCCAAAGATATTGTCTGAAAAATCTCGTCTGTATTTTTGTGAAGATCACTTTGATGTAAGTATTCTATCCATTATCTACAAACCTTCAGTATAATAGTTAGTTGACGTATCCACTGATCACTACAGAATAGTAGGTACTTGGAAAAATAAAAAGAACAGGTTTAAAAAGTTAGTATATAGTTATATCTTATATACTTATAGATAGATTAACGTGAACTTACTAACTATATTTCACCTTTCAGTTGGAGATCGACATGGAAAACTATATGCAATATAAGTTAATGGGTTCAGTAAAAAGAATTCGGATGAAACCGCATTGTATTCCATCCAGATTCGATTGCCAGGCCGATAGAAAACGCAAAGGGACCCCAGGTGAACCGCGACTCGCATTTGCTAAAAGGCAAAGGATGTCTTGGAGGATGAATTGTATTAAAGAGATTGAAGAGAAACTTATATATAAAGATATTGTAGAAGCATCATCATCTTGTGTTGAAGGTAATATTCATTCATATGATGTAAACAGATTGAATTAAGATTAATTAAACTATTATAATACCAGCTCTTTATTAAACTATCTCCATACTTAATTTATTTTGCTATACCTCGAACATCTACTTTATAATTTATTTACAGATTCAAAGATAGCAGTGAATATTTCCCATCCAAATATTGAAGGTAATGTTACATTCATATCGTGTAACACATTAAATTAAGATTAATAAATTTAGGTATAGGGTATTTTAATACCAGCTGTTTATTAAATTATCTCCATACTCAATTTATTTTGATATAGCTCTAATATTTTTATTTATTTACAGATTCAAAAATAACAGTGAATATTTCCTGTCCTAAAAATAATTTGGACTGTCCAAGTGTTTCCAGTACAAGACCATAAAGCAATACAAGTTTGTCGGAAAGCCCATTACAGAAGTAAAAAGATGCAGACTGATGTAAGAAAAAAAGATAGCACAACATCCCCATTTAAATTAACCATATCTACCTTGAAAATGACAGCAGAAAATGCTATTAAACCATCTACATCTCAGTCAATTGTATCAAGGAAATTATTTGTTATTGAAGAAAAATATGATAGTGATAGATCATGTACGCCATGTATATCGGGTTCAACAGTTGACCACGAATCTTCTGCATAACTATCCAGTCTTTTCAAAACAACTTCAGACACTAGCTCACAAGAAGAGTATCAAAACCTTGAAAAGTTAAATCTGAACAGTACCTTATCTAAAATAAAAAATAACCCAAAATTATATATTGGCCTTCCTAAAGCACTTCTTTATTCAACTAATAAATCATCACACTGGTACTTCTGAGCACAATGTTTTGTTATGCTTGATGAAACTAAAATTAAATAGAACATTCTCTCAACTGGCCGATGATTTTGATTTATCAGTGACTCAAGTAAGCAAAGCAATATATTATTTAATAAGATGCCTGGGATCGTGAAAGTACTTTCTCCTTTGGTAAAACAATTTTCCATTGTAACAATAAAAAACAATCTGCCTATAGCTTTTAGACATAAATACAGCCAGGTAACATGTATTATTGATTGCTTGGAAATTGAAATCCGAAAACCTTTAAAACCTATCCATCAAGCATTAACCTGATCAGAATATAAAAAAAAACTAATACCATGAAATATTTAATCTCATGTACACCTGATGGTCTTGTTAGCTTTGTGTCTGCTGGATATTCAGGAAGGATCAGTGATGTGAACTTGCTAGAAGACTAAGTTTTTAGAATGCTTGCAACTTGGGGCATGTATATTAGCTGATAGGGGATTTACGCATCTTGAATTGTATTTGTCACAGAAAGGATTCGTATTGTTGAGACCTCCAAGTGTTACTGGTGGAACTAAACTGTCTGAAGCTGAAGTTCAACAGACAAAGCAAATAACCAGTGTAAGAATACATGTGGAGAGAGTGATTCGAAGGCTCAGAGAATTTTCCATGTGAAAGATGCATTCAGCTAAAAATTCAAACTTAATTGGTGTTATTTATCTTCTATATATATAAAAAAATCATGTCACATTGTTTCTTTGCAGTAAACTCCTAAACTAATGAACCAATTTTAATGAAATTTCAATCAGTTGGACCAAACTGCGTACACACTGTATGCAGTTTGGTCCAACTTGAGATAAATAATTTGCAATATAAAAATATTGTGACTAAATTGAGAGAGACACAGCAACACATGGCTCGGTAGCTAGTACCTATATATATATATATATTCTGTGTATATATATAGGTATACCGTCGAACGGGGTGACTATGTGCCACTTTTCAAGGTTTTTTGATCCTATAAAAAAATATATGAACCGTACTGTTGTGCGGGCCTTGTGTGAGGGGGTTTTAAAAAAAGATTTATTGATGATGCACAGTCTGTAATATTTAGGATACACAATTTAGGTCACTTAGGCTATCGGAGCCTTTTGGCAGCCGTCCGTCGGGTATTGGTAATCGCACAAGACTGAATCCTATGACTTACTCATCCCTAGCCCGAGAATCGAGGGAGCTGACGCAGCACTCCGTATGCAGATTCACTCACATGCTCAAGGCGTAACAACCCCCCGATTTACTCTAAACTTCGGGGTTATATAACAAAGTTTATGAATGTAGATATATATATATATATATTACTTACTTAAATTGTAGTTCTGAACCTAGGTAAGGTAGTTGTCTCTATAGTTTCTAATTCCACAGGTTGTTGAACCTCAGGAGTGACTGTGGGTCTTTTTATAATTCCGACGAGGCTGCGGCCAGGCAGGTTAAGTCTAATTAACTTATATACTACATAACACACTAATAAACACACTACTACAATAAAAGAGATTGAATAATGAGTCCCATATTTTATTATATGTGGCTGTTCTATTATATGATCCAGGTCCTTCAAAAGAGAGTTTGTCAATTTCGAATTTTTACTCAAATCGTCCAAGTCGATATTACGTAATGAAACAGGAGACACATCGGGTACAGTTGTTTTCAATCTTAATAAATTACAACACGAGTCGTTTACAAGATTAAAACCAAAAGAGTTTATGGTATATGTTGTGTTCATTACATTATAGTGTAAAGGAATCAATCTAACTGTTTTACAGTACGCAGTACAATAGTTGGGAATTTGTAGTATACCGGTACCCAATAATGTGGCTTCAAACAAATTTTGTTGAGCGCAATCTATTGATATTTTACTAGGTTGAGATTGGATGTATATCCATCTATTATTTGTTATAGGTTTCCAAATATCTAAATTGCCACGTAGTAATTTGGTATCACACTGCACTGGTATTTCTTTAACTATTTCTGTTAGAAGTTTACTTTCACAGCTGGGGTTTGCGTTTGAACTAAATACACTTTGTATTTCACATATGTAAGTCTTGCGTTCAACTGTTTTACACTGGCCTAGGTTGTCAAGGTTACAATAATGTTGTTTGTCTTTGGTCATACATATGTACGTGCTACTAGGTAGTATAGTAGCAAAGCTATCTGGGTTATCTAAACTATGTGGTATGGGTAGCGGAATGTTGTGGAAAAGATTAAAATTTTTCGGTAGGGTAAGCGGGATCTGCATTACAAAAACTATCTTATTATTATAGTAGTAACTAATTACACTAGATATGTTTATTATAACATAAATTAAATCTAATTCTAATCTAACTGGTAATTCTACTTCATTAGGTAAGTGTTTATAGTTATCGCCAAGCTCTCGGTAAAGTTGTAATGGTGTAATTATAGAAGGATGCATGATATTTTGACTGCTGAACATGATTGCATTCGTAATATCTTCTAATTGGAAAGATAGTGTTAACAATATGCTTTCAAGAGTGGTAAGAATACTGTTAAGGTGGGACAAAAATGTTAATTTCGTTTAGTCGACATTTGACAGATTCTACTTTTGACATCATAGTCTACTATTGACAGATTCTATATATGACAGATTCTACATATGACAGATTCTACATATGACAGATTCTACGTATGACAGATTCTACATATGACAGATTCTACGTATGACAGATTCTGTATTTGACAGATTTTGAAAAAGTGAGACAAGTAACGGACACCTTGTGGAATCAAAAATAATACTGCTAAATAGTAATCACTATATTTATTGATAAGCATAATTTGTTTTTATAACTAGTATTAAATGTTTGTATTATAGTACTAATATTTTTAGAAACAGTCACAATTACCAAATTAACGTTAAAATTATTTTTTTTTGTTAACACAATTACGTTATAAACAATCATTGGAAATAATTATTTGTATTGGTAATTTATAAAGTATTCACTACACATAGAAAAACGGAAACTACATAATCGGCATTATCAACCTATAACACTCCTAAACAAAACCAGATAGCTAATCAATAACATCCGCTAAATCGTTCCGTGTTCACTTCTAATGCAAATGTATAATTTATATCCAGTATAATTTACATACAGTACATTAACATGTTTACAATTAATTTTTAAAAGTCCCATAATGGGCTGTTTAGGCAGTTTCCTTTGCCGTGTTACTAGAACAAATAGAGAAAAAAGATTGTTAAAAAAATGGTGGGTACTTTTAAAACTTTTCATAATATGGCGGAAGAAAGGGAATTTTTTGTAGAAAAAAATAAAAAAGGTTTTAACACAATCTTGTACGAAGGATACCGTTTTAACAAAATCAAACGAGTCAATAAAGATCAAAGTACGTGTTGGCGCTGTGTGAAAAGAAATGAGTGCAGTGCATCTATAACAGTGGATGTTAATTTAATGAAAATTCTTCGTAAATCTCCACATACGTGTCAGGCTGATCATCTCGGAAACGAGTTATTTATAAAAACTAACATGGTGAAGAGGGAAGTGTGTAAAAACTTGGGTCCGATTAAAATGATTTTTGAACATATTTTTGACAGTACCGACGGACCGAGTAGAATCCCGACCTTTCACGACAAAAAAGATAGCTTTTATAATGCAAGAAAAAAGTATTTGAGCGCAGAACGATTGTCATTTAATAAAATTGAAGATGTGTTTATTCCCAAAGCCCTAGGTGAGAATTTCCTAGTTGCTGAAGAAGGTACAGAAGAGAAAATACTGGTCTTCATAACTAAATTAGCCAAAAAATTTTTGCGCCGGGCAAGGTTGTGCTTCGGTGATGGTACATTTAAAAGTGTTCCTAAGCCATTCTACCAACTTTTTACTCTGCACATAGACCTAAATTCTGATAACAACTCAACAAATATAGTCCCTGTGCTATACGCGTTACTGCCGAATAAATCCCAAGCTACATACATTCGACTTTTTGAAATAATTAAAAATTTGGGTTTTAGTATCCGTTATTTCAAATGCGACTACGAAGTAGGCATTATGAATGCTGTAAGATCAGTTTTCCCGGAATCAAATGTAAGTGGATGCTACTATCACTATCAAAAAGCTGTGTGGAAGAAAGCCAAAGAAATAAAAGTAAATAGGACTAGTGAAGAAAGACGAATTGTAAGAATGGCTGCCATCCTACCTTTACTACCAGCCCAGTACATTTCAGAGGGGCGTCAATTGATTTTGGACAAAATGGAATCTGTTCATACCGCTAAAATGCAAGAGTTCAGTAATTATTACAAGAGGCAATGGTCCAGTTTGAGTCCTTCAATTTTAAGTTGTGCCAACCAACGTCATCGAACGAACAATGTATTAGAAGGATGGCATCACAGACTTAACGTCCTAATCCCAAAGCGACCAAGCCTGTTCAATTTTATCCAAAAGTTGCGTAAAGAAGCCCACCACTGCAATATTAGGCTTCGTAATAGCCTCTTCCAATCTGTGCGAAAAAATCGTCGGTACCGCGACATTAACTTTGATAAAAAATACAGCAAAATTGTCAAGAAACTTCAAAGCGATGAAATATCGGTCTGTTACGAATGCCCAATGTTCCCAAAAGTGCATAGGCCATCCCTATCCCTGCTGAATGGATGGAGTAGCCCTCTACTTCACAAAGGTGGCTTGTCAGCGCTTTTTGCAATGTACCAGTCCTATCTCCGTGCTCGTCAGTCCGCAACCATCTTCCGTCGCGAGTACTCATGTCAGTATATTTTGCGTGTGCCAATACATACATACATCTACATCTCTGTATCTCAAGAATAAATCGCTGTTATTCTAGAAAGTATTTTTTTTAAAACCTCTTCAAAATCGGCCCGCGTAACATTGGTGGCAGCGGTGGGATGTAGTTGATACGGTGGGTGCAGTGGATACAGTGAGTGCGGATCCGGTGGATGCAGTGGATACAGTGGGTGTAGTGGATACAGTGGGTGCGGATACAGTGGATGCAGTGGATACAGTGGGTGCAGTGGATACAGCGGATGCGGATACAGTGGATGCAGTGGATACAGTGGATGCAGTGGATACAGCGGATGCGGATACAGTGGATGCAGTGGATACGGTGGATACAGCGGATGCGGATACAGTGGATGCAGTGGATACGGTGGATACAGCGGATGCGGATACAGTGAATGCAGTGGATGTATGGGTGTCCTTAGTATAATTAATGGCGTAGAAAGATTTGGGTCTCACGAGACACCGCCGTGAGCCCTTTATTCGTTTAAAGTCTCATTGGTTTCATCCGAGTATTCGTTCACGACATGGACACGGGCTTGTTGACGATAAGGTTGATTCTGTGGAAAATTTTGACGTGGTAGGTTGCTTCGCTGCTCTTTAAGTCTGTTATTATATTCCCGTTTCCTACATTCCTCAATAACATGCCCTAGATTTTTGCAATATTTACAGAATTTGGGTTGATTTTGGGACTGCACGTTATTGACATTTAGATTTCTAGGACTATCACTGTTACGACGTGGTTGTATCGGGTTTGATTGATTCGGTGAGTTACGCTTGTACATGAGTTTTTGTATCTTCTCTTCGGAGATTGCGAAGTTAATAGCTTCATTAAGGTTTTTAGGGGATTTACATCTAACTACGTTTGAAATTCGCGAATTTAATCCTATTAGGAAATGATGAAGGGCCAGGTCTTCCATGGCTGCGGTACGCCCTGGAGCTTCTTTAGCTTTAGTCAAAACGATCTCAGTCAGGAGTTGAGATAAAGTTTCTTCAATACGAAGCCCGAATTGGCTGACTGCTTCATTCTGCCCTTGTCTACTGTCTTGCAGCTCGGCTAAGAGGTGTGAATAATGTTTCGTGTCTGCGAATTGGGTTTTTAGGAACTCTTTTAATTGATCCCAGTGTGTGAATGATTTAATTGAGCAAGCAATTTCTGCTTTGCCTTGTAATTGGCTCAATATGTATTTAAATAAAACTGGCTGCTGCTCAGCACTCGCGAGCTCATACGCGTTATTACAATTTGACAAAAATGAATTGAGGGTTTGCCTGTCACCATTGTATGGCTTAATAAATTTAAAGAGACTATTTAAATCTACAATTAAAGCACCAACTAAAGCACCTCCCTTTTCTGGTTTGGTCATTTTCAATTTTTTTCTATTACTCGTAAGTGCAATTAAACAATTGAACCAATTATTTTAGTTATTTAAGACACAAAACGAAGTTAGAATACGGCTCTGTACAATTGTCACCGGAACAGATAGCGAATGTTTAGTCTAGCAACGGCCGGGACAGATAAGACGTGTTGGAGAATTTATCCCTACTGAGAACCAGGTACATATACAATAGAACGAGATTATAATGTCTATAATGGAGTCTCGTCTTTATAGAAATATTCACTCGCGGAATGAAGTATTTTCGGCACAACACAACACTTCCACTGATTTAAATAGTACAGCTTTGACAATAAAGATGACTTACAGGATCACGAAGAAAGTAACCTTGAACATGTTGCTGGACTGATTCAGCAAGGACTGGCAGGATGCTCGATGACGTCACGGGAACACCACGTTTGCACTTTTTGAGGATATGTTTGTTTACTTTTATTTCACAGGATTTAGATAGTTTATCAGAGACGAAATACAATGTTTTCTTGCAGGATTTTGTAGTTTGATTATAAGCGAGCTGCGCTGATAGGCGTTATAGGCACTGTATCTAAGAAACTATTCGGCACCATGGACGAAGAAGACGCAATTCGTTACGACAATGCCATAAAAGAAGTTGAGATGGACCAAAAGAAAATAGCTCTCTACATGAAAGAAAACATTTTAATTACGACGTCTACTATTAATTCTTTTAATCGCACCTTATTCAATATAGCAGTCAATGAAAAACACTTAAAAGACGCCATTGATGCTCTTTCTGAAGATATCAGAAATTTAACTAACATATCCAGAGAATTAGGTATAAGGTCTCGTATACTAGAATTAATTTCGATGGTAGAAAATAGCCTCTTAACTTTATCTTTTAAGGTCGAAGACATTATTAACTCAATTATGTTCAGTAAATCTAACATATTATACCCCACTATTCTCACACCTAAAGAACTTTATGTGGAATTGGCCAATAACTATAGATTCTTATCAAACTCTCAACAATTACCTATTCTTCTGAGTTTAAATAATATGCATACTATCCTAAATATTTCCGAGATATCTAGTTATTTCAACAAGGAAAAAATAGTGTTCACTATCAAGATTCCTTTAGTCGATACTGCAAATTTAAACTTCTATCATAACTTACCAATTCCAATTCCACATAGTAACGAAAATTCAGCATCATATGTAACCATAGTTCCAACCTCTAAATATATTGGTATCAGTAAAGACAAATCAACTTACTGCAATCTAGATAACATAGACTCTTGTAAAGTAATTAACAAGGATCACTATCTTTGCAAAACCTCTGTAATATACTCTTCTTCAGCTACACCAACTTGCGAAACAGAAATCATTACAAAAGTACTTACCTCTGTTCCCATGATGTGTGAAACTAAGTTTATCCAAGGTCATTTAGATATCTGGCAGCCGCTCCGCAACAATAGATGGCTATATATACTATCTGAAAAAACTAAAATAAGTTTAGAATGTAATAACTCTCAATTGAATGAGATAGATTTAAGTGGAAATGGAATATTATACTTACCTCCTAGTTGTATCGCTTATTGTAAGGACACTCGTTTAACGTCACAGGACCATTATGTAATCCAATTAAAACCAATTATCCCTACATTTAATATTCTAAATGATTCATGCTGTAATGTTTTAGCTTATAATAAATATGTTCCTAATTTACCTGTCGTTAACCTTAAACATGTAGATTTAGATTCAATAGCATATGATAACCCTACAGTCCTAAAAGATTTGAACAATATCATAGAAAAACCGCATATTGGACTTTACCAAAATTACTATTTTAGTTTTACTATTATAATCATGTTTGTAATTATTATTATTATTGTATACAAAGTTTGTAAAATTGGCATACGGAAAAATATTATATTTAAACGAAAAATCACTACAACTAATTCAGACCCTCAGTCAGAAGATGAAAATGTCCCTATTCCTCCTCCTGCTCTCCGAATTGGTTAACTTCAAAATATTTTCTTAAATTCCCGTAAACTCCAAATATAAATGTGTAGTTTACTCTAAATCGGGGGGCTGTTACGAATGCCCAATGTTCCCAAAAGTGCATAGGCCATCCCTATCCCTGCTGAATGGATGGAGTAGCCCTCTACTTCACAAAGGTGGCTTGTCAGCGCTTTTTGCAATGTACCAGTCCTATCTCCGTGCTCGTCAGTCCGCAACCATCTTCCGTCGCGAGTACTCATGTCAGTATATTTTGCGTGTGCCAATACATACATACATCTACATCTCTGTATCTCAAGAATAAATCGCTGTTATTCTAGAAAGTATTTTTTTTAAAACCTCTTCAAAATCGGCCCGCGTAACAGGTCGAAGATTTTTTTAAGAAAATAATTTATATACAACTGCTCCTGTAATTTTTATTTTTAATCTTTATTTACTTACAAATAATTATGTTATGTTAACAAAAAAAATAATTTTAACGTTAATTTGGTAATTGTGACTGTTTCTAAAAATATTAGTACTATAATACAAACTTTACTTACAAATAAGTATCATTTTTTTTTTATGTGATTGTTTTAGTGTAATTAATAACGTTTCCACTGTTTTCACTGTGATTGTTTATACGTAATTATGTTAACAAAAAAAATAATTTTAACGTTAATTTGGTAATTGTGACTGTTTCTAAAAATATTAGTACTATAATACAAACTTTACTTACAAATAAGTATCATTTTTTTTTTATGTGATTGTTTTAGTGTAATTAATAACGTTTCCACTGTTTTCACTGTGATTGTTTATACGTAATTATGTTAACAAAAAAAATAATTTTAACGTTAATTTGGTAATTGTGACTGTTTCTAAAAATATTAGTACTATAATACAAACATTTAATACTAGTTATAAAAACAAATTATGCTTATCAATAAATATAGTGATTACTATTTAGCAGTATTATTTTTGATTCCACAAGGTGTCCGTTACTTGTCTCACTTTTTCAAAATCTGTCAAATACAGAATCTGTCATACGTAGAATCTGTCATATGTAGAATCTGTCATACGTAGAATCTGTCATATGTAGAATCTGTCATATATAGAATCTGTCAATAGTAGACTATGATGTCAAAAGTAGAATCTGTCAAATGTCGACTAAACGCTGTTGACGAGTATGACGCATGGACCAGCCATCATCTCCTTCGCCATATCAGAGGGAAAGAAACGACCCGCCCCATGACGACGCCAGCAATGACATTTTAGTGAGCATGACGAACCATACTCGAGAGTATGTCACGAATTACTTTCAACTAACAATGGTTTGTTAATAATTTAGCACAATTATAAGACAAAGAAGTTTGTGTGTATATATCTAATGACACCTTAAGCCCAAGACTGTTTGTCGTTTAGATGATCGTTGATCGTATAGTAGGCTTTCCTAATAAGGTGATTTTTCAGTTAGCTTGAATTTATCTACAGGAAGGTCGATTACATCTATAGGAATTTTATTATAAAAACGTACACCAAGACCTTCGAACGAGTTGTGTACCTTATGTAAGCGATGATAGGTGCCAACGAGTTTAGACTTGTTTTTTGTATTAATATTGTGTATATCACTGTTTTTGATGTTGTGCTTAACAAACAATATTTGCATATATATACTGTGATGCAACAGTTAAAATACCTATATCCTTAAACAACTGTCGAAGAGAGACTCTAACATCTAAATTGTATATTGAGCGGATGGCTCGTTTTTGAAGACTAAAAATCGTTTTAAGATCAGTCCTGCCTTGACCCAAAGTAGTATACCATAGCTAGAGATGGGCGGTGGGAGAAAACCCGAAAAACCCGGTATTTATCAGGGAAAAACCCAAATGCTGGGTATTTTCATACAATCAATACGTGTTTTATTATTTTTACGGTCTTAGGTAGTGTTATTGAAAGAATTAACTATATTCAACGATCCTATTTATTTCTAAAATTCGCAATAAAACAAAGCTTGCAAAATCATAATTATTTATTTACTATGTAACAAAAAATCCTATAATTGGGTATTTTTCATATTAAAGTACAATTTTAATCACTATCGCTACTGCAATTATCATGACATTCTCCCATTATTTGATTAATATCACAGAATTCGATTTCTTCTGTGTTTCCACGCGATGTCGAAGGGTTTTCGTTGTCAATTGGACTAGTTCTTGGGCTAAGCACTACTCCAGGTGTAGATAAGGGCTCGTCATCTTCGTCGTAATAATTGTTATGTTTATGGAGAAGATTCCAATTATAAGATATAAAAGCTATCTTTGCTGCCCTGTCCGTAGTCAGTCTGTTTCTTTTCTGACTGTGTATATGAGCATGTGTGCTGAATGACCGTTCAGTGGCAGCTGAAGTGCAGGGAGCAGTCAGAATGCGTGCTGCAACTCTACTTAGCAATTTAGATTTGCACAACCCTCTCCACCAAACAACTGGATCCATTTCTGTGACGTTTTTCCAAATGAATGATCTACCCCATAATCGTTGTTTAGCTCTATAATTCGCTAAATCGACAGCAATATCAATATTGAGCGACTGGCCCACCTCATGGATATATTCCATGGCATCCACCTCTTGTTCTTCATCCAATTCAACACCTTGCGATCTTGGATCTAGCAAGATATGCGGCACAGTGGATTGGTTTTATACAATTATTTGTTCGCCGGATTACAGCATTATAATTTCTTGTTTGTGTTGGTCATCTAAAATTGAAATTTCGGGTAGCACAAAGTTTAAAGTAGATTTGATGTCTCTGAAAGCCATATATACTTCATTTATATGAATTCCGTTGCCTTCTAATTTGAAAATTTGATCGGTTATGGGTTCTAACAGTTTGATGCAATTTTCTGTCATAGATCAAAAAAACGCGTCTAGTAAATTTGATTTCGTTTCTTTCGAAATGGTAGACTCTTCATGGACAGCTAATGTCTGTAATGCTACTTTTGTATTTTTCAGACTTTTCAGTGCTGTACAGTAACTTCCCCATCGTGTTTTTCCTGGCAATTTTAGTGTTTCACCTGATCCTTTATCTTTTACAATGTGGGCTAGTAAAGCACTCACAGTTAGGCTTTTTTTCACTGCTTTTATCGTATCCACGGCAAGTGACATGAAAGCTTCGATAGGCTCCGGTTTTAAAAAGTCTTCGCTAAGCAAATTTAGTGTGTGTGCTTACACATCTAAGCGGCAATACTTGTGTATGTGTCTCTTTCACTAACTGAAATGCTCTTTGAATATTATTAGCATTATCTCCGTCACAAACTTGTGACTTCCATATACACTCATAACTTCAAGTATCTCTCGTGAAATATATTGACTTGTATGTCGATTGCTTAGAGTATTGAGGCTTTTAACAAAAACGGGCTCGGGTTTTGCTATAATAAAGTTGATAATACCCTCATTCCGTTGATTACTCCAACCATCACACTGCAAATGCAAATCATTTGCAGATTTTAGTTCTTCCGTTATGTCGTTTAACATTTCTTTATTATCGATACCTCGGGGCTCAAAAGGCGTAAGCACCAAAAGTCGATTTTACAGGAGAGCAAAAAAACAAAAACAAAATTCCTTTTTTCAGCATAACTTTTTCAATTTTTTACCTAAATAAACCATTCTAAGACCAAAAGTCTTAAATTTTTGTGATGCAGATCACTGTAAAATTATATTTCGAATAAATTTAAAAGCAACGAAAATAGCTTTCCTATACGCCCCGAAAATTTATATGTTAGGGGCGTTTACACCCCAAAAATCAATGGATGTATGATGAGTGATGGTTGTAACCGTCAATTTCAGGAAAGTGGACCATTAGGGGAAAGTAGACCGAGTGGGAAACCGAGTGGACCATTAGGTCCACTTTAACCTTTTTATCAACTTAGATAACGAATTAATAGTAATAATTATTGATTTACCTGTACCTAATTGCCTGTCTTACCTAAAAACTATTCAATAACTCATTATAAAAGGAAAATGATAAATAAAAATCACTTACTAATCAAAATATTGTTTATTTATTTCTTATTTTTATATTATAATTTCTCAGGGAACTGTAACGGTTTACCAACAGTCGATTGGTCCATGAACCGTTGGACAACATTATCTTTAAACCATAAACTTTTCGTCCAATGGACTTTTCATTCACGAACGTTTCGCCAGCATTACTCTACGTCAGTGAATGCTTAACCAACAGATTGTTTTGACCAATAACTTTTCACCCAAAGAACAATTGGCCCATGGACTGTTTCCCAAGATTAAGTAGGAAAGCGGACCCTGGGATCTCCCGCGCTAGGCTCGACGAGCAACCGGGAGACACGCTAGGTTGATGATGACTGTTTCCCAAGAGAACGGTACGTCAGTGAGCTTCTAACCTAACCTATCCAAGTCGGATTGTACAGCTTTCTCAACGCTCACTGACGTACCGTTCTCTTGAGGAACAGTCCATGGGCCAATTGTTCTTTGGGTGAAAAGTTATTGTTCAAAACATTCTGTTGGTTAAGCATTCACTGGCGTAGAGTAATGCTGGCGAAACGTTCGTGGATGAAAAGTCCATTGGACGAAAAGTTTATAGTTTAAAGATAATGTTGACCAACGGTTCATGGACCAATCGACTGTTGGTAAACCGTTTCAGAGCGATTTCTCAGGTATACAGTTAGGTATCCTCACAAAATTTGGCGCTAATAACATTTAAAGCTAATGGAAACAGGAACTCTCGAGATCAATTATAATCATTTAAGTCTTCTGATAATCAGTCATTATTAAGAAACTACCTTAAATCTACATAGGTAGGTATCGGTACCTAGGTATCCATAGGTATACATTGATAAAAAACTAATTATTCATTTAAGAGTCTCATTTAACCTTATTTGAAAAATGAATGTTTGATAAAAACTTATGAATTTATGATAAACATATTATCTTCTGTGTGGCTAATAATAATACAACTGCTACTATTAAAAATATTCCACCTAGAAAAACGAAAAAAAAAAAAAAATAAACAAAATCAACTTCTGAAGTAGGATTCAGATACAACAATAGATTCAGTAATTTGGTGACTATTGCGTTATGTGCATTACACATTTAAATAACCAAAAATTTGGTACCATCTAATCTATTCTTACGCAATGTAAGACAAAACTAGAATTAATATTACATATTTGGTTCAAAAATTAGTAAACTTAACAAACTTAGGCAAACGACAAAACATTAATAAACTTTAATCTTAAAGGCTTACATTGCATGCTATGGCATGGTATGTCGTACGTAATCACACGTAGGTAATCAAATCAACTCATTCTCTGTGTCTTCTCCATCCTCTGTCTGTTTCCGCCAAAATATCACTAACATTTGCACTTGAGGGAAGATTCAAATACTCTACGTGATAGATCTTTGGTATGGTACCATTTTCGCAAAGACGTTTTAGGTCATTATATTTAGGCGCTGAAATTGGTAACTTCGCTGTATATAAAGACTTAATTGTACAATTCACTTCTTCTGTAACGTCCAGTGCAGAATTATCTATAGCTTCATCTATAGCCCTATGTTTTGCTTTTCCTTTCCCTTTTCCTTTCCATTTCCCTTTTTCTTTTCTTTTTCTTTGTGGTTTTTCAGATAATTTTACTTGGATCTCAGTGGCATTTTCTTTCATTGAATATTTTATAAAAATATAATCTGTATATTTTTTCTTAAAAGATGCAGTCTTTATATCTCTTTGAATTTAATATTTTTTAAAGTTGATGGTGTGAACGTTACGCTAGCTAAATCTTCGAAGTCTAGAAAATCTGTTTGGTCAAGGGAATAAACATGGTAGGGTCTAGGTCTTTTTCTTGCAGATGCGAAAAAAGTAGGCCATTGTGACGGTCCCCACACAATCAATCTTTTTACCTCGCGTTCAATCACAGTGTGGACTGAGTCGACGGGCATGTACGTATGGCCCGGTAATAAATAGTTAATTTGAACAACTTCTAAATGAGCACACTTTTTCAAAAAATTGTTAATTGTAGCCAGCACAGCCTTATTTTTATTTTGTCCGCTGCATGAATCACAATAGAATAGTAGATTTTTTACTCCTCTTCCATCGACTAGCTCTAGATATTTCAACAAGCAAGTAGAAATTTCGTTGCTGCCGCGTTTGCCTTCACTCTCACCCCAGGTGTAACAAAATACGTCTTGAGTAGTACTTTCGTAATATGTTAAATTGTATACGGCATACTTTCTTGAATAAAAAAGAAGCATACTCTCCCCGTATGGCGTATTTAAAACTTTTTGTAAATCGAATGATGTTGTTAATGTATCATTTGTAGAAGATCTTAGGTTTTGATGAATTTTGAACCTTTTGTATGAGGCTTTTTTTTCTTCTAGGTGTTTTTGTAATGTTTCATCGATCTCTACGTTAGTGTTATCTGTTTTAGCGCATAAAACACATTTATCTTTTTTCGGAACATGTATAATTATATTTTATTCTTGAAATATCTGCCTAAATACAGTGTCACTTATTGCTTCTTTATCATTTTTAAGACAATCATTTGAATAATTACGGAAAACGTGTGTTATATTTTTAAATTCTTGAGGCAAGTACATTTTGTTACTCCTCTTGCGACTATAATGTGAGGGCATTAAAATATTGTGAAGACATGTTATATACCTCTATGGAGTACATATTAACCTGATCAATTAATTGCATCCTCTGCCTATTTAATGCTACACTATCTATAAAGAACTTATGTTTATAAATAAGCTTTTTTGTTTTTGTAATAAATTTTTTAACACGAATGTACGTTTTCAATTTGTTCTTACTACATTTGATGACTTTTTGAGATTTATTAATTCTGAAGGAGTCATTGTCATTATTTTGTAAGATCTATAATGAGAGCCGAATTATGGTTGTTATCTATCAACGGTGAATTGGGAACGACCAGCTCCTCGTACAGACTCTGATTTGATGCAGCTACTATCCTGTCCTTGAAGTCTTCAAATGATGATATGGTGTTGTGTGCTTCATGTAGCTGGTGTTCTAAAACCCTGATGCGTTTCAGAGCTTGCTCGTACTCATCCCTGCATGTGTCGAATGAGTCAACGAGGAGCTGTAGTCTGTCCTGAGCAATGGGAACCTCAACAATTTGTGAATGCAATGAAGACAGCATACATGAAAACAGTTAAACATTCAGTAAATTTAATTGAATTTATTATAAACTAAAAGTCGCTAGCATAATCATAAAACATTGATTCATAATGACCCCAAAGCAATGTATGAATTTGATCTTGCAGTACTTGAACTTTATCATCATTTCTGGCTAAAACTTGTTTATTAAGTTGTTGAGTATACAAAACATGTTTAATTGATTTGATCATATTCATTTTACATCTGTAAGCTCTATTCGTCATGAGCACATTATTTTAATCATATAATTTTAGTTTATTAGTAACAGATTTGGAAACACATTTGGCTTTTACAATTCGAGTTTTGACACTGCTTATGCAATATAATTTGGCTCGTAAGCCTGTAAATTCTGTAATTAAATCTTCACCAACTTCGAGTTTCCATAATCCAGGTATTTTAGCATTACATTGTGGGATGTGGAGGATTACTTTTTGCAAAATTGCTAGTATCAAACTTGGTAAGATCATCACACATATCTTTATAAAAGTCATTAGTATATATTAAATATAACAAGCTATCGGTATCAGTAGGTATAGCACAGTTTAGCATTGTTTGCCTATTTCGTTTTTATAAAATCGTAATGAAACTTGTATAAATGTTGCTTAGAATATTCCAAAACTGTGAATCCAACATAAATCGGTCTATCTAAAAGGAGTTTTTCACGATGCAATTTTACAGCTATGAAGTTTTCAGAAAATATTTTAAAAAAAATTTAAATTTGGCTTAGTTATTAATTTTTCTTTTTTATTTTTTCTTTAGTTGTATTACTGGTATCTTTCCATTTTGTAACTAATTTAATATTAGCTTGCTTAGGTTTATTTTCAATAGTTTTACCAAATATAGGATTATTTAATAACTTAAAAAAGTCCTTCTCAAACAAAGTTTTAGCATTTTGACGAAGATTAGTATTCAGATCAATATAGTTCCTAAGAAAGCATTCTTGTCTAAAGCTGAGTACGTGATGAATTTTTGTTAAAATTAGACCATTTTGACGTGACAACGTCTTATAAATTGGTTTGCCGGGTGACACTTCAAGAAACTGCGTTACGCTCCGCTCACGTTATGCGCTCACAATGAGAGCGAGTGAGAGGCACGCGTTTTAAATATAATTCTTTGTATCAATAAATGTTTTAAATTGTTAATATTATTTCATCCTTCTTCCTACTATACGAATGAATATTCACATTAAAATTATTTTACCACTCAAAGTCGTTGTCACGTAAAACTTTCGCCCGTATACCGACTTTACAGGCAACCAATTTTTTTTTAGACATTCTTTTAACTGAACATAGTGGATCACATAGTTGTGCTTATCACAAAGCTTCGCAACCAATTTTGATGATTTTCCATAAGGAGGCACTATTTTCTCGACTGCAAAATGTAAGTCCCGATGTTTATTATGTAAATAATTTGGATAATTTAAATCTACTCCTAAAATATAGCCGTAATCATTATCGTCAGACACATTCATTACATCAAAGTCATTAATTTATTTCGGGCTCAAAAATTTGAACTCTGAAATAGGAAGCTTCTTAAGATATATTAAATAGCTGGTTCGATCTAATTCATTAAATTGCATTAAGTATTTATTATTAGCAAACAGCATGGCGTAGAGAACACTGTGCCAGCTCACCACAAATTCCTTTTTCCAAAAATTCATACATTGGCAGGTCACTTATTAACTCAAGTTCAGTGCCTGTGTATAGAAGCATTGCATCCCAACTTAAGCTCGGTAAAGTTACATAATAAGCTGGATCCAGCTTATAGTAATGCAAGCCCCTTTTTTTTTATTTTTGAATATGTCACATAGTAAAAGCACGTCACATGGACCATGATATTGTTGGGACTACGCGCGCCCGCTTGCAACCTTCATGGATTGACGAATAAATACTATTTGGTCGCGCGAAAGTCTGCTGGCAACTTCATGCTCTTCTGCTGGCAACTTCATGCTCTTAATTCGTATTTGAATTAATCTAGTGAATGGAACAATGATGAAACAAGGGGACTCGAGTTGGAGAAGCCTGCGTGCGTGGTAGCCTGAGCTGTCACGCGGAGCTTCAAGATATATAGAATATGTAAAAGTGTTACAAGTCATTTGATTATTTGTCTTTATTGTATTTTAAAGGTTTCAGTAAAGAACCTAAGTTGATTCGCATAATCTTCTTATTTCCTCTCCTTAGAATATAGATCTATCTTTCTTGGTACCTGTTCTATTAAAGAGTTACTACAAGTGGTGGAGGCCTTAACATGTACTACAAGTGGTGGAGACGTCTTGGATCTTGAGAGAGAGGTACATGGTCGCACGTAGTGGACGGCGCCTTGGATCTTGAAAGAGAGGTACATTGTCGTACGTGGTGTACAACACCGTACGTCTGTGAAGAAGAGTACGCTAGATGGTACATGGGAAGATAACCGTGTGTCTGCTAGTTCAAGCATAGTAGACGATACGGAAAAAAAAAAAAAAAGTTGAAGAATTATAAAGTCGTCGAGTGGAACGTCTCGCCGATATAACAGAAACAATTTTATTTTCTTGGTACTCGCTCAAAGTTATTTTACATATGCATGATGGCAGATTGCAAAGAGTTCTCGGGTGCCAAAGGTGCTTCAAAGATTTCCTGAGGCAATTCAAAGTAATTTGCGTTTAAATGAACAAATGGGATGAGAAATCTCAGCCGCTTATTCTTGGGGCATACTTGTCGGGAGCCGCCTTATTATTCTATAAGACATTAATCGATAACGACTCGGAACTAGATGAAATTATATTTAAATTAGAAAAAGAATTCCCGTCGTTTGCATAACGATGTTGCAGAATTCTACAAAGCTAAACAATTTATGTCGGAAAGCAATCTTGAGTTATTTTATAGATTGGCGTCATTAATAAGGCAGGCATTAATGAAGACGCTAAATTTGGAAATGCATATCTAAAGTCTATGAGTTACTACCAAAAGCACTTACTATCCTCACGCCTATATCAGACGAGAGAAGAGCTAAAAAATACAATCATTCAACTAGCGGATGTAACCGAGACCAGTAAATTTAAGAACATTAATATCCCAATAAACCCACCGCAAGGGTTAAAATATTCTGTAAAATTTAGAAAAAATGAAGAAGACATCATTAAAAGACCAAACCAATTAAATAAAACGTCATATGATGGTCGATCACCGGGATCTCCAAGTAGTAACGAGGATTATAGAAACAACCAAGAAAGTTTCCATACGGCACGGTACAATTTAAGGCCTCGAGCTGAAGGTCGTACTAATCAGAATTCAAATTCTAGAATTCAAAACAAAACCCAGCGGAATTTTCATTCAAAACAAAACCCAGCGGAATTTTCAACGACGATTCGACAGGATGATGTAAAAAGCTTGGAGTTGGACGTCGAATCCGGAGATGCAATTCAGCTCCAAGGGATACCGAAAAGAAATAATCCTGGTCTGTTCGTTGCATTTATTTCTATTAATATTTGTGGGATCAATTGCAATGCTATGCTGGACACGGGGGCTTCAGTAAGTGTCATCGACAGTACACTGGCGCGCAAGCTGCATCTAAACATAGATGAAGGTGTCTGCACGACGATCAGAAGTATCCGTTGATACTTCTGATCGTCGTGCAGACATGGATCCGTTGATCCATTGTGAAGACATTGGGCAGCGAAATAACAGAAAAAACGCGCACAATTCCGCAAATAAAATATTTATATTCAGTTAAGTCAATTGAACAAAAGGACGACATTGTGTCTAACCCTCCACATAATAATGTAAAAAGGGATGACAATGTCAAGTTAATAGATTCAAAGATTAAGATTTGCGATGTTGAGAGAGTTTCGGGTCTTGATAAGCAGAGCGTCACAGCGGATAATTGTAGAAGCAATCCGGTAGCTGAAGCGTCGAAGGAACGTGAACCTGTAATCGTCGCGCAAAAGACAAGATTAAAATCCGATTTAATCGTGAATAAAGAGTTGTTTAACTCATTAAAATCTTATTCTGCGCGTCGAGAGTTAGCAAACGCGTTCGTGAATAAAACTAAAGAAAATATAAGCATATCGCGAGCGAAACTAAAAGAATATTTCGTTAAGAAAGCTAAATATCCGGGAAAAGTAGGTTTAGTTTATCGTCCAAAACGTAGAAGAGGTCGGATAAAAACTAATAAACCGTATACGGGTCCATTCAATGATATTTAAGTAAAGATAAGCTACGTACATACAAAACAGCGTTCGGTTATTGTTGAGTTATAATTTCGCGTACTTACCTATCGGAACCTAATAGATTTCATCAATGAATGCGATAGAGTATACAAAACGCATAATACAGAAAGAGATAGCTATCTGTATCGTTTTGCGTTTGAAGTACTCTAATGAATCATAGAGTATGCGGCATTGCAAAACAGATGTGACATTGAATATAACAATAGGCATAGTACTCTGGTTGGTGTTGTAATATAATATATAATATAATTCGTTTATTTTTCCTCCTTTAACAGACATGTAGAGAGATAGAAAATAGTAGGTAATCTGGAAACAGTCAAGTAGTTTGTGAGGATCAATGGTAAAATAAGACAACGAAGAAAATTATCACATATATATTTATTCAAAAAAATAGGAGCCTGGTGTAAAAAATATATATATATATATATTTAAGGATAGCATTATTTACCCTCGAATAAGTTCAACTTATTTCTTTTTTGTCTTTTAGACATGCTTTTAATAGATGGATTATTTTTGTGCTCATGATGCATGCGTACTTTGAGATATTTTTGTATTACAGCTCGAATTAATTGAAGTCTATGATTAAGTGTAGGAGTTTCATTCATGGAATGTTCAAATAAAGTATCAAATATATTGGACTGTAAAAAGTGTTTTAAAATGCTATATTGTAGTCGCTTAAAGTCTTGAGAGTTACTGAAATAAGGGCAGTTTTCTTTAATAAATTTCTTTAGAATTGACTCTGATTTTGAGCAAATTAAAAAAACGTCTCGTGACGCAAAACATAAACCACCCATATCTTTAAGGGTGACGAGTTTATGGAACCACAACTTTTCGTTTGTAAATAAAGAAACACACTTCACATTTTAAGGTCCCACCAAGTTTTCTTGACACCCAACCTGAAATATATCCAATTATCTGTTCCAAGTCGCACAACTGATGATCTTCATTAAGATATTTTGTCATAATAGACACATTATTTTCGGATTGTTTGTCACTTTCTAAATTATTAAAGTCCTCCTCAATCGAATTTTCATCAAGGGCCCGTCCATCGCATGTGTTATTTATATTTTTTACTGCCGACGAACAATTCAGGATGGGGAAATATTCTACCGGTATACAATTGCCTGCAAAGGTAGACCGAAGTTCTAAATGATTAAATATTTTTTTATATATGCCCTTAAATTGTATAATGTTTGGGTTATTATTATACCCTCCGTGTCGACGTATATCCCCAAACAGTATTTCTATATGGTCTTGACTAAGCCTATATGTTGAAATATAGCTCAGTCTTTTCTTATTTTCAACAAGAGATGAAGATAAATGTTTAAGGCTTTCAATTCAAATAAGAAAACCCAAAAACCCAGTTTTAGCTTTACAATGCACGAGTCTTTTTTTTGTAATTTTCATAAATACATTTCTATGTCGAGTAATTCTAGTTTTGTTGTATATCCGTAATTCAAGTATGTATTTTTTAGCCCTTTCCAGAAAGCAAATATTACTTGTGTATTGTCTGGACTAATGGGTTTCTTAAAACTGAAGTTAACTCGGGCTCTTGAATTAAAAATATCGAATAAATCATTAAATAAGATTATAAACTCCTTAGTGGGGTTTGAATGTTTAAAAAGTGATGAACTTAGTGTAGCTTCACATAGTTCCAAAGCATTTGCGACGCTCCTGCTTAAAAGCTGTGTAGCCAACTTAACTTTCATTATTTCATTACGAAAATTTAAATGTCGTTGTGTGAGACGATTGGCGAAATTTAAGCCCTGATGAACCTGAAGCTTGTTTAGGTTTCTTAATACCTGCCACCGTATCTCTTCATTATCATTATTAAAAATCACTGACTTCGCTTCAAAAGTGTTGCGCACCAACTTAATCATGTGGCAAGGATCTAAAAAAACTGAAACTTCTTTATCTGTTTCAGGGTGTTTAAAGGTAGTTTTTAAATTATTTACATCGTTCAGCGCACAGCCTAGAAGTGTTGCAGTACTTAAGTTAGCAGCACAACCATCAAAAGTCAAACTCACTATGTCAACGCCTGCTTCGTGACTATGTCTTAAACAATCCATAATTAGAGTAGCCCTTGTCTCTGATGATAACCCTTTGACAAAGAAGTATGCTACAGGAATTATCCAACTTTCACATAAACATACTAAAATAAAAACGTATGCTTCTGTTGCAATTTCTTTGTTTTCCGAAGGCCCAGAACCATAATCTACTAAGCCCTCTGTACTTTTGCCCGTCCATTGCGTTTGATGCCTGAGAGCCATTTCATCTACAATCAAGCCACAAATAATTCTTTTTCTGTGAGGAAATTTTTCTTCTTTAAAACCTTCAAAATATTTTTCATACTTGTTATACTTTTCTTAAGGCTTTTGTTTTGAATTTTAAGGATATTATTTTTTTTCTGTAATATATTTTTTTCAAAAACTAATCTACGAACTCGCGTCTTAAGCGTTGCTTTTCTGGGGGTGTCGAACACAGAATCCACGTCGGATATATTTACATGGTTCAGACTGGTAGGTGAGCCAAAATTTGGAACATCATCAATGTTTTGAAAAAAAAAACTGTTAATTGTTACGGCATACTAATATGACAGATGGACATAACAGATATAAAAGGCGAAACTATATTTTTGTTTTGCGACTATGAAACAATTAAGAAAACAATCGAGAAGTTTTTGATTAATACGGAAAACTGAACTTTTTTTTATGTATGAAGTCGCGCAAAACAGCATGTCACAAAAGTCATTTGATCAAATTTTACCGCGATTATTATAGGCACCGCAGTTTTTTTCAAACGTATGTATCCTTTCGTAATAGAATATTTATCTTCTGGTTTGAAATGTTCAGAACAAATTGTACTACACTTAGTAGGCATCCAGTCATGTTCGCTTCTTTCCACCTGAACTATGCGGACCCATTTCGTTTCAGTCATGTTTCGTAAGATCATCACTCGGGAATCTGGAAAATATAAAAAGTAGGTACTTATTTCGTCTTAGTATACATTACAAGTAACACATTCTCAAATCAGTAATAATATTATATTAGTATTCTCATCAATATAATTATCATCTTACATATTAAAAACGAAAACTTATTATAATCATTATATTATTATTATATTATTATTACAGAAACGCTCAGTAACAAGCAATAAAACATGAAAACCCCTAGGGCAATCAGCCGAACATTATGTATTGTGCCCATAATTGCGCTTCTGGTTCATAATCTATGAAGAACGCATTGATGCAGTACGCATTTGACCTTGTCGCACTACAGTTACCGTCATATTATCTATCCCTTTTCACCATCTCATAAATACTTTCAGATTTAAATAATAAATTTACGTAAATATGAAGTGCAACTATGACAAAATACAATATTATGAAGTTACTTATGTGTGATATGAAACTCCTTCGGTTTTACTTATCTTGGCACCATAATTTTTACACTTTCTAAACACACAACTCGGCATTTTGGTGAAATTGACAGAGACAGTGACAGATCACAGCACGATTTGTTTGGCTTGCAGCTATTATGCGACTAAATGAAATTACAACAATTGTGTGAATCTGTCCGCAACAGTTCGCGCGCGCTAATGCGATATCTACCTCTTTTTTTACTATAACATCATTGGGTCCATTCGTAAAAATAGCAAAGCGAATATCTAAAAACAATTATCGGATCGCGGAGTTAAGCAATAATAATTGGTCGGACACAGTTCGTACAAACCTGATAAAGCCATTTCGTGCAAGGGGTTAAGAAATAAACCGCGGATGTTGTATATAAATAAATTTAAATAATATTCCGCAATGTCATAATTACTTATAAAAACGTGGTCGTATTATACTACGAGCGATGTTCGTTGCTAGGCTTATTTGTGATGTAAATAAAGTCCGTTGCTAAGCTTATAAACACATACACTTCGGAAATTATTCTGAAACAGTTACCTAAAATAAACATAAATAAGTTCGCGATGTATAGTGAATTGATTTAAAGTTAAAACTGGAATTGCTTCAATTCAATTTATTGGGGGGGAATATTATTATAATTTTGAGGATAAATTGAAGCAATGAATCTTTAAATAATATTTTTGACGAATGTCAAGTGACATGAGTCATCGTCGGTTAATTTATTTTTCTAAGCGGAGGTTGACATCGACCATAGAGTTGTCGTCTGAATAGTTCGATGTTAGTGTGGCGTTCATATGAACCTTTTTATGAAGTCAGCTAAGAGTCCCGTTATGCGGCCAGCAAGTGCTGCGTCGAGCGACGACGGTGGCGGAGACACCCGAACACGAATCGTGCGCGATCGGATTTCCCTGCCTCGCCAGTCGATACACGATCCCGACGCCGAGAGGCTGTGCGCGCGCGACCCGCCGACCGTTACAAAATACGAATCGTAATCGTATATTTTAGTTATAACTTTCTATTTCTCGCTTCGCTTATCTGTTCTGTGTACTAAACTTTTTTCCTATTATGTATTTACTCTTCTCGTGCTTGTAAACAATATATGTGACTTATTCCCAACAAAACTGTGTTTCTACTAGAACCCGCTAGTGTTATGTACGAACAAATACTACATTAGCAAATAGTTTTTTCGTGATTGACAAATAAGGTTGAATCACTTATCGGATTAATAACTTATGTATTGAAATGTTGTATGATGTTTATTGGACTTATAATGTGTTGATATTGTTATAATTTGTTTTTTTTTCATGAAACGAGGAAAAAAGAAATACAAAACTTCAGGCTAGGTAGAAAACATTGTGGAAAGGAGCTTGGTTGTAGAACCAACTAACTAAATGTTGTATAGTTTTTTTTGTCCTTGTTTACAGATTTTCCGGGGGCCCATTTTTGGTGGGTTTTTCAAGTCCCAAGTGACTCGCCTACCGCCGAAGAATGTTTAAAGAAGTTATAAAGATTGATGGTGTTGTGGTTTCCAGCGGAAGGCCAGTCACTACTTCCATCTGCGGCCATAGATACATCAGCACTCCCACTAAGTAGGGAAAATGTGAGGCAGGCAGGAGAGAGCAAGAAGTCGCCGAAGGGCCGCAGCTCGGTAAGGACTACGCGCGCCCGCTTGCAACCTTCATGGATTGACGAATAAATACTACTTGGTCGCGCGAAAGTCTGCTGGCAACTTCGTGCTCTTAATTCGTATTTGAATTAATCTAGTAAATGGAACAATGAAGAATGAAGGAGACTCGAGTTGGAGAAGTCTGCATGTGTGGTAGCCCCACCTGTCACGCGGAGCTTCAAGATAGTTAGAATATGTAAAAGTGTTACAAGTCATTTGATTATTTGTCTTTATTGTATTTTAGAGGTTTCAGTAAAAAAACCTAAGTTGCGTCGATTTATTCCATTCTAATACCAAAAACTAATACCACTGGTATTTGTTTCAACTCATATTTTTTTTCTATTCCGAACCGATACCATTGTTTAAACTAATACCAAAACAAGTTCAAAGATATAAGGTACAGTCAGTAAAAATGCTTTGTATGTAAATATAAGACCTTTAATTGAAAAAAAAAACAGATAACTCCAAAAAAATCAAATTTTGTTAGCAAACGTCTTGTTCAATGATAAAATATCACTTAAATAATCAACTTTAATATAATTTTAGTTCCTCTCTATACCTGTATAATATTTTTTTTGCAAAAACATCAAACAGGAAGAATTTACTTACAATCTAAAAATTACAAAATATCTCAAAAAATTAACTCTTAATTTATATTGAAATTTATCTGACATAGTTATTATTAGACAGGTACGTAATTATTCACGTCTACCTATCTCATAACAACTATGTCAGGTAAATTTTTAACAAAAATAAATCACTTTTTATCTAACAATTGTAAAATATCACAGAAAATCAACTTTTTGTATAATCTAATCAGTCATTCATCACCTACATAGCAATGAATCAGCATTTTTTTTTTGCAATAATATCTAATATGAAAAATTCACTTTAAATCTAACAATTATAAAATATCACAGAAAATCAACTTTTTGTATAATCAAATCAGTCATTCATCACTTACATAGCAATGAATCAGCAATTTTTTTTGCAATGAATTCTAACCTTACCTAACAATTGTAAAATTTCACAGAAAATCAACTTTTTGTTTAATCAAATCAGTCATTCTTCACCTATATAGCAATGAATCAGCAATTTTTTTTTGCAAAAACGTCATATATGAATAATTCACTTATAATCTAAGAATTATAAAATATCACAGAAAATCAACTATTAGTATAATCAGCTAAATGACGTGTAAATAATTTCTTATATTTCAACAATTAGTAGCTAAACCCTTAATTTTTCTAAGCAGTGACCTACGGAGATTTTGTTTTTGAGGAGTTGGTCAGTTACGTATGTGATCCACGAATTTTTCATAATAGTTGTCTGTGCACATCGTTTTGCGGGGGGTGCGTTTGATTTATATTGAGTAATAACCACTGTTTGTAAATCTGCGTCCTCTTTCAGCACGTTCAGAAGCTGATATAAATTAGCATTCTTTGGCACAGCCGAGTTTAATTTCTTATGCCAAGATTCTACGGCATTTGTGGTTCGATGGCGTTCACCATGAACGCACCAAATGTCTACAAAACTCTCGTTCTCTAGCCATTGTGACACCATGTAGTCATTAAATGTTTGAATGGCGTCAGTATCAGGACAGTCTTCCATTATGTAGCACCATCCTTCTGATATGAATTTACGAGGAAGTAAAGGCAGTAAAGCTGAAAGTCTTACATGTCTTTGGGTGATAGCATCTTTTGTCAGATCCAACTGTTTTGCTTTTTTCCATACATTTTTGGAATAATGAAAGTAGCATCCTTTAATCACAACTGACGGAAAAACAATTGTAATGGCGTTCATTGCGGCTAGTTCAAAATCTGTTAAAAATTTTACGGGTTCCCACCCAGGAATGTTTTGTTTCAAAATTTCAAATAATTTTTTGTATGTTTCTTCTGTTTTTTTGTTAAGTAAAACATAAATAAGAGGAACTATACGAGTGTGATCTTCGTCACTTCCCAGATCTCCGTGGATAGTATATAACTGCACAAAAGGCTCAGGGGTGCAATCGAATGTTCCGTCGCTTTCAAAAAATTTAATGCTCGGAATTTTCTCTAGTTGATTTGGACTGACCAAGATTATTATTCGGGTATTGGAAGACTCATCTTTATAATCGTTAAACAAAAAATCTCTAAATTGTAATGGAACTTCTACTTCATCAATTGATTTACATTTAATTTTTTTTACACCAGCTGCGTTGTTTCTTGCATAATACAATTTTGATTTGATGTTTGCAAACGATGGGATATTTCTCACCAAATCTGATTCAGTAGCGCAGAATTGTGATTTGAATTTGTTATATATGTTTGGTATTGGGGCGAAATCAGACTTCATCACTTTATCTCTTAAATCATCCAGCTTTTTTGCCATTACATTTTTGAATTCATCGGGCTCGCAGCTATGATTTTTCTCATTGGAAATATTGCCATCCTGTGAGGACAACAAAATAGCTTTAGCAAAATAGTTTTCGGATAAAAATACATATTGAAAGATGGAACACTAACTGTCTTATTCATAATATAACGCTTACCGAAGGTATAAACCTTCATTAGTTAAAACATGTTTTAAGGTGGATGCTCCAGGGTGGCCCGCAAAATTCAAATTATCGTAAGTTTTTTGCAATTTGCAGCTCAGTATGGGATAGTATGGTAAATAGAAACTAAATTCGCGGTACTGGCATGTATGTATTTATATCATTATATTAGTTAAATTTATCAATGTAACCCACTAAGTTAAAATTTATATTAAACGTAAAGTTATTATTAAAATGGCACATTTTCTCTTACATGCCAGTACCGCGAATTTAGTTTCTATTAATAAAATATCCGATACTCAGCTGCAAATTGCAAAAAACGTACGGAAATTTGAATTTCGCGGGCTACCCTGGAGCATTCACCTTAAGCCTACCGAACGTTCGATAAAAATTCTTATTCATAATCGTTTCTTAGAGCTCCCATAACTAAACGCCACTATCGTACACAATGTTGCCATTTTGTAGAAAAATATGCGATTTTAGTCGATTTTAACGTTGTTTGCCTCTGGTCACAGAAAATTTGTCTATGCATTTTTAAACACTGTCATAAAAAACGTACACCAAGGTAAAGGAGGGAATAGTTTGAACTACCTAGTCTTTTGAACAATTTGTTGAATTTGTTATCATGCAATCTGGAAAAAAGCGGCAAAGGCCGTTGCCGTTAATACTTGTAATTCTGGTGAAGTACCACACCACCGACTAAATTAATTATAAAAGCAGCCGTTTCTTTGGAAAAACTGTACCATTTACGAAATTCTTCGTCATCCAGATAAAATGCATCGAATCTCTGCTAATACAATTTTATACGCGAACAACCACAATGCTATGTAGGGATTTTAAAGTAGGTATTTTAATACTAACTGACTGACATTGTAAACCGAACGTCAAACACGAAACAACTGATCGATGTCGGCCATTTGTTTCCCTTTTTTTTTTGTTTATCTAGTGTTTTTTTTTTTACTCTTGCTATTCCAATTCACTTTTGACAATGGCAGAATTGTCGACAACGGCATCGGTACTAATTGCCATTTAAAGAAATAGAATAGAATTGATGTCGGCCATTTTATTGTTAACGAACGTTTAAAGAAGGGTCATGGCTTCTTTAAATCAAATTAACTTTAATGGAGAAATAAAGAGTGTTTTTACCTCTAAAATACGATTATGAATACCATTTTTTTAACAAGCTTCCTACAAAGGCCTTATAAAGCTCCACTAATCCATTATAAATAAGCCAGTTAAACTCTATGTAAGAAGTTGGTAACATACCTTTATCTGTAAAGATCCACTGCACTCTTTAACATTCACACATCTCCAATGGGTCCATCCATTTTTATTTTCCCTTTTTTTTGTGTACTGGTAACCAGCTCTCATTAAAACCAAGCCACCATTTCTTGTTATGAAAGTCAAGCTTCCTGTTTTTCCCGAAGATGTTGAGGGCTGATTATCAGCTTCCTCAGACATATCTAAAAAAAATTATATATTGTATGTAACTTTTACATTTGCTTGGATTATGATAAAAAAATCAAATAATAGGTATTTTAAATAACACTAATTTTAATAAAGAGAAGTAAATTATACAAAAGAACAAATTAATATACTCACTTAATAAATAAAAATCACTGTCACTCTGATACCAATACGCCACCGCCACCGCACGGAAATGTACTGAGGAATTTATGTAGATAAAATTTCTCTCCGAGTCAAAGCACAACATTCCAGTCACACTTGACTCTGATTGGTTGTTTCGAATTTTGGAACAATAGAGCAAACTCACCCTTTCTCGCAGGTAAAAAAAATAGCAAGATGATTCACTAAAACTACTCTTACCTATGCTAACCTTTGTAAAAATATTGGAGTGAAGTGAATTTGGAAAGTTTTAAGCATTATATTACGATTACATAAAAATATTGAAAAACAAATTTACTTTGATTAGGTTTGACTGCGCTGACTGTACCAAATTCAAGTTGTTGGTATTCGTTCGTACATTAAATTAAATTATTTAAAAAGTGGTATCGGTTCGGAATAGAAAAAATATATGAGTTGAAACAAATACCAGTGGTATTAGTTTTTGGTATTAGAATGGAATAAATCGTTGCGTCGCACAATCTTATTATTTCCTCTCCTTAGAAAAATAGATCTATCCTTCTTGGTACCTGCTCTATTAAAGAGTTACAACAATATATATGCTTTCTACAGCATTTATTTAAAGATAAAAAACAAAAAAAAGGGAATTATCAAGCCCGGCGTTTTCTTCAAAATCTACTTTTTACGTTGCTACAACGCGATGTGTAGTACTCGTACTTACGCGGTGTGTGTCGTACAATCGCTCGATCTCTAAGGTCGATGCCTTAGTAGGTAAACTAATGACCTACTGTATCAAAATAGCTTTAAAATGATTCCAATTTTCCCTTCATACTTTATCGGGCTTAGGACCGTCGAATAACACTTAAATAACGCAACATAATAAAATAAGTAGTAATTAATTATGATTGGTGGCTCATAAGTCATAACAACAAAAATTTTATAAGCAATTCAGGCGTATTTAAAAAATTGGAATCAGTTTTCTTATGTACAACAATTTGATAATCAAATATTGAAGCAGTTGCTTAAAGTTTTCTTTTAAGGATCGTAATGTATTTGTGTCTCTTTTCACTTCGTCAAAAGCACACACTATTTTTCTTTTTAAATCGTCCGCACTACGAGCTTCATCCCGATACACAATTCTTTTAATTTCCGACCACAAAAAGAAGTCTAGCGGAGTTAAAACAGGGCTTCTTGGCGGCCATGGCACGGGTGCGCCTCGCCCAATCCATTTATTAGTCTATTGTTGGTTAAGATAAGTACGTACGTACTGTTATGCGGGCCTTGTGTGAGGGGGTTTTAAAAAAAGATTTATTGATGATGCACAGTCTGTAATATTTAGGATACACAATTTAGGTCACTTAGGCTATCGGAGCCTTTTGGCAGCCGTCCGTCGGGTATTGGTAATCGAACAAGACTGAATCCTATGACTTACTCATCCCTAACCCGAGAATCGAGGGAGCTGACGCAGCACTCCGTATGCAGATTCACTCACAAGCTCAAGGCGTAACAACCCCCCAATTTAGTCTAAACTTCGGGGTTATATAACGAAGTTTATGAATGTAGATATATATATATATATATATATATATATATATATAACTTACTTAAATTGTAGTTCTGAGCCTAGGTAAGGTAGTTGTCTCTATAGTTTCTAATTCCACAGGTTGTTGAACCTCAGGAATGACTGTGGGTCTTTTTATAATTCCGACGAGGCTGCGGCCAGGCAGGTTAAGTCTAATTAACTTATATACTACATAACACACTAATAAACACACTACTACAATAAAAGAGATTGAATAATGAGTCCCATATTTTATTATATGTGGCTGTTCTATTATATGATCCAGGTCCTTCAAAAGAGAGTTTGTCAATTTCGAATTTTTACTCAAATCGTCCAAGTCGATATTACGTAATAAAACAGGAGACACATCGGGTACAGTTGTTTTCAATCTTAATAAATTACAACACGAGTCGTTTACAAGATTAAAACCAAAAGAGTTTATGGTATATGTTGTGTTCATTACATTATAGTGTAAAGGAATCAATCTAACTGTTTTACAGTACGCAGTACAATAGTTGGGAATTTGTAGTATACCGGTACCCAATAATGTGGTTTCAAACAAATTTTGTTGAGCGCAATCTATTGATATTTTACTAGGTTGAGATTGGATGTATATCCATCTATTATTTGTTATAGGTTTCCAAATATCTAAATTGCCACGTAGTAATTTGGTATCACACTGCACTGGTATTTCTTTAACTATTTCTGTTAGAAGTTCTTTCACAGCTGGGGTTTGCGTTTGAACTAAATACACTTTGTATTTCACATATGTAAGTTTTGCGTTCAACTGTTTTACACTGGCCTAGGTTGTCAAGGTTACAATAATGTTGTTTGTCTTTGGTCATACATATGTACGTGCTACTAGGTAGTATAGTAGCAAAGCTATCTGGGTTATCTAAACTATGTGGTATGGGTAGCGGAATGTTATGGAAAAGATTAAAATCTTTCGGTAGGGTAAGCGGGATCTGCATTACAAAAACTATCTTATTATTATAGTAGTAACTAATTACACTAGATATGTTCATTATAACGTAAATTAAATCTAATTCTAACCTAACTGGTAATTCTACTTCATTAGGTAAGTGTTTATAGTTATCGCCAAGCTCTCGGTAAAGTTGTAATGGTGTAATTATAGAAGGATGCATGATATTTTGACTGCTGAACATGATTGCATTCGTAATATCTTCTAATTGGAAAGATAGTGTTAACAATATGCTTTCAAGAGTGGTAAGAATACTGTTAAGGTGGGTCAAAAATGTTAATTTGTCCAAAGCAATCGTATTGTTTTTCAGTATCGCCGAGAGATTGTCGATCATTACACTGAGATGTTCCTCGTTAATTTTTAGTGTTTGTATAGTCTTATTGTAACTAGACAGAGATGACGTCGTAACCAAAATATTTTGTTTCATAAGTGATGCTATTTGTTTTTTGTTAGACTGAATTGTTGCAATGGCATTTTCGAATTTTAAACCGTCATCTTCATTTAATGAACCAAAAAGTGTTTTAAAAATGTTACCTACACCACCGATCCAAGCTCCGCGCTTAAAACGATGAGAGATTAAGTGAGACAGACTATCAAATTCTTTGCTAACGTCGTTAAATCTAACCGTCAGAGAGGTTAATGCATTATGGCAAGTAAAATCTTCAATGACGTCACTGTTGACATATGTATCTAACTGTACCTATAACGGAATTGATATTATCTATTTGCGGGCCAATGTGAGAAACATCTAAAGGAAAAATCTATATTTAAAGAACCTCTACGTATTCTTAATTTACCTATATAATCAAAATATATACCAGGACTCGACGTCATGGGTTGGACAAAGTCCGTGTTGGCTTCAGCCATTATACTGAAAAAAGAAATATAACTAAAGTAAATTACGGTGTCAAAAAAAAAATTAAGTATGTGTACACAACACAATAGTAGTACAAAAACTAAAACTAAAATTATCGGTCACGTACATCGGCTAACTTAATCTCATCGAAATGATGTTTGATATGTCTACGGTTGATGAGTAATGTGACGTTATTATTATTATGAACCTTAACGACCTTATAAGGTCCTTTCCACAAATGAGACAAGGCCTTCCTAAGTCGCAAATGGTTTTTCAGATACACGAAATCACCGACTTTATAAGTGACAGTTCGCGTGTGTTTATCGTAATAGGCTTTCGACTTTTCTTTGGAGTGGTCAATATTTTCGATAGCTTTGTTTCTAGAGTGGATTAATTTATGTTGTAACATTTTGAGATACTCGGGATAGGTGGTTTCGGGATCTTCGTGGTATATTGAATCCGGGAGAAATGGTTTTCTTCCAAATACTAGCTCATAAGGAGTGAATTTTGTGGTACAATGTACGGTTGTATTATATGTTAGCATAGCGGTGTAAACATATCGCGACCAATTGTCTTGATTTTCGCTAACAAACGATTTTAGATACTCTTTAAGCGTGGAATGGCTCCGTTCTATGGCACCTTGAGTTTGCGGATGGTATGGTGTTGACCAAAGTTGCTTAATCTTCAGAAACTCGCAAGTTTTCTTGAAGAGGTCCGCAGTGAAGTTGGTACCCTGATCTGTGAGAATCGATTTTGGGATCCCAAACATTGAAATAAAGTGTATGACGCAGTCCGTGGTTTCTTCTGAGGAGACACTGCGCATAGGATATGCAGCATTCAGCTGCATATCCTATGCGCAGTGTCTCTCAGTTTTTCTTTAAGGTTATCAAACGCTAATTGTTGTTGGTACTCCCAGTTAAATGGTATATCTTTTTTTAACAAACTGGTAAGGGGTTTTGCAATTTTAGAGAAGTCGGATATAAATCTTCGGTAATAAGAAACTAACCCTAGGAAGGATTTGATGTCTTTTTGGGTTTTCGGTGTAGGGAAGTCAGTCACGGATTTTATTTTGTCGGGATTGGGTTTTGACCCTTCTTCTGTAATTACATGTCCTAGGTAGGCGACTTCACGCCTAAGAAATTCACACTTATCAGGTTGAAGTTTTAGGTGAAAATCTCTAAGCCTTTGGAAGATGGATGCTAGATTTTTTGTAGCGGAATTTAAGTCATGGGCGTAGCAAACAATGTCATCTAGGTACACAAAGCAGTGGATGCCTTGAAGGCCAGATAGAGCTGTATTCATTAGTCTCTGAAAAGTGGCTGGGGCATTCTTTAATCCGAACGGCATTCGGTTAAACTGAAAGTGCCCTTCTGGAACGTTGAGAGCTGTTTTGGGTTTGTCGTCTTTATTTAAAATGATTTGGTGGAAACCGGATGCCAAATCTAATGTAGAAAAATATTTACTATTTCCCAATTGGTCTAAAATTTCTGCAATCTGAGGAAGAGGATAAGTATCTCCAATAGTAACATCATTCAGTTTTCGGTAGTCGATAACCACTCGCCATTTTTGGATATTTGAGGCGTCGAGTTTTTTCGGAACCACCCATATTGGGGAGGCCCAAGGTGAGTCAGATGGTTCAATGATATTCTGTTTTAGCATTTGGTCTATTTGTTTTCTAACTTCTTCCTTATGGATTTCTGGGAAACGATATGATTTTGTATGAATAGGGACGTCAGTGGTCGTTTTTATTTCATGACTCAAGGCATTTGTGTGACTAAGGTATTCTCCAGGTAAGTGAAAAATGTCAGAAAAGTCTGAACACATCTGGTAAAGCGAATCTTTTTCTTCTGTGTTTAAATGAGAAACTCGTAACTGATTAAGAACTTCTCTTGTACGTTTGTACGTGTTTTTTGGTATTACTGCGTTTATTTTGTTTATAGTGTGCATGGTCTTAAAATCGGAAAACGTTTTAAACGATCGGGGTTTAAAAGAATCAACTGGGACCATTTTAAGATTGAGATTAGATTTTAGTGATATCGGTTGCTCCGATACGTTTATTACAGACAGGTTGACCCTATTATTTGCTTTCACTGAGACTATGCAGTTAGCTATTAGTAAGTTTTCAGAAACATGTTGGTCTACAATAACACCTTCTTTCATTTCAGGATTCATCACTGAACATTCAATTATACTTTCGGTTCTTGGGGGAATAATGTAAATAGGATCCGAAATGTAACTTTAACTCAGTTTTTCCCATCTTTAATATATCATGAGTGTAATCAATGCTACAATTAAAGGTGCTAAGGAAATCGTTTCCTATTATTCCATCATAGGGTAGATCTATATCCTTTATTACATGAAATTTATGAAGTAAAGATTTAAGGGGTTTTGATTCCGTTATAATTAATTTAAGCATGAAGTAGCCCATAGTTGAAGTTGCCTCTTCAACAGGGTCTATTCCTTTTAATTGAATTGTTTCCTTATTAAGTTTAGGATGTTGTTGTAAACACGTTTGTTTTACAAGGCTAACTGACAGACCCTGAGTCTACGAGTAAGCATAATGGAATTTCGGAGACAGGCGTCTGGATTAAAACATGTGGCAATAGTCGTTTATTAGGATTTGTTGTAACTTCGTACACCTGCATACTAGTTGTAGAAGCGGCAAGATCGGATTTTCCAGATTGAGTTTTAATCGGTGATTCGCTGGGATGATCGAGGCTTCCGGTTCGGGGCTGGTTACCCTGCTGTGTAGCCTTATGAGATTTAGTACAATTAACAAGGCCTCCGGTTTGGGGCTGGTTACCCTGCTGTGTGGCCTTATGGGATTTGGTACAACTAATAAGACCTCCGGTTTGGGGCTGGTTACCCTGCTGTGTGGCCTTATGGGATTTGGTACAACTAAAAAGACCTCCGATTTGGGGCTGGTTACCCTGTTGTGTGGCCTCATGGGATTTGGTACAACTAAAAAGACCTCCGATTTGGGGCTGGTTACCCTGTTGTGTGGCCTCATGGGATTTGGTACAACTAAAAAGACCTCCGATTTGGGGCTGGTTACCCTGTTGTGTGGCCTCATAGGATATAGAAGGATTACGGGTGTCGGATATCGGATACACTATAGGTACGGGTCTCACGTGACACCGTCGTGAGCCCCTTAAGCGTTTAAATCGTTGTCCGGTTCAACTGCGTTATCACGATTCTCTTGGTCAGTTTCGGTAACTTGGGATTCTTCTTCGGGGTTGTATTTCGATTGCGTAAAATGAACTTGGAATCGCCGGTTGTTGTAATCACGCTTTTGACATTGTTCTAAGACATGACCAGTAGATTTACAATAACGGCAAAATGGTTCTTGTTTGTTAATGTTCCTAGAATTCGAATTAGAATTATATACAGTATTCTTCTTAGGCCACATAGTATTACTAGGGAAATTAGGCTTCTGTGCGTCCCGACTGGTCGGCGGACGTACATTTTGATCATGAACAAAACGTGAGCTCGAATTTGGTAGTGACGGACGGTGTTTTTCGCCGTAGTTAAAACGTTGACCTTGCTGGGTTTTATGAAAGTTATTAAAAATTTCCTCTTCTGCCACACCAAAGTTAATAGCTTCGTTAAGTGACTCTGGGTTTCGACAACGAATTACTGCAGATAATTTGCTATTTAATCCTATCATGAATGTGTGCAATGCAAGGTCCTCCATAGCAGCGACGCGGCCACTTAATTCTCCCTTTTTTTTTGAAGGTATTGATATATTAATTTCCGTCAGAAGTTTAGCTAAACAAGTTTCTACTCGTAATGAAAACTGGTTAACTATTTCAGTAGGACCTTGCTTGCAGTCTTGTAAATTTGAAAGTAAATGTGTGTAATGTTTTTTCTCGCCAAACTGTGTTTTAAGAAATTTTTCTAATACGGGCCAGTCATCAAATTCTTTAATTGCACAAGCCGCTTCTGCCCTACCTTCCAGACGACTTAGGATATATTTAAAAATAATTTCTCGTTGAGCAGATGTAGCTAGGCTAATTGCATTTCGGCAGTTGGTCAAAAAAGGGTTTAGTCTTTCACGGTCACCATCGAAGGTGCCGATAAATTTAATAAGGACGTTAAGGTCTACGGATGAAGATGATGATGACGATGATGATGACTTGGTAGGATCTTCTTTTGTTTGCGACGTCATTTTATAAGATAATATTATAAGCTAATAATAATAAAAAATAAAAAATAAAAAAAATCTTACAAATTAAAACTATGATAATAAAATATAATATAAAAACGATTCACACTTGACAGAATGTTTTATTTAGGCGTCAATTAGAGCTTGTTTTAGAACTTAACGAGATATAAAGGCGCTACAGCAGCAGCACTTACAACTTTTGGCGACAAAGGAGCGTAAACAAGCAAAATATTTCACTTAGAGGTATACCACAGAGTTACAAGCGCGATAACAGGGTGAGTTTAGTGGTTAAAGACATACAGCAGCATTTTTTAACACTATAATACGGGCAAAGCATCTTGTGTTATAGCTTTAAGTGAATCTTACAACTATAAGATCTAAATAAGAAGTAAGCATTGAAAGATTCCCCTCAAAGTGCTATGCAAGCGATAATAAACCCTCGCCAAGACCCATGTACAAAAGCAATAATTACCGCTACCAGTTTTACAATGGTGCTTATAAACTCTTTTGTACCACCAAATGCCTAGAGGTACAAAACTCTCTTATGTTAGTTACTTATCGTTACTTGTCGAACAGTAGGAAAATTTTTTGCTATCATGGAACTTCTAGTGCCTAATGTGACTTCTGTATAACTTTAATTCAAATTATTTATTTGCCTTAAATGGGGTAGTAGTACATAGTGTGGTATTACAATCAAAGTCGAACAGGCCCATTTAGCCATGAAAATAGCATGCAAAATATAACAAATTATTAAAATAACTTATTTGATAATGTGAGTATATTATATTATTATTATTGTCATTTTTCATCAGGTCAAATGTCAATCAATTAGTTAATTACGTTGGCTTTAGTTCCATTTATTATTTTTACAACTCTTTGTTTTCAAGAAATTCCTTTGTGGAATAAAAATTGTTTACCAAAAGCCACCAACGTAGCTTTGTCATAAACTTATTTAGAGGTAGTGTCTTTATACAATTTGGAATTTTATTATATATTTTTATGCACATAGCGTAAGAGTTATTCTGCAGCCGACTACTTCTTGGGATCATGTCCAGAACGAGCCTGTCTGGGTTCCTTAGGTTATCACGCCGAGTTACATCGTTTGCCCGTTTAAATACCTGAGGGTGTTGCTTGACAAATTTCCCTACCGCTAATATATAAAGGCAGGCCAAAGGGAGTATTTTTAATTTTTTGAAATAAGGGCGACATGATACGTCTGGAGCAATATCACATATCGATCTTATGCATCTTTTTTGAGCAATGAATACCTTTTGAACCTCTGAACTATTGCCCCATATTAATAATCCATACCGAAGGACAGATTCGACGTAAGCAAAATAAGCCGTGCATGCCGTATTTTGGTTTGCTATTTTTGTTAGTTTAAAAAGAGCATATGAAAATCCATTGATCTTGTTGCTCACTTTTTCAATTTGTTCTTTCCAATTGAATTTAGAATTTATAATTAATCCAAGAAATGTCACATAATTAGCATTCGAGAATATATGTCCATTATAATTAATCTCAAAATCAATATTCTTAAAGTTATTAAAATTCATAATATTTGTTTTAGATATGTTATTTTCAGATTATTATCATTTAACCAATTAATAATTAATGTCAGAGTGTTGTGAACGTCATTTTTGTGTTGTGTAATTGTCATGTTTTTATTAGTACTCACTATAACAGATACATCGTCCGCGAACAATATCATTTTGTGATCTGTAATTTTAGGTAAATCATTGATATAGACCAGAAATAGTAGAGGCCCTAGCACGCTTCCTTGGGGAACCCCGAACTTATTTCTTTTGTATTCTGATCTATATGTTTGTATATAGTCGTTTGAGTTCAATTGAGATATATCCACACATTGAAATCTGTCCTCTAAATAACTTTGTAACCAGGTAAGTGCAGGTCCTCTAATGCCATAGTATTCTAGTTTTATCAAAAGCTGTTCATGTGACACAAAATCGAAAGCTTTTGACATATCCAGAAAGATAACTGTTGTGTATATATTATTATTTACATTTTTTAGAATGTCATTTACCAGGTTTAGGTCGAGTAATAGAGCTTAATACCACTTCTGTACCCCTTATTCATTCACTTGTTGTGTTGATAGAAATATGGCGACGCAACTAAAAAAATCCAAAGCAGCCAAAAATGATTGGAAACGTCAAAGTAGGACTGGTGGAAATAGACGAAAATTGTTGAGAGAATATCATAATCTTTTAGACTGCTCTGTTTCTGTTGAGGATCCAAAATTAATACAAGAAAATGTGATTGTGAGTGATAGTAGTACTACAAGTAGTCAAGCGGGAGTTTTCTGCGAAAATGTGGAATTGGGTTCCGCACATGATTTTCCAGAAAATGTGGGTGAACGTGGTGCTACAACTACAAGCGATCATGAGGAAGTAGTATCCGAAAATGTGGATCGAGGTTCCGCATATTACTCCGCGATTGATATTGAAGAAAATACTGACAGTGAGGATGAATGCAATGACGTTTTAAAAAATCTTAATTTTCGTGAACAATTGAGAGTATGGGCTATAAAACAAAACATAAGCCAAATAGCTATGAAAGATTTGCTGTCAATCTTAAATGAGAGGTTTTGCAATATTCTTCCAAATGATCTTCGCACTCTTTTAAAAACACCTAGAAATATTTTGATAAAAACATTGGAAAATTATGGCGAATATTGGCACAATGGCATTTCTGGACCTTTGAAAAATATTTTAGAAAACATTGATAATTTACCTGACATTATTCATTTAAATTTTAATTTGACGATCTACCCATACACAACAGTTCGTAAAAAGAATTTTGGCCAATTTTAGCTAATATTCATCAAGTTGACGCGGATCCATGTCATGGGTGTCTATTTCGGAATTGGAAAACCAAAGAACTTAAAAGATTATTTAGAAGAATTTGTCATTGAGACTAAATGTCTACTACAAGACGGCCTTGAAATAAAAAAACAAAAATATTTCCGTCAAAATCAGATGTTTCATCTGCGATTCTCCTGCACGAGCTTTTATTAAAGGTTTGTATAACATAAGGCCACGTTCACACGGCGACCATTCGATTCGATTTTTTCACGTATACGGTTTTACCGTATACGATGCAATTGTTCACACGGCAACCATTCGATTCGATTTTTTCATGTATACAGTAAAAACGTTCGCAAGAGAGACTCTGCAGCCAGTTGTATAGTGCACGCCATCATGGATCCACGTGTTCCACTACTTTTATATTGGTTTCATAGACGGAGATGCAAGCAGCGTCCTAGGAGGTATTGGGTTCATCCTTTTCTAAAGACTAGTCCTCATCGAGAAAGTAGATTCGAAAAACTTTTCCTAAGCCTCAGAAATGACGAACGTCTGTTTTTTAATTATTTCCGCATGTCAATAACTACCTTTGATAATTTACTATCAAGGCTAGAGAATTCCAGCCTACCGTGTACTGATACAAATATGAGACTCTGCATAAGCACTAAAATGAAACTCGCTATTTGTTTAAGGTATGTATTTTTTTATTATTAAGAAAAATATATTCTTACACAAAATTATCAAAATCAAAACAAAGTGAATAATATTGCAATCATCCGAATATGTAATTAGTAGGTTTTTTTTATTACGATTATTATTAAAGTATTAATTTTTATGTTACAATAGACAAATCAAAATGTAGTGAAATCCAAAGTGCAATCATCTGAATAGTTAGATAACGTTGAATCTTGGGAGACTGGACTTGAATCTGCAGGATACGTGTATCTTGTAGATGTATTTCTATTATCTACGTAGCTCGAAGTAAAATATCGCCTAGTATTTAGTGATGAATTTTTAGATTCTTGTGTATTTGTGCTGTTTTTTGTTTTTCATCAGTTGAATAACTCCAAGTTGAAAATCTATTATTTGATCGTCATTGAACTTGTCTAGTGTTGGAATTAGTCCGTTAAAAAATGAGACATGTCTGTTGATTGGTTCAACTCGAGATGAATACGAATCCATAAATTTAATCATTTTAGCGTCAATAGGAGTTAAATTTGAACTCAATCTTTTTCGCACAGGTGCTTTATTTGTGTTTGGTTGTACTTGTGTTTCATTATTTTGAATCGAAGAATCATCAGATTTAGAACTAGCTCCAGCATCAGCAGTATCTTCATTTATATCGGAAATTGTTTCAACTGTAGCACTATCAACATCAGCAGTATTTCCTTTATTTGTAGCTTCCAAAAGTTGAATACTAGATGCTGATATATTAGGCCGTATATTTTTTTTAAGAAATAACAGTTTGTGGTATACATAAGGTTTGGCTGTTTTTGCTCCACTTCCAGACGTTTTTTGACCTTCTATTTTTTTTTCTGACTTCATAAAAGTATCCCTGATATGCGTCCATTTTTTAACAGTCTTCTTGGCTGAAACAGTAAAATCTGAATAAATAAAATGTAAATAATGTTTTTTTAATGATTATTCTTCTTTTAGGTACTTGGCAACAGGTTGTGCGATGAAAGACCTTCATTATACTTTTAGAGTGGGTACTTCAACCATAAGTCAAATTATAAATGATGTTTGCTCGACACTATGGAATATTTTAAAAGACGAACTTCTACAAATACCAACTACAATGCAATGGGAAGAAATCGCTATGGGTTTTCAACAAAAGGCAAATTTTCCTCATTGCCTAGGAGCTATTGATGGAAAACACATACGAACTAAGAAACCGGAACACAGTGGATCTCTATATTTTAATTATAAGGATTACTATTCTATTGTGTTACTTGCAATCGTAGATTCGAATTATAGATTTGTATACGTAGATATAGGTTCATACGGAAAAAATTGCGATTCTTTTATTTTGAAAAATTCTAATTTTTGGAAGAAACTAAATAATGGTTCTTTGACAATACCAGAACCCAAACCGTTGACAGAGTCTGGCCATTCTGTGCCTTTTGTATTAGTGGGAGATGAAGCATTTGCTTTACACAATAACTTATTACGTCCCTTCGGAGGGACCCATTTAGATGAACGCAAAAAAAATTTCAACTATCGCTTGAGCCGTGGTAGAAGATATGTCGAATGTGCGTTTGGAATCATGGCAACAAAATGGAGAATCCTACAAAGGGCCATTGATACTTCAACTTCTTTAACCATTGAAATTGTAAAAGCTTGTATAATATTGCATAACTTTGTCCGCAAACAAGATGGTATTCATTTTGATGAATTGGACATATCAACAATGAACAGTTTGCAAATGAACAGTTTGCGAAGAGAACGAAACCCACGAGGAGGAATTGAAGCTAATAATATTCGCTCAATATTTGCTGATTACTTTGTATCTCCTGAGGGGTCTGTTCAGTGGCAAACTCAATACATTTAATTTTTAACAATAAATATTGCGTACTCACCATATTCTTGTCTTTTCTTTTCATCCCATGTCTCGAAATCCGGATACATAAGCAATAAAATTTCTTTCCAAGCATTTTGGGTGGCAATTTTATTTTTATACTGGTCCAATGATTTATCCCATAATATCGGTCGACCTTCGATCAAGGAAATAAAATCCTCGATCAATATTGGAATTTTGTCCTCCATATTGACAACCGACTGATGTAACGCATAAGGGCAACTGCGGGCCACGCGGAGTGCGTACGATTCTCGAATGGGCGAGTCGTGTGAACGAGACAACATGAACATAAGCGCCACTGCGTGTCGTATTCGATAAAATCGTTTCGAGACGCGGCGTTCCGGTGACAACTTCGCACGGTATACGTTAAAATATATTTCTCGAACACGGGATTTTCTCATATGAACGCCGTGTAAACAATTTTTAAGTTTTCATATATATTCTGTTGTCTCTACTCTATTCGATAAAATCTCGTATACGGTATACGGGAAAATAATAGCAGTGTGAACGTGGCCTAAGAGTACGTATAAAGAATTGTATGCATCTGTTCATATATACATATATTCGCGTGCGTACCTATTGTATTGTAATACCTATCTAAAAGCAAAGATTGTAGGTACTCCAACTGTCTTTGTAGTGGTAATAAATTTATTTTTATTACCGACTTCAAAAGAAGGAGGCTATCAATTCGACACGTATATATGTAATATTATTGGAACTGCATAAAATTCACAAATGATAATTAGGGCTTCTAAACCAATATGCAAACTTTTGGAGGTGTGTATGTTTGTCCACGCATATCTCCGAAACTATTGATAAGATTTTGACCATTTGTTTTTTATTAGCTTACATTTACTTCAACATAGGGAACTGTGCAGGTTTCATTAAAATCGGCTCAGTAGTTTTCAAGATATGGACCAAACTTTCGTGTGAAGTCGGTATATTTTTGTAAAAATGCCACTGGTTTGTATATATTTTACTATTAACACATATTATTCAGAATATCACCTATTAAAAACGGTGTTTACAATAAAACATGTTCTCGTATTTCAAGTGCATGCAACTTTAATGGTATGCATGGTTGTTTAAAATGTACAACTGTGGGCGAATACTCTCACCGTTCTCATACAGTGACATTTTCTTCGCGAATATTTCCCAATAGAAACGACGAAAACTTTAGAGCAAAGAAATATGGTGCTCATCATAAAACTGATTCTCCACTATTAGAACTTCCAATCGACATAGTTGAAGATTTTCCTGTGGGCGATTCGCTACATCTTATTGATTTTGGAATGATGAAAAGGCTATTAGTTGGATGTCGTAATGGAAATTTTGGGATGTACACTACAATATGGTGCGCAAGGGATATTATTAAAGTTAACGAATTTTTTATTAAATGTAGAATGCCTTCAGAGATACACCGATCAATACGTACACTTGATTGTCTTGCTCATTGGAAGGGATCAGAATTCAGAACATTTTTACATTATGTGAGCATAGTCGCACTGATTGATGTCCTTCGTGACGATGTGTATCAACACTTTCTCAAGTTTTTCTGTGCGATAACTATATGTACAGTTAAGAAATATAGTGCGTTCTTACCAGTAGCCAGAGAACTGCTTCAATACTTTGTGGAACAATTTAAAGATTTCTATGGTATCGACTATATAACCAGTAATGTGCACAATTTAATGCATGTTGCAGATGAAGTGGAAAAATTTGGGCCACTACAAACTTTTAATGCATACCCTTTTGAGAACAAATTGTACACAATCAAAAATATGCTGAGGCAGGGTGACAAACCTCTTTCGCAATTAGCAAAACGAATAACTGAGGAAGCGATGTTTTATTCGAAGACTAGTTTAAATAAAAAATCAGAGTATAGTGGTCCGTTTGTAACACAAAGTCGAAGTCGCCTAACGCTTCATTTTGATCATTTTATTTTATCGCCTAAACTACAAGACAGATACTGCCTGACAAATGACAATGATATTGTAGAAGTTAAAGAAATTGAGTCATTACCTGAATTCGATGTTATTCATATTCATGGTTATAAAATGAAGAATAAACTCGATATATTTCTGCTTCCGATTAAGTCATCGTATCTAAATATGTATTCAGCTGAGGATAAGGCTGACAATCGTGAAGAAATTTTGTTATTAGCAAGAGATGTACAATGTAAACTAGTGTGTATTGAGCATGAAAAGTCACTACATTTTTTTCCTTTACTTCACACAGTTTAAATTAAAATATCAAATTAAACGCAATATATCAATCACATTTCTTTTATTCTCATCACAAAAAAATAATTAAAATTAGTTTTTTCATTAAATGAATCTTAATCAAATAAAGAATTATTATTTATCACACATAATTCTCATAATCTTATCTTTTACTTAAAAGTTGACACTTATGATGATGAATTAAAAGCCAATGCAATCTGATAAAGATTCACGGAATTCAGCTTAACAATAAGATTTATTTTAAGGTAATATAAAATGTTGTACTTATTTGGTACCTATATTCACAATTCCTTATCTGCTAGTCTAGGACATAGTTATAACATATTTTCTGATTTTTGGCAATAAAAAGAAATTAACAATAGTAATAAGATTAAAATATTCAAAAGAGAAGATAGAGAAGCAAGGCACCAAAATGCAGATTTGGTAGGTAAGTAAGTATGGCATATTTTAAATGTTCATTAAAAATTAAAAAAATAATCAACAGAATAAGTGTGCGCAGGGCGATCTAGTAAACACAAACATAAATTATATGAATCAAGATCTACCCATCAAGCGATAGGTTATTTAAAAGTCACAAAATACGAATATAATGGCCGTTGAACACAATTTCAAACAACTGTCATATACGAAAAAAAAAAATTACCAAACATCAACATAAAGATTCTGCTTCTTCGTTATTGGTTATGAAGGGGCTGGTTGCTTCTTTCTCGATGTCACTAGTTGCAGTTGCATCTGCTATATTTTTATTATTTTTATCGATACTTTCTGAATCCTGTAGCGTGCATCCGGAACTTGCCACATTTTCTTTGTTTTCATTATTGTTACTATTAGATATTTGTTCTTCCGGCTTATCAAGTCTTTTGTCAACATCATCTTTGTTTAGTTTTACACGTTTTCGTGTCGTTGATGACCTATCAAACTTAGCATTTTTTCTTTTGTTTGCATTCTTGAGAACGCTTTTGAAAAAATCCTCATTTTCTTGTACTGTAAAAGTGCGATCCCAAAAAAAAATCATCTCCCAGAAAAAGGACACTATATTTTTGGAGCATTTTTAACTTATTTTAATGCCATCAGACCGACTGCTACCACTCCAGGAACACTTACATAAAAAGTGGCGCGTGAACATAATATCTATTTTTTTTTTATTTTTTTTTTTTTATTTAATAAAATGGTTTCCACAGACTTTTGTCCGTGCCTTTTTTAGATTGATTTTTATTGTTATTTGATTATTTTGATTAGTTATTAACATTGCCTACGTACTTTAGATGTAGTACAATTGGAAACTTATATCTAAGCAGTGAGTTTTTTTTTTTTTTTTCTTTTCTTTTTTTTTTTATTATTTATAAATATAAATTTACTTTGCTTATTCATTAAGAGATTGTATTTTTGAGCTTGCTGTATATTTGTGCCAAGCCTGCAAGGACTTGGTAGCTGATATCATCTGGCTTGGGTAAGTTTTTCCACGATTGCTGCGTCTCTTTTTCTGATGGCCATTTTTAAGTTGTAATCCTTGATTCTTTTGTCCGAGGCTGACTCCGCTCCATCTATAAGGCTGCCAATCGCGTCATCCCTGTCATCCGTGTAGTATACGCAGTTGACAGAGTGTCGCGACACAGCTACTAGTGCATGTTGCACACTCTCGTGTAGTTTCATTCTGCGGGGAGTTGCTAGCACTACAATTACCGATTCAAATGTAAGACCCTGTGCCTCATGTATGGTGAGGGTTCGCGAGTCTTCGCCCGAGCCGTATCCCAAGCTTATCAGGGACGCTTTTTCCTCTTGGGTATGTGTCACGAAAAGGGTATTTGGCTGATTTGCAGCTATTTGCGAGCCTGTGTACCTCTTGATGCTCAGGGATCGCGTTTGACAATTGGAGGAGTATATACCGTTGTAAATTTCCCTTAGGGTATATGCCACGTCCGCTGGATTTCGGTGCGTGCATAACAAATCCTCGCTGACTCTCGCTACGGAACTGGGTCCGGTGTACTGCATCGGGAAAAAGTTCTCTCTGTCGATGAAGGGCAGTTGGTTAAGGTCCCCGACCAGGAGGACATTTCTGGCCCCCGATATTCTAATGGCCGTTACAATGGCTCTGAAGTGATTCATGAGAGCCTCGTCGACCACGAGACGGCTACAGCGTTCCTTGTCCGCCTCCTTGATACCGTTGACCAGCATTGAAGACATTGTGCGTACCCTTAGTTTTGCCTTCGCCCCATGAATGTGGGTGAGTTTGTCCCGTAGGTCTCTCATTGCCTCAGTAGTTGTGGTAATTACCACGTCCTTATCCACCTCGAAGTGCTGAACAATCCATGTCGTTTTCCCAACATCCGGGAACTCCGTTTATCCATCTTATGTTTGGCATGGTCCAGTCCCTTTGGGCATCATCATTGTCTTGGATGGTGTTTGCCATATTCAGGATTTTCTCGCACAGTTCAATCCTTGTACAGCGAGCTATAATAAGAATTGGGTCGCTCGGCGGGGCTTTGAACGTAGGCATTCCCTTACGCTTGGTTTCTTCTCCATCGAGTTCAACGAAACCCGCCGTTCCACTGTAGGCAGCCATGTGGGAGTTGGTGATTTTCCCGCGGATGTACTCCGAGGTGTCATTTTTGTAGATAGCCGCTTCGGCCTCCTCGAGCCTTTGTTGTAATTCTTCTTCCTTACCCTTTTGATAGAGTTGCAGAATGGTTTTGCAGGTCAATGTTTTGACGTGCAGATTTGCCGAGGTGAATGCCTTGAATTCGCGGAAGGCGTTTATTAAGTGGTCCTCGGGCCTCACAACGGCAATGAGTTCCGGTTTGGAGACTTGTCCCATGTCTGCTCTGGATCGATTTACTTGGGTTTTGGTTTCTTCTCGCTTACGCGGTCTGCTCAGGAACTCCGTCGTGGCTACCGCTTGACGATTTGTCTGCCGGTCATTGCTCATTTTGGCCCATGAGGGTCCCGATATTACCTGGAATGCAGTGTTTAGGGTTTTTAGAAAGGTATTCATTCGAATACTGGACTCTCTGCTGTCAGACTGCCTTGTGCTTTTGGCTTCTTTTCGCCTGATTGCCGATTCTTCTGATCTCTTTTGCTGCAGGCGTTCTGATCCACTGTGTATTGCTAGGTCTGGAATGGGGCGTCCCCAAATGTCGGCGTGAGTAGTCGCAGTTTCGGGGTCGTATTTTTTGAGGTAGTTTAGGTTTTCACCCCTATCCTCATACACTATTACCTCATGGACTTCTGATGCTTTCACACACCCTAAATAGTCCGCGACCTCACCGCCTTCATATAATACGACCATTGCGTCCACGCTGATCTTACGTGGTGTGATAGTCTCAGCTTGTCCCACCCTTCCAAGCTTCAAGAGCACGGAGCATGCTTGAGCAAATGGGCTTGAGTCCTCCCATGTGAACAGCAGTACTGTTTTGTTGCGTGCTCTTACGATTTTGCATCGATGGTCTGCTATTTCCACCTCTGTGAGAGAGTCATAGACCCTTTGCCTCATGCTTGTTTTGAAGGTGCTTCCTTTAAGTAGTGTGGCGAGACCTGGTGATACCACCACATTGCTGCGTAATAGTCTACAGAAACCAATTCCCAGGCGCTCCGAGTTGTCACTCATGAAGAGAGCCACCGGTCGTGTCACCAACCCTGGCCTCCCATGTTCGGCACCCGACAGAAGTCGGTGCTCCGTCATACTGTGTGTTACATAATATCTATTAGCGCATATGCACAGTTTATTCCTTTCCCACCGGAACACACTATCGAATAAGTTTCTTTTAATTGCTCTCTAGCGGTTTTTTCAGAGAGTAACTGTTCCTTTTTATTTAATTCTTCAATACTGTTGATTGGTGCGACACTGAATGGTATATTTTCAGCACGGGTTTTTGATATACCCAGAGAAACAACTTCAGTTTCATTGAGTTTGTTGAGTTGCAATTGCACATTACCAATTTGGACAGAAATGCTAGACATCTTGAGCACAATTTTTTTTTGATTATCGATAATTGTTGATATCATTTTATCTTGTTTTTCTAATACCTGACGAATATTGTCGAATTTTTTATCGATATCACTACTTTCTTGAGTTTCATTGATAGCAACATTGTTTTGGTCTTCATTTATCAAACAGAAGGTACCCAGGATTTCATCACCTGAAGACGTCAAAATAATTTGTGACGACTCATTGACTTCATTATTAGTTACAGTAATTATTGATGACGATGAGCTATCAGGTACAGTGAAGGCGGGTTTGTTGTGAGGTTCACCACATACGGGGGAGTTCTCTTGGTCTGCATACTGAAAAAAAAAACTTATTAGGAATCAATGTGTTGTATGTGTTTTTCAATTTTCTAGTCTGTTTTTTACAAGCTTTTGTTTGACTTGCAATGTATGTAACTATGCATGTTCGGGTGGACTCTTGCAACTCAATTTTGAAGCAGATATCTTCAACCGAATGAGCTGAAATTTTGTATACACGTTTAGTTTGGATTAATATGTATTGTATGGTTAGCTATGTGACGTCATTCTAAATTCAACATGGCGGAACACCCAAGATGGCGGACTAGTTATTTTAATGCACTGCTACAATATTGGTTGCAAATGAAAGGGCTTGCTGAGAATAACTCCAAAAATTAAGTGACGTCACTCGAAATCCAATATGGCGGACTTCCAAAGATAACGGACTAAGATTTTTATGCTTTCCTACAATATGGGTATCAAATCAAAGGACTTGCTGAGAATACGAATGCGAGGTAAACTCAATAACTAAAAAGTAAAAAAACTTTTTTGAAAAGAAGCTTTTTTATACATGCGCAAAAAGAATAAAAGAACTTTTCCTTTAAAACTTTTACTATCAACTTATAACGTGAAGTACCTAAAAAGTGAAGTACCTACATACATGTGATTGCCTTCTGTACTCTCTGTATTTTGTGAAAATTGTACGGTCGCCAGCGCATCAAGTTATACCAAACTGTCAAATTTTTCCAAATGATTTTAAACCTTAAAACGTTGATGGTTAAGTTCAAAATCGATTGACAAAATTTGACAGTTTGTGATATGTAGTAGGGTACATGAAAAACCAATTTATGAACAACTTTTACGATAAAGATACTTCCAAATTGGTACCCTACACTTGATAACAAAAAATAATTGGAGGTACTAGGTACTACGTAGGTATTTACGGCCTTTTGACTTGTTTATGTACCTACAGTTCTCGTTAAACTTCTAGTCCACTCTGTAGGTAGGTATTATAATCAATATAAAACAGCCGGTTTTTGAAAGAAACAATAAATACAAATATAGAATAGAAATAATAAATACAATAAAATACAATTATTAGTTTAGTTCTTTACAAGTAGGTACCTAATAACCTGACTTAAATAAGTACAAGAGTGTATATAATCAATCACAGTTGCCTACTTACGGAAATAGGTAAAGGATGGCGAGTCTTACACTAAATACTTGTATATTTAGTTCAAAGATCGTAATATGTAGTAATAACTAATAGGAATACACTATTAAATTTATATAACACAGTAGGTACAGTGCACGTCGAGCTGGGATGAGATGAGACTGACTGACTGACTGATTGACATTGATGACACCAATAATATATTTATTTACAATTCCATTATTTCAAGATTCTTATCTATATTAAATTGCAACACTTCGGCGATATCGTATTTTAGATCTAAACAGCATGCAGCACGTCTAATAAAAAATAATATTCTTTGTCAAAAATAATATTATTATGAAAATCTACTAAACTCTACGACGCTTTCTAAAACACTCTGAAATAGAAGTCTCAGTCTGTGATATTATATTAATATAATAGAATTCAGAAAGAAGTTGCTCAAGCTGTGGTTACATGGACAGAAACCATTACTAGAATTCGCAGTGTGCTGAAAATGGTGGCAAGAATAACACCAGTGTTGATGAACGCGAAGGCTCAAAGTATGGTGGTTCATGAAGCAATTCTAGGCGCATATTATCCCGTTTTTATTTAATCGCCCTCATACCATCCGTTGCTAAGGAAAGCCGACAGGACTACGCTGGCGCCTGTCAATGTTGACTTTAATGTGTTTTGTATTATTTTAGACTGTTTTTCTATTTTCTGTAAATAATTCTATTTTAGTGTTTATGAGCGCCAACAACAGTGGCAACGTGGCAGTGTGTTCAGGTCAACCCGCTGTGTCAATAAGCAACCTCGTGCGATGTCCTCTTTGTCCTCAGGACCGTTTTTTCAAAGGTGAGCGAGGCTTGAAAGTGCATTTCGGAAAAATTCACAGGTCCCAAAATGTACTTTCATGGCCCACTGTTCCTCCATCAGTTAGTGAAATTTCACCAAACACATCCCAAAGCCCCTTTTGGCAAAAGTTAACACATTTAAAAAATTCCGTTCCTATTCTTAAAAGAGTTCCCCGAGGTGCAAGGCCTACTGTTGCTCATCATTTAGCCCATTGTGTAGGTCTTGTTGTCCATGAGAATTCGATATCGGCCTGGGAACATTTGCTTACCTTCCCTTATAGTTTTATACATAAAAAAACATAATAGTACCCAAAAATCTTTGACAACCCAAATTAAAGAGAATTGCCTTAATACTACGACTTATTTCGATCCAAAATTATCATTTTCTTGTAATTATAAAAGCAACAATTTTACTTTCGTGGAAACAAAATTGAGGGAAGGTGACATAAGAGGGGCAGCTAGGTTGCTTTTTAGCAGCGATGTGGTAGCACCTTACTCGCCCGATACAATCTCGGGTTTGAAGAGTAAACATCCCACGCCTCAGGATGACCTCTCTTTCCCTGACGCACCTACCACCGATACCGAATATTTAAATATTACTACCAAGGACGTGTTTACAGCCGTCTGTTCCTTTCAGAGTGGATCTGCCGGCGGCCTCGACGGCTTGAAACCGCAACATCTTAAAGATTTAGTGAGTTCAAGCGCCGGGGAGGCTGGTGATGCTCTCTTGAAGGAGCTGACGGCTTTAGTAAATCTTATGCTCTCCGGTAATGTGGATGATGGCATCATTGACGTCTTATATGGAGCCAACTTATGTGCTCTACGTAAGAACGATGGTGGCATTCGTCCGATTGCTGTAGGGTGTACCTGGCGGCGTATGGTGGCCAAAATTTGCTGCAAATATTACAGCGCTGAACTTGCAGCAAAATTCCAGCTAGTGCAACTTGGCTTTGGTTCAAAAGGTGGTTGTGAGGCTGCCATACACGCCCTTTCCACGTACCTTGGCAGTAACGAAGGGGAGGTAATGTTGAAGGTTGACCTAAGAAATGCCTTCAATTCTGTTAATAGGGACACTCTGTTGACCCAAGCAAAATTGGAAACTCCTAAAATTTATAGATTTCTTTGGCAATGTTATAGATATCCTACAAAATTAGTATACAAGGACAATCTTTTGGAATCGGCCGTTGGATGTCAGCAGGGTGACCCTCTGGGACCAGTTATCTTCAGTTTAGCGATACACCCCATTATTAAGGAGATAAAATCAAAATTCAACATTTGGTACCTTGATGACGGAACCCTAGGAGGGGAAGTAGAGACAGTTTCACAAGATTTAACTTTCATAAAAAATAAATTTAAATCCATAGGCTTAGAACTAAATTCTGACAAATGCGAAATTTTTATTTGTGACAAAACAGACAGACACTCGACTGTACAGAAATTCAATTCATTGGCACCTAACATTAAAGTTTTAGAAAAAACGTCTCTCCGCCTTCTTGGGTCACCGGTCTTGGAAGATGGTTTTCAATCTTTCATAGAAGACAAAATTAAAAATTTTGGTGAGTTTTCGGATCGTTTACTTAAAATTAATGTCCATTCGGCTTTTACTATACTCCGTTTTTGTCTTTTCGTACCAAAATTTACTCATGCCCTTCGATCATCGCAACTATGGAAACATAGCAAAATTTTAAATGTGGCTTTGAACGACCGAGGCTGGCTCCAAGCATCCTTACCAGTTCGTTTGGGTGGTCTTGGCGTTCGCAAAATTTCAGATGTCAGCCTTCCAGCATTTTTGTCTTCGGTCCATGGCACAGAAGAGTTAACCAGGAAAATTCTAACAAACACACTGGTTAATTCTGAAGTGTCCTTCAAGACCGATGCCATAAATGCTTGGCAGATAGCTTGTCCCAATACTCTTTTACCTGTTAATCCATTCTCTCAGAGGCAATGGGACACGCCGTTATGCACCTTAAGAAGGAATTATTTAATTGATACCGCATCCAATGTTGCAGAGCGCGCTCGTTTGTTGGCTGTGGGAGAATGGGAATCAGGCCCATGGATTCAGGCACTTCCATCGCCCAACATAGGCACCTTGTTGGACGGTAACACATTCCGCCTTGCCACTTGCCTTCGTTTAGGAGCTCCTTGTGTTTCTCCGCATCTTTGTCACTGTGGAGAAGCTGTCGACAGTCTTGGACACCATGGCCTTTCTTGTAGCAGAAGCGCAGGCCGTATATCTCGACATGCCAATCTTAATGACATAATCCGTCGTGCTCTTGTCACCGCTGGCGTGCCAGCCGTACGTGAACCTAGTGGTCTGGTACGAGACGATGGGAAGAGACCAGATGGTATGTCGTTACTGCCATGGAAGATGGGTAGGCCTTTGGTGTGGGACGCAACCTGCGTTGACACCCTCGCGCCATCACATCTTCCAAGTACAGCTGGTTGTGCTGGCGCTGCTGCTGCATCAGCAGAAAGCCTCAAACGGCGTAAATACAATAATTTAGTTGGTAACTATGTTTTTGAGCCGTTTGGGGTCGAAACGCTTGGGTCATGGGGTCCGAGTGCTCGTTCCGTTTATAAGGAATTGGCTAAGCGACTGATCGACACTTCTCGTGACCAGAAGGCGGGCCTTTTTCTTGCACAGAGAATTAGCATTGCCATTCAACGTGGCAATGCTGCCAGCCTTCTGGGAACACTGCCAGTAGGCGACGATGTGGAGGAATTTTATGACGCATGCATGTAAATAGCCCATATATAGTTCTTTTTCTTTTTTTTATTAGTTTTAATGTGTAAGTTGTATATAATTAAAATTTATAATATATTTAGAATAAAATATTTGTAACAGCACATTATAATAACCTTGCTTAATAAAGATGATGACATAAAACCAATCAGATAACTTACATTAAATTGAACATTGAACACACTACAGTAAGTACTTACTTGCACGTTCATTCGGTGCGAATGTGAGATGCGCTATGATTGGTCAGCCGACTGAATGAAGTAGTTCGCACCACAACATGCAACTTGAGAATATGGCGCTTCGGTCTACTCTGCTAACAAAACAAATGTAGGTACCTATCATGTTTATAAATTAGATAAATATTTACATTTTATATTATTATAATTTCATTATGATTAAAAATCTTTCATCGTACTGTTTTGTTAAAACTTTAGGTATTATAGGTATGAATATAGTAATTATTTTATCACACGGTCACGAAATTTCATAAGAAAAATATATCTACTGAAAACAGTAAACAACAAACATAGGTACCTACTACCACAGATAACACAATACTATACTAGTACAGATACCTCATCCCATACAACGAAATGCGACCCCCTCCTAACTCGGGCAATTCCGCGGGCTACTATTTTTTAGCCTACAGAGGCGCTGGATGCCGCTAGCAGCGCGATGGATAGCTAGAGCCACCTAGCGATGAATGGAAAAAAATGTTTACCTACTAATAAACACGCAACCAATAGATGGCGATAATTAGTATGTAATCAGCAGGTAGGACTGTTCGTTATATTAGATAACCGATAAAATAACTTATTACTTATAAATAATCAAACGTCCTACTATTTATTACATCCGGTAAGCATTATTTATATTCCGCGAATATATTTATTATTACATACGACCAGATCTAAGTACGTGCAACATCTCACCATTCAAGGTCAATAATATTTGTATCCCATGCCAAATTATGCTCTAGTACAACCTCATAACAACTATATTCCCATCAATGTAAAAAAATATTAGTAAAAATAATAGTCAAACCACAGATATGATAATATTTTCGTCAAACTAATATATTTGTTTGTCTTAAACCTTAGATTAGAATATTGTTTGTAGAAAATCAATGCGGATAACTTGTTTGACATCGTTGCGAACACTCTTAGCAGTAAGTAGATAATCTACCTACCTACCATTGCAGCATTGACGCTGCGACACGCGACGATCACGAGCAAGCCGGGCTGCCAGTAGTAGGTAGTACAGTTTTAAAAGGTTTAGATTTCTTATTCTGTTTTCTCGATGATATTTTAATTACTTCTGATAACCCTATTATGCATTGACAGCATTTAGAGCAAGTTTTTCAGCGATTTGATGAGTATGGTATTACAATAAATTTTTCAAAATGTGTTTTTGGTCAAGAAAAATTAGAATTCCTAGGTTACGAAGTATCAACAAAAGGTTTAAGGCCTCTGGAAGACAAGGTAAAAGCTATTATTGATTTTCCAAAACCAAAAACTATTGAAGAGCTCCGTAGATTTTTAGGCATGTTGAATTTTTATAGGTCACATATACCACATGCAGCGGAACATCAGTCAGTGTTCAATAAATATTTAGGTAACGCGAAACGTAAAGATAAGAGTGATATTAATTGGAGTGAGCAAGCCGAACGTAATTTTGAGCAATGTAAAACTGACCTTAAGAACGCAGTATTGTTATCATATCCCTTAGAAAATACATCGTTGTCGCTAATGACCGACGCGAGTGATACGTGGTGTTTTACAACAAAATATTGATAATAAATGGTACCCGTTAGGTTATTTTTCGAGAAAGTTAACTGAGGCACAAAAAAGGTATAGTACATACGACAGAGAACTATTGGTTATCTATTTAGCTATAATTCACTTTCGTAATTTAATAGAGGGTCGTGATTTGGTAATTTTTACAGACCATAAGCCTTTAACTTTCGTGTTTTCTAAAATAGGTACAGAGAGGGAAACAGCACGGTGAGCTAAACAAATTATGTTCATTAGCGAATTTAGTACAAAAATTAAACATATAAGCGGTTTAAATAATATAGTAGCAGATGCGTTATCTAGAATAGAATTCATTACATGTCCCACGGTTATAAATTTCGCAGAATTAGCAGGTGCGCAACAAGTAGACAGCCAGCTTGCGAAACTTCTAGAAGAATCAAATAACAGTACAAAGTTAGTGTTCAAACGCGTAATTCTATCCGACTGCGATAAATTTATTGTTTGCGAAATGTTATTTACTAAAAAAATTTCGTCGGGTAGCTTTTGACTCTATACAGAATTTAAGTCATCCCGGTATTCGAGCCAGTAGAAAGTTAATTAAAGATAGATATTTTTGGCCGCAGATGAATAGAGATATAGGTAAATGGGCTAAAAATTGTATTCAATGTCAGCGTGAAAAAGTTCAAAAACATACTGTGTCAGATTTAGGTAGTTTTGAACCTGTAAACCGTTTCGAACACATACATGTAGATATAGTAGGACCTCTGAGTACAACCTCTGAAGGATATAGGTACCTTTTAACAATAATAGATAGGTACACTAATTGGCCGGAAGCTTTTCCTTTAAAAGAGATAACCGCAGAAGCCGCTCAAACGCCCAGGCAACAAATAAGGCCCAATACTTTATACCGTCAAACGCCCAGGCAACAAATAAGGCCCAATACTTTATACCGTCAAACGCCCAGGCAACAAATGAGGCCCATTTTTTTTGTACGCTCTAGTCGTGTTTTTATCGATGTCACCATGCGACATCTATAAGACTGCTATACAAGGTTGTTCTATATAAAATTCCGCGTCGATGGATTACAAATAGTCTGTGGTAGGTGACGCTTTAGTACTTTAAAAATATTCTTTTCCGACGCCATTTCAAGCAGTGCGGAGTGTTAATTTTCCCTGTTACTAAAATGTAAGAAATAATTTATTTACTAGACTTCTGTATTGGTATTATGTCTTAAAATGATCCTTAGCATTCATTCTTTTAGTATATCTATAAGTTTTATGAATCTAAAGTGTGATTGAATGTTTTTCAATGTGATACATGTTTTTTTTGCAAAAATTCGCCATTGTTTGCCGGTTTATCGTAAAGTTTGTGTATGGTATATTGTATATATTTTACTACAATATATCTTGTAATTAGGAAGACTGGTTATTGTTAATATTTAAATATACATAACCGTAAAGAAAATAACGAAAATAGTTAGTATTTTACGTTTTTGTAATATGACTCCGCCGCCCGCCATGATTGCGTCACAATAATTCAAAATAATCAAAATAAGGATTCGTACAACCTAGGAATTACGAGTGTATTTAATATGATTTTTTGTTACCGCTATCTATTTTATTAGACATATAATTTTGGTAGTGGTTATATAGGTATAATTTATGATATTTTCTTTAGTCAACGGTTTTGGTAAAAATTTAAGAAAATAATGTTTTTTCTTTGGTGTTTTGGTTGTGTATGTTTTTCTGCAAAATGTTATAGATTATTCACGAATACATTCTAGGTCTGATACTCCGAGTGAAGGCCAAATAGCTCGTGGAAGAGGACGAGGGCGTGGGGGGGGCAGAGGCCAACAACCGTACGTATCTTTTTATCATTCTTTTTTGACTGGCCTGTTGGTCTAGTGGTTAGTGATCCCGACTGCTAAGCCAGAGGTCGTGGGTTCGATTCCCACCTAGGACAAATAATTGTGTGATGAGCATGATCATTTGTTCTGTACCTGGGTGTAATTTATGTATAATATGTATGTACCCCCTTGTGGACAAAAATAACCTGCCACACGTTATGTTGAGGACAACTAAAAGAAGATAACAGCTCTTCCAATTTAGAGTAGTATTGCATTTTTTTAAAAGTTTTTTCGTTTTTTTTAGACGTTGCTGCAGAAGTTGTCGTCGAGGGAACATCTTCCTCGCCGGTCATGTTGGGGCCATCCGCAATAGGTAATTATGAATGACTAGTATACAAAAAACTTAATACACACACAGTCACAGAATAATAATAATAACTCCACATCTTACACACGGCTGTCTCATCCCAAACTAGGCAGAGCTAGTACTATGATAACTAGACTGCTGATAAACATACATACTTGCTGATACAATCAATCAAATATGTTTTTTTTTTCATTCCAGGTGTTCTTGACGAAGACTACGGTGGCGTCATGAGTGAGTGGTTGGAACTGACTGACATTAACAGTGACGACGATGACTTAAACGAAGACGATGACCTCGTCCCGACTGCGAATGGACGTGACGCTGCGACTGAACCGTCTTGTGACACTGACATGACAGAATTCCAAGCGGAAGTGTTACGTAGGGAGGACACAGCCAATGACGACGCAATACGTGACTTACTGACTGACGACTGTTACAATTTCGTTTGGAATAGGGACAGAACTACCTTTGTTGGAAAACGGGAGACATTTGGAAGTACCTCAGGGCCAACGTTTGGTTTAACAGACCAGACTCGGGGGATTGACGTTTTCGACAAGGTAATTGACGTTGACTTTGTTGACTTATTGGTTAGGGAGACCAATAGGTATGCGGAGCAAAAGATTGCTTTGCTCCTAGAGCAAAACAAGCTTGGTCCGCATTCCCGCTTTCACCGCTGGTCTCCGACGGATAGGAACGAAATGGTAAGCTTTTTAGCAATAAACATTCTACAAGACCTCTACCCTCTACCAGAGGAAGAGGCCTATTTCAAATACAATGGTTTTGGCACTATGCCATATTTTGCCAAAATCATGTCGTACAATAGATTTTTATTGTTAAAATGTTTTCTCCATTTCGTGGACAATCAGAATTGCACGGACACGACTAGACTTTGTAAAATCAGACCCATTATTGACTACTTAAACGTTAAATTTTCCAGTCTATACATGCCTTCACAAGAGATAGCCATTGACGAATCTCTTCTGAAGTGGAGGTGAGTTGGTGTGAGGTTGAGTTTCGCTCAGAAGATTTCGTCAAAGGCCGCACAAGTCGGAGTCAAGACTTACGAGTTGTGCGAATCTTCAACTGGCTATCTCTGGAAGTTTTTTTGTATATACTGGCAAAGATAACACGACGACTACTGACAGCGCCGACAGAGGGACTACTGACAAGGGTGACAATGAGATGAATGACAGACCAGTCGCGGACGAGGCCATTGACAGAGTTGACCGACCCACGAGTGCTACTGCTAAAATTGTTTATGACTTGATCGAGCCTCTGCTTCACCGTGGGCATACGGTAGTAATGGACAATTTTTATAATAGTCCATTACTACTAAGAAGCCTGAAAAAACAACAGACTGACGTTTACGGGACATTGAGACTGAATCGGAAATTCGTTCCCGATTCATTAAAGACTTTGACGAAGACAGAACTGCGACAAGGTGAGGTAGTGGCATCGTATTGTTCCGATTTAGCTATTCCGGTATGGCGAGACTCTAACATAGTTAGCTTGATCTCGACATACCATAATCTCGAAATCGGGACTCAGGACAAATACAACAGACAGACTTTTAAACCAAGCATAGTGCTCGACTATAACAAGTCCATGGGAGGAGTTGACAAGAAGGACCAATTCTTGTCAGCTCAACCCGTGGAACGACTCAGGAATAGGGTGTGGTATAAGAAACTCTTCCGCCGATTATACAATGTGGCAATTTTCAACTGCTTTGTGATATTTTCTAGTTTCGACCAGAAAATATCACATCGTCAGTTCCGCACTGTATTGGCGGAAGAATTACTTATGCGACACAAAAGACTAGACTTGACGACTGAATACCGACACTTCAACTACAGGTCTAGCACGACTGGACTAGTGACGACAACCACACCAAGACGTACACGACACAAGACTCAAGCTAGACCTGTAGTTGACGCCAACCACTTCCCCATACGCACCGGGTCTCGTTAAGTTAAGTTAAGACCAGGACCAGCTGGAAGTGCGAGGAATGCGACGTCAACCTGTGTATCGACGAATGTTTCAAAGCCTATCACAAGCCATAATATTTGTGTGAATTGATTTTTATTTTTATTTTAGAACAATATTATGTCCCATATTGTTCTAAAATAAAAATAAAAAAAATCATCACACAAATATTATGGCCATTTTTTTTTTATTTTTTTTATTTGTAAAAACATGTTGAAAAAGAGTGTCCTTGGAGTTTCTTGCCTGTTCTTCTCCATAGGATCTACGTATTGGAATAGGCGACTAGCTTCACGACAGACTTATAATTACTTTTTTTAATTTTTCAAAAAAAAAAAATTTTAATATTCACATATACACAACTATTGCCTTTCATTTACATATAATTTTATATGTAAATTTTTTTATTTTTATTTATTTTAATACCTACTAATAAAAAAAAAATGTCAACCTAAATGTAAGTGTGTAAAAACCCTTAAACGGTCGGCCATCTTGCCGCCATTCTGTACTCGGAGACGATAACAGATTGATGACGAATGGGTTGTTTGTTTTGGTTTAGTGTGCTACACTGTTCATTCCAAGTAATGATGTACTAGTATCAAAAAAAAGCTTATTTAGTCTAGTTTCTAATAAACAAAAAACAATAAGAATCCCAAGAAGGTGTTTCGTAAGAACTTGTTAAAACAAATATTTTACCCTAGATTTAACCTATATTGTAAAGTTCAACATTTTATTAATATATTTTGAATGAGTTGTTGTACTGTGTGTGTGAATGTTCCGATTCCTTCTAAAGTCAGCTCTATACGAATGTTTTTTACTTTGCTATAGCTGCAGTAGTTTGCTAGGAAATACAGTTTAAATCAGCAATGGCACGGGGAGGCTAGACGCATGAAATAGAGATGGCGCGAGTGGGCGTTTGACGGTCTGACAGCTCTGACAGCTCTGACAGCCGGGCGTTTGAGCTAGAACTTTATATGAAGAATGGATTTGACGTTTCGGTTGTCCAGTTAAACTCACAAGTGATCAAGGTAGACAATTTGAAAGTGGTTTATTTAATCAATTAATGATATTAATGGGAATAAAAAAAAATCGTACTACTCCGTATCATCCACAATCTAATCAACGGTAAAATAGAGCGTTGCCATAGATCGTTAAAAGTAGCTCTAATGGCACGTTTAAATAATACATCTTGGATTGATGAGTTGCCTACAGTGTTGATGGGGTTACGCACAATTGTCAGATTAGATACAGGCGTAACCGCAGCACAAATGTTGTATGGTAGTAATATTAGGATCCCTGGTAATTTTTATGACACAAGTTGTATTAAGTCGTGTGACGAAAGTAGTTAGTAGGTAAATTAAAAGAAATTATTGATAGTCATAAACCTGTAAAGTCACTGTCACCTTATAAGATTTTAGTGCATAAAGATTTATATAGTAGTGATTACGTGTTCCTTAGAAACGATACGGTACGGAAACTGTTACAATGTCCTTATGACGGACCATACCGCGTTATCAGTAGGCACGATAAAGTATTTTGTATACAGTTACCTGGCAGACAGTCGCGCAGTCGCGAGTTTCTATTAATAGATTAAAGCCAGCGTATATAATAGTGAATAATAATTTACAAGATAATATGTCAAATAACATAGAGGATAGTAATAAAAAACCCAGTTGTCAAGTGAACCCAGTTGTCAAGTGAACCCAGTAGTTCGTATGTTACACGAACAGGCCGACTAAGCAAAAAACCGGCGAGATATTTGTAATATGTAATTGTGTATCGGTAAACATTAATTATTGAGGTCAATTTAAGTAGATATACACCTAAAGTTGAAAATATATATTCTTTTATATCATTTATTATATCGAAGTGTAAGAGTTAAACATTTTATAGGGTACCAGTCAAACAAAAGAAAAAGTTGAGATTAATAGAAATATTTCTAACGTGTGTTAGAAACATTCTCACAACCACTGATATAAAATATATAAAACACTAACTACAGTAACCGCCAAGTTGTTCGTACCACTCTTCGCACTCAAGACCATGTTCTCGTCGTATTCCTACCCTTTTATAATCCCACTATTCGTTAATATTTATCAATCGACCAATAGTATTGCGTTACCGGTATAACCAGTCAAAATAATGTCTATTAACTTATTCTTATTAAATAATGAACTGTGTTATCATCTATTATAGTTTGTCCCTAACTTTAATAAAATAAATAAGAGTTTTTGATGTGGCGACGACACGTGGCAACGGTCGATATTAAAGTAAACATGATCAGTATAGTGTTGGCAGGAATAGTGCTGGTGATAGTAATGATAAGTTATTGTTACTTGAAAAATAAATTTAAAAAAGGTATAAAATCGTGGTTATGAAAAGTAGTTGCTAGTTCGATTGCCTTGCCCAGTATCAAGGTGGAAACAATGCAACATCCTAACGTCAATTCCCAGCCGCCTCCAAAATTTGTAGTTTCCTGATCAGTTAATCGCCGTTAAATAGAGTTAAATAGGTTCCCATAGTGAATAAGAATATATCATTATTATATATGTGTGTGTGTGTAATGTAATACTAGTGAAAGGAATGCTTGATTTTTATTCGGTGTCATCATGTCGGATGCTTGACGGGCCTCAAGGGGTGTTAATTAAATATAGCAGAGCAGGTCGGCATGATGACTACCCTTAGAGGCTATATAGATTGATATATCGCTGGCCCCGTAGAATAAAATGGTAACCGACATTGCAATAGTATTAGTGTTATGCCATATTTGAAGTTTACAAAGCCTCTCAAGAGCCTCAATACACACACTCAATTTTTTTCGTAATTTTTCCATGATTATTCAGAACAATAAAAGATAATATAATATTATTCATCATACTGTTTGAGGAGCTCATTAACGTGAATAAAATTACTACAAACTATTGCTATCTTGGTTCCATTAAAAAAAATATTGTAAAAGCTACAACAATTGTGTTCTCGTACAAGAAAACATCGCTATGTGTATGTATGTAATTGTAATGGCGAATACCATTTTATTCTCGCTAAAAAACTTCTAAGCTCATCGGCTAACATTACTTTAGTCAACAGTTTGTATTGACACTAAATGGTGCAATATCTTGCCATACTGTTCTAGCGCACATTTTTGTATACGTTTGAGAGTGATAACACTATACAATCTTCGTGCGAAACTCTGGCACGTGCCGATGTTTGTTTACGTAATTAGGATTTCGGAGATTATAAAAATATTGTGGTCGTGTTATCGTGTGTAGTGAGTGTGAAATTAGGTAGATAGATATCTTAATAATATTAAGTCGTCACAATATAAGATAAATTAGTAAAATAGGTACATACAGATGGGGTCAGTGTTTTGAATTTGATCCCACACGTAACAACCCTTTATGTTCGTCAAGTCCCCCGACTTCTGACGGTCTGTATCGTGTCGTGTATTTCTACTCTTGAAATTGTCTTTTCTTGCTAAAACCTCACAATTATTTAATATAATAATAATTATAATAATTCCGTGTGAGACTAACGTCACGGCGGTATCTCCTTTCTTCGTAATTGATGAAATCCTCCTGAAATTATAATTAGATGTTTGTTTCAATTAAGTAGTTCGCACGAAGGCAACCGGAGCGGTGCGGGGAGCGAGCGGGTCGCGTTGCGCCGTCCGTCGCCGGCCGCCACCCGCCGCAGCCGCTCGCCGGTGCGGCACGACGAATGTATGGCACCGCTCGCCGGTGCGGCACGACGAATGTATGGCACCGCTCGCTACCCGCGCCGCTTCCGCTAACTTCGTAACCGAGGCCTAATGGATGAACTTTCTTTCTCTCGTCGATCGATTTTGTGTCGGAGATTTTAAATTTTTTAATGTAACTAGAGAGAGATGAGTGATGTAAGAGTTGAGAGTATTGCTATTTTAATAAATGTTAGTTAAAATTAAATAATTATTTTCAGATCATTTATCACCTGTAACTACAACTAAGGAAAAAACAACAAAACGTCATCGTGAATATAGTTTACGAGGTAGGTACTTTAGTGTCTTTGTATTTGTTTAATTAAACACCCTTATTTACCCTACTCTATATTTTTCTCTTATCTCATATTAGAGTCAGGAAAACGATAAAGAAGTTGATGAAGACTTTTCTCCAGATGTATCCGAATATGTACCAAGAACAAACCGGTTAGCAAAACGAGATAATTATACTGACACTCCATCAAGTATTGGGGGCGACTCGGACTATATAAAAGCAGCCACTAATGATATTTCAAAAACGCCATCAACTATTTCAAATATTTCTTTCATTTTAAATACAGTTGAGTTTGTAGCATCACCTTCAATAATATACGATAACCGTCAACTCTCAAATTTTGATAAAGCTCATGACGATGACACCACTTGCAAGAGACTGGCATCATCTTCTTTAGGAGATTATAATGCTGAAACAATATATGGAAAAAGTACGAAAAAGTTAACTCGACGTTGCTTAAACTATACTATCCCTGCTGTTCCTGATGATGTCAACGCCAAGCACGTATCTTTTGACCAGGAATATGGTCAGGAACAATTTAATATTGTTTCTTCTATCACTGAACTGACCGTTAATAAATCATATATTGTTCCTGAAATCGGTATCTGTGAGTTGGATGACACTTTGAAACCTGAAAACTGTTCCACTAACGCTGACAGTACAATGTTACAACGTTCCCTGGTTAGTTACAAAAATATTTCTTCATGTTCAAACTTAGATAATAATATAAAAGATTTATTGCCATCCGACGAATATGAACTTAACGCTGTCAATAATCTTGTTGAAGATAACCAGGAAAGTGATAAAAACCTTGTCTCCGAAGAAGTGCCCATACAACTTGAAACTAGGACAAACATGTTACAAGTACGACGAAAATACTAACCAGAAAGCGGACTCGAAATGAAAGTGAAAGACAGGACCAGAAAAGTAAAAACTAAAGAATTTAGGAGAACCCTACACAGGATGCAGATCTAAAAAAGAGTTTAGTAAAAAGACTGTAAAAGCTGAATGTTACACACGCTGAAAAACTACACAAGCGCAAAGAGAGGCTTTATTGCAGCAATACTATGCAGTTGGAGATCATGAATTACAGTGGCAATACATCGCAAACTATACCATAGCCGAAGAGATAAAACGAGTATCTGTGGTGCGCAAGAATAATCGTACTCAAACGATTAAATACTTTTTCCGTATAGACGGGGAGAAGATGCAAGTATGTAAGACTTTTTTTATAAACACACTATGTATTTCACATCAGACAATATATACCGCATTGGAGAAGGTAAAATCAGATACAGGTTTAGTAGATCGCAGAGGGCAACATGATAACAGGTCACGTAAAATGCATGTAAGCACGGAGGAAAATATCATACAACATATCCAATTATTTCCTGTTGTCGAGTCGCATTATGTAAGGCAAGATTCCGAGAGACAATATCTGTCAGAGCTTCTTAATTTGAGTAAAATGTATCGTCTGTACCAAACTTGGTTTAAAGAGGGAAATTATGATTGCCCGATAGCTTCTAAACGACAATACGAGACCATCTTTAACACCAAATTTAATTATTCTTTTTATAAACCGAAAAAAGACCAATGCTCAACGTGCACTCTCTACAGAGAAGCTGATCCTGTTCGACAAGAGACTTTGAAAGATAAATATGACCAACACCAAAAGAACAAAGATAAAGTACGCCTAATTAAAAAAGAAGAAAAAGAAACCATTGATCCTTCACATACAACCATAGCGATATTTGACTTAGAGAAGGTCTTGAGTATTCCACAATGTCAAGTGGGAATATTCCATTATAAAAGAAAGTATAAAATTTATAATTTTACTGTTTATGATAGTAATAGACATAAAGGTCATTGCTATGTCTGGCACCACACAATCGCCAGAAGGGGAGCCATAGAAATAGGCAGTTGTCTGTTGCAATTTCTTTTAAGTGAAAAAGAAAGGGGTATTAAAAACATTTCTTTTCATTCAGATGGTGGGAGGGCAGAACAAAAACAGGTTTATCTTTGCCCTATACATTTTTGTCGCTCAGAAACTTCAAATAAACATCACACATAGATTTTTTGAAGCAGGTCATGGGCAAAGTGAAGGCGATTCTATGCACTCTAACATTGATCGTGAATTAAAACACAGAGTTGTATATACTTCCGAACAGATGTACGCAATAATAATGAATGCTAAAGTCAACGGTGAGAAGTATTACGTGAAGGAAATGTTACAAAGTGAGTTCTATGACCTTAAAGAATTAATTAAGAATAAGAACTGGTCCAGTGATGAAGCACGACATAAAATTATGTGGTCTAAAAAAGTAATGGAAGTAAGCGTTTTACATTCACAATCACAGACTACGCTTTAAATATGATTTTGATAATGAGTATTCTCAACTGAATGTAGAACAGCAACAAAGACCACCAGCCAAAAGCAAGCGAGGTATAAGGCAGATAAAACCTAACAAACCAAGTTCTAGCGCTGAATTTCAGTTGAAAGTCGCGTACACCAACCCATTGCCATTAAGCAAGGCTTTACACGACGATCTCATGAGTCTATGTAGATCAGAAGCAATCCCAATGTTCTACCATGCCTTCTCTGAAGCTTTAACTTATGACGGAACTAATACTGAAAGCCATACGCTTATTTAAAACGAAGATCAGGAAAAGTAATTTTTATTGGCCATTTTTATTAAGTTTACCTTTAGTACTTTAACATAAATAAAGTCTGATTACCATAACTTTATTTTATTTTCGTAACTAGAATAACACTCCTAAGGTTGATTAGTCTACAATGGACATCCCGTATGAACCAGAACAAAATGGTAAGTTACTTTATTTTTCCAAATTCAGCACATTCATACGATTGAATAGTATTGCAATAGGATATTATACTATTTAATATCTTTCTAAATAACGGGAATAAAATGGTAAGTGTACAATACAAAATCTCAATAACATTAGATATTTACTAACTTTTTTAATTGTAATTATATCAAATTTGAATAATGCAATTAAAGATTTATTAAATCAATAGAAAAGCTTTAAAAATTATCTTTACTTTGAGCCTTTATTGGATTGTCTACATCTAATATTAGTTAAGTTATAGACAAAAAACAGATGTTTATTTTTCCTGAAAAGTTAAGCTTTTGCGATTACCATTTTATTCGCTGGGGCCGGCGATATATACATGTCAAGACGGGACGCTTACGGTTCCCGCAAGTAGAATGTTAAGGTATAATTTTATAAAAGTTTAATGTACGAATATGTGTAACTAATATGTAATAGTAACAGTTCAATTGAAGATAACTATTTTTATGTATTTTATTGAAACAGTACATATTTTTGATGTGATTTAGTATTTTTGTTACTGTATGAAAAATGTATAAGTATTCTTTGCTTAGCCCACATAAGTAAAAGTCTTATGATATGTATGTAATTATTATTGTATTTGAAACAAGCCTTTGTAATGCTATTGCGACATTATGATTGTTTATAGTTAACTCGTAATTCTGTAACACTATATTGTAAACATTTTATAACTTTTAAAATTTGTAAACAATGTATTAATGTAACATTTATTTTGAATTTTGGTAAAATTCTAAAAAAAGGGGGGAATATTGTGGTGGTTAATGCTGACACGTAATTCCTAGAACTGTAACAAGAGATATATGTAAGTAATATTCCAACCGGAGTTCAGTCGTTGTAGGAACTTCGTTATCGATACTTGTGTTGTAATTCCTTAGTAAGAATAAATTATATTTTCAGTGACCTCCGGTATTATTTCTCTCCTGCACACATTACCTTACACGCAGTATATAGTGTGATAGCCCCAGATACCCCAAGTGGCATACCACACACAACAACATTAAATGCGGAAAGTGATACGATATTACGAGAAAGCAGTCATACATGCAAGCCTAATTTTTCTAAAAATAAAATCGCTCAGGCTATGGACACCTGTAAGAAACGTTGTCGTCTTGAATGAAAGTCAATTCCAAAAATTTAAGATAGTTGTATGGAAGGTTTAGCGAGTGATTCAGATTCCAGTAATAACGCGGAAGTGGCGCCATTTTCTTCAGTAAAGAATTCATTGTAAAAGATGTTTTTAATGTATCTAAATGCACATTTAAAACATGTGAAGAAGTAGAGATCCCGAAAATTTTAAAGAAAGATTTTTAACTGTACGAGGGAGAAGGAATTTTCATTTTTGGGAGCCCAGGTTGCCTTAATTTAATAAAACAAACCGACTTATTTTTAGCCGATGGTATCTTTAAAAGTGTGCTAAAACCATTTGAACAATTGTTTACAATTTTCATAGATATTGGTAGTACCACTGAGGTTACTGCTATAATACCTATATTTTTTTGCCTTTTATCAAATATTGTTTTGTTAAATATGTGTTCCGCATTTTAAAGGAACTTTAAAATGTTGATATACGTTTCTTTAAAAGTGATTGGGAAACTGCTATCATCAATTCAGTTACGTCTAATTATCCACAAGTTGGCGTGAAAGGATGCTTTTACCATTTCACGAAAGCTATTTGGAAGAATGGCGACAAAGTCGGTATGTTAGTTGATAAATCACACAAAAGGATTGAGAGACTTACATCCAATCTGGCACTGACGCCTGTAAAATTTATACCTGTAGCTTGTTTATATATTCTGAACGAAGCTACAGACAATAGTGTAACGCAAAAGTTTATTTCCTATTTTGAAAAACAATGGATGACTAAGATTTGCTCAGACATGTGGAGTTGCTCCAGTGAACGCCACAGAACAACTAATGCCTTATTATGCCTTATTATACTTACGTCGAACTACTTTGTTTCTCTTGGTACCCTAAAGGCACCAACAACCAAAAATAATGTATCGAACTGTACATGTTTGGAATATTCTAGAGTTAGACAATAAGGAACCGTAAAATGGGGTGAATAGGCACATTTCTAAACTTTATTTAGTATTTTCATATTCATTTTGGCTTGTTATGTGTCGCCAAATACGTTTATTATTTGAGATAGTACTGTTTTTACACCTACAAATAATTAAAAATAGTGTAATAATGTTCTGTTTTCTATTTAGACTGCACTTGGGTTGAATAGAAACGACATATGAGGTGAATAGAAAAAAATACTTATTTAATAATCAACTGAACTTATTCAATAATCAACTATTACACGTAATCCGTCAAATATACTGATTAAATATTACCCTCCATCAGATCATTCAAAATTTCTTTATCATTTTTATAGTATGATGATTGACGACGTGAAGAAATACTTTTTTGCAAGCCGCTTGTATTGGATTTTGGCAATGTGAGAGAAGCGTTTGGAGATATTTTTCTACATTTATTTATATTGACCTTATTTTTCATGTTATTTTCCTTAATAATTTCATCGCCAACGATATGTATTTTTTTGTTGTGTTCATCAAACTTGTTATCTATGACAAGTTCTTCTCCACATAACCAAACGTCTTCAAAAATAACAGGCATATCTTGTACATTATTTACTTCATAATTTGAATAACTTCATACAAATTCATTGTCCCTTGAATTTGTTTCGTTACGATCACCTTTTTCGTTTGCTTCTTGTATTACCGTCTTTTTCCCCTTTCCTTTATTCTTGCATTTTTTCATTACTTCTCCTTTTATGTCATCAATTTTTTCTCTTTGTTGTCTTCTTGATCATCACATTTTGGTGTAGTTGTGTGTAAGTTAATTTTATTTCTTTGGTTTTTGCAATCTTTCCTCTTCTGTTTCCATGTACTCTTCATTTAAAGTACAAACACTTCTTCCAGAATAATATCAAGTTTTCTTTTCCTTTTAGGTTCTGTTATATTTATTGTCCCGTATCTCATCTCCTTTAGAGTGTCAAGAACAGATTTATCCACAGCATCTTCATTTCTTTTTAAATCATATTTTTCTGGTAATCTACTTCAAACCTGATTTGGATCAATGGGATTTATTCCAGTCTTTCTAAAACCTGCTAGTACATTATCTTTGGAATTTATACTGAGGTCCTCCATTAATTTTTTTAAAAGTCTTGGAAAACATCCTTTCGGAACAGATGATTGGGTTTTCCCATCAGTCTTTTTTTATTTTAAGAGAATATTGCGCCATGCAATTTTCATTGGACGAAAAAATGCTACGTCTAATGGTTGAGTGAGATGAGTACTATTCGCGGGTAAAAAAACGAAGGAAATATTTTGTTCATGGCATAATCTTATCACGTCCAAGGAGAGATGCGATGATAGATTATCACCTATCAGACACTTTCTTCCTTCTTTACCTCTAAAATAAGGCAAAACAATCGTTTTTATCCAGTCTTCAAATAAATTTGCATCAAACCATCCGCTTGGCAAACGATTATATCTTACTTCTGGTGGTCCATTGTTAGTCCAAGTGTTATAAAGGTTTTGCGCTTTGTACACAACATAAGGTGGAAGTACCACCCCGTCAGCAGTTGCAGCCATCATTACTGAAATCGAGGCCTTGGAGTGGTTCATGACCCTCTCAGGGTATTTTGTTCCACGTTTTGTGATTATTTCTTTACGACCTGGGTCATCGGTGAGGTTAGTCTCGTCGTAATTAAGTATTTTAGTAACCTCTACATCTACCAGGGAAGTTTCTAATTTATTGAAGTAATCTTTAATAGAAGCTGGCGAAACTGCTGCTTTATTTTTATTATGTTTTGACAATTCCGCTGCGAGATTACATCTTTGTGCCTTTTAAAAAAACTCGTAACGAAATCAGGACCAGGCAAATTATCTTTGAACTTTAATATTGTCCTGCCTAATTTATCAAGGTAAGTCTTAATAAGAAATCTCTAATCCAAGGAGTCAAGTGGATATCCCCAGTCGGCGCACACGTTTATGTATTTTATTATGTATTCCTCTGTTTCTTTGGACAGGACTGTCTGTCCACCATGTTTTTTCGTAGTTCTTGTACACTAACTCTAAACAATATAGACTTATTAATGTTTTATTTTTCGGCTACTGCCTTCAGGGAGATTTTGTTAGTCTTATAATCAATTATTGCTTCTTCTATTACATTTTCATCATATTTTTTATATCGTCTACCTCTTGGGACGGGCTTGTGTACTCGCGGCATGTCGAAAACGAAAGTAACTGATTTTTTATTTTCATCTAAAATATTAAAACAAATCGAAATTGTACTTACTTCCACTTGCAGATGCTTCAAAAATAATTGCAGAACCGTCAAATCTACTTTTAAATACACAAAAACACGTTTTTCACATAAATTAAACCAAACTTTTGAAGACTTAGAACGAACATCAAAGAAGCGGGTACACTTAAACATTTATTTTCTGTTACCGTAAAACGGGGTGAATAGAAACAATCCGAACTTTCAAACCGACTTTAGTAATATAAAAAGTTTAGGGCAATAAAGCTGCTTTCATTGTGGGAGTCTTATGTTATTTTACAACCTAATTACAATTTTAATGGCAAATTATTATCGACTTAGGAGAAAAAGACTAAAAATTGGTCAATTTCTATTTGCCCGGAATACGGGGTCAATAGATACGACGTATGGGGTTAATAGAGAAAAGTGATAGGGTTGTCAAAATATTTTATGTTAATAATGTCATGTCGTCATTTCATTGTACTTGTTATAAAATAAGTAATTAGGTTCACGGATAATGAAATGAAAGAGTGTACATGGTATATTAGAATATTTTTTATTAAAATTTAAAAAGAATATAATCGCAACCAACAACAATGCTTAATAAATAATCAGTTCAAAAATAAGGTTAAACTCAGAATTCAGATCACATTAAATCAGGCTTAATTAATTTTTATTATGAAACGTAATTAAATTACATTACCTACTCAGTGTGAAACATAATAATCTTCTAACAATATAATCAACAAAATAGAATAATCAGTACAAAAATAATTTTAGCCTCAGTATTAAAACTACAAAACAATTAAGCTTAATTATTAAACGTATTAAAATTATATTACCAACCCAGTCTAAAACATAATAATCTTCTGACAATAATCAACAAAACAGTACATTAATCAGTTCAAAATAATTAGGGTGTCAAAATAATTAAGTACCCAAAATGAATAGGTAGGTAGGTACCTAATTATAAAAAAAATTGGGACGTAAACATAAAGTGTTCATTCTGTAAATATCTCGTATTACAAACTCACTTTTTTAATACGAATATTTTAATCAGTATCAGACATTAAATCGGATAATATTTCCTCATCATTTCTGTAATACTTTTGATGTTTTCTTTTCATTTTATTATCATATAATATTTTTGCTAATAGTTTAGGATCTGTAACTGAAATATCAGATATAATTTCAATTTTGTTATTGTTTTTTATTTCATTACTCGAAATCATGGCATCAGATTCATTTAAATTGATGTCGAAGTTTTATCATTTGGTTTATCAATTTTGCATACAACAATCAGATTATTCGAAAGTATTCTACACCTCTCCTACAAACTACCTGTAAAGAAATGGCAAATAAGGTCCGAAGTTGACAAAGCCGTTGTTTAATGAAAGAAAAACTATAATACACAAAGAATTCCGAGAGAAAACAGGCTTAATAGTAGAAGTACCCAAAGTCGGTTTTGGTATCACAAACGACGGAAATGCCAGTATACGATTTTTTGCTGATCCTCAAAAGGAAAGTGTAATCACACTTTCCTTTTGAGGATCACATAATTTTAAGACTCAAAATAATTTTGGAAGTCATTTCAAGCGGCCACAAAGTGGATTTAAAAAATTTCGAAGATTTTGTTTACAAACTGCAAAAAACTACATAGTTATATATCCATGGCATCCCATGACTCCAACTATGCACAAAATCCTTGTGGCCTATTGGAATGTTGACCGAAGAGGCCGCAGAAAACCGGAACAAACATTTCAAAATGTACAGAGAAATACCTTTGCATTAAAATTTTCAAGGGAGGAATGCAATCTTGACGTCTTGAATAGGCTTTTGTTAAGCTGTTATTAATTAGTTGGCTTCTTGACCTGTTTGTGTCTGTTTGTCTGTTACACACGATGTTTTGTTTGTTATTGGAAAACAAATAACATACTAAATGTTTATATTCATTGGGGAATAATTTGTAACTAGTCGGCCTAAATTGATGCTACTAACGAATCAGACGAAAAGGACAGCGAGGAAGATGATAATGATTATGATGAAAATAACGAAATATGTAACAATTCGAGTTCTTCGGATTAAGATTTTATGATGAGTGATACTACAAATTAATAAATAGTTAATAAGATGGGTAAAAATGTTATATTTCAATAAAGGCTAAAATGGACCTACTTATGCAAACAGGAACCAATCTACACACATGCCGAAATCGAGTTAAGTTCACAGAAAACTTTTAAAATGCACCTTCTATCGACCCTGTAAAAATCAAAAGGATCAGACAATTTTGACTGAACAAACATTTTCATGACAAGTTTACCAATCCACATAAAATCAGTTATTCAATTAACTAACAAGATCCATGCCATATGGTAACTGGAATATCTAAAAAATCTGATTTTCTTTTGTGATGTACCATACAGCGTGGTCCTTTGTAATATTTTATTTTTTATCAATCATATAGAACAGGGGTCGGCAACCGGCGGTTCGCGAGTCACATGCGGCTCTTTCGATGAAAAGTTGCGGCTCTCCAGTTCCATACGTAAAATTAATTATTTACTACCAAAACCCTTAAAACCGTGAAATCTATCTATAATTGAGTACTAAGATATATTATGACAGAGAAATACTTCTGTTGGCGTCTCACCCGCACCATCCTCGAGTTGTCAGTCAGTCGTCCTCGGACAGCTCAGACGACAGACGATACATTGCATATATATTAACATAACCGATAACAATTTTTGCGTGTATTCACTAGGATTTGGATATTTTTTGAAATGAAATGTGTTTATTTCAGCGCCATGCTAAGACATACATAATTACATATACATTCACTTGATATGACAATTATTATACACTGCAATACATTACACAATTTGCAAGTATGCATGCCCAGCACAACCCCCGAAAAGGGTCACCACCTCAGCATTTGCTAGACGGTGAACCGTACAGCGCTGATTTTCAGTAGGCAACCCGCCGACGTGGCTCACGGTAGGAACAGGAACTATAAAATATGTAAATAACAGTGAACAGATAGTTTAATGATACAACTATGCAGTTAAGCTTAAAATGCAAAACTGTATCTGTACGTATACCAAATTTGATCAAAATCGTTAGAGCCGTTTCCGGGATACCCAAAATATAAATACATACATAAATAAATACATACATACAAGAATTGCTCGTTTAAAGTAATAAGATATTTAAGCGTGCATTTTACGGCCTAACTGGTTTCTTAATACTGCGATGTGCGCGAAGTCAGTATGGTATTCCGAAATACCGCTCACCGAATAGGACGGTTGTCCGATAACACTCTACTCCGACGGTTAGTTGAACGAAAAAAAACTTGGCCGATGGAACGTTTCGCCGAAAATATTATTCATCGACGGTTGGTAGTCCGAATGAATCCTTCGTCGATGGAAAGGTTCGCCGAAAACACTCTTCAACGACGATTGATTAAACGAACGAATCTTTCGCCGATAGCATTCAGTTTACGCTAGCTATTATATTTTACAATTATGTGCAATGCAGCTAAACAATACTTGAGTCCCATGTTTTACTTTATCATAGATAAATACCGGGAGCTTCCGTATTAAGGATAAGTCCCTAAATGACGCATAATGCACTCATTAACAATGGTACTGAGATTAAACGAGTATTGACTAGATTTGCAATAGTTACATGTAACAACAAATATCTACTTTAGTACAGTCACCTCTAAAAATATGTATACACGGTAGGGTTCCAGAAACAAGTACCCGGGGTTAATTTCAAATTTTTGTTTACAAAATATATAGCCAAATGATGTAAACTCTTAATATTTCATAAAAATGTAACCATTACACACCTCATAAAATGTATCAAATAATGCTTGAAAAATATATCCACAATTAACGGGTCAATTGAATGGAAACATGCTATAATTCATATATATGTAAACACGTACTTTCAAAATAATATAAAATATACTTTCAGTGAAGTTATGTAGTCTGTAGTCTAAAATATGTAGTCGTCTTTCAAGCCATTAATATGTAAACGATTGTAAGTATACAAACTATTTGTCTAGATCGTATCTAATGATTTATGATTGACGTGATGTCAAATGTCATTCTTAATGTCTAGTTTAATTTATTCTCAATATATAATCTGCTATCATCTGCAGTTCACAACATTAATATTGACGAGATCGATTGTAACTTTATTTCAAAAAATATCTTATCATGTACCGCATAGACAGCCATACCAAGCATCGCATTGTATGTTTGAAGGAAGAGAACTTAGCCCTAAGTATAACAGAAATAGCGGAAACCTTAGGAATATCAGTAAGTTCTTTTTTCTTGGTTGTGTCCACTCTTGTCCTCTCGACCCCTAAAAAAAGATTTGTTTATCTGTTTCCTCTCAACCCTAAATATTGTCCACACTCGACCCCTAGGGGTCAAAACTGGATTTTGAGACTGATCAAGAGAGGCATTTGATTGATAATATTCGACAGGGAGCTTTTATTAGCACTTCTATTATTGCAACAAATTATGAAGTATCACCGTCTACAATTCGGCGCCGATTACACAGCAGTGGTATTCACCATAGACAGCCTGCTAGAAAGCCGATTCTAACAGAAAGGCATAAATTACAGCGATTGAACTTTGCCAATAGGTACTTGAATTATGATTTTAGCACTGTGTTATTTGTAATATATTTATGTTTACCCACATAAGAATTGTAATCTAAGTGACCTAATTATATATAAGCTAACACCTTATTGTAACCGGCCAGTTGGTAATATGCTCGCTATAAATCCATGTCTTCTCATTAGTTCCCTATCACAGACGTTTCACTGGCGACGAGGTTTAAAATATTATTTCGCTACTTGCAAATAAATAATTTGAAAATGTCGGTCGGTAAAATACGCGATTATGATGTGAAGTCAGGCAATTGGACTTTGTACGTGGAGCGGTTGCAGATGTACTTCAAGGTCAATAAGGTCAAGAAGGACATGTGGCTGGCTATGCTGATCACCGGTCCGGGTGATGAAACGTACGAGTTACACTAAGCACATTGTGTAGTCCAAGGAAACCGGCGGATATAACGTACGAAGAGGCCGTGACAATTTTGAAAAATCATCTACAACCGAAACCCGTTGTCATGGCGGAACGCTATCGATTCCGGCAAAGAAGACAAAAAAGACGACGAAAGTATAACGCAATATCTAACCGAGATAAAGAAGCTCTCAAAAACCTGCGAGTTTGGTGGGAATTTGGAGGAAAATCTAACGGACCAGTTCGTATGCGGAGTGAAGAGTGACGTCATCAGGAAAAGAAGAAGAAAGAAAGAAAGAAAATAAGTTTATTTCGTAGGACAAAGGCATACAACTTTCAACATTAAAATAAATAAAAATAAATACTACTAAATAAATACTAGGCTAAAAGACTGGTTTTCATACGACACTCAACTTGATCAAGCTAATGGTGACATTAGTGACAACTGACAGCTGACCTGACAAGTGACAACTTGTAGAGCGTCGTATGACGTGGCACGATGACATAGCATCGTGCCACGTTTAATAAATGTCTAGGTTAAAAATAATTTTACTTTATCTATTGTCTTGCATACATTAAAAGCATATGCGGTATTGACAAGGGTTGTACGCTTTGCCCCACAAAAAGGTAGACTCTCAGCATTTACTGCGATGGACGTGGCCCACCACAGTAATGATTTTCAGTGCCCACCGTAGTTGTCGACCTGACGCCGGCAGATGCAGATCATTGTAACAGTAATACTTTCAAGCAAAATTGGTATGTGTGTCATATTCTCTCTTTCGACGAAAAGATTGTTTGCGGAAGACTGTTTGACGTACTCAGGAGCAGTCAAATTAGCTTGTGGGTTGGAAGCTGCAGAGCGTGATGCGGCAGTCGTAGAACAAAAAGCGATCGCGGAGGCATCAGTAACAATAAACACGTGGCGGGCAAAACGTGGGCGCGGTCAGAGCGCGGACAATGAAAGAGCGGGCCACGGGCGAATGGCGCGGGGCGCTAGTAAAGGCGCCGGGTTGGCTGCACAGCGTGCGGCTGGCGCGGACATAGCAAGGAGGAATGCCGCTATAAGCATTTTGTTTGCAGCAAGTGCAAACAAGGTGGTCATTTGAGACGCGTGTGTCCTCGGGCGGAGGCGAACATTGGCAGAGGGAAGAGGCGCGGGACAAACCACGTGGACGCAACCTCGACCGAGCAGCCGAGGGCAAGAAGGGGAGACTCCAGTTTGGACGAGTTAGAGGAAGACCTACATCAATTGATGATAAAAATTTAAAAATGGAATTAGATACAGGCTCGGCAATTTCATGTATTAGTAAAAAAACATATGAAAAGTTTTTTTATCGTAGGCAGATTGAACCATTTAACTTGGTATTAAAATTTTATAATAGTAGTAATATTAGACCAGTAGGGGTGGGGTAATCAGACCGAAGGTTCAGTACAAAAATCTGGTGAAAAATTTAGAGCTGTTTGTGATTGACGGGGGTACAACTTCTTTGCTGGCAGGCAATGGTTAACAGAATTGGAAATTGACATACCTCCATTTCAACAAGCAACTAACCATAGCCATAATGTACATAAAATGTCTGATACTGTAAACTGTTTGTTGAACAGGTATAAAGAACTATTCAGCGGTGGATTGGCAACACTCCGTTTGCGAGAGGACGCTCGGCCGGTGTTTTGTCGGGCGCGGCCACTGCCTTACGCTCTGAGGGGTCCGGTCGACGCGGAGCTGGACGCTATGTTGCGCGCGGGCCTAGCTCGAATATGTCAATACTAAACAAAACGGTGCGGACGGCCTATCGAGATTACCGGTTCCTTGCAGTAGCGATGAGTCACTGCATGTCCCCGAGCAAACGTATTTACATACGAACGCATTGTTATTAGATTATACGAGGGGCCGTTCTTAAGTTCGCGGAATGGAGAACAAGGATAGTAAATAAAAATGAAATTTTATTTTTCTTTTTCAATATATTCACCTGCAACCCTAATACACTTCCCAGATCTATCAATTAGTTTGTTTATACCTTCATAAAAAAATATTGAATCTTTCTCCGAAAAATACGCTGAAATTGCTTCTTTCACTTCTTCATCGCTTTTAAATTTCTTCCCCCGAAGTTCTTTTTTCATTTTGGGGAACAAGTAATAATTGCTGGGCGCTAGGTCTGGACTATAGAGTGGATAATTTATAATATCAAAGCCTACTCTGTGCAGGGCAGCCAACGCAACGCGACTCTTGTGAACCGGCGCATTGTCATGCAGGAGCAACACACCTTTCGTAAATTTTCCTCTTCTTTTCTCTTTGATTGCTTCTTTGAGCTGTTCTAATATTGAAGCATAATATTCGCCCGTTATAGAGACACCTTTATCTTTGTAATCGATCAATAATATTCCTTCTGAATCCCAAAAGATGAGTTTTCCAGCTGATTGTGTTACCTTAAACTTCTTGGGCGGTGGTGTGCCTTTTTATGCCACTGCATGGAGTCTTGCTTAGACTCAGGTTCATAATGGTGAACCCAAGTTTCATCCCCAGTTACAATCCGGGCCAATACACCATCTTTATCCTCACTACAGAGATCCAAAAACGACGTGAACATTCGACGCGCTGTTGTTTTTGCGGCGGCGTGAGCATTCTTGGCACCCATCTTGCACCTTTGTCATGCAAAGATTATCATGCAGGATTTTAAAAATGGTCGTATCGGATACTTCAGACATTTCTGCGATTTGTTTCTTCATTAGCCGGGCATCTTCCAGTACAATTTTTTCTACTTTTTCAACAAGTTCCGGAGTAGTCACGTCAATAGGCCGACCTGGTCGGGGGTCGTCTTCAATCGACTCTCTGCCTTGTTTAAAAAGTCCATGCCACTTATAAATCATTGTTTTCCCACGGCAAGATTCCCCGTAAACCAATGACATCTCTTCCATAATGTTTTGAACAGACTTTCCTTGTTTAGTCAGGAACTTTATAACGGCGCGGTGTTCGATTTTCTCCATGTTTTCAGTTTTCTTCCCGATTGAGTTGCTTGATCAGCGATAGTTCAAAGACTAATGACCCAATTAAGATAAAACTTGGTATTTATACTAATATTGAGTCAGGGAACATGTTACGGCTAAAAATATCCCCACCACTAACTCCCATCCCCTCCATTCCGCGGACTTAAAAACGCACCCTCGTAATATCATTAAACAACAATCTATGGTAGACCCAATGTTAGGTAGGGTATTCAGTTATATTCGGGATATGTGGCCCATAGATAATGAGATTCGAGAATTACAGCCGTATTTTAACCGTCGTAGGGAACTGTACGAGGAGCTAGGATGTGTTATGTGGGGGCACAGGGTAGTTATTCCGGCAAGCTGTCGAGCTAGGGTATTACAGGAATTACATGAACCTCATATGGGTATAGTTAAGACGAAGGCGTCAGCTAGGAGTTATGTTTGGTGGCCGGGGCTCGTTGTAGCGATTGAGGCGACGTGCCGGGAGTGCGCAGTGTGCGCGGGGGAGGCGGATGCGCCACATCGGCACGCAGTCACGCCATGGCCCTGGCCTTCTAGACCGTGGACGAGAGTGCATATTGATTTTCTAGGCCCTATTTTCGGGAAAATATATTTAATTATGGTGGATGCAAGGACTAAATGGTTAGAGGTATTTCCTGTACATAGTACGGCGGCTAGTTCTACTATTGAAAAGCTCACGGAAGTTTTTAGTAAATGGGGATTACTTAGACAAATAGTTTCGGATAACGGACCCCCGGTCAGGAGTAAGGATATTTCAGACTTTTTGGCGAGTCATGGTGTAGAACAGGTTTTTTCTGCTCCGTACCACCCGGCATCGAACGGGGCCGCAGAAAATGCAGTGCGTACGGTTAAAAGAATTATAAAAAAAGCTTTTAAACATAAACAAAATATTATTTATTTTTGAATACCTTTCTTTTACATTATCGTAATACAGAACACTTTTCTACAGGGGGCGGGGTTGGCTTTGTACAAAAAGGCCTTGATCGCCTGGAACAGATCAAGCCCTGGCATGGCCTCCTGTCCGGAGGACGTGCACGGCGAATGGCCATGGGAGCGAGCGCAGGTCGTGTAGATCTCCATATCAAGTCTGAAGAGTTTTCCTTCCCGTGGTTGCCGCCTGTTTTTGATCTGGTTCCCTATGAAACAGAAGTAACTGGAACATCCAGTCGCACTCCCATATCCCACCTTACCCATCCTATTTTCCTTCCGCAAACCCTCTACGGGTAGTATGTTGTTGATACCTGCGGACTCATCATCAACTAAGACTGACGGTGAGGGGGGGGGGGGGAAGAGGCAACCACCCGCATGTTTGTGCCGTATGCGGGGACCCGTATGGGGGGAAGAAGGTGTCCTGTTAGTTGAGCTGAAAGGCAACACACTGCTTTGGAGGCTAGCCACCTTCAGTCAATCGGCTGCGACGACCCGTCAGAGGGCCGCCAGGCGAGAGCTCTTTCCTAGTGGAGGCAGACGACGGGCGGGACGACTGTGTCTTCCTGCCCAGCTCGGCCTGTTTTCCACTAGGGTAGGAGCTCTATATCTCTTCGTTACTTCTGACGCCCGCGTGCCTTTTGCCGCGACGTCCCCACTTGAGGGCTCCAAGGAGAATAGAAGGACGAAGAGACGAATCTTAAACACAACACTTATGAATACCAAAAATAACAAAAATTCTCCTTCTAGGAAACTATCCAAGGCTGCGCCCCGGGTGAATAACCCAGGTGGTGGGCCAAGCAAACAACCAGCAGCTTCTCGGGTGAATAACCCGAATGCAGCGTCATCCTCCAAAACGGCAGCTTCTCGGGTGGATAACCCGAATGCAGCGTCATCCTCCACAACGGCAGCTTCTCGGGTGGATAACCCGAATGCAGCGCCGCTATTCAAACTGGCAGCTTCTCGGGTGGTAAACCGGAATGCAGCATCGCCTTCCAAACCGGCAGCTTCTCGGGCAAACAACCCGAATGCAGCGCCATCCGAAACACCGGCAGTTCCTCAGGTGAACAACCAGAGTGAAATGCCAGGGTCGACCATGGACCTCTCATCTCTGAAGGCAGCAATGCCCATGCCCATAGGATCCAATCAGGATGAACCCTGCTGGAACCTTGTGGGCGTGAAGAAGAAGAGGGTTCCCAAAAAACAGACCCCGTCCAACCAGAACCATAAGACCAGAAGGGTGAAAACCCGGGCAAAGCAAAGCGAACGCGGCGTCTGGCAGGTGGTAGTAAGCAGCTTGAAGCTGCTGAAGGGACCGCAAGGCCCCACGATGTTCACGTCAGTGATGCGACAACCCATGGCAAAGGCAGTAGCCTAGCCGAGGGAAGAGCTCCTACGGGGACGCCACCGGCTGTCAAGAAGCCTGCTGCCGCGAATGCATCCCCACGGCAGGATCGACCTGGACGGGCTAAACAAGCTGGGAACGCTAACCAAGCGGGTAAAGCTACAGGCCGAATCAAACCCACCAAAAGGAATCGTCCAGACGATTCCTTTACTCCACCAGCCAGCGGTAAGCGCAAAAAAACCCCAGCTCACCACCAAAGGCTCCACTAGTTACTCCGACGCCTAGTCTAACGACTACTGCGTCGCCGTAATGTTGGAGCCGTACCACGACCTGACCAAAGAGCAGGCTGAAGCCGTGGAGGGTCGGCTGCAGGATGTGCTGGACGACGAGATCTTCGCGCCCGGTACATCCGGTGGCCAATTCGTTGCGCCCCAGTTCAGGGGGAAGGCCTTCCACAGTGAGGGCGTCCTCAAGGTGTGGTGCAATGATGACTATGCCCTTCGATGGTTTCACCAAGCCATGGCCAAGGTGCAAGCACCGCGACGGAACTAGACTGATCGTCAAACAACAGTCTGAGATTCCGAAGCGCATCAAGGCGGGACTCCTGGTGCCACAGGTAGGTCCCGAGGACACGTTGGACCGCATCCGTATGCGGCTGACGTGTCATAACAGACAATATAACGTGTCCAACTGGGCACTCTACCATGCCGAGCCCCAGGAAGAGAAGAAGAGTCTGTTCCTGGTACTCGGTATACCCGAAGAGGACGCGTCGAAACTCAGGGCTAGCGAGCGTAGAGTTTACTATAAATTCGGTAATCTCTACGTTCGATTCCTTGACGACTGCCCCCAACCGCAGCCGAACCTTGAGGCTAAGCCCCAGGAGACCCAGGCAGCAGCGCGAAAGGCGAAGGCCAACCTGGTCCCAGCAAGGGGTCAAGCGTCCGGACCAGCCCACCGAGGGAGAACTCGCCAGTAGAGAGTCTCTCTAAGGAGGTAGAGAGTCTCTCTAAGGAGGGTGAGAGCGATCTGGATGAGGATGTACTGGACAGTGAAGAAGGCGCTGCCAGCGCCCCCCATCCAAAACCTCATCGCTCTTCAGACCAACCTCCAGTAAGCCAGACTGCAACGGCTAACCTGCGCAGAATGCTGGAGGTCAATACCAAGACCGTAGCCCTAATCCAGTAGCCGTGGATTAGGAAGGGCAGGATCTGCGGCTTAAGCAACATCGGAGGTAAATTACTTCTTGACACTACTATTGATAACCCGCGTACATGTATTTTCGCACCGAAACATGCGAACACAACCTTAATGACCGAGTTCTGTTCTAGAGACCTAACTACCATCAGGCTCAGGGAACCTTCCTCAGGCATACCCGACGTGTTGCTGGCGTCGGCCTACTTGCCAGGCGTCAGACATCCCCACCCCTGAACCGGCTACGCTAGTAAGTAATTGCGAGCGGGAGGGACTGGAACTTATCATCGCAGCTGACACCAATGCACATCACGTGCTGTGGGGCAGCCAGATCAACAACAAACGAAGTGAGGAATTTGTTTCTTTCTTACTTACCACTAAGTTAAACGTAATCAATAACGGCTCAGAACCAACATTCGTTACATCGAGACCCCAAACAATTATAGATCTAACACTAGCCAGTGAGTACGCGTCATCATATATTTCGGATTGGCATGTTTCGGATGAGGCGTCGTGCTCGGATCACCGTTAGATCAAATTTGACCCAAAGATGACTCACACCGCCCGAACCCCGACGAAATCCTCGCAAGATGGATGAACGTAAGTATGAGCAAGTTACCGCGGATTGTTTGAAAAATATCGATCTGCCAAATGCTCACGGGACCACAGCGGATATTGATAACCATGTAGACAACCTTCCTACTACGTTGATCACTTGCTTCGAACAAACATGCCCACTTTCGACCCCCAGAACGGGACCACGCAGTAAACACTACTGGTGGGGACCGGAACTGGAGAAACTACGCCGTAAGGTTAGGAAGTTGTTTAATAAAGCAAAGAACTCTCGACTTGACCAACATTGGGAATACTAACTTTTAACTGTGTGTACCGCAAGCCTACTCATACCGATAGATACCTACACGCCACGTCTCATCATCATCCCCGACACCTGCAATCTGTTATGACTTCACTAAAGAACAGAGCATACGATCTTTGTGACCCTGAACATTTGGAGCGAGAGCTGGATCATGTTCAGGAGGTACTCAAAAGTAACGGATATCAGGTGAATGGAACACGGAAGCGACCGACAATGAGACGCAAGCATCCGGAGGTGAACAGACAACCAGCCTACATGCCATATGTCAAAGGAGTAACGGATAAGATCGGCTCCGTGTTAAAGAAATACTCCATTCCGACAGTGTACACACCAGGCATAAAAGTTCAAAACATCGTGGGCACACTAAAGGATGTCTTGCCTTTACAAACTCCAGGTGTTTACAAAATAAACTGCAGCTGCGGTAGTTCCTACATAGGCCAAACAAAGCGGACTATTGCTGAAAGGGTCAAAGAACACATCGCTGCTGCTGTGAAGAACCGACAGATTAGCAAATCAGCGATTGCAGAACATGCACTCGAAGCGGGCACCAATCACTGGATTGAGTTTCACCGTACGCAAGTCCTCTCCACGGAACGTCACTTTTACTCAAGAGTTGTACGTGAAGCGATTGAAATTAAAAAACACAAAACTTTCAATCGGGAAGATGGTTTCAAATTATCAACAGCGTGGAATCCAGTGATAAAAAACATGCCACCTCGCTTTTATGCGTAGTCGGGTGAACACCAGAATAGGGGCACATCGGTTTGCTTAGAGAATAGGGACACTGTTAGTATAGTATGTGACGGTACATGGCGAAATCAAAATATTAAAAATATCGAAAATGTGCGGGAGGATGAAGAACCTTCTACCTCACGATCTCGACGACGGAGGGCGTGCACCGCTGAGCCAGTCAGCCTGTGACCACGGCCAGTGCAACCTGGTCGAAACGTCAGGCAATTCAGAGGTATGTAATACCTTTTCGTGATCGCGTTAATTCCCGTATAAGTACATAATTACAACATTGGGAAGCATTTAAGCAGGCCCGACATCACTACAAGAAGCGGATCAGAGCCAAGAAAACTGAATGCTGGAGAAGCTTCTGTACATTTGTACAGAAGCTAACATTGATAACAACAATCAGGCTAACAGAGTCAAGAACATTATGAGCTGCGAAAGAGGTCACAGCCTTGGCTTCTTGAAAAAACCTGATGGGACGTTTACAAAAACAGATTCAGAGACCTCAGAACTGTTAATGACAACCCACTTCCCAGGATGCCGAATATCAAATGAGAAGGACACATGGGAAGACAGTGGAGAAAATACACCAGGTGATTCAGACTGGACCACCGCCCGAAAAATCGTGAATCATGAAAAATTAAATTCGGCGATCAACAGCTTCCTTCCATACAAAGCGGCAGGACTGGACGGTATTTTCCCAGGCCTGCTAAGATGGTGCGATGGGTCTTTAATAGATCACCTCCAGATCATCTACGTAAGCTGCGTGGCTTACCGCTACATCCCCTTGAAATGAAGAGAAGTCAGAGTAATCTTCATCCCTAAACCCGGCAAAGAAGATTACACACAACCGAAATCATTTAGACCCATCAGTCTCAAATCATTCTTACTTAAAGCGCTGGAGAGACTAATAGACAGGGAAATAAGGAGCACTGCACTAGTCAGCTACCCCTTGAACCCCAACCAACACGCTTATTCGATGGGCAAATCAACAGAATCTGCCTTACATCGAGTCGTTTCATATATAGAGGGCAATCTAAACAGCAAAATATCAACCCTAGGATCCTTCATCGAAGGTGCCTTTGACAAAACCAGCTTCACCAGCATAAGCCAGGCTCTGTCAAGACATGGGGTCGACTCTACAATTGCGGGTGGATCGACAGCATGCTTAGATACAGAGCTATACAATTTACTGTGAATAACACATCGAGAGGGGTGGTGGCCAGAGGATGTCCGCAAGGTGGAGTCCTCTCACCTCTCCTATGGAACATTGTGGTCGATGAGCTCATTACCCAGCTCAATGACCGCAAGTTCTTTACAGTGGGCTATGCGGACGACCTGACCATCCTCATCAGCGGCCGCTTTGAGAGTGTGGTATGCGACCAAATGAGGTCTGCATTGAAGGTCGTAGAACAGTGGTGTGAAAAACACAACTTAACAGTGAACCCGACGAAGACGGAGTTAATTATGTTCACAAATAAACGTAGTTTAGGAGAACTGAGACTACCTAAACTATTTGACACCCGTCTAGCCCTTACCAAGGAGGTCAAGTATCTAGGAGTGATACTGGACAGTAAACTCCTATGGAACAGGCACCTGGACGCAAAAATAAATAAGGCCTGCATTATTTTCTGCCAATGCAAGCGACTCCTCGGCAGAAGCTGGGGATTATCACCGAAAAATCACACTATGGCTGTACAAAACGGTTATACGGCCAATCATCACATACGGTGCTATTGCCTGGTGGCATAGAACGGAACTAAGCACTGTCAGAAACAAACTGCAGTAATTCCAGAGACTAGCATGTACTGCCGTCACTAATTGCATGCGCACAACTCCCACAACCGCCCTAGAGGTGGCTCTTGATCTAGCCCCACTAGACCTGTATATACAACAGGAGGCAGCTGTGGCAGCCATCAGACTTAAACTCTTAGGTCTCTGGTATAACCGAGAGCGTCCAAATATCAAATTATGGAATCAATTAGTGGAATATCAACCACTAATCGCTGCCCCATGCGACAGGATCCCGAAACAACACATCTTCAAGAGGAAGTATCAAATACAACTATTTGAAAACGACCGAGATCAATCTGGCATACATGAAGTGCGAATCTATACGGACGGTTCCAAGATGGGGTCAGGGACTGGAGTCGGAGTTTTCTCACAAGACCTAAATATATATATATATATATCACTGGCGCTTGGTCAACACAGCTCCATATTTCAATGCGAGTGTGTTGCAATAACTTACGCCGCGACTGCGGTCATGTCAAAAGGCATAAAGGAGTACAACATCCGTATATTGTCAGACAGTATGGCCGTTTTAAGGGCCCTGGAGGGCAACACCATGAACTTCGGTCTCATTTATGAATGCCACCAGACGCTAGAGCGATTAGCCTCTGCGAACGGGGTAATTCTGCAATGGATCAAAGGGCATAGTAATTCATTCGGGAACGACACCGCCGATGAGCTGGCAAGAAAGGGATCTGTAACGTCAGTGGCAGGCCCAACTACACTACAGCCACTTCCCTTCAATCAACTTCGCTCATGGGTAAGGCAACGGACTCGTAAAGCGCATAACTGTCGTTGGGCCAACACGCCGGGCTGCAGGCAGTCTAAACTGGTGCTGACGGAGGTCTCACCACGTTTAACTTTGCAGACTGCTCAGTCTTAACCGACTCGACATCAGAATAGTTGTAGGAACAATTACGGGCCACTTAGCTCTATACCGGCACCTATTCACCATCAGTGCGACACACAGTGCTCTATGCAGAGGATGTCTCAAAGCGGAGGAAACGGCCGCCCACGTTATCCTGGAGTGCGAGGGAGTGGCCACACAACGGGCAAGTATTCTCGCGGGTGCGAGATCGCTCCTAGAAGCCTGTGAACGCCCCAGGAGGCTTTTGTGCTTCTGGAATGAGCTAGGCTGGCTCAACTAGTCAGCCTATCTGAACGCATAATGGACCGTCTGTGAGTCTAAATGCGGAAACAGAGCCCTACACCAATACCAGGGGAGCGTCCAGCAACGTTAATGCTAGGTAGGAGTTTACGTACAAAATTAGATGCATTAAGGCCAAACAGAGAAAATAAAGTTAGAAAGTAAGAACGGCTGTCAAACGTTCTTTAGTGATAGGGGAGGAAATTTGGATGAGGGAATATAGGGGAAATGAAAAATGATGTCCGGGGCAGGTAGTGGATAAAATGGGTACTACGGATTATAAAGTTATGGATTTGGCAGGCAAGGAAGCTCATAGGCATATTGACCAGTTAAGACAGCGATCGCGAAGCTCTTTGATTTGTCCGACAAGCACATCAGAACGGGGTTCTCTTGAGGCGGAACGTTCCGAAAAATACGATGTGGTGCCTGCGTCAGTCACCGTTGAGACACTGAGCCCTCGGAGCGTGAGGGAGTTAAGTCTACTTCTGGTTCAGCTCCTCTTACTAAAGTTTCCAGTCCCGAGGAGTGTGTAATACTTCCCCAATCTGAGGATCCCTTTCCAGAAGTAGCCCGCCACCGTCCTATACGGGCATGTCGCTTAAAAAGACCACCCAAATATTGTGAACCTAATTAAGAAGTAGTTTTAAGTAGCCTAAGTAAAGAGCACGCAATGATTGTGTAGATATTAACTTTGTTAAGTTAAGATTAAGTATTAAGATATGATGTGCCTTAGGAATAGTAATTATGTTTACATTATTTCATATTCTTCCAATGATAGGATATGTATTATTTAAGGTGGAGGGTTGTAATATATTTATGTTTACCCACATAAGAATTGTAATCTAAGTGACCTAATTATATATAAGCTAACACCTTATTGTAACCGGCCAGTTGGTAATATACGCTCGCTATAAATCCTGTCTTCAGTCTCCAGTCTTCTCATTAGTTCCCTATCACAGACGTTTCTTTATTCTTAGATGAAAAAGTGTTTTGTACATCTCAAGACGGAAGAGTCTCATTATGGCAACCCAATAACACACGATATTTGCAAAACAACGTTTTACCTAACCGCAGAAGCGGTAGGTTATCGCTTAATTTTTGGGGATGGATGTCCTGGAGTGGTCCTGGTGAACTCATTGAAGTAACCACACGTTTAAACAGTCTGCATTATCGGGATATTTTATCGGAAGTTCTTATTCCAACGGCCAATGCAGCCTTCGGGGGTAACAGGCCCATAACATTTGTTCAAGATGGTGCTTCTGTACACAATTCAAGACTAGTGAAAAGATGGATTGATAATGAAGATAATTTAGAATTAATTAAACTACCACCCAAAAGCCCTGATTTGAACCAGATAGAGAATCTGTGGGGCTTAATGGTTCAGGAGTGGAGTGGAGTCCACTAGAGCCAGAAATATTAATAATTAAAGAGATCACGTTTTTGAGCTGTGGGATTCCTTTAGAGGTTCTTCAATATGCTCGAATATGGTTTCTTCTATGCCAGAACGATTACAGGATGCAATTAATAATAACGGTGGATATACAAGGTTTTAATTCAATTTATTTGTTTATTTATACATTAATAATAGAAATTTAAGTTTTACTGATCAAGCTAAGTTTGTTTTATGTTTGTAATGTTTTCAGTGAGCGATGTTAGCTAAGTTAGATTTAAATACAAAATATAGTATTAATTAATAATATCATGTTTTATTTCACTGTGGTGGTTTCACTGTGGTGGTGGAGGAGGGACACCCCTTGGAGAATCACGGGCAAAAGTTTTTGCTGAATTTAGTACAGTATTCTTCCGTAGCATAAATAAATATTTTTGTATCCTTTCACATTTTATGATTGTTTACATACTAATGGCTTGAAAGACGACTACATATTTTAGACTACAGACTACATAACTTCACTGAAAGTATATTTTATATTATTTAGAAAGTACGTGTTTACATATATTTGAATTATAGCATGTTTCCATTCAAATGATCCGTTAATTGTGGATATATTTTTCAAGCATTATTTGATACATTTTATGAGGTGTAATGGTTACATTTTTATGAAATATTAAGAGTTTACATCATTTGGCTGTATATTTCGTAGACAAAAATTTGAAGTTAACCCCGGTTACTTGTTTCTGGAACCCTACCGTGTATACATATTTATAGAGGTGACTGTACAGTGGTATTATTTATTTATTATTTCTGGGTAAGTAATGAATAAACTTGCAATAGGTAGTTACATGTAACATAACAACAAATATCTATGGTAGTATTTATTTATTTTATGTGGGTAGTTGCGAAATATGTGACGACAGACCTCGTCACATGAAATCTCGCTCGTGTTTTGTTTAATTAAAAATGAATACGTGCAATTTAGTAAAATCTAAACGTGGAGGACATGTGCTAGTAGTGAATGGATTTAAATAAAAAACGTGATAACAAGTATTATTGGCGGTGTACAAGAAAACAAATAAGTGGTTGTGGTGTAAGTGTAACAACTTTATTTAATTGTTATGAACATACATTTGTAAGTCAAAATTGTGATTATGCACATTTACCAGAGCCTGAAAAAAATTATTAATATGAATTTTAAAAACAAATTGAGAACTAGTGCGAAGGAATCTGTGGACAGTCCGTCACAAATTGTAAATCGTTGTTTAAAAGACGTGGCTACCACAAGTGCGCCTCAGTTGCCCAATAAACCAGCTTGCCGAATGATTGTGCAACGTGTTAGAAATAAAGGACTTCTTAAGATACCGCAAACAATCGACGAATTTCATGTACCACAATATCTCGCTAAAAGTAACGGAAAGCAATTTTTGCTTGGTCAATATACATGTAACAATGAAAGTGTTGTCATCTTTGGTACTGTACTAAAGCTAATGTTAAGTGTATGATTAATGCACAATGCTGGATCATAGACGGGACATTTTCGAGTTATCCAACTCCGTTCTGTCAATTTTTTTCTATTCATGATTTAGTGGGCACTGCAGGAGGCACAAATAAATTTCTACCTATGGTATACACACTACTGTCACATAAGACTGAAAGCTGTTATTTTATATTTTTGGAGATTTTGAAAAGATATGCGATCAATACATTAAAAACTCATTTGTCACCAGCTAATATATTAACCGATTTTGAAGTAGCAGTAATCAATACAGTCAAACGACAGTTTCCAGAATGCGCCCACAGGCTCTGCTTATTCACTTTGACCCAAAGTATTTGGCGTCATGTCCAATCAGCGGGTTTCGCTAGGCGATATGCTGAAGATTTCACATTTGCGCACAAAATTAGACACTTAGTTGCCCTCACTTTTCTTGAGCCCGCTGAGATATCCGAAGCCTTCGAAGTCATCCAACATAAAATATTGCCGACAGAAGCAGCTGAAATTGCCCACTGGTTAAAGAAATATTATGTAAATGGATCATATAAATATAAAGAACTAACACTGTTTTGATAGTAAAAAGAAATCAGGCATTATTTCCACCAGCTATGTGGTCAGTTTACGATCGCACACTTTCTGGTCCATGGACACAAAATGCATTAGAATCGTGGCATGAACGCTGGAACACGCTTCTCCATAAAAAAAAAATGGAACAATTATAAAATACGACCAAAACCTTGTTGACAGGCACAATGTCCAGGAGGTGCGTATATTCACCGACGGCAGCAAGCTGGCGGGAAAGGTCGGAGCTGCACTTTCTCTATGGAACGGTGAGGCCGAGATTCAGACCCGAAAGTTTTGTCTGTCCGCGTACTGCACAGTCTACCAGGCGAAACTCCTAGCCATGTGAGCGAGGTCACCATGGTAATCCTCAAAGCGGGAGAAAGGAGCTATGGGATATACAGTGACTGGAGGGCAGCGCTCGTGACGATAGCGAACCATGGCACCTTACACCCAACCTCTCGCAGTAGAAGCGCGGGAGAACCTGCGGAAAGCCTTCTCACAGGGCAAAATGTCTCTTGGTTCTGGGTCAAGGCACATGCAGGCCTTCATGGCAATGAAAAAGCGGACGAACTAGCCAAGGAAGAAGCACTGTATTCCAAGAAAAAATCTCATTATCACCGGTGTCTACTATCATTCATGAGGAGGCAGATACGTACTTTATCAGTATCAAAATGGGACGAAAGATCTAGAGTCCACGTCTACAGCAAAATTGTTTTTGCCAAATGCGTCCGACGCTTATAGCATCGTCAGAAAAATTCAGCTGGCAGGTCTGCTCACACAGATCCTCACGGGGCATGGCAGGTTCGCCCAGTACCTGAACCGTTTCAAGTGCTATCCCTGCACTCTGCCATGTCATGCATCTGTGATCCGATAAAGCAGGAGACAGTCCCTCACTTACTAGTAGTGTTCATCCAATATTTGATAAGAATCGCTATGAACTACAGCAAAAAATATTGTAAAAATGACTACAATATATTAATCTTACAGATAAAAACGGGCCCCGTAGACACAACCTTCATGGAGACCAAGCGAGCACGGCTTGTTGAAAAGGTAAGAGAAGGTACAGAGGGCGCAAAAGGATAAATCCAACTCTAAGTACGTGCCTACGTATCATTAGTTTAGTCGTAAATATACGTTTGATGCTGAATAAACGAAACGTAACATGATTTAATTTATTTTTGTTGGGAATACTGTTTAGCTGTCAGTTGAAACTTACAATTTAAAGTGGTGGCTTTGCTCTGTGTGAGAATCAAATAAACTTTTGTTTAAATGAGTGTTTCTTTGTGATTAATGGCAAAGATTGTTGCAACTTTTCTGTTACAGTGGTATTTAGGTAAGTATTTTCATGAAAAATACTTGTTGCAATTTTCCTTGTGTGATATCGGTGGCCATTTGTAAAAACCGTATGACTTGTTTACTAACCTCAAAATTTTGTATTTTGCATTGCATTTTATGATAAGTTTACACTTCCGTGGACAAACTTCTCTGTGGACACTATGTCCACCTAAGGGTAAAGGTCCACGGAAGTGATCTTTATTAAGTTATTTGTTTGAAATAAATTTTATGCTAACACTTGAAAGCACATGTTTCTTGGCGTTTTTAGTACCTAACTATTTGAATGTTTTATTAGTTTTTTGCTGTGGTGCATGATTGCAATGTAAATTGCGTGCTGCTATGCCCTGCTTGATTTATATGCATGAAGCGGTGTGTATATGTGGGATTTTACCATATTTCAGGTAGAAATGCCGCGAACATCTAGATCCAAGCTCCAGTTAAGCGATGAAGAAAAAAAGATTAGGCGACATGAGCAAAAAAAGATGAGTATGCGCCGATCACGCCAAAAACTAAACGAGACGGAAAAGGAAGAAATACGTAAGCAGGATAGAGAAAGATACCACAGGAAGAAAGAAAGGGGTGACATTAAAATTATTGACCATTATACTCCGCGAAGACAGCGCCAAATAAAAATGTGGCGTGAAAAATCCAAGAGACGAGATATGTTAAAAATGCATTTCTTATGGAAAATAATACTCCGCCGTCGAGTCCTTTTTCATCATTTTCACGCGTTGAAGTTGGGAGGAGCAATTGCTGCTCGCAATAAGAAAAAATTGAAGGATGAAAATGAAGGTTTGAAATCAAAAGTTTTAAATACAGAATGCGTTTTAGAAGACTGAAAGAAAAAAACGTAAAGTGGGTAATAATGATGATGCTAGCAAAAAAACATTAAAGAGAGACGAGGGAAGGAAGGAGGAAGGCTGTGCATGATTTTTAATACAAGATGAGTATAGCAGGCTGACCGCTGGTAAAAACGAAACTATTACAGCAAACGCCAGATACGTTTACTGAATGACACTCTTTTAAATTTACATACTGTTTTCCAAAATCAAACTGGGATGAAAATTTCTTATCAAACCTTTCGAAGATACCGTCCGTTTTGGGTTCTGTTTCCGAAAGCTTCTACGAGAAACACATACCTGTGTGCATTACATGAGAATAGTGACAATGTGGTACGATCACTACAAAAGGCACAAATTATATCCTATGGGTCTGCTTCTGATGTTTCTAAGGCGATTTGCTGCAGCAATAATGCACTTAATCGTAATTGTTTAGAGCGAAAATGCAAGCACTGCCAAAATAAAAATATAACATTTAATGATTTTAATGAAAACGATCTTATTACATACGATAGATGGGTTATTAAAAATGTTGGCGTAATAATTAAAGGAAAGGAGAAACAATGTATGAAATGTATTAAAGAGACAGTAAAAACTACAAAGATTTCTATTGTACGATTGTTTAACTCAAACTTACCAGTGTATATCCAAAGTATTAAACAACAATTATCTCCTTCAGAAGGTTTGTTACATATCGATTTCTCGGAAAACTATAACTGTAAATACAGTACAGAAGTACAATCTGCTCAGTTTGGTGGATCGAAGCCCCAGTTGTCCCTACACACATATGTATACTACAATAATAACTTGCAGTTTCCAGATACTGGTTTTAAAACAACATCAATGTGCACTATCTCGGAAAATTTGCGACATGATCCGGTAATGATATGTGCACATCTTAGACCTATTTTACATAGAATAAGGGAAATAAGTCCCAATTTGATAGAATTGCATATATTAAGTGACGGTCCAACCACAGTTCGACAGTTGAGGGCTATATCGAATTCTCCTCCAAGTTCTGTGTCTAACGTCGGTGCCTTATCCTCAAGAAGTGTAGCTTCATCTCAATCAGACAGTCACTTTTAGGTCTGATTTAATAACACTAGAAAGATATTTTTTTCAAAGTGTGCCTGCTCCTCCTAAGAAAAGATTAAGAATATTTTCTGGTTCTGACGAGTCTGACATTTTTCCTATGCAATCAACAAAAAAAGAATAATCATCCCATTTTCGGACAGTGATAATGAAGATTATCATATATTTTTGATAATTTTATGCCTCATGTCAACGGAAGAGATATCTCTTCCGTGGATAATTTGTTTTTATTTTTTTAAACTGAGATTATTGTATGATTTTTTTTGTTTTTAATGTTAAGCAATAATGTACACTCTAAGTATTATCATGTGTAAGTTTACAGAGTTTTGATATGTCTGTTACGTTAAGACCTAACTTTATCTTTTCTGTTGATTTTTATGCCTTTTGAGTGGACACTGAAAAATGAAAATGTGACCTATTTTCTTTAAATCAACGTTTTGATCTCAAAATTTAATCATAATATGATCCTTTTGTTACATTTTATAATAAAAGTTGACTTTAGTACATAAAGGCATTTTTTTTATTTCCAAGTTTTATGAACCGCATTTGTTTATCACCCATCTATACGAATATTATAAAGAGTTTGTTGGTTTGGTTGAACGCGCTAATCTCAGGAAATAGTCGTTCGAATTGAAAAATTACTTTTTATTGTTGGATAGCCCATTTATAGAGGAAGGCTATAAGCTATATAATATCACGCTACGACTAAAAGGAGCGGGTAAAATTTACAAACGCAGACGAAATTGCGCGGGTCAGCTAGTTCTAATTTAATCCTAAAATAACTGAAAAATAGAACAATCCATGATTTTAAAATAGATGATATGGCATACGTTGAAAATGGTCCCAAATTAAATAGACGAAAATTCGATGAGTGAAGGATTGGTCCATTTAAAATCGAAGATAAACTATCACAATCAATATACAAAATTAATACAGGACATAAAAAGATAGAGTTAAATCTATTCCATATTACAAAACTATACCTGTCCCGATCCCAGAAGAAAATGAAGATTAGACAGAAGAATAAGGTGTTGGCAGAAGCTAAAATCTGCAGAGAAATTTTCTAATCCTAGGGGGGGAGAAGTAAAGTAATACCTGTATGTACGTAGGATTTAGACAACACATCATTGATGTGTTGTCTCAGTTGGCTTGATAGATGGCGCCAGCTACTAAAGTTTTTTTTGATTATTGTTTTTACATGATATTGTCGAAAGTTTACGCGAATGTTACACATTGAATTAAAACTATTTTTAAAGGATTCTATCGCGATTTATTTGTTGTTTTTTTAATACAAACCAACCAAGAGAAGCAATGGCACCCGCGTCAAAGAACACATTGCTGACATAAAACACCAACGCTCGATGAAGTCTGCTGTGTGTGAACACGTGCAACAAGGGACCAACCATTACCTGCGTTTCGATAAACCACAGGTACTCGCGAAAGAACACCGATTCCTACCAAGGATGCTCCGTGAGGCTATTAAAATTAAAAAACACCCTAATTTTAATAGAGAAGATGGTTGGAACGTACCACCAGCTTGGGATCCGGTTATTCACTTACTCAAACCCAAGAAAATACAAAACACAGCAAGGCTTCAAGACACTTTGAGCTCATTCTGCGTAAATAGTAACACCAACAATCAACAAACTTCGGGTACTTTGAGATAACTTTGCACTTCGATACATGAGACGACCACCATCTTAGTCTACCCGTGACCATGGCTGCTGAAAAGCAACTGAAACGTCGGGACCAGTGTAAATAGTAAAATTACACCAAATAAATCGCGATAGAATCCGTTAAAAATAGTTTTATTTCAATATTGTTTTTACTTTATGTAGCTGCGATTTGAGTGATCGAAATATTAGAAAAATGATTTTTATTATTATTATTTGTGTTATTGTCTGTTTCTAACAGATCCACAAATAAACTTTAAATGTCGTTTCTTTGTTTTACAGGTAATGTTTGTAATATTACGATAATGTAATTAGGTAATTAATGTGAAGTTTAGAATAAAAGATCTTTGTTTTACAGAGTAACACATGGTTTAATTTGTCATCATAAACTGAAAGGATAAAAATTATACGAAGTGTTATATAAATATTATAAAATACAATGACATCAGTATATTTTATAACTTTGCCAACATTAAAAGACAGGAAATTAAGTTAACTTTTTCTTTAGGGTTTATCCATTAATAACGTGAGGCTCGAAAGGGGGGAGGTTCGGAAAAAATCACCAATCAATCACAAAGAATTACAAAGGGTGAGGAGAGTGTATTGAAATATCACGCGTATTTATTTTTCCGTATAATACGCTATTATATCAGTATTTAAATATAATAATCTAAAAATATTTTGTTTATATTAACCTAAAAAATTACACGTGATTTTGGCTAGAGGGGATGGGGTTAGTCTAAAACCTCACCACGTATCACCAGGATGGAGAGGTTAAAGTGTCTCAAAAACCATCACGTGATTAATGGACAACCCCTTACGAACCATAGTATAAATATAATTTAAAATAAAAATGAACTTACCCTAGCCGGTTCCAGTAGTTATTTAGAATCACTTGGGAGATGAATAATTATGTTATAAATATACGTTAGTCTAGAAACGCTGCAGGTGCAAACACTGTTCGTAGTGAAGGCCCAAAGTCTAAAAGGACTGATCTATCGAGCCACGGTGATTAATGTAGTGTGACGACGTAATCACGGTGACATTATCTGTCCAGTATTGTCACTCGGCGCTGTCCTTGAAATAATTACTAACAGTCGCGCGGTACGTAAACACGAAAAGGCTGCCTACAGTATTTTAATTTCATCTACCTACTTGAGTTTCTTTCTAGTTTTGTGATTGTAAATAGTATAATATATATATTTTTATAAAAAAAATGAAATTTATTGTGAATGAAATAGGAAGTGTTCAGTAAAAATACATGTTGTGTTTTTTATTAGTAGATTTAATAAAAAAAACCATCCTTAATTTAAGACTGAAAAATATTTGCGCCTCGACTGAGACGTATGAAAAGCTTTATTGTTAAATTTAATAGTATAAAAAATATATTGCCATATTAAGTAAGTACTTGTACTAGGTATGACTCGCTTTCCGACCGTTTGTATGAAGATAGAATACTGTATAGATAATATTACCGAGACGTTATGTCCGTATATGTATTTAATTAATAATGCTCAAGTTAGATAGAACGCCACCAAATTCTTACTTTTGAATGTTTTTCTCTTTTACAAACGAGCCCGGCCCACGAGTCGTCGGCGATAGGCTTTGAAAGATATATCTTTGAATACCTGGTTGGCATGTCTCTCGTAGCGTCGGGGCTCCTAGCATTGGTTGCATCTCCGCCCCCACCTACACCTACACACACACACATCTGTATATTTATAATTAGGTTAAAAATAAAAAGTAGGTAATAACATATCTAAATGTATACATAAGGTACACTGGAAGTTCTGCGCTCCTGGCCGCTCCGGTATGACCCTTGACTGGCAAATGAGAGGTCCTAAGTTCAAACCCAAGTATTTCTTCTGACTTTTTGTAAGTTATATTATTTTTTTTTTGTTATATGAGTGTATTATTTAAAAAAAAACCTTAAAAAAAGAGAAACCAAACAATCATTTTTAGTTTTTTCGATTCTTTATTCGTCCTCATTTAAATATATAATTATCTAGAAACTGGGCTGGGGGATTTATATTACATTGAAACCATACATAATATACTATATAGGAAACCAAGAACCAAACAATGGTCATAACATGGGCACAGCACCCTACTGTCCTGTCGTGTATATGATATGTGTCCGAGCGTGTGAATCAGGGCTGCCAGTAAGGACAAATTATTTTATACCACCGAGTCTCAGAACTTATACAAAATCAGGTACTATTATACAAAATCTGTTTTGTACAAAGTACAACACAGATAGTAAGTCACTCTGTGGGGATTTCAATGAATATATTGACAATATAATATATTAGTAAGTAATAAATATAAAGGTGTTTTAATTTTAACGTATAAGGATTTAACAGTTTACCACAGACATGATTTGTTTTAAGTATCTCTATGTGTATGTACGTACTTATTTCGTTATAGCGTCCGTAATGACGTTGTATCCAATTATACAATCTGGCAGCCCTGGTGTGATGGCAAGTGTAAGTGCGCAGGCTGCGTGGCAGGCTGCATGGCAAGCTGCGTGCCGGGCAGCATGCCAAGGCCGCCCTTCAGACTCGTGTCCACACTAGTGTGTCGATGGTATAATACCTGTTACTCGTGGTCATACCACTGGTGGGACAATGGTGTAATACATGTTGCTTGTGGTCATACTGGTGTGAGAATGGTGTAAGACATGTTGCTTGTAGTCATACTGGAGTGACTATGGTGTAAATATGTTGCTTGTGGTCACACCACCGTTGTATATGATACTTCTTTGTGCACTTGACTGGCCACTTAAAGATAACATTTTCTTCAGACTATGCTTTTTGTTTCTGACAACCTCATTATATTAAAATGATTTGTGCACAATGGACACAAATTTTAATATTATTCAAAGGAAAGGAGGCGAAGTCCTCCTGCATAACGGCTACAAATTTTACAAACAAAAAGTATTTGCCAAGAAATCAATAATTTGGTTCTGTAGTAACAGGAGAAAAATGAAGTGTCGCGGATCAATCACAATAAAAGTAAGTTTAATTTGTCGTTTTTCGGAAAGTGTTTTTTATGTACCTGTTACAGGAAATGATAAAACTCAGAGTAACGCGTAGAGTAAGATCTCTTATCCGGGATAACGAGGACCTATTTTCAGAAGATGAGTACAACAGACTATATGCACCAAAGTCACATCAGCCACCGAAACTATATGGTCTGCCCAAAATACACAAGCCCAACGTGCCGCTGCGACCTATTGTAAGTCAAATAGCCGCTCCTACTTACGATCTCGGGAAGCATGTTGCGTCAGTATTGCAACCCCTTGTAGGCAAAACACCGTCTTTTGTGAAAGACTCGCGGCACTTTATACAAATTATAAAAGATCTCACATTGGAACCGGATGACGTTATGGTGAGCTTTGATATGGAATCACTTTACACCAATGTTCCAATAAAAGAGTGTTTGAACGTCGTAAAAGACCTGCTGAGAGACAACGAGTTGCCGTTCAATTATATTGATCTACTTAAACACCGTCTAGAGGGCAACTATTTCCTTTTTCAAGGTCAACATTACCTTCAGATTGATGGTGTCGCAATGGGTAGTCCTGTAGCCCCTGTACTTGCCAACATCTGGATTGAACATTTTGAAGAGAAGGCGCTGAGTCTCGGCCCGAAGACTGTTAGGCTTTGGAAGCGATTCGTAGATGACATCTTTAGTATCGTCAAAGGAAATAAACAGGAAGTAGATCAATATTTACAACATCTCAACTATATTCACCCCAAGATAAGGTTCACATATGAAGTGGAGGTGGATAGGTCGTTGTTATTTTTAGATGTCAAAGTAACCGCGAGATCAGATGGGTCCTTGTCGCACTGTGTGTACCGCAAGCCTACTCATACCGATAGATACCTACACGCCACGTCTCATCATCATCCCCGACACCTGCAATCTGTTATGACTTCACTAAAGAACAGAGCATACGATCTTTGTGACCCTGAACATTTGGAGCGAGAGCTGGATCATGTTCAGGAGGTACTCAAAAGTAACGGATATCAGATGAATGGAACACGGAAGCGACCGACAATGAGACGCAAGCATCCGGAGGTGAACAGACAACCAGCCTACATGCCATATGTCAAAGGAGTAACGGATAAGATCGGCTCTGTGTTAAAGAAATACTCCATTCCGACAGTGTACACACCAGGCATAAAAGTTCAAAACATCGTGGGCACACCAAAGGATGTCTTGCCTTTACAAACTCCAGGTGTCTACAAAATAAACTGCAGCTGCGGTAGTTCCTACATAGGCCAAACAAAGCGGATTATTGCTGAAAGGGTCAAAGAACACATCGCTGCTTTGAAGAACCGACAGATTAGCAAATCAGCGATTGCAGAACATGCACTCGAAGCGGGCAACAATCACTGGATTGAGTTTCACCGTACGCAAGTCCTCTCCACGGAACGTCACTTTTACTCAAGAGTTGTACGTGAAGCGATTGAAATTAAAAAACACAAAACTTTCAATCGGGAAAGATGGTTTCAAATTATCAACAGCGTGGAATCCAGTGATAAAAAACATGCCACCTCGCTTTTATGCGCAGTCGGGTGAACACCAGAATAGGGGCACATCGGTTTGCTTAGAGAATAGGGACACTGTTAGTATAGTATGTGACGGTACATGGCGAAATCAAAATATAAAAAATATGGAAAATGTGCGGGTGGATGAAGAACCTTCTACCTCACGATCTCGACGACGGAGGGCGTGCACCGCTGAGCCAGTCAGCCTGTGACCACGGCCAGTGCAACCTGGTCGAAACGACAGGCAATTCAGAGGTATGGTAATACCTTTTCGTGATCGTGTTAATTCCCGTAAAGTACATAATTATAATATTATTTAGTTTGGGTATTTATCAAATAAAACAAGCTAAAAGCTATTACGGCGAGCACATCAAATCGAAATGGTGTTTTTACGGTCGAGCTTGGCGACAGACTTTTAACAGAACACGTCAGAGAATTGGGAGAAAACGTAATAATTATAAGAGGAAGAGTACAATCTCGGATGTTCGGGCCAGAGTATATTATGTTTACATTGGCATCGACACATCATTGAGTGGCCGTGATGCCATACCGTATTATTATTGCTCATGCAATGTTGGCGAAAGAACGGTGGGCTGCTGTTCCCACACTATGTGCATAGTATGGTACATGACGTTCGCGAGGCACCATCAACCTCCCATAAATCCACCTGCATTAGGTTTAGAAAATGTTATCGTAAGACCTGCGGTATTATCACATATGAATAAAGCCACGTAGGTAACGAAATGAAGTCTTTTTCTTTACATATATTTTATAACATCAATACCCACACATAAATACCTACGTAGGTACTTAGGTACCTAATGATGATTGTATATAATTAGGCTTTTTGCCACATTATATTATTATTAAGCGAGATTAAGTTATTCTTTATCATCATTATTTGATTTTTGCAATAGTTCCTATATTTGTTAAAAGTCGACCTGGTCCAGATACAGTTCTGACTGATGCAGAAGAAAAAGAGATAGTTAAATGGATAATTGCAGCTTGTGGAAAAGGATTTCCACGGCGTAAAGAAGATGTCATAAAGAGTGTCAAACTGTATTTGTACGGACATCCCAGACCAAACAGTTTTATAGATAATACACCAGGCGATGGATGGTATAAATTATTTTTGAAGAGGCATCCTGAGCTTTCTATACGAACATCAGAGGCTGTAACTTCAGCAAGCTCAAAGTTGTCAGAGAAGCGCAAATCAGAAATTGGTTTAAACAAGTAGAAGAATATCTGAAAGAAAATGATCTTTTTAATATTTTGAGTGATCCATCTAGAGTTTACAATGGGGATGAAACTAATTTTATTTTACGCCCAAAGAATACTAAAGTTATCGCTTTAAGGGGCACCAAAAATGTGTATGAGGTAGATCACGCTCAGTCTAAATCATGTGTTACCGTAATGTTTACATTTTCGGCGGATGGTGTAACAACACCTCCTATGATTATTTACCCCTTAAAGAGAATGCGATCTGAGATTCAAAAGTCTGTGCCTAGCGAGTGGGGCATTGGCTTGTCAGATAATGGATGGATGAAGGCCGAGCTTTTTATCCAGTACATACAGAATGTTCTACATCCAGCGCTAATGAAGAAGAATATCACTTTTCCAGTAATCCTTTTTTGGATGGGCATAAAAGCCACACAACACTTCAGTTTACTCAACTTTGTCAAAACCTTGGTATAATACTTATAGCTCTATACCCTAACGCGACACGGATTTTGCAACCAGCAGACGTAGCGGCGTTTCGCCCAATAAAAGTAATGTGGCGTAAAGCAGTCCTAGAATGGCGTACAGATAACTTAACGAAATCCTTACTAAAAACAGATGTTGCTCCTATATTGGAGAAGCTTTTACCTAAATTAAAAAAGACGACGTTAGAGAACGGTTTTAAAGCTTGTTTTTGGTTTTGTGTGTTTGGTTTAAAGCTTGGTTTATGCCCATTTAATCCAGATCAAGTGGACTATACAAAAATGTTAATGCCCTCTACCAGTACAAGAAATTTTGGATGACAACTGTTCTACAAGTCTTAACTATCAGACATTTGAAGAAATTGTTGGACCACAGCTAGTCCGAAAGATGAAGAATCAGATGGTGGGTAAATCAATAGAAGCTAAAAAGCTTCATGACTTGTATAAATATCTCGTACCAAAAATTTCAACACAAGAGCCATTGTCGCAAATAATAGAAACAACTTCTAGTAATAGAACTAATACAAGACAAGGGCAGGAGCAATTTAAATGAACAAAACAACGATGGTTCAGAAGATTTGAATACAATGGCAGCCTTTAATGAACTAACGACAATGCCAACAGAAGTAGAACTTTTGCTAAATGAACCAGAACTGCCCCATGAACCTCAATCCGAAGACACTGGCATTTCTAAAGCAAACACGATGGTTGTCGATTATTCAGGAACATCAGGACACGAAATAGGCGGTGAGCATGTTGAACTTCAGCATCAGGTGGTTGAAAAATTACCTTTAGAATCCTGTATAATTTATTCATCAATAAACCATTCAGTACCAGAAGCGGTTGAGGTAATTCCCGAGTTTCTAAGAGAAAACCAGTCAATAACGCCAATAAATTTAATACCTATTCCATCCACCAGTCGTCAAAGTGTAGAGCTGGTTGGTGGAAAATGGGTACTAGTGGATGATATGCCAATCGAAGTCCCTACAAAGGCACAAAATATAAAAGATTTTTTAAAGTTACCGAAGACTCCAATTAAAACACAAAGAGCTGGTACAGAACATCGCTCTTTTGTTTTGACTAGTAAAGATTGGGAAGCTGTAGAACTAGAAAAACAACAAAAAAAGATGAAAGAGATACAAGAAAAGGAGAACAAACGAATAGAAAGACTAGAGAAAGCCAAAGAGAAACAATTACTCAAGGAAAAAAACAAACTGAAACTATAAATAAAAAGAACAAAGCCAAAAATTTAAAGTTAATTAAGAAAAGTAAACCAAACTCTGATAGTATCAAACAAAAAATTGTAATCCAATCAAACGTCTTAATTAAACCTGCAAATAGAATCTCATGTGATATTGAAGAAGAAAGAGGATATACAAGGGAATTAAAAATAGAACCTATGATCGAAGTTAAACCTGCAAATATTACTACCCTAAAGGAAATAAAAAACAGACCAATTTTAAATGCAGTTGAAGCTGGAAATGAAAGAAGCTGTAAAGAATCGGAACAAGTACAAATGGTCAAAAAAGAATTAAAGAAAGGGCCTATTTTAGATGATCCTGCAAATTTCAGAGATTCAAGGGAAACCAGAAAAGATAAGATAAAAGTTAAAGAAAATAGATTGAGACCAATGACAAATGAAGAACTATTAAAAGTATTAGAAGATGATTAGGTAGGCGAGTTTATTAATGGACCATGGATGGGATAACTTATTTATGTAGGTACGTACCTACCTAGATTCGCCTTTTTTCGCGACAGCAAGGTGTGCCTACATTAGTAGTGCCAATCGTTATACCAAATTCACTGTGCCAATAATTATACTTCAGTGCCAATGATTGTGCAATAACATAGAATTAAGTTTAATGTTAGTTTTTAAGCAATAAAACTATTTTTTAAATACCAATGTGTTTCATTATAATTTACATTTATATACCTTATATCTGGTAAACATTAGATGTATAAAAAATATTATCATTACATGGAAGTCACTACGTATATGTTGAAGATCATCTTAGAATGCCAATCATTGTACTGTTTACCCTACCTACATTGGTTTTGGTGTTTTCTTATATAGCCACATATGTTAACTTTACAGAAAAAGTTGACGAGTAAAGCAGTAATTAAATTTTTAATAGGAACGTTTTTGCTTGTTTTAGGTCCCACTGGAATATGTATAAAATCATTATCCGGCTCAACACCCCAGCTCAGTGCATTTGCTGAAGAGCATAGGCTCCTGCCTACAGAAAAAATGTGCACATATCATGGAAGACTTATGACGTTAAGCTCTTGTAGTAAGACTGGGCAGCTTGGCATCTTTCGCAGTGAGTTGGGCAGCGGCAACATGGTTCGAGAATGCGCGGCTGTCTATCGAGTTACAATTTTTACTAATAAAAGTATAGTTATCTTCAAGTAAAATTAGAGACAGCCCGTGAAGATCGAGAAGCAGTTTTATCGACAAGGACAATAGCTGACTGGTTTTCTTACTTACTGGTTGTTGTTAATGAATTGGAGCACCAAGAAGTTAACGGCAAGATTGGTGGTCCAGGCAAAATCATACAAATAGATGAATCACAATTTCGAAAAAGAAAGTACAATAGAAGGAGACACATTGAAGGTCACAGGGTGCTGGGCATGATAGAAAATGGGAAAGATGATTTGAGATTAGAAGTGTGTCCCAATAATGATAGATCTGCGGAAAGGTTGGTGCCACTAATACATGTGGAAAAGCATGTGGAAGTAGGCACTGAAATCCATGGCTACCGATTTTTGGAGAGCCTATGATTACCTACCTCAATATGGATACATACATAAGAAGGTAAATCACAGCGACCCTATAAATAAATATGTGGCACCAGACGAGACACGAGGAATAGAAAGCCACTGGCGAAATTTAAAAGTGATATTCGGTATAAAGGAAACTTCACAGACTGGCTCATCGAATATTCTTGGCAAACAAAAATAGCGATGAAAGATGTTTTCGAAGAATTAATTAAAGCAATACAATATGTGTATGAAATTGATTAATAAATTAGTATTTAAGTTGTTTTATTTTAACAGTACCTGTTGGGGCAGATAACAAATAAAATAGGTTAGGTTCAACTTATGTCAAAGAACCAAATTGATTGATCCCGACTCCACCTGGTACGAGTCTGTTCTACCCCTAGTGTTTTAATAGAACCGGCACCGCGTAGGGAGAGCTACCTTCTAATTTTAATCCATAAAATGAGGGGAAAATTTCCTTAGAATTAAAAATTAAAAAACCTCGAAAAGCACCCCTCCCCCCCTTCGAGTTTTTTTAATTTTAATTTTTCCGCAACATTTCCTTTTAAGGGGGGATAGTACCCCTCAATTCAACCCTACTCCAGTAAGTTCAACTATCTGTTCCGGTTGAACAAATTGGACAACTTTTCTCCAGGTTTTTCAACTTCAAAATGTAGTTGAACTAGCTGGACTGAAAACTACAATAAGTTCAATCATAATATCGTTACAGGCCCTTCTGACCAACGGTACCACCTACCATACCCCTGGTGGTACAGTGGGTAAAATTTTTGCTTTGTTCCCACTAGTACCACCAAATTGCACCACCAGGGGTACTAGTGAGAAATCTCGTTCTCTATAGTACCACTATTTTTATTAATTTATATTAGTGGTAGTAGTGAGACTGTTTGTCCCGCTAGTACCACCGGTGGTACAGATAACTTTCGTTCTTATTAGTACTACACTTGTAAAATGGCGGTACTAATGAGACTTTTTGGACCACCAAAGAAATACATGAGTACCTACAAAACACGTGTTGAACTTTGAATTGGCAACGAACGAAATAAAATCAAAAGCGCCTATCTCTATAAAAAAAATGGAAAAAAAAAAAACAAATTAAGGTAAAGGAGACATATTTTAAGGGAGTCGTTTTCGGCTAATAAACAAAACGAACCTCTTTAAAAATTATTCTAGCGCAGTTTTTCCAGAAAGTGACCGATAGTAACGACTCCTGTCGTCAATTGCATTTGCGATAAAAGTATTCGATCATCGGATACAATATATTTTTTAAAACGTTTGTTTTGTGAACTCTTCTTAAATTTATCCAATCTATTGCTTCGGAAACTGGTAATATGTGATTCCAGTTGCATATAATGCAACACTTGAAAAAACCTTTGGTCCATTTTCATAACTAATTTACATAACTAGTTATTAAACAGGAATTTTCCTTCACTGTTTCATAACTAGTTATTAAAAAAGACTATTTGTTCCTTTTACATAACTGTTTTACATAACCAGCTATGAAAAAGGAAATTTCTTTCGCTCTTTTATAACTAGTTATTAAACAGTAACATATCCTTCACGGTTCGTAACTAGTTATTAAAAAAAATGTTCCTTTTTCACAACTACCTACCAACTAAATAAGGCTTTGTTATTTTTTAACTTCAGTTCTGTAATATTTTAATCTGATTTCATTTCATACCAAATGGTTAGTTAATTAGTTGGTTAGTTCTTGATGGTACTCGTACGTTTACATCACTTTATAAGATTGGATACATTTCTTTGCAGTCGACTGTACTATTCAAATGTTCAATTCATTTTCTTCATAATTAGTTTTCCTGTTTGTTCTATAAAAAGGTTTTCATTGGTTTACATTATGAACTTATACAACTGGCTGAAATATAGCGTCACCTTATGTCATGTGAATATCGAGTTCTGTTGTTTGAGCAAGCCTCTGGAAAGTTTTTTACATTGCAAGCGATAAATATTCGTTCGTGATATTGTGTATTGTTGGATACTTTGAATAATTTGTATAAAGATGCCGTTTTCAAAATTTGAGTTCATACCAACAAAACGTAAAGGAACTAAACTTTTATATGAAGGACGACAATATCATCGTCGAAAAACGTATGTAAATGGAAATATATTTTGGCAGTGCTACAGCAAAAAAGGATGTTTGGGAAATATAACACTTAGTGCTGAAAATAATTGTGTAAAAGTGAATTCTCACGACCTTGATTGCTTACCAAATACATCCAAAAATATAATTATGAAGAAAATGAACACATTGAAAACTAAAGTCTGTAATAATCTCGAACCAATACAAAAGCAATTCGAGGAAATGATTTTTGATCTTGAAGGTGAAGGTGTGCACTTTACAACTGATATGCCACAATTCAATAACATTAAGAATGGACTATATAATGCGAGACATAAAAGTATTGGTGTATCAAAGCTTCATTTTCGATCAACTCAAGAAGTAAGTATTCCAGAAAAGTACCAAAGTTTCTTACTGACCGACTTCAATGACAATGAAACAAGAATTTTAATTTTTTGTTCTCCTGACATAAAAAATAAATTAAATAGTTACAAGCATTTCTTTCTCGATGGTACTTTCAAATCATGTCCAACTCCGTTTCAACAGATATACACCATTCATGGGCTCAATGAAACAACAAAGAACATAATACCACTGTTTTTTGCTTTTACACATAATAAAAATTTTGAAACGTACCAAATAATACTCGAAATGATCAAATCTCAGCTTCCATGTTGGAATCCTACAAAAATGACACTGGATTATAAAAAATCGGCCATAAAAGCTATAGAAAATGTATTTCCAGATACAAAAATAAAGGGATGTTTTTATCATTTTTGTAATAGTCTATTCAGATACGGGAAGAGACTTGGTATTAAAAGTAGAGTGGAGAAACGACACATAGCTAGATGTGCAGGTTTGGCACGGTTACCATTGAAATATGTTATGTCTGGTTACAAATACGTGATGTCTAGAACACCAAAAAGTGAGAAGATTATAAAATTCAATGATTATTTAAACAGAACATGGTTCAAAGACATTAATTGTATTAAGATGTGGTGCTGTTATGGTGAAGAAAACAGAACTACAAACAACCTTGAGGGATGGCATGCCAGACTAAATAAATTTGTGGGACGAAAAGACCCCTCACTCTTGAAGCTATTGGACATTTTAATTAAAGAAACCAAAATAAGTAGCTTCAGAAAAAAAAAGAAAAAAAGCAATACTTATGAAGAGATCGACCACGAGATTCATTCCGCAATTGAAGATTTATCCAAAAATAATATTACAGTAGGCCATTGCCTGGAAATAATTAGTCCATTCTATATTAAATAAATATTTTATACACAAACAATAGGTTGTTTTTATTATCTATTTGGTATGAAATGAAATCAGAATAAAATATTACAGAACTGAAGTTAAAAAATAACAAAGCCTTATTTAGTTGGTAGGTAGTTGTGAAAAAGGAACATTTTTTTTAATAACTAGTTACGAACCGTGAAGGATATGTTACTGTTTAATAACTAGTTATAAAAGAGCGAAAGAAATTTCCTTTTTCATAGCTGGTTATGTAAAACAGTTATGTAAAAGGAACAAATAGTCTTTTTTAATAACTAGTTATGAAACAGTGAAGGAAAATTCCTGTTTAATAACTAGTTATGTAAATTAGTTGTGAAAATGGACCAAAGGGAAAAAAACGCTTCGGCTTCAAGGACCCACTAAGCAGACCCACCGATGGGTCTCAGAATACTGACATGTCTCCAAACACCCACTAGTGGGTCCACTGAGATTTTATTATCTTCGAAGACCCACTAATGACCCCTTCGTTGTCAAGGTTCATAAAGCAGACCCAACGGTGTGTCTCAGAATACTGACATGTCTCCAAAAGCCCACTAATGGGTCCACTGAGATTTTATTATCTTCGAAGACCCACTAATGAAAATAGCGTATAACCTTCTTAAATTAGTACTGGTCGGATGAGAATAATTGAAAATGATATAATTATCCTGTTTTTCACTGTCATGTTGTATCCGTAAAACATTATCTATATAAGTGGTGTATTTCAATAAGTGTAAAATGCTGCGTTGCAATGTAATTGAGAGCTGCTCTTCAGTGTCATCCACTTCGGATGTACACAATTTTTGAACTGAAGGGGTGGCAAAGTACTTTTACATGGAGGATATCAATATCATAAAAAGAAAATTTATAAGAATGGATCCAATATATGGCAGTGTAGTATGAGGAAAAGGTATAAATGTACCGGCTCAATAACGATACAGGTACGATATTGAGTTTAAAACTAATCGCACTTATTTTTTTGGAGTTGATATTTTAAGTCTTAGGCCTCATTTACGGAGACGCGGGGCGTCTCGCGTCCCGTGTGGCGTGACGTCTCGCGGCGCGTCGGACGTTTTTTCTGTTTACGGTGGGGCGGCGCGTGAAGCGGCACGCATCATCGCACGCGTAAACACAAACTTATAGCAATATACGACGTTGTTCATAGCGAAGCGAGACGGGAAGAGTGGCGGTGCCCGCCGCTGCGCCCGCGGCGAAACCTCAAGCGTGTAGCGAAGCACGCGGCGGGCATCGCGGCGGCGCACGCTCGCCTCGATCAAATCGACTAGTTTTATGTTGGCGAGAGATGGGAGCGCACGTGTCGCAACTTGCAGCATGAATGACGAAAAATTGGAACTAGTTATTTCTGCAATACAGGAGCGACCCCAGTTGTGGATGGCTGGTCATTCACAGCATAAAAATAGAGTGATAACCAAACGAAAGTGGACGGAAGTATCAGAAATTGTAAATATGGATGGTAAGTAGGTAGATGTAGGTACTTAGTAGGTATTTAAATAACAAGCTCAATGTATATTATTTTGTTTATTGTATGTTATTTAAGTAAGTCTGTGTAGTATTTGGGAAATGATACGAACATAAATAATGTACTAAGCATTTATTGTTCATAGAATGATACTAACATACACTAAGTACAATATTATTATTAATAAAACACTCGCGCATGTGCGGCACGACGATGCGTGAGAGCGGAACGCATTCGCCGTGAGCCGCGAGCCCTCGCGCGATTTCGTAGGTATTAAGCGGCGGCGGCGCCAGCGACGCTCGGGGCTTCGCCAACAATCGGGCGATAGGTGAGTATCGTAAGGGCGTTTGTGAGTTCTGTTGCCGTGTACGAACGAGTGTCAATTAAGTGAATGATGTGTACGTTTATATATGTATGTTTGTATATGTTTACATGTATATAATAGAATGAATGTATATTTGGTTTAAGTAGATAACCCTATATCTATTATCATTCTTTGTTACGGTGCCTTCACACCACAGTTACCTTTTGTGGAGCAATGTTTCCAAGTACTACAGAGTAGTTCCATCACTACTCAGTACCATTTAGCATTAGCAAAAATTAATCATAATGAAATTTGAAATAGCATTCATATAATGAACAAACGCAATATATATAGGTAAGTGAAGGTACTAACTGCTGTATGGATGTACCATTAAGCCCTCTTCACACAGCTATGATAACACATGTGATACCGCCTGATTCCTATACAAAATTTGTGATATCCAATGGATATCATAGCTGTGTGGGGAGGGCTATAAGCAAGTAGGTATGTTGATAATTGGGTCTATACTTATCTATATAACACATTATAGTTGATTTTCTGCGAAGTAAGCCATAAACATATTACGTGTGCTAATTGCATTCGATGTAGAAGAATTGTTTCTCCGATGACGATTTCTAGAAGTTTGCATCACTATTGGGCGATTATAGTCTTTGTCAGTGTGTCCATCTATGTCGATTATAATATTGTGAATGAGACATATGGCTTTAATTATAATACATGCATTTTGATAATTAGTTTCAATGGGTTTATTTAAGATTCGCCATTTTGCATTCATTATTCCGAAAGCACATTCTATGCATTTCCTTGCACGACTGAGTCGTCTATTAAAAATATCTTTTTCGACATTTAGATTTGTTGACGGGAATGGTCGAAGTAAATTAGTTTTTAAAGGATATACTTCATCTCCTATCAGCACATACGGTAGAGTATATGAAGACCCTGGAACCCGACTTTCTGGCGGAATATTGTATTCGTCACTTTCGATTAGACTATTTATCACTGAATAGTGAAATGTGCCACCGTCACTTTGACGACCTCTCCCACCTACTTCCACTGCTATAAACCTTTTGTGTGCATCCGCTACCCCTTGTAAAACCACAGAAAAGTATCCCTTATAATTGTAAAAGTTAGACCCAGTGTTAGAAGGGCACTTTATTCTACAATGCTTCCCATCTATAGATCCAATGCAGTTAGGAAATCCCCATAATTCAAAATAGTCATTAGCAATCTTTTCTTGATCTTGTACTGACAGTTTTGGCATATGAATATTTACGAGCTCAGTCCATATTGCTGAACATGTTTTAACTATTATGTTGGATACTGTTGCTGTACCTATGCGGTAGTGATATGCCAATCTTCTGTACGGTATTCCGCTGGCAAGAAAACTGAAACAAAATAATATAAGTGCTTTTTTTATGTAATGTGAGTCGTTAAAACCCTAAAGTTATGGGAATCCTAAAAACACATATAATGTGAGGCCATGAGAACCAGAGTAGCCTATAAGCAACCAACCAATAAGGATATTGGTAGATAGGCTACTCTGGTTCTCATGGCCTCATATGTAGATGTGATTATATGTATGTATGAGTATTTCTGTCTAATTCGTTAGCATTCCAAATAATTAGACAGAGATACTCATACATACCACTGCCTGAATCGTTTGACCCAGTCAGATTTATTGTTTCATTTAATATTTTTACCTTATCGATTGTTTCAGTTACAGAAGTTAAAAAAAAATGGAAGCACCTTCGCGATCAGTACAGAAAGGAATTGAAAAAGAAGCCCACACCACGGTCGGGTGCTGCAAGTGACGACACCGAATGGATACCGCAATGGAAATATTATAATTTGATGAGATTTCTTCAAGACGAAGTTTTGCCGGCACCAAGTTCTGGTAATTTATCTCAAGATAGTATGTCACCACTGTCTACTATTAATGATGATGATGATGAAAGAACGATAGAATCACGTCCATCCATTGATATGAATCTGTCGACGTGTGATAGTACACCTCGACGTTCACTTTCTGACCAGAGGAATGAAATGTTGAGATTAGAAAAGGAAAAACTTGAATTAATTAAAGCACGAATACAAGATAAGAAGGAAGAAGAACTGAAAAATGATGAAGATTACATGTTCTTTATGAGTATGCTACCTCCGTTTAAAAGGTTAACAAACCTACAAAAACTTAGATTTCGTCACAAAGTAAGTGAAATGATACTGGAAATGACAACCCAGAACGAGTACGCTAATATGTTTGATAATAATACACCTGTTGTGGGCGATTATGTTGTATCTCAACCCCAATACTTTACATCGGATTCACACAATAGTGGTGATTCGTCGAGCATGTTACCTTGTGCATCAAGACAAATATCAGGACCTAATATTCCTTTTCAAGATGAACACAGGGCTCCTGCAGCGGCAGATGAAAATGAAAGTTCTGCACAGTAAACTTATAAGTTAATTATTTTTCTAAAAAAATGTTATACCTACATTTGAATCAACCTTTGATTTTTTTTTGTAATTTAGAACTCTTAATGATTAATACAAAAAGTTGTTCATATTCACTAATTTTGAAACATTCACTCATTTAAGGGAAGTGAATGTTTCAAAATTAAAAAAATTGTTGATTTCATAAGGATTAGTAATGTTGATTAAAAGATCTAAAAAACGCAACTTTTTATTCTTACCTTAAAGTCAGTAGTAACTTTTCTTCGGGACATATATTGCTGTTACAAGTACTGATGCGGTGTTGTATTTTGTTTACTATATAATCAAAAGTTGTATCAGACATCCGTGTATAACCATGAAATACATCATAACCTCTTTCTCTTATTGACTTATAAAGAGTTGCATATTCCCCAAACATCTCATGTTCCGTTGCTGTAAACACTGGGCCACTTCTTATATTAAATAATTCACTTTTTAACATTGAATTTTCTTCTAAAAAAAAGTCGATCATATCATACTCCATTGCGACGGTGACCACGTCTGTGTTGCGCGATTTCTAAATAAGACTGACAGAAGATTCCGCCTCGGGCATAGCTTCATCGAGAATTGCCGCTGCGTGTGCCGCCGCGATAAACGCCGCGTGGGACGCGTCGGTGCCATCCGCGGGCTCGGCCGCAAAAAAACGCCCAATTTCAAACAAACGCGTCTAAAATCGCTTCTCCGTAAACGCACTCATACAACGCCATATATTTGAATTCAGTGCGGGCCGCGCCGCTCATCGCAACGCGCGACGCCCCGCGTCTCCGTAAATGAGACCTTAGACCAACCAGGGCTGCGGTCTACAATAAGAGCTTCACCTCAACCTTCTACGTCGAGTGATGACCCAAACCTGCAGCCTATTGAACCGATAACGTCTTTGTTATCGCCTCAACCCTCTACTTCTCACTTGCCTAGTAGGACCAACCCTGGCATAGGGGAATCCACTTCATCTACAAGAGGACAAGGAGATGAACTTCGGATCGGACGGGAAAGGGGGTGTGGGACGGCACGCACAAGAAGAGGTGCAGAAAGTCCGGATCATGGCGATGGCAATCCAAATAATGATTCTAATGAGTCTTCAGAGTCAGAATCGACTAATTCTGACGAGGAGGAAGATACGTGGAAGAAAAATATCTGGGCTGACGACAGGCCAACTGCTGGTACCTTTGATAGTGTCCGAATGGCTCCAACACGTATGTTACCACCAAATGCAAGACCCATTCGACACTTTGAAAAAATGTTTACTGAAGAAGTTTTTGAATTAATTATTGCAGAAACGAACAGATATGCCGATCAAAATAGCGTGGTGGGGTGGACCAATATTGATAGACTAGAATTGAACGCTTTCTTGGGGATTATTATCATTATGGGTTACAATATTTTACCTTCTATGGATCTTTACTGGTCATCAGATCCCTGTTTTAGAGTTGACGAAATAGCTTCCGTAATGTTCACCCTACAAATTTATAAAAATAATATTTCGTACTTCAACCCATTGACCCGGATGGCTCGGCAACTTAATGATATGGTTAAGAATAATGAATCATTGGACATTTTTGATAGTGACTATAGTGCATTTATTAAAACTGTGAAAGACATCCTCCATAGCAGGTTGGCCTTGGAAGGCCCCGCGTAACCCAAGAGGCGTCTGAATCTGCTGACGAGCCTGTGTTGCTGCTCATTGTGTAGTGTTGCTTTTTGTTTTGCTATTGTGTCTTGATGTATGCACATGTTTGTTGCGTTGCAATCCAGGTCAAAACTCTGTATTTGTTTTATGTGATATTGTTGGTTGTAATGTGTTTTGTGCATTTAAATAAATAAAAAAAAAAAAAAAATGCCGTACAGAAGGTTCAAGCAAATCTTGCGATGTTTACATCTAAATGATAACTCTAAGCAAGCTGCGAGGTCCGACGCAACTTATGATAAATTATATAAACTTCGGCCATTGGTGACACTGCTCAACCAGGTTTTTCAAGAAAATGCACGTAACTCGTCAACACAGTCAATAGATGAATCGATGATTATTTTCAAAGGTAGGTCCAGTCTAAAGCAGTACATGCCCCTAAAACCAATAAAAAGAGGCTTCAAAGTGTGGTGTCGCTGCGACAGTTATACGGGTTATATATATGAATTTGATATATATACTGGAAAAGACGGTGTCAGGATAGAGGATAATTTAGGAGCTAAGGTGATAACGAAACTAACCGAAAAACTGAAAGGAATGCCAGCAGCTCATGTCACTTTCGACAATTTTTTTTGTGGGTATGATATAATGAATTACCTTTACGCCAACGGCATTTACGCTACAGGCACTGTGCGCCGACAACGAGCAGACCTACCTAAGATTATAAAAAATAAGAAATCCCTAAAATTACAAAGAGGTCAATACAAGTGGAGAGTAAAAGGAGATGTTGCATTTGTGGTTTGGCAGGACACAAAAGAAGTGCTTTTGTTGTCCAATGCCTTTCATCCAAAGGTCAACAAATCATTTGTGACCAGAACACAAAAGAATGGCACCAAGGCTGCAGTTCCCTGTCCTGCCATGGTAAAAGCATATACTAAAAGAATGGGAGGAGTTAATCACTTTGATCAGATCAAAGGAACATATTCCGTAGGACGACGCAGCAAGAGGTGGTGGCTTCGCATATTTTACTTTTTACTAGATTCCTGCATAACAAATTCATTTTTGCTTTATAGTGAAAATGCGAATGCCGCAAAATTAACTAACTTAGAGTTCCGTGTCGCTTTAGCCAAAGGACTAATTGCAGGTTTTTCTTCGCGTAAACGTCGATCTACTGGCGTTAACTATATCGTAAGAAAAAAAGCTGCTCTTTCCGAAAACTATCAAAAGTCTGTTTATGTAACTGCCCCAGAAACTCGCTTTACTAACGTAGGAGATCATATGCCAATGGAACTGCCATCTTATCAGAGATGCCGATTTTGTAGTACAAAGGTAAAGGATAAGCGATCTAAGACCAAATGTAGCAAGTGTGAAGTACCATTATGCGTAACACCGTGCTTTCTAAACTTTCATAAACCAACATAATATTAGTTATTTCTACACTTACTCTTAATAACTTGTCCTATATCTTTACTAAATAGACTGATGCGCATTTTTCATAAACATTATATTATCTTTGTAGATTTGTCTTTTATTTTCCACCCCTACCACTTTTATATGGATTTCAGTGACCGTAGGAATTTCAATATAAAAAGTAAATGTTATTCTGATGTCTTACCTACACAGCTGCAAAGTTTTATCAAAATCCATAAAGTAATTTTCGCGTGAAATACTTACAAACTCATTATACTTAAATTTTTCACATAAATGTTAATGTCCACTGCAGTCAGAGGGAATATTTTTACCACCAATAAAAAAAACACATTTTTTTATATTTTTTTAATTTTGTGTTTTTTTAGTATCAATAGTAACCCAAAGTCGAAATCCAATTCAATTCATTCTATCTCTATCGTTATGTCCGTTAAAGGGTTAAAATTCACAGGGACAAAATATAGTAAAAACAGTTGAGCACAAGAATACATGTCAACCAGATGAGAGCGATAATGAAATAGCGCTTTCGATACACAAAATACATGAAGTTGCTTGTACTTCTGCGGGGCCAATGGCTAAAATCTTCGAGAAACATATTAGACCCTTAAAAGAAAAAGGATTGAAAGTACCACAATTTGATAGCGTAAAGTGCAGCCTATATAATGCACGCAAACGAAAACTAAACGTGAATAAGACCGTTTTCAAACAAATTGAAGACGTAGAAGTACCTATTACATTTGAAAAATTTCTGATTGCTGATTATCAATATGAGAATACCAGACTATTAATATTTTGTGATGAAGACGCAAAGTTATTATTAAAAAGTGTAAAAGAATATTTTATTGATGCGACTTTTAAGAGTTGTCCACAACCATTTTCACAATTGCTTTCGATCCTCGGTGATTTGGGAAGCACATCTCAAAAAACTTCAGTTGTACCACTAATTCATGTGCTCATGAGTGACAAAAAAGAGTCAACATACGCTGCATTGTTCGACATCTTGAAAACTCAATTTCCCGAGTGGTGTCCCACTGTATTTCACGCAGATTTCGAGATTGCTGTAGCAAATGCCTTAAGAATATTGTTTCCACTTATATCGATTAAAAAGTGTTACTATCACTATTGTCAGAGCTTATGGCGGAAAGCGAAATCAATTGGTTTGAAAAGTAAAATACATAAAAGAATTGTGGGATTATGTTCGGTACTGCCGCTAACTCCGTTAGAACTTGTTAAACACGGATGGGAGTACATAAAAACTGAAGCTAATGAATTGAGCGGGGAAAAGATTAAACAGTTCATAGCATACATGGGCCGTCAATGGCTAAATGATGAACAATATATTGCTGACTGGAATGTAGTTGGTCAAAGACACAGAACCAACAACGTTTGTGAAAGTTGGCACTCCCAGTTAAACAAAAAGATAAATAAAAACTACGTAACCATACTAAAGTTATTAACAGTATTATTAAATGAAAAGGATATTAATATACGTAAAAAACGAAGGGTCGACCAAACTGATAAAGATAATTTTATAATTTCGTCCCAATTAAAACTATTAAATGGCGAAATAACATTGGGACATTTCCTTGAAATATTGCGTTAAATAGTTCAAAATAATTTAATATAATACACATACACCGGCAGAATTAGCGGAACACAAAAACATAAGAAATTAATGTATTTTTTTATAACACTGGCTGGTTACTTTATATTTTTTTATGTTAGGTCTAATTTGAAAATAAAACATAAGTCGTCATTCATTTTTCATTCATTTGTTTTAGTTTTTCATTCATATGTCTGTATCGACTGCTTTGAAGTGGATTATGGTTTTCGTAAAATTTGCAAATTTCTTTTAGAAACATTGTTTTGCAGTTTAATGAAATTATTACGAAATCTATGAAAAATGCATTTTGTTGTTTGATTTTTTTTTTAAATTAAACTTTAAGTATGGTCTTGCAAATTAATTGAAATATATGTTAATTTGTGTGTTGTTTTATGATTAATTAATATTTGTTAATAAATAAATAATAATAAATAAATACATTACATGGTGTGTAAAAATCACTAGTGTGACAAATGAGAAAAAAAATACTGTTTGTCATACTGGTGTGATTAAATATAATGAATTTTAATTTACATATCGATAAAACAGCACTAGATGATAATGACAAGTGACGATAAAAGGTGTTGTATTAGTGGCGGTGTGACTAACAAGAAAAAAACTCCTGATAGTCACACTGGTGTGATAACCTGGTGTGACCACGAGTCTGAAGCGCGTTTTTCTAGGCACATTTATTTTATTTTGAACCGTAAGTTAATACAAATACGAGTCCTAAGACGTAAAAAATAATTTTGTGTCACATCGTAAGACGTTTTCTTTCGTCTAAAAGTCATATCGCATCAACTTCCATCCCTTTCAATGTGAGCGTGCCACATGCATACATAGACCTGCGTGAGAGTACACAACGGCCACGCACGTCGCATTTGTTCGCGTCAGTCGGGTGTTGTCACCATACGGGAACCACGCGTTGTCGCCGGCTGATACCTACACGCGGGATCACTGGGGTTGGTATTTTCGTTCTTTTATTTCAAATAATGTTATATAGATTGACTTCACAAGTATTTTATTTAGTAGATTCTTATTTGGACCCATTTTTGCAAACAAGAACCAACCCACAGTTTGAGTGAAATTGAGTTTAGTACATAGATGGCGCTCAAATCACGCATTCTAGCTTCTCTAAAAAAATGGTTCCTTTTCACCGACTAACAACAGAGATACAACACTGTCACTTGCGGAACCAACCCACTTTGGCCACCTTTTAATTAACTGTAAAGAACTATACGGCATGGTCCCTTAAACACTTATTAAGACTAATTGTTAAACAGACCCATGATCCTTGGTACCTTTTCAACTTAACCGATTCGTTGCGGATGGCACGTTTCAGTGCCATCACTTTTTTTTACGTGTGGCGTCAGGCACGGATATGTGTCATTTTGAAATCGATGATAACTCCTTCAATTAAGTTTTATGGAAGTTTTACCTGAAACCAAACTATCTTCATTTTTCACGTATATTAAGCTCGTAGCCTTCGTTTCTGGATATTGTAATATTTTTTTAAAAATAGGGGGCACCAACCTTTTTGGAAGTTGAGGTATTTGATATTAAATCATCATATGATAATAAATTATAAATGTATTACAGTAAAGCAGCTAAATCACTTTTCTGCGGTTGTCTTTAGCTTGTCTTCTATAAAATTTTACACCCGCTCTAAATAAGGATAAAATTTAAACAATAAAAAGTATTTATATAGAGATGTTTCTTCTCCTCTTTTAACGACAACTCTCTAATCCTCATCTATAAAGAAATATGCATAGACGTCGTAGTCACATTTGGGTATCGATAGTGGGTAAATTTTATGTCTCGAAATATGGTAGGTACCTACTTATATAAAAAAATATCACCGTGCGTCGTACAATATAGGCGGTATATAAAATACAGTCCTCATATTTATAATTGTCTAAGGGTAAGCCTGCAATAATAAGAATGATATGAAGTTCTTATATTACAAAAATACAAATAGGTACTTAGATAAAAAAATGCTGAGACATCATACTTAAATATTTGACAACTTATCATATCTGACAACTCCGGTTAGTCCCGCTATGGTATGGTCCCGGTATGGCACCCTCTTAAAATACCTATCAAAAAGTCCCGCTATGGTACCCTTCAGTTTTTGGTACTGTTGTAAAGAAAAGTTATACAATGCGTTAAGAAAAAAATAGTATTAATAAAAAATATCTTTTCTTAACTATTATAGTTAAGCAAGATAATATTTATTAATACTATTTTTTAAACAAATCACGCTCGGTAATTGTCGTTTCACTTCAGGTAGTTACCTGACCAACCGGTTTTTTCGTAAAACAATAGAGACGAGCCCTTCCTCGAATTCGTATCTAGCTCTTCCCTTTTGTTTTTATGAAAATAGAGAGAGACAGTATTATTCCGGGTTTAGTTTGCTATTTGCAGCTGTACTTTTGCGATATGAGTAATTAGGATAGCTTGTTAGTTTATCTATTGCAATGTCTGGGTCAAGTAGTTCACGTGGTGTAAATTTAATAATTATTGACAGTCGACGCGGTGGAAAAACTTTATTACGTGCCGGACATAAATATATTAAACGCAGAGAAAATAAAAATTCAAGTACTTGGCATTGTGTAAATAGGAGAAATAGTATTAAATGTAGTGGATATATAACTATTGAGAATACCAATAATACAATAATTAAAGATTATAAACACAGTGATCAGTGCGTGCCACATTTTGAAGACAATGAAGTTCAAATGGCTATAAGTGAGTGCAAAAAAGAAGTAAATTCAAATTACGGATCAGTACAGAAAATTTTCGAAAAACACATGGGTAACTTAAAAGACAAAGGGTTACACCTTACAGGAAATGTTCCTGACTATAAAAAATTAAAAACAGTATTATACAGACACCGAAATAAGTCGTTGAACGTACCAAAAACACAATTTAAGAATGTGGAAGAAATTATAATACCAGAAGAATTTAATAAGTATGTATTGGCTGATTATTGTAATGAAGACTGTAATCGAATAATTATATTTTCCTCGACAGAAGTAAAGGAATATATAAAATGTGTAACGCATTACTTTGGTGATGGCACTTCCGACGGCTGCCCAAACCCATTCGAACAAGTTTATGTCATTCATGGAGACATGGGAAGCACTGAGTTATCCACGAATGTAGCACCATTATTTTATATTCTGTTAAAAAACAAAGAAGGGAAAACTTATGAAAAAGTTTTCGAATTGATTAAACAAACTTTGCCTGAATGGCGTCCATCGAAATTTACCTTCGATTATGAAATAGGAGTAATAAATGCAGCAGCGAAGATTTTTCCTGATATCAAAATAAATGGATGTAACGTACATTTTCAAAAGAACGTTATCAAAAAAGCGAAATCTTTAAATCTCATGGAACACGAAGAGTCCTCGAACCATGTTAAGCAATGCATAGGCTTGGCGTTTTTGCCAAAACAAGATATTGAAGACGGCTGGCTGCATATAATGGAAAATAATATCTTGGTTACTTTCCAAAATGATGTTTGAGTACTTAACTCTAATTATATGGCAAAAAAGTAAAGAACAACAATATCAGTAAGGACCTGTTAATTTCATTGCTTTACAAGTACGAACGTTTAATAAGTATTTTTTTCAGTTTCGACGATGAAGCTATGACCAAATTCAATGACTATTTTGTCACTCAGTGGCTTGAATATCCAGACCTCATTTGGTGTTGCCATAATGAACGCCATAGAACAACTAACTTGGCGGAATCATGGAATGGCAGATTCAACAAAATTATTGGAAAAAATCCCAGTTTATTATTGTTTCTGCAAACAATTGGCAACGACACATGTCACTTTGATATAAAACAAGCCAAGTAAGTTGTATTTTTTAGACAATATTTTTAAGCAGATATAATATTTTTAAAAGCAGATATATATTTTTTTACATAATACGAGTACATAGAAGAATTTGAAAATGGATTTGATTTTATTTATTTTGGTAGATATTATTGGTTGTCGCCTTCTATTACAGACGGTTACTGAAAAAAATATAGCTTAACTTAAATAACTGATGATTTTTGTTATAGCTTTCGACTAAAAAGATCACCTATAAATTCAAGAAAAAGAACAAGTATAGAAATCGACCGCCAGATTCAAAAGCTAACAAAAAGTTACGAAAATAAAGCTATCTCCATTGGTGATTTTCTGATTAACATATCAAAGTCAATATTTCGATCAGAACATTTAAAAAAATTGTTTATTTTAATTTTGTTTTTAGCCTATTAAAATGTTTAATACTTTTTCTCGATGTTGATTATTTTTTGTAGTTTATGTTTACAATTTGCGCCTTTTTCTCCATGTTGATTATTTGTAATTAATATATTTGTCTAGTTGGTTGTTGATTATTTTTGTAGTTTATATAAATTTACAATTACTGCCTTTTCTCAATGTTGATTATTTGTAACTAATATTTATGTCTGGATGTTGTTTTTATTTGTAGTTTATAATATTTACAGTAATACTTTTCTGAGATGTGGATTTTTTATATTTTTTTTATTGTTGATTATTGGTAATTAATATTGTTGATTATTTTAAAAATTACATTGCAATTAATATTTCGTTTTACTGTTTGATATTTTTTTATAAATATTTTGAATTAATAAAAGACTGATTTAATATCGCAAACAGACGTTTTATTGATACACTCCTAAAAGTATTTATTTATAGATACACTTTTCTTTTCAGTTGTACCTTCTATTGTCTAACGTAGATCTAAAAGATGGGTACCATAGCGGGACTTTTTGATAGGTATTTTAAGAGGGTGCCATACCGGGACCATACCATAGCGGGACTAACCCGACAACTCTAGAATCGATTCTCATTATGTGTTATTTTTAAACACAAATAGGATTCAGATTACACATTCATAAAGTGATACTTATAATTAGTTATGGAAAAAAACCACGCTATTTTAAACTACGCGTATCCATATGGTTGTGGCTAATATGAGTCATGTCATGCTCATGCATGATGCTACGACACAAAATTGCATTTGCCAAAAGCGCTTCGAAAAAGGACTGTATTCACTCTAAATTAAAGGTTTATTTTGGATAAAATTGTATAGACTTACAAAAAAATGGAAACAGACAATGGACGGTCGGTCTAGGAGCGGCCGGGACCGTCCATTGTTTATTGTAACAACACGTGGTATATATTTTTTTCTTTCGCGCATCTTGTTTTTTGAATTACTTCTGGTTTACTATCCTTAGTTATCAGACGTGCTTACTTTTCTTGTTATTTACCTTACCGATGACTTTCGCTTGTTTACTGGACTCTGTGTTTTTATCGATTGTGGTTTTGCATTTGTGACGATTTTGGCAGTGTAAAGTGGACTCTGATTTTGCGTTGTGACGATTTTGGCTGTGTAAATTGGACTCTGATTTTGCGGTGTGACGATTGTGGCTTTGAACTGGACTCCGTGCGACTTCAGCCTGTGCACACATCTCTACTTGCCGTGAACTTCAAGTAAGATTCTTTTTTATACATAAGTTATTGTTTCTAATTGACGGGCCTGTTGGTCTAGTAGTTAGTGAGGTGGGTTCGATTCCCATGCAGGTCAAACTTTGTGTGATGAGCACAATTGTTTATTCTGTGTCTGGCTGTCATTATCTATAATATGTAGATATTTATAAAAGAAAATGGTAAATATGTATGTTTATCGGTTGTCTAGATCCCATAACATAAGCTTATCGTACTAGTCATAAATTGATGAGTTTTTTCAAATCAAATCATTTTATTGTAGATCTACTGATAAATATTATGTAATTAAATAAGTATTATTACTAAATATAATCTATACGTACATAGACAACACAATGAAAAACACGACCAAAAATACGTGTCTCTTTTATTTTCGTTTCCAATAGAGTTTTCATTCTTTTGCAGTTTGAAGAAAATGGAATACCCTTCTTCGAGTTCTCCGGAACCTGAACCATTATTTGGCGTAGATCCTTTTCCAAGTGCGCCAGTTCCTGGGCCATCATCTGGCATGTACCATCAGAATCCATATATGGATCTTCCAAGTTCGCCAATTCCGGGTACATCATCGGCCATAGATCCCGTAAGCGTGGAATTGGAACGAATGATGTCTCCTCAAGAAAGTGAGCAGTTATATGACATTCCAGGCTTACAGTTATATGAAGACGAAGAACTGTATGGAATTCTAACCGGGAATAACGAAGAACTCTTAAATGAGTTAAGTGATGCAAGTGCGAACGAGGATGCAAACATTGTCGATTCTCACGCCAATGAACAGAACGAAGATCCAGAGGAAGAGTCTTTAGAAGAAACGACTGGCTGGTTTCCGGGTAATCCCAGTCAGATGTTACAGATACCATTTACGGGGACAAGTAGTATGTTGCAGCCACATGACGCAGAGGTCCAAAGTCCTTTGGATTATTTTTTTTTATTTATGAATGCCCGCTTTTTAAATTTAATATTACAATGTACAAACAAGTACGGTAACAAATTGAAAGCAGAAGCGACAACTGCACGTTCTCGCTTTAGCAAGTGGACCGATCTAAGTGTCGCCGAATTAAAAACTTTTATTGGCATAATATTACTAATGGGCACAATAAAGCTGAACAGAATGGTGGACTATTGGTCCACTCATTATTTTTTCCGCCTTAGTCCACGCCTATTTATGTCTAGGGATAGGTTTTTTTTTAATTTTAAGAGCTTTGAACGTACAAGAAATCGAAAGGACGGAGAGTATATTTAAAATAAAATCTTTGATCGATTTGTTCAATGAGACAGTTGACGCCGTATATTACCCATTGAGAGAGTTGACAATTGACGAATCTCTTATTATGTGGAAAGGGAGACTATATTTTCGTCAATATATCAAAGGCAAAGCCCATAGATACGGCATTAAGCTGTACATTTTAGCCGACGCCAACGGTATAATTTTAAAAATTCACATGTATGCAGGATCCCAAGACGTACAAGTAGGAGGTAGAAACCACGTCAAAAAAGTGGTGCATCTGCTCATGCAAAAATATTTTGACAAAGGGCATGCTTTGTATTTGGACAATTTTTATACCAGCGTAGGGTTGGCTGATGAGTTAATAGGCAAAAACACGTATGTGACTGGTACCCTAAGACCAAACCGTATAGGAAATCCAAGAGATTTAAAAATGTGCAAATTAAAGCCTGGTGAATCGTGTATATTACAAAACAATAAAAAAATTGTTGTCACCAAATGGCAAGATAAACGGGAAGTATTATTTATAAGTACTGAACACAAAAGTAATTATAAAGGGACTACTAGTCGCCGTGTTCGCACAATAAAATATAAGCCGGCCGTACAAATAAAGTATAATAAATATATGCGGGCAATAGATCGACATGATCAGATGCTAAGCTATTATTGCTGTGAGCACAAGACCCTGCGCTGGTACAAAAAAGTCATAATACACATAATCCAAATATGTTTGGTGAATGGTTATTTACTTTTCACACAAATACAATACAATACAAACACTACAAATAAAACTTCATTATATAAATTTAGAAAGAGTGTAATGCAAGAATTGTTACCAATGCCCAATGTATCAGAACTTTCTCGTCCTCTATCACAGTCAAAAATACATTTACCCGCCAACTTACCAAAGAGAGGTAATAATACCCTAAGAAAAAGATGCAGAGTTTGTTACACAAAAACTAAAAAAAGGGTATCTGTTATAACTGGCTGTCCCGATTGCCCTGGATTCCCAGGCCTGTGCCTTAATGATTGTTTCAGAGAATTTCACAAATATTGAAATTCTCTGTTTAGGTTATTCGGATCTGATGTAATGATTTTTAATAAATATTATCATCTAAGTCAAAATTTGGTTAAAATTAAAATTGTAATTGAGTTAAAATTTGGTTTTATTTAACTTTTGTCCGGTCTTTATTTGATATTAAAATTACTTTTTTATTATATCTAATATTTTCTGCATCTTTATATTTCTTTCATATGGTTTAAAGCGCAATAATTCATTTGAAACCAACTGGCCAAAACATTTACATCCATGGACGTCCAATACAGTCGGGCCATCATCTCTTTCTGTGCATGTTGCACTGTCCACCATTTCTTTTTTTGTGTACGTTGAAGTATCCTTACATGTTTTTTGGTTTGGTATAAATTCCTGTTCCCAGTTTTCTGAGTCTTCCCAGCGTTGTGAATTCTGTAGTATCTCTTCGTCATCGTCGCATTGAGTTTCATTTTCTGTATCGGGAATGTACTTTCTTTTTCGCTGTAATTCTTAAACAATAAATAAACATTATCAGTATCTTGCCAAATATTATTTTTTTCTGACAATAATAATTTTCACGTTTGTTGTGTATCCGTGAGAATGTTTGGATGTTTTTGTTCTTTCACGCAAAAACTACTGAATGGATTTCAATGAAATTTAGCACAGGTGATAAGTCTTGGTCTGGAATAGCACATAGGCTACCTTTTATTCCGATTATAGGTTCTTGTGGGACAACGGGAAACAAATTCTACGCGGGTGGAACCGCGGGCATCGGCTAGTATCAAATAATCATATTAAATAATTATATATTAGTACTACTATCATTATTATTACTATTTAATCTAACTTAGCAGTTTTTATTGGCATAGTTTAATTATAAACAATTGAAATTTGTTATGCAGAATATTTTAGACCCAATTTAATACCTCATAATCAATCAAATTACTAGGAAATGCAAAATAAGTTGAAAAGGTTGAGCACATCTGTATTAAATAAGTCACTTACCTTCCATTTCCACAAATACACTTGTTTCGCCACTTTTTATCGCTTAAATCAATGTGCCTAACCGTTCACGTTAGATTTCACATGTAAACTAAAAGTATTCGAGCTTTGAACACGTAAAAAAATGTCAAAACACTGTTTTCTTTTCCGCATGGCTGAAGACACAGATGAGTGTCATTTAATCGTATGGCGTTGGGCACTGATCAGTGTCACGTTATTTTTGTTCGACGCCACGGCTAGAAGTTAGTAAAATTAGGCATCGCAACGAATCGGTTAAGCATTTTAATTATGCAAACCAGAACCAATGTTCGTTGGTTCCATCTAGCATAAAAAGTTATAATATTTTTATAACTAAATAGAACCAAGAGAGTTTGGTTCTTGTTTGCATAATGCAAATTATGTTAGTCTTGAAGGAACCATGTAGCATAGTTCTTAACCTTTCGTATGCTTAGAAGCAGATATGCTCCGTGTACGCTATCTGCTAGGTAGCAGATCTGCACCAACGGGATTTGTTCGAAAATTATTGAAATTTAGATCCAAATACATGGTAATAGAGTGTAAAGTTATTTTATTTGTACACCTAATGAATGAATGAACCATACAGACTCGAACGTTCAAGCACTCTTCTTAGAAAAAATAGAAAATTTCCATTCAAAACCTAAGCGCTCCTGTACACGATGCCGCCGCCGCGCCGACACCGCGCCGCCACCGCGCCTCTATGCTGTGTATACGTTCGCGACCACACCGCCCCCGCGCCGCCGCCGCACCGCCACAGCGCCGCCATTCGCCACTGTTTGACTTTGCTTATTCCATTACCGGCCGCCAACGTATGCGCATGTATGCACTTAATTTTTAGTAACCTATCATGGATAATTTTGATTACGAAACGTTTATTACTTTAGTGGAGGAAAGAGAAGTGTTATGGGACAAAAGTTTAGAAATATATAAAGACAAGCGTAAACATTTAAAAGCTTGGTTTGAGATCTGTCATATAATGAACGAGAACTTTGGGGATCTACCCGATACAGAGAAAAATAAATACGGTAAGTGTAATTTTTATAACATTTTATTAACGCGTGTTCCATCTTAACAATAATTATATTGCCATGGTACACTTCCATGTTCGGTATTAAAATACTCTTTATATTTATCACGTATATCCTTAGCTGTTGTAGGAACTATTTCTACTGGACCTAATGGCAGAAGTTCCTGTAATTCACCACACCCGTTAATAGATGCCATCCTTGTACCCTCTTCTTTGTGTATAAAGTTTTGTAATAAACAGCATGCTTTTACAATATCAACACTTAAATCCAACGACACATTTAAAGGTCGATGAAAAATTCGCCACTTATTAGCTATTATGCCAAAGGTACATTCAACATATCGTCTCGCTCTTGTTAAACGATAGTTAAAAACTGATTTTTCTGCATCAAGTTGTTGACTATTATATGGGCGCAGTAAGTTCTGGTGTAGTGCAAAGGCTTCATCGCCTACAAATACATATGGTAAAACAATGTTAGTGTTGGGTAAAGGTGCAGGCTGTGGCAAGTTTAATGTATTATTAACCATGTTATGCCAAAAAGAAGTTTCTTTAAAAACGCCTGAGTCACAATCCTTCCCATAAGCACCGACGTTTATATAAATAAAGTTGTAGTCACTATCGGCGACTGCCATCAACACAATGGAGAAGTAATGTTTGTAGTTCAAAAACATCGATCCACTTTTGTTTGGTTTAACTACTCTTATATGCTTCCCATCTACAGCACCAACACAATGAGGAAAATTTGCAGCATCCTTAAATTTATTTGCTATTTCAAGCCAATCGTTCATACATGGCATTTGCATATATTTTGCGCAAAGTTCAGACCATACTAGAGAACACACTTCTCTTATAATTACGCTTAAAGTTTTTTTTCCTATCCTAAATCGATATTCAAGATCTGCTAATGAAGTTCCTGTTGCTAAGTACCTGCAAAATATAAAGTAAATATAATTAATAATTATTTCAGGTAAACTAATGGCCCAGAAATGGAAAAACCTTAGAGATGCGTGGATGAAATGCGACAAAAAGATGCGTGAAACGAAATCTGGATCGGGTGCAAAACCAATTTATAAATATCAATATTACGATAATTTAAATTTTCTAAAAAAAAATACCCAATTCCCACGTGTATCAGGATCAAATATGCCGGAAAAAAAAATATATCTGAAGATGCTGTTCCCAAAAACAGAAAAAACAAAGAGGAAATTAATCCTGTAGATAAGAAAATGATGAAGTTTATGGAAAATTTAGAAAAAGAAGAAGACAATAGGGTGATGTCTTTTTTTAAAGGAATAGCCCCTTCCGTGGAACTGATTAAAGATGAAGATATTGTTGAATTTCAGTATCAAGTATTAAATATCATAAGAAACATTAAATATAAAAATAATTATAGCGCACCACATCATTCACGGACACCTGAAGTAATAGCTTCTCCGGCTAGCTATGGTTATAGTACTGCTGCTGGACCAAGTTCGAGGAATCAATCTCAGGCATCTACTTATAGTATTGAAGAGGATTCTTTACAAAGCATTGCAAGTCCGGCAAATTCAATCCTAAATGATTTTGATTTTTCTTCATTGAATCAAACAAATTAAAAAGTAATTTCATGATAACTTACCTCAATGTGACAACCAATCTTTCCGTTGGAGATATACTTGCTCGCATATTTGTATTTTTGTGTTGCAGTTTATTTTTTAATAAATCTAATAATTTGTCGAATGTCTTGTAATTCATCCGCAGATAATCACAAAATTTGCCCTCATCTTTTCGTAGATCTTCGTAAAGTGTGTGAAATTCACCATATTGCTCCCGTCGCATTAGAATAGGATGTACCCACAACTTTCTAATGGACTTACGACGTTCATTTTGCCATTTTCTGTACATGTAGTAAGCCAACACTAACTTCTTTTTATTCGTTAAGTTGGACATATCCGTGCGAGTACTACGCGTATGCTCTTCGCAGCTAGCAATGTATTACTAACAACTGTATAGTGGTATGGTAAAATCAAGCGGCGTGGACGCGGTGGCGGTGCGGCGGCGGCGCGGTGGCGGTGCGGTCGCGAACGTATACACAGCATAGAGGCGCGGTGGCGGCGCGGTGTCGGCGCGGCGGCGGCATCGTGTACAGGAGCGCTAACGTTTCGTCGCGTAAGACTGTGCAACTTTGGCTCGCTGAAAAGTGTGATTTACGACGGAAATCTTTATACAAAAGGTAAGTTATTGTTTTCTACTTAGCTTCTAATACTTATTTACAATAAATAAATGCGGAATACGCTTTTTTGGGCAAAAATCGTTGATAAAATCTTAGACTTTATAACGGACTTTATATGTATAGACAAATAACGCTAAGGGATTTAAAATTGAGACTATTACAGAAGATTTGCAAATAGCAATCCTATAGGAAATTTTATAAGGAATTTGAAAATATAGTTCGTTTAGTAAAATAAGTTGTAGATTTTTGCTTATTCTCTCGTTTTGAAAATTGGTCCAAAATACACACACACTAGTGCAAAATTAAAATGGCGACGCCGTGTGTATGTACACGAAGGCGCCAGTGGACTGCGTTGTGCCTAAGCTACTAAGGAGCAGATCTGATCACATATACAGGCGGTTTATTTTTCGTTCTTTTTATCATTATACTACCTTATACAAAAGTATCTAACTTATTACAAAAAAAAAACAGCAAAAATGTATTAAAACCGATATTTATGAAAAGAAATTACTAAATAGGTATACATAATAAATGCTTACTTTTTATGTAAAAAGAAAAGTATGTGCTACGTGCTCCAAAATTTCTCGTTCAATTGTTATTAGAGATGCAACGGATCGTTGCTTGACCGGCGGGACTATGCCATTGCCTACATTTTAAGTATTTTACAGGTTTTGACATGTTCCGTAAAGATCGTTCGCGCGAAGCGAACTCATATCTAGAGTCGAAACAAGTTATGTCATTATGCAGTTATTTCGTTTCTAGTACTTGCGTATTTTAGTCTTATAATAAATAACTAAACTTTTAAAATAAGAAATTTGTTTTCGTAAGTTCACTAAAGTATGTTTAATGTTTTAAAATAATTGAAGAATAAGATTACGACTGTAAATGTCTTGTTAGATTAATTTTGTTTACTTCAAAAACAAACGCTTACATAAATTATAATTCTTTTGTTCTTAAAGATCAAAAAATGAGTACACCGACCACGCCATCTCGTAGGATTTTGATCAATGCATTGGAAGTACAGAGGACTCCGCAAGGCACGCTACGAGTTGGGGACCAGCAGGTTGTGCTGGAAAGAACTCGTTTGGGGAGCGTGAAGGTATTTCAAAATTTAATATCAACAGAATTTAAAGATTTTTTTGTTTACTTATTAACATTTTAATTTCGTTTATTATAGCCTTGGCGTCCCGGCACACTCAGAGTAGGTGAGGGAATTGAAGTAGTAGAGGAAGAACATTCAAGGGTACGAACGCTATTCGGAGAGGATGATGTATGTATACCTTTTTTCATTTACAAAGAAAAAGTTAAGGATTCGTTTGCAAAAATACCAAACAACTATGTAACTATGAAAGTCTGACTTTATACTGCTGATTTAATTCGTTGGATTGCGCCTGCTCTGAATATTGGTATGATGAACTGACTTTTTTTGTTAAATTGCTTCGTGTGGGTTGGGTGCAGCTATAATATCCACAGTTATTGGTGGATTTTTTTCCTGTGTGGTGTGTGTGTTACTAGGGAAGGGACTTAACGTTTGTGTGATAAAGCTACTACTAATCTTTATACATTATTTTAAACTAACATGAAATACCGCATTCGCAATGATATTAGTTGCTACTAATCGTATTAAAAAATATATGTAATGGAGGGGCACGTGTATTTTACTGCTGAAAAACAAATAAGTACTGAGTTTTTAACTGATTTAGATTAACCTCTGGTTGTGGTCCACTGTTTTAAAGGCTTAGGGTATTAAGTGTTTTGCATGTTACGGGAAATTGCATGTTATTATAGGATGAGATTCCGTTCGATGCGCCGCTTGCCGAAGCCCTTGCTGTAGACACCGGCAGTGAAGCAGAGGACGAAGAAATGACCCTTGAAGAGCTACAACAGATCTTAGAAGATGATTTCGAGGAAGAGGAAAATCTTGCGTCCTTCGAAGAGGGAAATTCCGGTACAGACATTAACTGGTCCGATGACTATTCCACATTTACAGGGCAGAGGGAAGAATTCAGGGAAGAGTCTGGTCCCAAAATTGAAGGGACCGTTCCCCTGGACATATTTACTCAAATTTGGGACCAGACTTTAATCGAATCTGTGTCGGTGGAAACTAATAGGTACGCGTGGGACACCATCGCTCCGCTAACCGAAGACCTCAACGCCATCAGCGGTAACTCGCGGTGTAACCAATGGGTTGACACCACGGTGGACGAGATTTATAGACTAATAGGCGTGATTATATTAATGGGTATGTGCTTTAGGTCTAGGGTAGACGAATACTGGTCTACCGGTATTTTGGAAATGCCTGGCTTTCGAAGCCTTATGATACGCGATCGCTTTCTCCTCCTGATGAGGTACCTCCACTTCGTGGACAATGCCACTTTAGTAACCACCGCTGAGGAGAAAAAGATGGGCAAAATTAAACCTATTGTTGATTATCTCAACAATAAGTTTAGTACTGTCTACACGCCTCGCAGAGAGCTATCTATAGACGAATCGCTGCTGCTTTGGAAGGGACATTTAAGCTGGATACAATGCATCCGTACCAAAGCAGCGCGATTCGGTATAAAAACTTATGAACTCTGCGAAGCAATTACGGGTTATGTGTTAAAAGTGATCATTTACACAGGCAAGAGTACAGCCCAGGACGATCAAGAGTCCCTTTACGGGTTTAAAAATAGTAGTGCTAAAGCAGTGCTGAAACTGATTACCAGTTATCTATGCAAAGGATACACTCTATTTATGGATAACTGGTACAACTCAGTAGCACTAACAAAATTTTTAAAATCAAAACACACAGATGTCGTCGGTACTTTAAACCGACGAAGGGTTGACACACCTGCAGTAATAAAAAATTTAAAGGAAAATAGAATGGCAAGGGGGGATGTGGTAAGTAGACACTGTGGTGACGTTTCAGTTTTAGCGTGGAAAGATGTAAAACTAGTTTCCACCGTGTCTACTTACCACAATGCTGAGATGACGGCAGCCAAGAAAGCAGGAAAAGTTATCCAAAAACCTGTAGTGGTTAAGGATTATAATAGTTTCATGGGGGGAGTGGACCTCAAGGACCAAAAATTGTCAACGTACCTGCTTGAGCGAAAACGAGGAATTAAATGGTACATTAAGGTTTTCAAACGATTTTTAAATATCGGCATATTAAATTCGTATGTAATATATTGCTCTAACATTGGCCAACACAAAAAAATGACCCACCGGCAATTTAGATATAGACTGGCTGCAGAGCTATGTGAAAGATATGGCGTCAACGTCCAGGCCCGCGAACATCGCTACCCGACTTCCACAGGCGTCTGTCGTCTTAACAAACAGCTGGATCACTTCCCTGAGCAATGCGAAGTTACAGAGGAGCGGACGAAAAAACAGGTGCGGTATAAAAGAGGGCGTTGTGCGAGATGTGTAGCGAAGCAACGGCGCACGATATTCTCCAACATTATCTGCAGCCAGTGTCAAGTATTTCTTTGCGTTGGCCAATGTTGGAAAGAGTATCACACATTGGAAACGTTGTCTTAGTTAAAAGCTAAGACAACATTTCTATTATTGATTACTCATTTTGTTTTATAAATTAACTTCATTTTGTCACCCGAGAAGTAGCCCTTTTTTATTTCAATTAATTCCTTCAATTTATAATATTCAAATAATTAAATTATAATTCAAATAATTCCAATTAATTCCTCGTTTTCGTTTTCTTCACGGAACCCTCCCTACCAAAATGATACAAAAGGGTATAACTATTAACTGGTAACTTCTTCCGTCCGTCCGTCTGTGTGTCTATCTGTATCTGTGTCTGACGGCCGGATGGCGGAGTGGTTTGTGTAACGGACTGCCACGCCGAAGGTCGCGGGTTCGATTCCCGCTCAAGTCAAACATTTGTGTGCATAAACATTTAATGTTTGATTTGGTCTGGGTGTTTGTATGTATAATATGTATGTATTTACAAAAAAAAAGTATATAAGTATGTTTATCAGTTGTCTAGTACCCATAGTACAAGCTCTGCTTAGTTTGGGACTAGATGGCGCTGTGTGATTGTGGTCGAATATTATTATTATTATCTGTCATAATGTTATATATCTCAAAAACCATGTACACCTTTATTTTAATTTTAAATATTTTGAGATGTGGGTAGTTTTGCATTCTTATTGTTTCACATAGATTAATTTTTGACGTTTCCATACTATTTTTGTGTTAAAAAGAAAGTTCAAATAATGTTAAGCATAGGTAATATTTAATGTGTCGCAAATAGAAATTTCAATAATGTTAAGTTTGATAATTTTCTCAGACTTACGGAAATATATTATTTACAAAAAGGTTTTGTTTTATTACTGACATAAAATAGGTAGAAAAAAATATATACTTTACATAATGAAACTCTCAAGAAGTTTGTGAGTCTTCTTTTGAATTAAGTACTTCCTTTGATGTGCACAAAATGCTGATACAATGATGATGAATGATGTACGTTATCTGAATAAATACACAGCACGTCTCACTACTACCTTTTTTATCTAATAACTAGTAGTTAGGGGTATAAAAGCAAAGACACATGTGGCCAATTGTAAAAACAGATAAAAACCCATTTTATTATCTGTGAAGGTAAAACTCATGAGGACACATGCATTTTTGCTTCAATACCCCTCAATTCGATAATAAACAAAAGAACTATTTTTGTTTATTACAAACCCGCTGTATATGCGTGCAGATCTGCTCCCCAGCAAAGTATACAGTTTGAAGTATTCGACCTTGGAGCAGATCTGCTCTCTAGCAAAGTATTCCATTTGAGCTAGGAGCAGACCTGCTCCTGAGCAGCTTACGCTCGGCTCAATGCACGCACACATATAAACAGTCTTTCACGCTTCATTTTCAAATTGAACGATTTCCTAATGGATTTTTACAATTATTACCTATAGAGAGTGAACTGAATAATATCCCATAAGAATACTGGTTTATTCAAGTGAGCAATACAGTCATTTTTATACTCTATGGACTATTGCACGATGCTAGAAACTACGTGTCTAAAAGGGTAGTCAAATCACCTATACTTCGAGTTTTTCTTCAAAAACCTCAGTTTATTCCATCGTTCATGTGTTTTTTATGATTTTTATAGAAAAAAGGGTATTCAGTTACATAAACAGAGTACATTTTGATCTCTGATATCAACTAATTTCGTGACAAAACGACTCGAAAGTCGGCGCGACTCGAGAGCTAAGTTGCCATTTTCAATATCTCAATTTGAATTTTCAGAATGATATTACTATGTATAATAACATGTAATTCCAGCTATTTTTGTATTTTCAGTTAGTTGTAACCTTTATCTGTTCAGGTAATATAAAAAAAAAACGAAAATAATTTGAAAACTATAAAAATAAGGTCAAATATAACATTACGTCAGCAGTTTCATAAACCTGTTTATAAAGTGCCTATAAAAAATTAGGAAAACATGTATTACCAAAAAAATATAGTGAATACTATTCATTAGTTATCTGACTACCAGAAACTATCGACACTTTTATATCCATCATTCAATTATATGCTAATTATCGAGAATCACGGCGAGCGCACTCTCCGCCCTCAATATTTCCCGCACGTAGACGTTCGGAGGCGGGGCACGGTTGCGCATACGAAAGGTTAATGGTGTTAAAATTCAGCATTATTTAATCAAAAATAAAAGAACCATTCTAATCGCGGGTATCGTTAATACAGATAATAATAAAAAATAACAAAATGTGATTTTACTTTTGTAGTATTTTTTTTTCACGTGTACATAATAAGTTTTTTTTTGTATTGGACACACTAAAAATAACACTGGCAACACTAACATTACACAATATTTCTGTTTGCGACTTGCGTCTTCATTTTGTTAAATGTTCGTTCGATATTTAAAATGTTTAGAAAAAATGCTAGTGCTAGAACAAAGGCCCTACTTAGTGCCTGCTTGGTACAAAGTTCAGATGAAGAAGATAGTGACAGTAATGGTAAGTGATTATAAAATTAACCTGTTCCTAAACTTTTGTTTTGTTTTATAACCTCAAAATGTAGTAGATTTTAACTTTAAACTAACATGATTATGGTAAAATACCTACATATTTTTGATCTTATGCCTCGCAGTCTGTCAATCAGGGCAAGTCAACACAATACACACTAATGACTTCAGTAGCTACATGCTTCATATTGTTTAGGTTCGTCCCTATGTAAATACATGTAAACAGGAACAAAATCTACTTAGCTACCTAAACATGCACATTACATTACACACATCATTTATTTAATTATATTGCAGATGTTATAGTAGCAACTCCGGAAAGCAGTCCCACGAAGGTGAATAAAGGTAAGTACTTTCTAAACTCTGACTAACGGTTATACAGATTGGATCAGTCTATAAAACTAAATTAACTCTACCTATTGAAAGCTTATATAATTTCCATTGCATTGTTTAGACAGGGTTATTTATAATGAAATTTTTTACATGGATAAAGTAAAACCGTATTGACGTATTTTTTTGACGTATTTTTTTGCTTATTGTTTTTAAGTACATTTTTTAGGGTTGCGTACCCGTAGGTTGCCATACGGAACCCTACTAAGCCTCCGCTATCAGTCCGTTGCCGCTATAACAACATATTAAAAGTAAAATAATGAATGATAGGTTATTCGGGGTGGAAGGGACACCGACGCGAAAACGATTACCATGAATTCAGTACACATCATTCTTAGCCCCCTACACAGAAATTTTTCAGCGGTTTAAAAAAAAGCTGTTCCATACATTTCGACCGTGTAGGTATATTTGTCGCCACGAGTCGTGAGCACAAATGACAAGTAAATTTTTCGGTTTTTGGGTTCCTTTCGGGGTTTTTTGGGGGGCCGACTCTGACGGACCAATCACGTGCAGCGTCGGCGGCCCAAAAATACTCGGAAAGAAACCCGAAAACCCGAAAATTAACTTGACCTTTGTGCTCACGACTCATGGCGAATACTACTTATATTGCACTTTTGTTGAAATCAGCTGTTTTTTTTTTAATAACCGATTAAAAAATTCTATGTAGGGGGGGCTCAGGATGATGTGTACTGAATACGAGGTAATCGTTTTTGCATCGGTGTCCTTCCACCCCGTATAGCTTTACGAAAAACAAAATGTCAGAAGATAACATTTTTCTTTCTTCCGCAGCTTTGCCTGTTGCTAATGCCGAGCCGCTTTTAATTGCTTCGACCATTAATATTGATGATGAGAAATCTGGTGAAAGCAGCATAGAACCTCCCGCTTATTCCCCCTTAACTCCTCGACTACTGAATGTACCTGGTGAAAGGAGCATAGAACCTCCCGCTTATTCCCCCCTAACTCCTCGACCACCGAATGAGGTTCAACCTGTTGAAAGGAGCATAGAACCTCCAGCTTGTTCCCCCCTTACTCCTCGACCACCGAATGTACAAATGCTTATGTCTCCGAAACCACATTGTTCAACAAAAGAAAACATCCCAAACATTCAATTTTTATCTTCACCATTGCAACCAATGTCGCCAGAGACAACAGAATTATTTAATATTCTAGCTGATTCCCTTGACAATGAAGAATCCAACATTAATAGCAATGAAAACGCTGCACTAGGTTCACCGATTCCTTCGGACATAACAAACATCATGAATAGTGATGACTCCGTACAGGACCCAGACTTCGTTCGTCATAATGAAAACGGAATATCTAGTGATAAAAGCTCTGAAGATTCCGTATCTTTGTTAGCGACAATAGAAGAAGGACCTCAAACTGCGATAGAAATACGGGATGAAACTAATACATCAAACCATAACTCAAGCAGTCTAATTTTGCAAGAAGAAGATATTGAAACTGAAGCATCATTCCAAGGAAGACCAAAAAGGGGTAGAAAAAGATTATATGGTGGAGACCTAAGAGAAGACAGAAAGAAGAAAAAATATAATAATCTAAGCTATGTGAACACTAAAAAGCAGGTAGTCGAAAGTAAGGTATTCATTGACTAAAGCTGTAATTATTATTGTCCAAAACAATGTCAAGAAAAGGTATCATCTGAACAAAAACTAGAAGAATTTAATAAGTTCTATTCGTTTGGTTCATATGTTGCACAAAATATGTATTTGATAGCTTGCATTAAGGAAAAACCTAAGAAACGAGCATACGTCACGACTGCGCGACATAATTTAAAAAGAAACAACAAAACATATACTCGGGAATATTATTTGAAAAATATCTTAGTCTGCAAACAAATGTTCTTGAATACACTTCAAACGTCATCTAAAAGAATAAACACAGCTCTTTGTAAAATGCGGAATAATTGCCTGAAAGATATGCGAGGACTACAAGCGGGTCAAAATGCGGCTTCAACAGACAGTGAATTGTTTCTGGAAAACATAATTAGGAAATTACCAACTTATATATCACATTATCGCCGAGCTAAAAGTAACGACGCAAAGTTTCTCACATCGGACATGACTTTACCCAAAATATATAATCTCTATAGTGAAGAAGCTAAATCAGCTGGTCAAAAAGTTCTTTCTTACTCTAAAGTAAGACATGTGTTCGTCACAAAATTTAACTTGCGTACCAAACCCCTTAAAAAAGACACTTGCAACAGATGTGACTTCTATGAAAGTAAAAAGAATCAGGCATTGGAAGAAGAAAAAAGGAAAATCGAAGAAGACCACAAAAAGCATATCGACAAAGCTAAATTTTTGCAACAAGAACTCAAAAAAGATATGAAACTGGCAAAAGATGACCCAACTATAGAAACTATTACTTTTGATCTTCAAAAAACGTTGCCTCTTCCGAGGATACCCACAAATATTGTTTTTTATAAAAGACAGCTATGGGTATATAATCTGGGTATCCATACAGGCAGTAATGACCAAGCACATTGTAATGTGTGGGTGGAAGGGGAGGCAGGCAGAGGGTCGCAGGAAGTCGGTTCGTGTTTAATAAAACATATCACAGAAAGATTAAAAGATGGTGTTGAGAGTTTATTCCTCTGGAGTGACTCATGTGGGGGTCAAAATAGAAATATTAAACTGACCCTAATGTTGAAAGCATTATTGAATGATCATCCCACTCTAAAAGAAATACATCATCGATTTTTAGAATCTGGCCACAGTTTTTTACCAAATGACACGGATTTTGGCCGGATAGAGTGCTCTCTTAAACACCAGCAACGATTGTACACCCCAGATGATTACATAGAGATCATGAAAAGCTGTAGAAAAATTAAACCAATGATTGTAGACAGGCTTACCAAAGAAGACTTTTTGTCGTCACGCAATTTAGAGACAAAAATCACAAACAGAAAAAAGGCAGTAGATGGATCTAAAATAAGTTGGCTGGATACCAAAGAAATAGTGCTTAAAAAAGAAGAAATGTACTCTATTTTTATGAGAAACAATCTGGACGATGAGTTGAAGGAAGTTAGTATAAAGAAAAATATCAGAAGCAGGACCGTGATAACCAAAAGTGATATGGACTTACTTTGGCCTACAGGCAAAGCCATATCTGAGGCTAAGCTATCAGATATAAAAAGTATTCTGCATCTAATACCAAACGACGCAAAAGATTTCTACAAAACCTTGACAAGTTCAGACATAGAAGACGATATCGATGGCTTTACCGGGCCTATCGATTTTGAGGTAGAAGGCGATGATGATAATACTGATGTTTAGTTTTAAGGGTTCTTGCTTCCATTGTTCTGTAATATTGTATTGAAAATGATTAAAAAGTATATTTTATAAGTAATTACTTTTATTTTTAGAAATATCACAACAATTGAATCTTACGTCCATTTTGCAAGTAGGAACTAAGCAACAAAATATGTTTTTGCTAGAAAGAACCAACCGGGTTTTTATCGATTTACTTTATACCATAACTTCATAAAATGTATAAATCTGATATTCCTAGATAGCCTACAGTATGCCACATATGGTCAACAAGTAATCATTCATTAATATACTAAGTATGCATTTTGCACACTTTGTTTACAAAAGTTTCATTTTCTCGAAAGTAATCTGCTGTGGGTTGGTTCTTGTTTGCAAAAATGGGTCCATTTAGTACTACGTATATTGTAACTACTAGGCTACTAGAGTGGTATTATCAACACAATATACCTACATAATGAAGAAACCTAACCTGTTGTTTTACTATTTTAGATGGATGACAAGCGGGAAAGAGATCGTCTCCTGCGACTATTTGAGGAAGTATCTACAGGGGATGAATCTTCAAAGGACCCGTTTAGCGACGGCGATGGAGACTACGGATCTGATCCGAATTATGACTTTGAAAACGACGTCGATGTCGCGTCGTCCAGCTCCGACGTGCAAGCTTTGCCAAAACGACGACGTGTTCGTATACGTTCACCCGATCCGTCGAGCCAGTCAAGTGATTCAACATGTACTGAATTTGAAGATCCTGCTGAAATTGTAAGTGACACCAATCAGTTTATCCAAACGAGTACCCAGTCAACTGATCATCACGGCGAACAAGCCAGTGTTGCAACTAGTAGCAGTGAAGATAGACCCGCATCTCTACCCTCCACAAGTAGGAGTCACGCGAATACTAGCTATCTACCGTCGGACAATGAGTGGGAAGATGATATTGCAGATATTCCTAATTTTGATTTTGACAGGACCTCAGTAGGTATAAAAATAGATATAAGTGATAGAAGTTCACCTCTTGATATTTTTCGTCTAGTTTTCCCTTCACATATTATGGACATTATTGTTGAGTGTACTAACAAATACGGTGAAAAATTATGCCATCAGACACGACCCCACACAAGACACAGTCGAAACAAAACCTTCAAACCAACTACCCGAGAAGAAATTGAAAAGTTTTTAGGTATATGTCTGTTACAAGGTCAAATTAGTACACCGATAAAACGGAAACTGTTCACCCAATCTGATGTTTTGTACTATCACCCTATATTTCAGTATGTTATGTCTGGACGTCGTTTTGAGCAGATACTACGATGCGTGTGTGTTAGTGACACGGAAGCTAAAGGAAAAGATAAAATTGTAAACTTCATAGATATGCTCACTGAACATTTCAGAAAAATATATTCTCCTGACACTGACCTATCCTTAGACGAGTCTCTCATGCTGTTTCGAGGCAGATTGGTATTTAGACAATATATAAAAAACAAGAAAGCTCGATACGGCATTAAATTTTATGAGTTGACAACTGCTGATGGGTATGTATTGAATATTTACATGTATTGCGGCAAGGACGATAATATTGAACCAACTGAGACAGATGCAAGTAAGATTGAAAAAACCGTGTTTCGACTATTTAGACCCTTCTTGTATAGAGCGTTACCTTGTCGAAAAAGCTACTCAATGCTAGAACTCCTACTAATGGCACTCTACGGGTAAATCGAAAGGGAAACCCAAAACTTGTAGTCTCTCGGAAACTAAAGGGGAACATATTTGGAAAAGACACGGTCAGGTATATGTGTCAAAGTGGCAGGATCAGCGACCAGTACTTATGATAACAACAAGAGACCACCCGAATTTGAAGGAAGTTAGTAATAGGTATGGACAAAAGAAGATCAAGCCGGTAGCAGTTGAAGTGTACAACAGACACATGTCTGGTATTGACAGAGCCGACCAGATGATTGCCTATTACTCGTGTCCCCGTAAAACAATACGGTGGTACAAAAAAGTTTTCTTTCATATGTTAGATATCGCAGTCTGGAATAGCTTTTATCTGGCTAAACAATGTAGTACTGCTACAAATAAAATGAAATTTTTAAAATTTCGTGACCAACTTATTATGCAATTATTCAATTTGGGTCCTTGTTCTCCCAAAGATATAGTTACATTCAAAAGTACTGTTAATTCAAAAACAGCATCAGTAAATGATGTACCAATTGCTCAAAATTCATCGACCACACATTGTGTAATAAGTTCTCAAGAGCATTGGCCCACAGAAATGAAAAAGACAGTGCCAGAGGCAAATAGAAAATACATGTTTCTAAAATGCAGATTATGTACGAGAAACAAGACAAGGAAGGAGACCCGATATATGTGTTCGACCTGCAAGGTGCCCCTTTGCCCAGAATGTATGGAAGAATGGCATAAACTGAATAAAAGTCCCCTTTGATTTCTTTTTGTTTGTAATTTGAATTGATCATTAGTGAGTAAAGTTGTAATTGTAGTAGGTAGAGAAGACTGATTAAGTTCCAAAGTGATTGTTCACAGAAATTTTTGATCTCATTTATTTTAGCGATTGTTTTTTAAATGTTGCGAATATGACCTTAAGAATTGTGTTAATTATAAGCATTCTCTAAAATATGTTATACTGAATAACGTTTGTTACTGATTTTGATACATTTTAGTAAACGTGGAGTTTATTCATATGTCATTTTATTTCATACCTTAAAGTAAAAGGCAAGATTAGACGATTTTTACATGGACTTCAGCAGACGTCTTGCCATAACACATGAACACGAATACATTGTATTATGACGAGACGTTCTCAACAGTCGGACGGCTGTGAAAGTCGTGTCACCACGTTTATATATTTATTTACTAGTATTGTGACGGGACGCCCTGAACCGTCTGACGGTTGAGAACGTCCTCTTTATCACAAGCAACTTAATAATTTATAAGGTGACAGGACGTCCACCGCCGTCTAATTGTTTTGTATGGAAGTTGACTGTGTCATATCACTATTTATCTATGTGAGCCGAGTGTCCGTCAATGTGTTAATATGCTATGGAAGGAAATTGCTGAATTGTTTCCTGATATGGAGGGTGAGTAAATAAAATATTGTCATATAAATGTTTCTTTCTTTCTTTCTTTCATATTTATAGGTCTTTTAAACATTTTATAAAAATTCCTTTATCATTATGACAAGCTACAAAAGATCCAAAAATACTAGATAGACGGCTACGTATGTATTAAACGATTGTTTTCCCAAAAATAACTTGTTTAGCTCGATTTGATGGATTGTTGTTTCTTCCAGTTAGTCGCCTTTGGTACCGAGGTTGAGCTGCTAACTCATTATCGCAATCTTAACTATCTGTATCAATTATAATATTATGCAATAAGCAAACGGTTTTTATAATCAGGCGTGCATGTTTAACATCAGTTTCAATAGGTTTTAACAAAACTCGCAATTTGTTGCATAAAATTCCAAATGCACACTCCACGGTCTTTCTCGCTCTTGACAATCTATTATTAAAAATTTTTCTCTCTTGATTCAATGTTCGTTGTGGATATGGACGCATTAGATACTCTGTAAGAGGATAAGCTTCATCGGCTACTATAACATATGAAGCTCGAATGTTAGAATTGGGTAATGTTGTTGGTTCTAGAATATTAATTGCACCACTTTCGAGTAACCGGTTCAGGGATGAGGCGTTGAATGTACCGCCGTCGCTTTGCTTTCCTCTACCGCCCACTTCAATAGTTATTTTAATATTTTCTTCGCATCAGCTACAGCTTGCAAAACAATAGAGAAATAATGCTTGTAGTTAAAAAATGCCGACCCTGATTTTTTAGGTCGTTTAACTCTACAATATTTACTGTCCAAACTGCCAATGCAGTTAGGAAAGTTCCACATTTCCTCAAAATCTGAAGAATTATTCTTAAGCTGGTCTTCAGATGGCTGTGGCATGTGGACATTTAATTTTTTTTTTTTTCAAATAGCTTTACAGGTACTATAAACAATCTCGGACACTGTACTAAAACCCATACGAAAGCTATAAGCCAAAGACCGAAATGCCAACCCAGTGGAGAGATATCTGAAACATTTTAAAAAAAAATACAATTATTATGTAAAATATAAATATATTGAGTTAGGTCGCCACCCGTCAGTTTCTCTAATTGGTAATTTTCCCTAAATCGTCAGTTTCCTTATTCGTCAGTTTTTTAGATTTCGTTAAGTGGTCAGTTTCGCTATCTCGTCAGTCTCCCTAATTCGTCAGTTTCCCTAACTATTCAGTTTACATGATTCGTCACTTTTCTCATATTAGTCAGTAAATGTACAGTCATTAATAAATGTTTATTGTGTTGCAATGCCGTATTTTAGCGACAAATGTGGAGCCAAGATATTGGTAGGTGATAACCTAGCTTCACATATATCTATAGATTTAATAAAAGAATGTCAGGAAAACGATATTAAATTAGTTTTTTTGCCAGCCAACTCTATCCACCTATCACAACCACTGGATGTGGCATTTTTTATACCTCTGAAAATGGCATGGAGGAACTTACTGCTGGACTGGAAAAAGACTGATGGGAGGACTCAAGCTTCAATACCAAAGAATATATTTCCTTCTTTGTTGAATAAACTAAAAATAGAGTGCACTGTTGCCAAGAACATATTAGCTGGATTTGATAAATGTGGTATATGCCCTATCAATAAACAAAGTTTTGGACAGATTGCCATCATATACTCCAGAAATTGCGGGCTTCAAAGAAGTTATTGATGAGACTGTACTATCCGTTTTAAAAGAAATGAGATATGGTAGAGTTAATACCCAAACATGTAACAAAAAAATAGAAACTGGTTGTTGCAGGGCGAAGCGTAGAAAATGTACAAGATGAAAATATTAATGAAAATTTACAAACAGCAACTGATAATGACTGTAAAGCTGGCCCTAGCAATTTTTTTGCTATTGGAAGAATGGAAAAGCATGATATAAAACAAAAAAGAATGAAAAGAACTGCACTTGTTAATGAAAAGACTGATAGAGGAGTGAAAACGACTAATAAATCCTTGATAAAAAAAACTAAGACTAAAGAACAAAAAATGAAACCAAGGCGAAAAAACATGATAAAGAGGCTGAAGTAGAGGCAAACATCCTTAAAAAATACAACAAAAACCCAGTGATTCTCGAGAAACAAAATCCAATTATTTGTTGCAACAATCTTAGTATATTCGCAGAAAACGCTTCACAACAGAACATTTCGCCGGAAAATTTCGAAAACCAACAGTTGCTTGAGAATGTTGAAAACATGGATATAATAAATGTAGACTTGGACAGGCATTGCGCCTGTATTATTTGAAGATTTTCTAACAGTTCCTAATGAAGTAGAAGTTGTTACGTCCGAAAATGCAGTGGCTTGTCACGAATTCAAAGATGAAACAAAAATAATCATGCCTGAAAAAAAAAACAAAATTCATATAATATCAGACGAAGTTGTAAACTTTAAACCAAAATTGAACATCTGCAAACTGAAAAAGGAAAAAAATATAAAAAGACCACAATACTACAGGAATGACGCTGAAATATTATCAGACCTCATGGATAATGTGTAATGGTTAGGCATATATCTTTATATATAATAGTAATCGTAATTCATGATGAAAGTCAATGATTGATCTCTGATTAGTGCCTAATTATATAAATAAGTAAGATATAAGTAAAAGTGCCATATCTCTTAAATGTTGATCTTTTAAAGTTTACCTACGCACAATATGATAATAATTAATATAAGATATCTTTCTGTGATTAAAGTAGGTACCTAGTAGATACCTATTTAAATTTATGAATAAAGTTATTTTTAAAAACATTCCTGAATTCATATTATTTACTAAGTACGAGTTTAACCTTTTCCCGATTGTACAAAAATGGTAATATATTTGTAAATATCTACATTATGAGCATGTACCTACTTCTATGATAAGCAGGCACCTAGGTACAATACTATCTAATTAAGTTGTGATAACCCTAACAGTTTTTCCCTATTGTCTCATAGTTGGTCCCTATTGACCCCTTATTGTGTTTGAATAGGGATGACCAACATTTTAGTAAATTATGAAAAGATTCTTGATTCCATAAGTTATTTGTTTGTTATTTCTTAAAGTGCAGACTTTAACTCAAGTTTTTATATTACAAAACACTAAGGTTCCACAAGATACATCAGAAAAAATGTTATCTGAAGTCTAATTTCGTCCCTATTGACCCCGTTTTACGGTACAATGGGTGAAGAGCTAATTTTTATATCATCCGAAAGAGGACATAAGGTATTATTACACAATGGTTTTCAGTACAACATGTCACAAAAAAAGAAAAATGGATAGTCGTGGTGGAGATGTAAAAACAGAAGTAGGTGTAGAGGTAGTGTTACTCTAAATATAGATTTAACGGCCATACTGCGACGGTTCACACATTTATGTGAACCAGACATTGCTTCCAACATTGTGTCTGAAGCATTAGACATATGTAAAACTCGCGTGAGTACAGAATATGGTTCGGTGCGAGCGATTTACTAGGAAAGCGTTCATCATTTAAAGGACGCTGAATCTGAATTTGTTGATGACGTTCCAAACTTTACCAGCGTCAAAAACATGCTTTATAACGCAAGGTATAAACATCTTGGTATTAAAAATACAGTATTTAAAAATGTACAAGATGTCATCGTACCAAAGGAGTTGGGAAAAGATTTTCTTGTTCGTGAAGATGGAAGCACGACAAATTTTATTTTGCAGGCAAAAGTAGTTGGATGTTTTTTCACTACCGGCAAAGCTTATTGCGAAAGGCAAAAGATTTAAATTTAATTTCTACCAAAGAAGGTCGCAAACATATAGCCATATGCGCTTCTATGGCTTTTTTTGCCAAAATATTATTTACTAGAAGCATGGTTAATAATTTCATCCCATACACCGTCGGGCGACAACTTTGAAGCTTTTAATGCTTACATGGCTGGAACGTGGATGAGTACATACTTAGATTTGATATCTGTCTACAATGAACGACACAGAACCATTAATTTGGTAGAATCTTGGCACAATCGATAACGTTTCCGTCTTGTGCAACGAAAACCAAATTTATTTACGTTTCTTTTAATATTAAAAAGAGAAGCCAATTATGTAGACTTTAAAGTAAGACAAAAAAGTATAAATATTGGTGAAAAGAATAGGAAAAAACGATCTATTTTACTAGATAGACGCATTACAGAAATCGTTTCTAGTTTCTTGGTAGACGATATATTTGAGGCTAACAATTGCTTATGGACTTGTCTTTCAAAAGTAAGCCTAATTATTACTGTAAAATATATGAAACGTGTAAAGTAGCTTATAAAATTCAAAAAAGAAATTGTTTTTTTTCGTTCCGAATGTACCCCATTGACGAATCGTGTAAACTGACTAGTTAGGGAAACTGACGAATTAGGGAAACTGACGAGATAGCGAAACTGACCACTTAACGAAATCTAAAAAACTGACAAGTAATGAAACTGACGATTTAGGGAAAATGACCAATTAGAGAAACTGACGGGTGGCGACCTAACTCAATATATTTACACCAATTACCTAGGTACTTAATATACTAAAATTAGGTAGACCATCAATACTAAACAATAATTCTGTTTTTTACAGAAAAGGCTTTATTAAGGAAAAAATGGAAGAACATTCGGGACCAATTTATGAAAGAGTTTAAATAAATTCCAGTTTCTCGTTCTGGTGATGCTGGAACTGATTAAAACACTTCAATGTGGCCATATTTTCAAATGATGCTTTTCATAAAAGATGACATTACCCCAGAATTAAATGAAGGCAATTTAGATGATGAAAACTGGAATGATAATGATAATGAGCGGTCCCCAACTCCCCAGTCAATAGCTGGTTCATCTACAAGTACACAATATACGACTACCAAACGTAAATGTGCACAAGATATAAGACAGGATTTTATGGAATTGGAGAAGAAAAAGTTGGAGTTATTACAAATGAAACTGTCGCAAAGCAGCGAAAGCCAAGAAAAGGATTGCGAAGATGTGTTATTTTTTAAAAGTTTATTGTCGTACATGAAAGAATTATCTACTATACAAAAATTACGTGCTAGAAACAAAATTACACAAGTTATTATGGACGAAATAAACAGTGTCACGACTCAAGCTTACCATGGTTACAATACTTACGAATATAATACATCAGATTATGGAAATTAAACTTTGTAAACTACTAAATTGGAATTAGGTACAGTCGCCATCAGATATATTGTAGCAGACAAGGTGACCAAATACTTCTGAACAATTTAAAATGTCAGTAAGTTCCATTCACTACAAGTTACCATTAATATCTGAACATTCATTACCTCGTTAATATCTGAGCAGATGCTTGTCAATAATTTCTATACAAACTGCTAACCAAAAATATCTGAACACTTATAACGTCAAGTGTATCTACGCAGCAAACACTGAGCTTACCTAATTCGTTACTACGTGATATAAAGGAGGATAATCACTCCTTATTGAATCCAGTATGTAATCAAAACAGTTGACAGTCATCCTGGTATATCCAAAAAATCTTGAAGGATGTTCTCTCAAATTATTGTATAAAGTATGAAATTCACCATACCGTTCTCTTTCTTTATTAATTTCATGCACACCGATTCTAATTTTTAGCATCTCCCACTTTAAGTATGAATTTTCGGTTCAAAATAAAAGACCGTCGTCCATGTTTTCAGGCTCTGACAATGCGTCACACCCGCGCAAACGCCTGGCGGCTAGTGTGAACACGAGCTCGCAACGTCTACCGCGCTCGCACCCGCCCCCGCGCCCACGCGTTCCTACGTGAACAAGTACCAATGAGACAAATATTGTGGTACCGCTGGCATTTGCCTTTATGTCTCATAAGAGCGAAAAGGCATATAGAAAGAACCATATATTGCCTCACAATACAGTCGCGCAATGCGCAATCAAAATAAAATGTTACTTAAAACTAGGATCACGTTGCATTGCCATTGCACGCCCGCAGGTGTGGCAACGAGGTTAATACTCAGCTTAATGCTGAATATAGAATTGTTTTTGAATTATGTAAGTCACAAATTCCGGAGTGGGATCCTAAAGAGATACATGTTGATTATGAAATAGCCACTATAAAAGCCATAAAATGTGTATTTGAAAATGCCACAATAATCGGTTGTTATTTTCATTACCGTAATTGTTTACAGCGTAAAGCGACTGAATATAACCTAACTTCAAAAAAACATAAATATATTGTTAATTTATGTTCCACGTTAGCTTTGCTGCCTGATCATGAAATTAATGTGGGTTGGCAATACATAAAAAGTAATGAAATAGTCTCTGATGAAAATCTAAAAAAGTTCCAGAAGTATTTCGAAAATTTTTGGATGAGGCCTGATTTTATTCATATATGGTCAGTGTTCGCTAATCATCGGACAAACAATATTGTGGAAGGTTGGAATTACAAAATAAATGGGCTCATTAAAAATAAAACCAACTATGATTCAAATTTTGCATGTGCTACATGATGACAATACTCTTGCGAATTTAAAAGTCGATTAGTACACGAGATTTGGAAAGGAGACATTATTAAAAAGGAGTAAGAAATGCATTGAAACAGATGATTTCATAAGGGATGCTCAACTACAGTTAACTTGTGGCGACATTTCTACCCAGTTATTTTTATATAAAGTGGCTCTCTTTACTTCTTCATTTTAAAATAATTTTGTAAAATTATATTGTTATTGTATTTTCTTTGCCTATGTTACTTCGCGAACTATTGCTACTAAAAATGTAGCAATAGTACGGTGCGTTGTGCTTACCGGACTACTGCGACTAAAAAGTAGCATTAGTTCGGTATACCGGACAAATCACCTAACTACTGCGAATAGGTGTCTGATTTGACCTTATAACAGTTGGTATACCCAACTGGAAACCGATTAAAATACATGCCGACTTCGAGCTCGCAATCACAAATGCTTAGAAGACTTTTTCCCAGAAGTAATTGTTAAAAGATGATACTTTCACTTCACGCAGAATCTCTGGAAAAAATCAAAACAACATGGTATCAAAAGTAAGATATATGTGCGTATTGTTGGTCTATGTACTTGCCTGCCTCTACTACCGGGTGACCGTATTTCTCGTAGGTTGGGATTATATTAACACTGAATCAGAAAACTTGCAAAATGGTAAACTGAAGGAGTTTCTTAAGTACGTACAAAAATATTATATTAACAAAAATATCGATGAATGGTGCGTATACAATGAAATACACAGAACAAATAATATTGCAAAAAGTTGGAACTCCATGTTTAACAAAGAATTTAAAAAAAACCGTATGTGATATCCAATAAATTACTTACTGTAATATCGGAGAAGGAAAACACAGGTTCGCTTGTACCACCTAAACGACGCAAAGAATATTACGAAAGAAATGAATTAATTTTAAATGCTCAGATGGAATTAGTTAATAATGAAATATCTATAGGCCATTTCATGGAGAAATTACGTTAAATACTTTTCTTTTTTTTAACTGGCAAACATATAGTTCAATAAAACATGGTTTATACCATTATATATGTTATTTATTATATCGTCTGCACGCAACTGTACTTACTAGGGGTTGGAGCATAGGGACCTATTAGTACCCCGTGATTCACCCAGGTGGAGATCCTAGATGAAGCACGGGGCTGCACCCGAAATATTGTACCCGCCGTCCAGTTGAATATCGAAAAAAAAGAAGTGAATAACGAAAACGTAGCTAAGTATAATAAAAGTTACCATTACTATATAACATTACGCATTTTAAGTAACAAATATATTTTTTTCTTTTAGAACGACCAAATAGTTGAATGTGGCGACCATTCATGTACTGCTGATTATGCCAAGAACGAAATGGATGCTGCGATTAATGCTTTACAAAAAACGGCAACATAGACGTCTCTGCCTATTCCCCAATTATATCGTGAAACAAAAAATGTACTTAAGGATAGTCTTAACTTTTTCGGAACAATACCAACATTTGACAATATAAAAAAGTACTTTATATTCACATAGGAGCAAATCATGCTTCAGAAACTTAGCAGAAGTTAGTATTCCTGACCAATTACGGTTTTTTCTTCTTGCGGAATACTCAACGGAAAATTCTAAAGGCGGGTCTACGCTAGGCGACCCGAGCACGAGCCGAACACAATTCGTCTAGTGTGGACTGACTTACAAGCCTCGAACGAGCGCGCTGCGAGCATTTTGTTCGTGCTCGGCTGCGTTTGGCCTTTAGTCGGTTTTTTGACGAACACAAAGGGATTTGCTTCGCGCTCGCAGTGCGCTCGTGGACGTGTTTGGTGACAGACGTCGGTCGCTTGAGTCGAGCATCATGGAAACGTGGACCGAAGATGCTTCCGTGCAATTAATTGAATGATATCAAAATAATCCATTGATATCGGACCCAAAACATGAGGATTACTATAAAAAAATAAGAAGATTGATGCATGGTCTCGTATATCCCAAGAATTGGGTAAGGATATAGAAAAATTATTAGTTTATTGGCTTCATATCGCCGAGAGAAAAAAAAGGAGGATAAATCTAAGGGCACGGGCACAGGTAATAAAAAGTCATTTCTATTGTTATATTTGAACTTTATGTTATAATCATTTCTATTGTATTTGAACTTTGTGTTAAAATCAGTATACAATTGACTATCTATTATTACAGGTGCATCACAAGTGTATGTGAATAGGTGGTTCGCATGTAATAATCTCAAATTTTTGAATGACCGTGACAAACCTCGTAAATGATTGAATACGGTAAGTTTTTAGAATTATATTAAAAATATTGTAAATCCCACTTAACGGCCAAGGGTGGCGTAAAAGTCATTATCACACAAATTTAAACATATTCTTGCTGCCATGAATGGCAGCAAGAATATGTTTAAATTTGTGTGAAATGTTCTGAAATGTTTAGATTACTGTATTAAGAAGGGCAAAGTTGAAACTTTGCCCTTCTTAATACAGTAATCTGCTATTTCATCTCTTAATTTTTGCTGATGCTGATCGTATTGGAATTTGCCTGAGGGGCAAAAAATAAGTTAAAGGCGTAGTTTCTTGTGTATTATTCCATATTTGAACATTATAATCAGTACCATTAGAACGTAAGTAATTGTGTAGATAAACAGTGGTCAATACAATTAACTCGTTTTTTTTGAGTTCTAGAAGTATTGGTTTCCTTAATACTCGAAACACTGCAGATATTATGCCAAAAGCATTTTTAACGTTTCGCCGAGCCCTGCTTAATCTATAATTAAAAATTCTCTCTTAGAACCCATCACATAGTTTCCACGATAGGGTACCATCACATTTTCATGTAGGGCAAAAGCACTATCACCAACAAAGAAATACGGTATATTTATTTGCCGGTTAGGTAATGTTTCCGATGGTGGTAAATTCAAAGAAGCATTTTGAATCATTGTCCATAATTGGGAACTTTAAAAATGCCACCATCTGATATTCTACCTTGGCACCCGATGTCAACGAATATGAAATTGCAATTACCGTCAACCAATGCAAAAAGAACAATACTGAAGAATGATTTATAATAGTGAAATTCAGTTTCACTATGAATTGGAGCTTGCAAGACTATGTGCTTGCCATCAATTGCTCCAACACAGTGTGGCAGGTTCCATTATCTTGAAATTGTTTGCTGATTTTTAACCAATCAGCAGAAGTCTTAGGTAGCTGAAAAATAAGTAATAATTATAATATTTTTTTTACAGGAATCGAGTAATGTTACGGGAGAGGAACAGAGTAATAATCCGGAAGAGAAAAGAGACAAATACACAGAACCATCTATTCTATCTAAAAAAACCCGCAGTCAACCGGGAAACGAATTGTTTAAAAGCGCTGTAGATGTATTAAACAATGTACTAAAGAGACTTGGAGCACCTACAGAAGTTAATTGTAACAACAATTTTGATAAGAGCACAAAAGCGTTTACGGATTTTTTGGATTCAAAAATGGACACTTATAGTGCTCAAATAAACATGGCAATGCAGCATGCAATGTTTGAAATTATTATGAAAGCTGATATGGGCCATTATGAATATTCATATTCTCAAGCAACTTATCGCACTGGTTACCACACAGGTTATTCGTCCAATCAATATTCAGCATCACCGTCAACCTCTCGTCTGACAATCTACCAATCTAAATGAGATTGACTCCTCTTATCAGCGGCCATCCTCCGTCGATACACAATCCACGTTATCAGATACAATCGAACGTTTTTCTGATTTTATATAAGTTAACTTTTTTAACCATATTGTTTCTATTAAAATAAAAAATTACTTACCTTTACGTAGTCTTTTAATTCAATACATAGTGCTGTACAGACTTCCGCAATAATGTTGCTTATTACTTGTTTGGACATTTTAAAAGTATATTGAAGACTGGTGAACGAATCGCCACTTGCCAGAAAACGCAACGTCACCGCCAACCTCTGTTGAATGGATATAGCCTCTTGAAATTTGTTATTTTTTTTTGCAATGTGCGGTCCCCAAGTAAGCGTAGTAAATTTTCAAAGTTTGTTGATGTCATTTGAAGAAAGTTCTTAAATTGGCCAGTTGCTTCTTGACCTCTCAAAATGGTTAGCAAATCTAAATTTTGTTGATTGGATCTCATTTTATATAGATTTGTAGATCCCCATTATCTTGACCTTTTTCTATTTTTGCTGACCACTGCTATAATAATCGCTGCAACAGCAGCGGCTGCTGCAATATTATTAACCCTTAATTTGGTATTGTATGTCCAGTCACACACGGACTTCAAAAAAATATTTTGTTAAAAATAATACAACGTGCTTTGATTTAATGTGTATTTATCGATTGCAACGCTAACTACCTTTGGTAGAATAAATAAACTAAACGTCTAGCAACATCATTTTTGACACAACTACAAAAAATGGCTTCCCGGCGAAAGTCAGCTGCGCTGTCCAAGGTATTTATTTTATTTTTTATTATAATTATAACGCGTAGGACTTGTGTTATAGCGGTTTTTTATGCTCGAGTGTGTAATGGAATGCTTCTAATAATAATTGCAACGTTTTATCGAAAGAATATTGTACTATTTTGAACACTAACCTCATGTACATTGTGACATACACTGTCAACTTCGTACTGAATAAATCAATTTTTTTTTGTATGGCATGACATACACCGCCAAGTTCGTAATAAAAGATCTACAGTTAAGTTTGTATGTCATGGCATACACTGCCAATTTAAGGATGCTTTTTTGGTTTACTTTGCAATTTATAAGCTTTCTTTTTTCTTTGTTGGCAGCAAAAGCTTCAATCTCGTGGTGGTAGAATTTTAGCTCTTGTGGCTGCTATAAATGCACCTTCTGACGATAGTGATGTTTCTGAGCATGAAAATGAATTACGTGTGCGCACCTCGCTTTCTCTGTCAACTTCTTCTGCACCTTCAATAGACAGTTCTCTGGAAAGGCTCAACATTTTAGATGACCCTATCTCCAGCGAGAATGTTTGCCTTACACCAGTTTTTCAAAGTATCTATTCAAGTCCTTCTTTAGAACCAAACTGTAATAAAATACCAGTTTTGAGTGACATACCATCATTCCCAGCTACACCTGCTACACCTGCAAATTCATTGACGCTTGCGCCCTATGACCTAACAGAAAGCAGCATTATGACTCCTACCATAGTAGCAACTAGAACGACCACCGCCTCCGCGTCACGTTTGCGTAGAAATACGAGATCACAACGTCCCATTTTGCGTGTTACCAGGCAAGCTAGAAGAAGACCAAAGTTTTTTTTGAGCTACGAATGGAAAAAGCTATCTTTCGACACAGGGCAACAATAGAAGAACAAAACTCAGATTATATAAACATTCCAGACATAACTGCACTCAATTATTTTCACAAGTTCTTTTCACCGGATATTTTTCTAGATATAGTAGAGCAGACCAACGCATATGCCATTTCCAATACCGGGTATTCCCTTGGATTTACGGAAGACGAATTACGTGATTTTTTAGCTATTCACATTATTATGGGTGTTGTGAACATGCCTTCTTATGTCGATTACTGGAGTGTGCGATATAGATACCATTTAGTAGCTGACTTGATGCTGTTAAAACGGTATCAAAAAATCCGTCATAATTTACATTTTGTTGACAACCACATACAAAACTCGGACCGGTATTATAAAGTTAGGCCTTTAGTAGAAAAAGTCAGAGAAAATTGTTTAGCTCACGACAATGAAAGAATGTATAGTATTGATGAAATGATGATTCCCTATAAAGGAACCAAAGCCGGTAAGCGACGACAGTACATGAAAGATAAACCAAACAAGTGGGGTTTCAAAAATTATGTTCGAGCAGGAGTGTCGGGCATAATATATGATTTTATTTTGTATGGTGGTGAAGACACATTTAGATTTCATACTTTTACCGAGAAGGAAATTTCTATTGGTTTTGGAGCTCAGATTGTCATTGCTTTGTGTAAAAGTATAAAAACTAAACCAGCTTTTGTTTTTTGTGATAATTTTTTTACCTGTCCGGAGCTATTTTATATACTAAGAGAAGACTATGGGATTTTTGCGTTAGGAACTATCAGAAGCAATAGGTTAAGAGGAGCAGAAGCAGTTCTGCCCACAGAAAAAATAATGAAAAAGAAACCTCGTGGTAGCCATGCACAAGTAATCTGTGATAAAACCCGTTTAGCTGTAGTACGATGAAACGACAATAAAGTGGTAAATTTGATAAGTTCTTACGTAGGAGTGGATCCGGTAGATAATATTAAAAGATATTGCAAGGAGTCTAAAAGTAAAGTGGATGTAGATTGTCCACAAATCGTCAAAGAATACAACAAGCATATGGGGGGAGTCGATTTAGCCGATATGCTTATTTCACTATACAGAACACCATTTAAAACAAGACGTTGGTACATCGGTATATTCGCTCCGATTCTGGACACATGTATCAACAATGCATGGCTGTTGTATAGGCAAGATTGCTCCAAAACTGGCAAACAATATATACCCCTAAAGGATTTCCGGTTCGAGATATATGAGGGCTTGGTAAAATGTGGACGGACCGCAAAGGGCGATAGGCATAAAAAAAGTGCACCACGAGCCAACCCAGTGGACTCGACACGTTATGACAATGTTGGTCATTTTATGACAATTACCACTCAAGGCCGATGTAAGTTTTGCTCTAAACTAACCAGTGTAATATGTATGAAATGCCAAGTCCGTTTGTGTTTCGTTACTGGCAAAGGTTCTAGGAATTGTCAACTAGATTATCATGTAAGAGGTTAATACTCTGATATTGTCGCGGCTTTTTGATGTTTTTCTATGCGTTTTTAACACGTCTATTACGTTTTTATCTTATTGTTTTTATTTTTAAGATTAGTTTTATTATTATGCTGTATTTGGTCATGTATGCCTCATCATACAGATAATTAGGTCCTTACTTCTCTGTGCCATTGGCAATGTATGCTGTGGCATACATGCTTTTTCAGGAAAACTCTAAGTTCAATATTTTTTAAATATTTTTTTTTAGTACCTAATTAAGCCTAAAACCTATACTTTATAAATATTTTATATTCTTACAGTTTTTCTTTTCTGCCAAATTAAGGGTTAATATCGTCCATATTCGCCAAGAGCCGCGAGCTCACTGCGAACTACGTTCGAGGACAGTGATCGTTGTAAGTTCGTTGTACGTCCACACTTGACGCCGCGAACGACGAAGCCGAGAACGGCTCAGCTTGTGCTTCGCTCGTGCTCGGTTCGTCTAGCGTAGACCCGCCTTTCTCGTTTTTTGCTCCGAAAATGGAAAAGAATTGTGTGCGAAATCAAATGAGTTTTTTGTGATGGCACATTCTTCAGCTGCCCGAAGCCATTCAAACAAATGTATAGCATGCATTCTGATGTGGCCCAGTCAACGTTAACTACAAATATAATTCCAGCAGCATATGCCTTGATGACTGATAAAAAAGGGGTGAGTTATAATGCATTATTTCAGATGATAAAGTCCCAAATTCCGGAGTGGACGCCAAAAAAAATTCATATAGATTTTGAAACAGCGGCTAGCAATGCTTTGATACAAATTTTCACTAACCTCAAAATAAAAAAAATTTACTACCATTTTACCAAAAGTTTATGGAAAAGAACGAAAGAACTAACAATGAAGTCTAAAATTCAAAATAGGATTGTTGGACTTTATTCAGTTCTCCCTCTATTGCATGTTGATGAGATTGACCCTGGCTGGGAGTATATCATATCGGAAAGTCACAAACGATAAAATCGAAAAGTTTATTAAATATTTTGAAAAAACGTGGTTGAAAGACAAATCGTAATGGTCAGTATTTGGTGAGAGACATAGAAGCAATAACGCTGTAGAATCCTGGCATGCACAGCTAAATCACCAGATGAAAAAATATCGTTCAATTACAATATCTCGTCTATTGTCGACATTGCTGAAAATGGAGGATGATGATGCAAATGGTGACAACGAACCATCCCCACGCCGAAACGAGATTTACGCCAATTAGAATATTTGCACAGAGAAATAAATATCGGTCATTTCCTTGACAAATTACGTTAACGCTTTTTTTATATTATATTTATAAAAAAAGCTTCAACGTAATTTGTAAAGGATACTTATTTCTTTAGTTCTCGGCGTAATGTTAGGAACATTAGAAATAGGAAGCAATGACAATTCAATCAATAATTTACAAACTAAATAAAATACTTTTCATAAAAAGCAGAAGTCTGGAAGAAAAACCAATGGTTTCTAATTCTATTTACTAATATTATAATCTACTCAAAACGAGATTTTTATACGAATTAAATTTGCCATGCCCTTTCTTTATTGAAAAAAAAGTGAATAAAATGTTGTTATTTTCAAAATGACTGTACTTTTCTTAAACTTTAACACAACAACAAGGACAACAACAGTGTTTATACAATATAAAATCGCATCACTACAGTGACCAACACATGAAAAATAATGCGTGGGAGCAAATCGCCAAAGAATTCAATAAAATACGTGAGTAAGCATCTTAAACATTGTATTTTTTATTTATATATATTGTACCATCAATATGATAATGATTAATTACATTTACTTATAGATCGTTGGTATTATTTGATCTAAACCTTTCGTAGACTTAATTCACCTGCATAATTCACCCAGGTGCATTAAGCCAACCAAATAGTGTACCTTATTCACCCAGGTGCATTAACACAACCAAATAGTGTACCTTATTGACCCAGGTGCATTAACACAACCAAATAGTGTACCTTATTGACCCAGGTTTCTTTTTTTTTTATGCTAAAGGGGGCAAACGAGCAGACGGATCACCTGATGGTAAATGACTACCGCCGCCCAAGGGCACCTGCAACCCGAGAGTCACAAGTGCGTTGCCGCTTCCCTTTAAGGTGGGAGTAGGAGAAGAGGGGGAGGGGGGAAGAGTGGGAAGATTGGGGAGGGGGGAAGAGTGGGAAGAGGGGGGGAGAGGAGGGAGGGGGGAAGAGTGGTAAGAGGGGGGAGGGGGAAAGACGGGAATATGGGAGAGGGAAGGGTTAGGGCCTCCGGTAACCTCACTCACTCGGCGAAATGCAACAGCCGGTTTTCTGTGAGGCCGTAGTAACCCTAGGTGCATTAAGTACACTTATTTAGCATCTTTAATTCACCTACGTTGGTCATCCATGTATGTAACCTATTTTAAAACGATTGCTGGCCACTTATAAATCCTTATCTTAATGATAGTCTATTGACAATATCACTGCATATGTGCGTCAAATAGTGGATAATAATAACATGAGAACCTCCTCCTTTTTGAAGTCGGTTAATAAACGCATATTACATTAAAATAATTTTAAAATGTTTAAATTTATTCATAGAGGACGTAGGGTGACTTGTATATATAATGATACTATAGAAAAAAAATATATAAATCAAATGCAGAGTGGTGGCGATGCTGCAATAATAAAGAAAATGTAATGGATCTATTACGATAAAGGTTAAAGGTGATGTTTGGGTTTGTTTATGTTTTTTTTGTTTTGTTTGTACCTATAGATTGAGATGTTAGAGCTGCCAGACATTACCTGTTTTGGGATCTCGGTCTGATTTTAGAGATGAGCTTTAGAATTTTGATATTTATGTTGGATTTTTTTTTTAAATAACTTGTTTTAGGATCTAAATAATATAATACATAATTGTTACAGAATGAAGTGATTATAAAACAAGTATCTCATAAAGTTGACTGCAAAACTAACGTAGCTAAGATTGCGTAGCTGGAAAAATTAGAAACGTGCAAAGAAAACGTCGCAAAAACCGATCTACCAATTTCGGAACTGTACCAAAATGCTATAAGCTCTTACAAAGACACCGGTTATAGTCTCGTCCAACCAGCACCAGACTTTGATGCTATCAAATCAGGACTTTTTCGAAAAAGAAATAAGAGCTTGGGAATACCGAAAATGATTCATGATAATGTTGGCAATATTGTCATTCCTAATAAGTTTGAAGATTTCTTATTAGCCGACTATAATTGTGATGGTGTCAGAATCATTTTATTCTGTTCTATTGAAAGTAGATTGAAGATGAGACAGCTGAAGCACTTTTTCGGAGATGGTACTTTTAAAGTATGCCCCAGACCATTCTGCCAGATTTATTCAATACACGGGGATTGTGGCAGTGATATTCAGAATACCAATATTACACCTCTTATTTACGCATTGATGTCACATAAAGATTATAACTCCTACAATATAATGTTCAAAATGATAATCTCACAAATTTCTGAAGATTGGAAACCCATGCAATTTACTTGCAATTATGAATATAGTACAATGAAAGCTATTTCATCATTGTTTCCGGATTGTATCGTGAAGGGCTGCTATTATCACTTTCGTGAAAGCTTAAGACGAAAAGGTAAATCTTTGAATATAGATAAGTCTAAAAATAATCGCCGATGTATTAACTTGTGCTCTAACTTGGCATTACTACCAGAACAGCAAATTATTGAAGGATGGAATTATATTGTACAACAATACGCAAATGTGCTTTCTCAATTATTTTAAGACCTACTGGATGAAATCCGGCTTTGTAAAGAAGTGGTGTGTCTTTGGTGAACGACACCGAACAAATAATTACATTGAGGGTTGGCACCTTTCGTTAAATAACCGCTTTCGCCGAAACAATCATTAAAATTTACTACAGGTACTAAATGCATTCAAAAGAGATGCAAATATGATAAGCAATCCTAGAAAACGCTGGCAGACTAGTCAGATTAACGATGAAATCATCCAAGAGGCTCAGATATCCCTTAAATGCATATTGACGTAAAACTGCAACATACCACTTACACGGCTACCAAATCATTTTTATGAGCGCAACGCATACTGTTGTAGAATTACTACTATCAGGACAATATTTTTTATCGACTGGCAGCACCTTTTTTCTTTCGCTTCTGTCAAATGCCATCTTGACATTCACAAAGCATTGACTGTCGAAAATTTGTAGCAGGTGAAAATTGGAATAGTGTTTTTGGAGTAAATAGTTGATTTTCAAAGGTAAATAAGTGCATTTTTTTATTTTATTGTAATAATTCATCTTCTTTTCGGTACAGTAATAGGTTAGGAACAATAGCATTTTGGATTTTGTACAAATTGCTTTTATTTTGATGTTGTAAATCTGCAACACTATGCAGTTAGTACAGACAGTATGCCCATAACTGTGATCTGATATATTTTATTGTTTTGCAGTTGCAACCATGAATTCAAGGGAGATAGAATAATTTTTTAATGAATTTAGCCTTAATTGACGACGGTGAAAGGTCTGAAGATGATCTTGAGGAGTCAGATGCAGAAGACTATTAAGTTTCTAATGAAAATCGAGAAGATTTACATCACGATCTTGAGAGTCTGGTAGAGGAGGAACACGATGAGTGTGGTGATGATCCGCTCATGGCAGAAGACCCACCATTGATAAATGAAACCCCTGTAGACGGAGAAGTGCCTCAGATTCCATTTCCCTCCACAAGACAAGCCAGTCGCCGAGCAACTATGAAAGGCCTTGTTTGGAAGGTAAAAAAGTTAGTCTTGAACTCTGATCAGACACTGCTTTTCTTGGCAGCACTACTTACCCACCAGAACTGAGGGATCAAGCTGCTACGGGTACTCCGTATAGTATTTTTTCATATTTTCTAACATCTGAACTATCTTTACTCTGTTCAAAAAATGTGACAAAACCCTTGAATTTGACTGAAAGTGAACTAAGAAAGTTTATTGCAATACTGATATTTATGTCAGTCATAAAATATCCCAACGTCCGGCTTTACTGGTCTAATACTGTAGGTTTTGAACCAATCAAGAAAACAATGACTGTCAACAGATTTGAGACTATTCGCAGATTTCTGCATTTCAATAACAATGAAAAACATTTTCAAAGAGAACACCCGCAACATGATAGACTCCATAAGATAAGGCCCATAATTAGCCATCTCAATGAAAAGTTTGCATCAGTTCCTATGGAGCAAAGGCTATCAATTGATGAGCAGATGTGTGCTACAAAGGTAGCACACTTTGTGGAGCAGTACCTACCAAATAAACCACACAGGTGGGGATTCAAATTATATGAAATGTGCAGTGTAAAAGGCTATGCTCATAAGTTTGAGATATACACTAGTCAAGAGAATGAGCGGTTTCAAGATGAGCCAGATTTTTTGCCAGTGGAAAATGTTGTTATCCGGCTATCCAGAGGTGTCCTAAGGCATATAAATCATATTATATATTTTGACAACTTTTATACCTCTGTGCCACTAGTTGCCCATCTTGGCAAAAAAGGAATCTACAGTCTAGGCACTGTACAGTACAACAGACTTGTAAATTGCAAACTACCTGACAAAAAAACACTGATGAAAAAGTCCGTTCCCCGTGGAACTTATGAAGAGCAAATGACTAGCTTTGATGGTGTTGATTTGACAGCTGTAACTTGGAAGGACAATAAAGCTGTCACTTTCTTATCTTCATATGTTGGAGCAGAACCTGTCTCTCAAGTAGAAAGGTTTGACAAAGCGAATAAGACTATTGCCCACATATTATAAAGGAATACTATGCCGATATGGGCGGAGTGGACCTCATGGACAGCTTCATTGGTAGGTATCGCATAGGAATGAGAAGTCGAAAGTGGTACCTACGTATCTTCTATCACTTATTGGACATGACAGTAATAAATTCTTGGCTCGTTTATAAATATTTGAAAAGAAATGAAGCTCCATCATCAATTCTGAATTTGTGTCACTATAGACTGGAACTAGCTGAGGTGTTAGCCAATGTCAATAATGCAGCTGTCTTCTGTAACAAACGAGGAAGGCCCCGCACCAGTAACAATGTTGAAATGGAACTTCAAGCCAAAAAAAGGCGAGGGCCTGTTCAATATGTTCCACCTAAGGACATAAGGACAGATAATGTTGGTCACTGGCCCGATGACTGTTCGCAGCGGGTGCAAAATGCCCAGGTGTAAGGGATACACACATACAAAGTGTGAGAAGTGTGGAGTAGCCCTTTGCCTTACTAAATCCAAGCATTGTTTCAAAGAGTTCCATATGTAATTAATGTAAGTAATGCATGATGTTGTATATCTGCAACATAAGGGTTTTTAATAAAATAGTATAAAATAAAAAAATGTATAAAGTAAAAATTATTTTATTTTTTTATTTCTTTCTATGTCTCCCTGCATTAGAATGTACAAGTCTACAAGATATATTTTTTTCAAGAGGTCAGAATAAATCATGCATTTAAGGGATTAAGTTTATTTGACGAAAGTATTGCAGTAGGACACTTTTTAGAGATGTTGCGTTAAAGAAATCCGTTAATTACCAGTGTTAATGGAAATAATTTATATTAAAATAGGTTACATAAATTTTATCCGATTATATTATTTCGTTAGGTCATTAAAGCAGCAGTCTCAATTTGTAGAAAAGATGCTAAAAACGAATAAGTGTACTTAATACACCTTGGTGAATAAGCTACACTATTTGGTTGTGTTAATGCACCTGGGTGAATAAGGTATTTGGCTGTGTTAATGCACCTGGGTCAATAAGGTATACTATTTGGTTTTTTTAATACACCTGGGTGAATAAGGTACACTATTTGGTTGACTTAATGCACCTGGGTGAATTATGCAGGTGAATTAAATCTACGAAAGGGATCTATTGACAATATTATTCTGCCAACTAACTGACCTATGTTCAGAGTTAAAATATTGTTTAAATTGATCTCTAATGACCATGCCCTCACATGATAATATCGTTATCGCCAACTACATTGTTATCCACGGTACTTTCTAAAATGTCACTTTCCTGTAGTGGGTTTGGAAGTTCCGTCGTTGCATAGTTAATGATGTAAATATGTAAAGAACAGCAAGCTAAAATATGTTATCTATATATTTTGCTTGTACTTGCATTCTCATCTAAAATATTTCAAACCTTAATTGAAGAATGCCAAAAGCACTCTCCACAATACGCCTTGCTCGACTTAGTCGGTAATTAAAAACTCTTTTCTCTATATTTGCCAATTGATTCCAGGGTACTGTCTCATTATATTTTTCGTTAGTGGAAATGCTTCATCAGCAACAAAAACATAGGATAATTCTTCAGTTATTCCTCGTAAACTCACATTTTGAGAAATATTTAAGGTGTCGTTTTGCAATTTTAAACACAATTCTAATGATCTAATATACCACCGTCGCTATTTCTACCATAAGCATCTACATCGACAATGACAAATCTGTATTCAGCATCTGCTACGGCAAACAGAACGATACTAAAAAAAAATTATAATTAAAATATATACTTCCACTATTATTTGGAGCTCGTATCTTGAAGTGCTTGCCATCCATGGCACTAATACAATTTGGAAAATTCCATATTTCATTAAAGTCTTAAGCAATTATCTTCCATTGTGCTTTTGTTGGTTTTGGCAGAACGATACGGCCAAGAATATTCCAGATTACACGGCAGGTTTCATGGACTACACAACGAACTGTACTAAATCCTATTCGGTAATTGAATGCTAAAGTTTTGAAACTGACTCCTATGATTAAAAACCTGAAAAGAAACATTATATTTTTAAATATAGCTTAGGTACCTATTAATATTATTAAAAATATTTTAATAGTACTAATTTTATTAAATTATTATAAATTTGAAAATTTAGAATAAATATACCTATGCACTTTTGATAATCATATTTTTAATCATACAATACGGATTACGGAACATAATACATAATATCACATGTGTTGCGGGTGCCGGACACATACATTCAACTAACAAACCATTCATTTATATGTTTATTATATTATTTTCAGCTTAAGAATGTCTCAAGATATGGATGAATATCAGAAACAACTATCCAAAAGCGATAACAAATAGAACAAGCAAAAGTGGTGATTCTGCAAAACCACAAAGGCCTATAAAACACGAAAGAGAACTCCAATTCTTAAATACATTTTTACAAAATAGAGCGCAGGTATCTAATTTAGATTCGTCTTACGAGGAGACACAAGATTCTTTCTTGAATACTCCTCAATCACGGTCACAATCACAAATGTCAAATTCCGATTCACAAAACTCGCGTCCTCGATCACAAAACATAACCACAGCTTGCTGAGATATTAAAAAATTATATAAAATTATATTGAAAAATAACGAAGATGAACATACTATAGATATATTTTTTAATCAATGTCTGCTACAGTAAAATCTTTACCGAAAAAGTCGCAACTTCAAGTGAAAACAGATGTATTGCTTATTGTTAATAACGCAGAAATCGAATATTCAGAAATATTAGAAGCACCACAGTATATTGAAGCTACAAGATCTATTAATGAACCATCCACATCGAAACAAAAACTTCCTGTGAATCAATCAAACTACACCATGGACGATTTTTCTTGTTACACACCCCAAGCAACATCCGTAAATAACGAGCACAACATACATCCAACATTAACATATACACCGACACCCATACCTAGTTGCCAATATGAAAATATTGAAACCAGTGATTACCAGAATATTGAAACCAATGATTACCAGAATACGTAATTTTTTTAATTTATTATTACCTGCGGCGAAGCTAATGTGATTAAAAATGAAGATATGACTCCAATGGCAACAACAATCGCTCCTCGACGACAGTCCTATGACCGGCGCAGCATAAAATATAGATTCCAACGAAAGAGTAATGCAATCTGCGATCTGAAGTCACCATTCGAATCATACCTGTGTGAGTATATGTGAACTAAAAAATAATAAATATGATTAAACTTATTAAAGTATTGTTTATTACTCACCTCAAGTATACAGACAATCTTTCTTCAACAGGTATAGGTGAGCGAAAACTTGATTGTTTTTTCTCCATGAAAGGTCGAAGTAAATGAACCAGACTTTCAAAATTTCCAAAACTCATTCTATAGTAGTCATAAAATTTTCGAACGTCATAACACAAATCATTGAATAAATTTTTGAATTCACCGAACGTATATCATTGCTTCCAAAGGTTGTTCACCCAAAATCTTCTCCTTGATTGATTAGATTTCTCTTCTTCTTCAGCAAAAGCTGCTATGAGCACTAGATCCCAGTCCACCATATTAAATACAACTCAGACAACTAGCTTGTAACAACTCTGAGACTGTTTTGAAGAGAAATACGATATTGAGACGCTTCGGCAAGTTTCAGGACGGTGCGGCATGCTTAAGGACGCCTCCGTCATCCTTAAGAACGTTGCAGTATGCCAAAGCATAGTTTCCGACAGTGTGCGCTTGCATGTAGGGATGCCGAAGATCCCTTTCCTTGCCGATACCGATAACGGGCGCAGGGCCTAAGTTTATGGTTCTACCCCTAGTGTTTTTATAGAACCGGCACCGCGTAGCGAGAGCAGCCTCCTAATTTTAATCCATAAAATGAGGGAAAATTTACTTACAATTAAAAATTAAAAAAACTCGAAAAGAGGGGGCTCCGCAACATTTCCTTTTAAGGGGGGAAAGTACACCTCAATTCGACGGACGTCAATGGAAAGTCGTACCAAGTAATGATTTCATTGTTCACGAGATAGCTCAGCTGAAGGACCTAAGTGGTGAAACTATATAAATTTCTGCCCACATTTAGGGTGACTGATCCAAATGCTAGCACTGCACCAAATAATCAGCACTCTGAATAAATCGATCCCTCCCACGTATATTGTGGTAATCCACAGAAAGTCGATTTTTGTTTTATTTCAAAAAATAATGTATTTTAGTACTATAGAATCAGTACAAAAATAATTTTAAAGAAATTCTTAAGGTCAGTCTAGTTTTCAGGCCGTATAATATAGTAATTTCTGAATGTAACCGGCGCGAAGTATCGCGACAACCGAAGCGGCAGTTAACGCGGGACGCGGGGGGGCTCTTCACTGATCGCGCGCGCATTGTATGTGCTAGTAACGATCGTTCGCGCCGGTCGATACCACGCGTGCAGTGTATTCGCTCGGATTTCGTGTCACCGTTATGATTCGAATTTAAAATAGTGTAGTAACAATGGATTGTGGTAGTAATTCGCAATATTTCAGAAAAATTTCTTCAGGGTCTAAAACTATATTTAATTTAGCCGTCAAAAGTTCTGATCTCAATGAAGAGAAAGAAGATAATCCAGGTAAATAATATGTATTTATGTGAATTGTTCCTTATTACTAGATTAATAAATACATTTTTTCATTATTTTATTCTTATGAGGAACAGAGAACTAGATTTACGTGTATAAATTGTTCATTTCATTTTCTCCGGTGTGTTTTATCGTAAGGAATACTTACAATAATATACATCGGAAGTCAGTGTATTTATTGTGTCTTAAGTGATACTTGCTACATTTAACATGGGAATAGTTAAGTAATATTGATATAGTAAAAATACTTACTATATTTTATGCCGTGAAACATGCCTTAAAAAAATAGTATGTAATACTTACCATATTTTACGTTGCATCGATAAAAACATACGATACATTACGTGACGTTAAATGGTAGATTCTTTGTATAATACATTAATGTTTGTTGGTTTTAGAATCTCCGTTACCCCCTCGTGCTGATATAGAGGCCATAAGTAATTTAATGGAAATATTTGATGAGTCTGCCAGTTCACCTACTGCTCGTGACTTTGAAGGAATTAACAGTACAGTACAACATGTATACGCTAATACTATAATAAATACTTTCGTCCAATCTTCTGACGAGTCAATCCCTGACAGTATGTATAGATTTTATTTTTAATTTTTAAAACATTTTATAAAAATATTGTGTGTTGGTGTGGCTTTACTGAATCTATTCTTTTATAAAAAAAATCAACCAAATGGGTTCGACTCTCATATTTATCGTGGTGGTGGGTGCTTTTTTATTACAGGGATTTTGGGCTGTTATCTAATATTATTTTTGTTTTGCCCTTTAAGCCATGGTTACTTGCACGAGATTGCTACTAGCGATAAGGCTGGTGATTATACAATTAATGATTGTCATTACTGCACCCCTTTTTATGTATCATCTCTGTTAAAAGTCTGCAATAAGGAGATAATCTATTTTCTTTGCATGCTTAATTTTCTTCTATTTCAGGTTACACTGCCAGGCCTATTCAAGAACGTTACATTCCAGCTTCGGAAAATGACGTTTCGTTTAATGAAGATCTTACCTTGAATACTCCATGCCCTGCCCAAAACAAACTGAAGATATGTATGATAATATTGTGTCCATAGAATCAATTCTTTTACCAGAAACTAGCTTTGCTTCCACTCCTCAAGTAAATACCCCACTCTCATGCTCATCTGTAAATACTACACCTGTTTCTAACAAAAGAAAACCACGGAAAGATAAAGGAAATATTAGGAAGAAGCATGTTTCGAAATGGATCGATGTGAAAAGGAAAGCTTTAAGAAATACAGGAAAGGAATATAAAAGTCGAAACGGTACTACCGGGCCTCAAAAGGTAATGGGTCCACCGTGTCCGCAAACATGTCGCATGAAGTGCCGTGAGAAGATTAGCGAGCTACAGCGCTTAAATATATTTACGAGTTTCTGGGAATTAGGTGACCGATATATGCAGTGGAGTTACGTCGCGAATTTGATTACTAAACAAGGAAAACGAAGAGTTTACACAGATAGACCATCCAATCGTAAATATTCATTAAAATACAAATTACCGGGACCAAACTTTATTAATGTTTCCTATATCGATGTATGTAAGAAAATGTTTTTATCTACGTTTTCAGTTACAGAACAGTTTGTTTATACATCTCTAAATAAAATAGATACTACTACTGGTGTTTTGACCCCTGACCAGAGAGGCAAGCATAAAAATCGTGAAGTTAAGATAACTGAAGATATGAAAAAAAGTGTGTGTGACCACATAAAGTCTTTAGCACCAGTAGAGTCTCACTACATTCGGAAAAAATCCACGAAGCTATATTTAGATAGCAATTTGACTTTTCAAAGATTATTTCAATTATATAACGAATGGTTTGATTTGACAATGTACTCCACTAGAGCAACTGAAAGGCAATACCGTGATTTGGTTAATGAAAATTTTAAGCTAAGTTTATATGTACCCAAAAAGGGTAGATGTGATCAGTGTCACATATTTGACAATAAAGACAACCCATCTCGTGAGGAAAAGGAAATTCATCAAGCACATCTTAACAACATGAATATTGCACGTGAATTAAAAACCACTCATAAAACAGAGGCGAAAAAATCACAAGGTCAGATTGTGACAGCAATATTTGATTTTCAAAAAGTTTTGAATGCACCTAGTGGTGACGGTGTTAGCATTCTATATTATAAGAAAAAATTATCTGTTTTCAATTTTACTTTATTTGACTTAGGCTTAAAAGAAGGTACTAATTACATGTGGCACGAGGGGCAAGGCAAACAGGGTGCTAATGAGGTAGCAAGTTGCTTATTGGAGTTTGTGGAACGCAAAGTAGAGAATGGTTGTAAAGATTTCAGATTTTTTTCAGACAATTGTGCGGGTCAAAACAGGAACAGGATTGTATATGCTTTCTATTCATATATTTCTAATAAAAATAAAATAAATATAACACACACATTTTTGGAGAGGGGCCATACACAAACAGAAGGCGACAGTGTTCATGCGCTAATAGAGAGAGGCTCAAAAAATAAAATAATTTATACACCATTAGAATGGTATAGCTTAGTGCGGTAGGTTAAGCAAGACGGCCGTCCTTATATAGTCAAGGAAATGTGCTATTCAGATTTCTTTGATTTCAAACAACTATTGCTAGGTCGTAATTGGTATAAAAACATAAACGGACAAAAAATTGAGTGGAATAAAATAAAACAAGTACATGTGAAATATGATGAACCTTTAAAAATATATATAAAGTTTTACGCTTGCTCTTAATACCAATACTAGAGCAAAAAAAAAATGTAACTTGATTTCTATTCCTAAACTATATAATGGACCACTGCCGATACCTAAAGCTAAAAAAACGCACTTAGATAGTCTTTGCAAAAGTGGTATTATACCTAAAACATACCATGATTACTTTAAAAGACTTCCTTTTACCGAAGAACGTAATGATTGCTCATCATCTGAAACAGACTGACTAAAATTTGTTTGTTGTTGTCTATAATTATATTGTTTCGTATTTTTGTTTATCTTTTACAAGTGTGTAAGCTCCACTAGATAATTATGTTTTTATTGTCTTGTTATAGTTCCTTTATGCCTCCATGGCGTGGCGTCAGTGCACGCGACTGCTACGCACGGGGCGCGGGTTCGATCCCCGCTCAGTGCAAAAAGTTGTATGCATGAATATGGCTGTTTGCAATGGTCTAATCGTGCCTCGGAGAGCACGTTAAGCCTTCGGTCCTGGTTGCCATACAAACATCTATGGCAGTCGTTACGGGTAGTTGGAGCCCTCAAAAGTCCAACCAGTCTAACTTGGAACTTCGATATCGCCATTGGTCATTGGACCATTGGTTGTAGAGGTCAGATGGCAGTCGCTTCACGGAAAATATCGAAGTTCAGCCGCATCACAGTTAGACTGGAAAGCTGACCCCGACTGAGTTGGGAAAAGGCTCGGTGAATGATAGTTACTTTATAATTGTTAGAAGACTGATGGAACTGTTGATCTCAATCATAAGTCTATAAAGTTTAAGAGTTTTTGATTTGTAGGGACAACAATTATCAAACATAGTTACTAGTAATTGCTAAGTTATAGTTTTCACTTCCAAATTGTTTGTTTCTTATAACTTTTTATTTGATATCTAATACAAATATTATGTAAACTCCATTTGATAAGTATGTTTTTATGTTCATGATAAACTAGGTAGACTGATGGAACTGTTGATCTCAATCATATGTTTATAAAGTACAAAAGTTTAGGGTTTATAGTGAATATTATTAAAAAACAATTAGAGACTTAAAAATTATAGTAATTTCTCAGTTTTATTTTTCTAATTTTGTATGTTTCCTAACATAATTCTTTATTTCTAATAAAAGTTGACTTAATATTATATTCTGAGTTTTATTATATTTAGAAGACTCAAATTTCCCAACGTAAATTATAGTATGTACTACATAGAATTGAAATCAAATGTTAAGTTACGATGAAGAAGTACGACGAATAGTAAGTGTTACATACAATACTAAAAGTAGTTTATTTTTCGACGTATAAAATAGTATGTAATACTTACGATAAATTAAGTCTTTTAGAATACGATGTAAAATTTAATAACATCAATATCTCAAATACTGGTAAAAATTCTCATTTAGTTTAATATCATTATAAAGTGCTTTATTTATCTAGGTATCATAGTAATTTTTAAGTAAATAACTGCGTAATTTAAAATTTTATACAACTTTATACATTCAAACAGCTCTCCTGTAAAGTTGTCATTTCGGGGTTACCATAGTCTACGTAGGAGGGATCGAAATAGTAAAATTATAAGGTTTTTACTAACTAATTTGGGTTACCACTTTAAAAAATAAATAAATTGATGTTTTTGAAATCCTACTACTGGCAATACCATACTTTTCGACTTTAAAATGCCGAAAATTTTGTAAACAAACGTTCGTGTCCTGCAGTCCGTCCTATTTTTGCCTGTTCTTAGCGATCGAAGGTAAGTTCACGTGTTCACATTTTATACTATATTAGGTCTTGTAGATATTTTCTACTGAAACTTTTGATTTATCTGATTTCTTAAATAGTTTACGAGGATAGTTTAAAAAGGCAGAGTTGAGGTTATGGTGATATATTGTTAAAATATGTGGTGCTGATATATGAATCTAATATTTTTCGAATTCCAAATTATCAGCACTGGTGCTGATACATGGAAAATAGTACGTAAATACTTATTCCATATTTTAAATTGTAAACCGTGTTTATTTGATGCATAGAATTCAATTATGTCCGTAAAAGTAGTTTATACCTTCAGAATCCAAATCTTAGCATGGTGCTGAAATTACATTTGCCATTTGTCAGCATAGTCAGTGCTACATCACTCGCTCGAGGTCGCATTTTATATACCTACCAATTTAGCATCCGTGGCCGGAATAAGTAACATACACACACGCGCACACACACACAGACACATTGAAAATTAGCCTATTGTCATTGTTCAATTCTTGTATTGTTTTATTAATTCCTTTTTTGTTATAATAAGCTACCTGCTCTTCATCTATGTATTGTGTAACTAATATAATATTAGGTTTGCTATAAAAGCTCGAAGGGCCTGGTGACCTGTAACACAGGTGTAGAAACACCTATCACGGTCACCAGTCTCTCACAAATGTATTGTAAATGCCTATTGTAATCAATGTAAACGTGTAAACGTACCGTATTGATGCATGAAGTCACAAAGTGCACAACATGCAATTTTTACTTCTGTGAAGAGTGTAGTGGTAGTAAAAAGTAGTTATTAAGTAGTAAAATTATGCAAACAATATTTTGTTTCTGATATTCAAAGAAACCGAAAAATCATACTCTTTGATATAACAGATTTTTTGCGTAAAGACGATTTCCTACTGTGTTTACGGCTTGGTTTGTTATGGCCTTGGTTGTCTACACATTTTATTGCGGCACCGAAATGTTATGGCTGCGGGTTTATTCCAAATTTGTCTAATAATCCTCTGCATTTTGTTTCTACTATGGATTTAGAACAAATAAAAGTGTTATAGATTGTCAATTTTTCTGGTGCCAAAGATGCAACTTTGCTATGTATGACCATTATCCCACTGATGAGTATGAATATTGAAATTAATTATGTTTTTATTGTTCATGTAGCTGCTTATTAAGTTTTAAAAATTGGTTTTATTATTGCGATTACCGTCTTATTTTAACGATATTTCTGTATAATTGTGTACCAAATAAACCATATTGTTATTTTAATTACTGTTATACTTATTGAAGCTAAGGTAGTTCAGGGTACCTACATTGTGCTTAACTTTCGATGAGTGTTTTTTTAGATTAACTAGATAAAGTATTAGGGGATGAAAGAAAGGAAAACGAATAGAAATGATTAATAAGATGTTAGTGTGTAAAGATTAATTCTGAAGAATATTTACGTTTATTTTTATGAAAAGTTTTCTAGTAACTGTTTAGACCTTGTTATATTGCATATGAGTATTATGTTTAATTAAAATCTGTTTATTCGTTTCCATGATTTGGAACTTGTAACTTTATATGAAAAACCGCGCCGCGTAAACGCTTTTAATGTTCCTAATTATTAGATTTAATATTAAGAATCGTAAAGAATATTTGCTGACAGTGATTTTTTATCAATATAATTAAGTCAAAATAATTATTTGCACTACTGTGAGGCTGTGAGGCTTAAGAAATCCTATTTTGTTACCAGAATTATACTTTTGCTACTGTCCCATAAAAGTGGGCGCATATTTCTTATCTTTATTAACACGTACGCTCAAACGCCCAGGCAACAAATGAGGCCCAATACTTTATACCGTCAAACGCCCAGGCAACAAAAGTGGCCCATTTTTTTTGTACGCTTTAATCGTGTTTTTATCGATGTCACCATGCGATGTCTAAAAGACTGCTATTCAAACTTGTTCTATATAAAACTCCGCGTCGATGGATTACAAATAGTCTATGGTAGGTGACGCTTTAATATTTTAAAAATATTCTTTTCCGACGCCATTCCAAGCGGTGCGGAGCGAGAAATAACACTAAAATTGAAATGTAAGTAATAATTAATTTACTAGTCTTCTGTATTGGTATTATATCTTAAAATGATCCTTACCATTCATTCTTTTAGTATATCTATAAGTTTTATGAATCTAAAGTGTGATTGAATGTTTTTCAATGTGATATATTTTTTCTTTGCAAAAATTCGCCATTATTTGCCGGTTTATCGTAAAGTTTGTGTATGTTATATTATATATTTTACTACAATATATCTTGTAATTAGGAAGAATGGTTATTGTTAATATTTAAATATACATAACCGTAAAGAAAATAACGAAAATAGTTAGTATTTTACGTTTTTGTAACATGACTCCGCCGTCCGCCATGATTGCGTCACAATAATTCAAAATAATCAAAATAAGGATTCGTACAACCTAGGAATTACGAGTGTATTAATATGATTTTTTGTTACCGCTATCTATTTTATTAGACATATAATTTTGGTAGTGGTTATATAGGTATAATTTATGATATTTTCTTTAGTCAACGGTTTTGGTAAAAATTTAAGAAAATAATGTTTTTTCTTTGGTGTTTTGGTTGTGTATGTTTTTCTGCAAAATTTTATAGATTATTCACGAATACATTCTAGGTCTGATGAAGCCCAAACAGCTCGTGGACGAGGACGAGGGCGTGGGAGGGGCAGAGGCCAACAACCGTACGTATCTTTTTATCATTCTTTTTTGACTGGCCTGTTGGTCTAGTGGTTAGTGATCCCGACTGCTAAGCCAGAGGTCGTGGGTTCGATTCCCACCTAGGACAAATAATTGTGTGATGAGCATGATCATTTGTTCTGTACCTGGGTGTAATTTATGTATAATATGTATGTATTTAGAAATATATATAAGTATGTTTATCAGCAGTCTGGTTACCATAGGCTCTGCCTAATTTGGGATCAGGCAGCCGTGTGTGAGATGTGTGAAGTTGTTATTATTATTAATTTGTTCTAAATACATACATATTATGCATAAATTACACCCTGACACTGAACAAATGATCATGTTCATAACACAATTATTTGTCCTGGGTGGGAATCGAACCCGTGACCTCTAGCTCACCAACCACTACACTAACAAATTGTAACTATATTTAATATTCTACTTTGTGTGTCTCGGGACCCCCCACAGAAGTGATAACTTAACTAATATAAGTTCACAGACAGCCTGGTGCCGTTACGCGTTATGTAACGAAGCGGTTTACCCTCCCTTATGTAGTTATCACTTCAAATATATCAATCAATGTTTTACAACTGTATATTTTTTTGCTGTGGCACAAGCAGCAACGCTCTAGCGCAAATACGTTCGGCCAGGCAGGCCACCCAGCGCCACCTTGCCGCTCTGGGATCAGCTGCGCGCCAAGAGCTGCTCGCGCGGAAACGCGAAGCTCAGCTGGAGCGCATGCTGATGCCAGATGCGCCCCCCCGGAAGCGACAAACAAGGTAATTTTGTCCTTTATCATTTTCTTTTCGAACTTCTTAACAATTCACTTTGCCATAATTCTTCTAAATCTGAGTGAGTGTTCAGAGTGGGGAGGGGCAGAGTGCCAGAGTGGGCATAGTGGGCGAGTGGCAGAGTGGGGAGGGGGAGAGTGGGCGAGTGAGTAGGAGAGTAATGTGACGTTTTAAGTTCGTCGTATCGTTTAAGTTTGCACTTCTGTCGGCAGTCGTTTGACTGCAACTTTTTTTTTCTTTTTTCAGAAGGACATCTCCAGTACGGCAGCCCTGTATAATGGCATCTACGTCCGGAATGGGCCATTCCGGACCAGCCGAGGCCGTAGCCTCGACGTCCGGAATGGGCCATTCCGGACCAGCCGAAGCCGTAGCCTCGACGTCCAGAGGCGCCCGTTCTTTTGGTAAGATAGTGATTTGATTATTTTATTTGCTGACTAGCAATCCACCCCGGCTCTTCGCACGGGTACAAATTATACACCAAAACCTTCCTCATTAATCACTCTGTCTATTGGTGAAAACGGCATAAAAATCCATTCAGTAGTTTTTCAGTTTGTCGCGAACAGACAGACAGACTTTGTTTTTTAATATGTAGTGATAAATGTTGACTACATCTTATCTTGTTTGTTACAGAACGCGAGGCTGGAGATGTCTTTCTTGAATATGGTAAGTTTTGGTTTTGTCGGTGTCATGATAAGATTTAAAAAAAATATATTTGCAATTAATACAAGTGCGTTTGTTACAGTTGTTGACGAACCTGCGCCAGCTCAAGACTTGGAGACAGCTCAAGACTTTTACTACGAGACGATGGGTACGCCAGAGGCAGATATTATTACTAATTCGCTCTACAGTTCCTCTAGTGGATCCCCTTGTGGACAAAAATAACCTGCCACACGTTATGTTGAGGACAACTAAAAGAAGATAACAGCTCTTCCAATTTAGAGTAGTATTGCATTTTTTTAAAAGTTTTTTCGTTTTTTTAGACGTTGCTGCAGAGGTTGTCGTCGAGGGGACATCTTCCTCGCCGGTCATGTTGGGGCCATCCGCAATAGGTAATTATGAATGACTAGTATACAAAAAACTTAATACACACACAGTCACAGAATAATAATAATAACTCCACATCTTACACACGGCTGTCTCATCCCAAACTAGGCAGAGCTAGTACTATGATAACTAGACTGCTGATAAACATACATACTTGCTGATACAATCAATCAAATATGTTTTTTTTTTCATTCCAGGTGTTCTTGACGAAGACTACGGTAGCGTCATGAGTGAGTGGTTGGAACTGACTGACATTAACAGTGACGACGATGACTTAAACGAAGACGATGACCTCGTCCCGACTGCGAATGGACGTGACGCTGCGACTGAACCGTCTTGTGACACTGACATGACAGAATTCCAAGCGGAAGTGTTACGTAGGGAGGACGCAGCCAATGACGACGCAATACGTGACTTACTGACTGACGACTGTTACACTTTCGTTTGGAATAGGGACAGATCTACCTTTGTTGGAAAACGGGAGACATTTGGAAGTACCTCGGGGCCAACGTTTGGTTTAACAGACCAAACTCGGGGGATTGACGTTTTCGACAAGGTAATTGACGTCGACTTTGTTGACTTATTGGTTAGGGAGACCAATAGGTATGCGGAGCAAAAGATTGCTTTGCTCCTAGAGCAAAACAAGCTTGGTCCGCATTCCCGCTTTCACCGCTGGTCTCCGACGGATAGGAACGAAATGGTAAGCTTTTTAGCAATAAACATTCTACAAGGCCTCTACCCTCTACCAGAGGAAGAGGCCTATTTCAAGTACAATGGTTTTGGCACTATGCGATATTTTGCCAAAATCATGTCGTACAATAGATTTTTATTGTTAAAATGTTTTCTCCATTTCGTGGACAATCACAATTGCACGGACACGACTAGACTTAGTAAAATCAGACCCGTTATTGACTACTTAAACGTTAAATTTTCCAGTCTATACATGCCTTCACAAGAGACAGTCATTGACGAATCTCTTCTGAAGTGGAAGGGGAGGTTGAGTTTCGCTCAGAAGATTTCGTCAAAGGCCGCACAAGTCGGAGTCAAGACTTACGAGTTGTGCGAATCTTCAACTGGCTATCTCTGGAAGTTTTTTGTACATACTGGCAAAGATAACACGACGACTACTGACAGCGCCGACAGAGGGACTACTGACATGGGTGACAATGACATGAATGACAGACCAGTCGCGGACGAGGCCCTTGACGGAGTTGACCGACCCACGAGTGCTACTGCTAAAATTGTTTATGACTTGATCGAGCCTCTGCTTCACCGTGGGCATACGGTAGTAATGGACAATTTTTATAATAGTCCATTACTACTAAGAAGCCTGAAAAAACAACAGACTGACGTTTACGGGACATTAAGACTGAATCGGGAATTCGTTCCCGATTCATTAAAGACTTTGACGAAGACAGAACTGCGACAAGGTGAGGTAGTGGCATCGTATTGTTCCGATTTAGCTATTCTGGTATGGCGAGACTCTAACCTAGTTAGCTTGATCTCGACATACCATAATCTCGAAATCGGGACTCAGGACAAATACAACAGACAGACTTTTAAACCAAGCATAGTGCTCGACTATAACAAGTCCATGGGAGGAGTTGACAAGAAGGACCAATTCTTGTCAGCTCAACCCGTGGAACGACTTAGGAATAGGGTGTGGTATAAGAAACTCTTCCGCCGATTATACAATGTGGCAATTTTTAACTGCTTTGTGATATTTTCTAGTTTCGACCAGAAAATATCACATCGTCAGTTCCGCACTGTATTGGCGGAAGAATTACTTATGCGACACAAAAGACTAGACTTGACGACTGAATACAGACACTTCAACTACAGGTCTAGCACGACTGGACTAGTGACGACAACCACACCAAGACGTACACGACACAAGACTCAAGCTAGACCTGTAGTTGACGGCCCACATCAAGTATCTGGGCCTGATCCTTGACGGAAGGTGGCGCTTCGACGAGCACTTCCTGCAGCTTGCTCCAAAGCTGGTCGGCGCTGCGTCCGCCCTTGGGCGACTCTTACCCAATTTGGGTGGACCCAGCGTCGCTACGAGACGGCTATACACGGGGGTTGTCCGGTCAATGGCACTTTACGGTGCACCGGTGTGGGCGGAGGCTCTGACCGCCCAGAATAGGGCGCGCCTCTGGCGCCCTCAGAGGGTTATGGCGGTTAGAGCTATTGAAGCTAAGGTAGTTCAGGGTACCTACATTGTGCTTAACTTTCGATGAGTGTTTTTTTAGATTAACTAGATAAAGTATTAGGGGATGAAAGAAAGGAAAACGAATAGAAATGATTAATAAGATGTTAGTGTGTAAAGATTAATTCTGAAGAATATTTACGTTTATTTTTATGAAAAGTTTTCTAGTAACTGTTTAGACCTTGTTATATTGCATATGAGTATTATGTTTAATTAAAATCTGTTTATTCGTTTCCATGATTTGGAACTTGTAACTTTATATGAAAAACCGCGCCGCGTAAACGCTTTTAATGTTCCTAATTATTAGATTTAATATTAAGAATCGTAAAGAATATTTGCTGACAGTGATTTTTTATCAATATAATTAAGTCAAAATAATTATTTGCACTACTGTGAGGCTGTGAGGCTTAAGAAATCCTATTTTGTTACCAGAATTATACTTTTGCTACTGTCCCATAAAAGTGGGCGCATATTTCTTATCTTTATTAACACGTACGCTCAAACGCCCAGGCAACAAATGAGGCCCAATACTTTATACCGTCAAACGCCCAGGCAACAAAAGTGGCCCATTTTTTTTGTACGCTTTAATCGTGTTTTTATCGATGTCACCATGCGATGTCTAAAAGACTGCTATTCAAACTTGTTCTATATAAAACTCCGCGTCGATGGATTACAAATAGTCTATGGTAGGTGACGCTTTAATATTTTAAAAATATTCTTTTCCGACGCCATTCCAAGCGGTGCGGAGCGAGAAATAACACTAAAATTGAAATGTAAGTAATAATTAATTTACTAGTCTTCTGTATTGGTATTATATCTTAAAATGATCCTTACCATTCATTCTTTTAGTATATCTATAAGTTTTATGAATCTAAAGTGTGATTGAATGTTTTTCAATGTGATATATTTTTTCTTTGCAAAAATTCGCCATTATTTGCCGGTTTATCGTAAAGTTTGTGTATGTTATATTATATATTTTACTACAATATATCTTGTAATTAGGAAGAATGGTTATTGTTAATATTTAAATATACATAACCGTAAAGAAAATAACGAAAATAGTTAGTATTTTACGTTTTTGTAACATGACTCCGCCGTCCGCCATGATTGCGTCACAATAATTCAAAATAATCAAAATAAGGATTCGTACAACCTAGGAATTACGAGTGTATTAATATGATTTTTTGTTACCGCTATCTATTTTATTAGACATATAATTTTGGTAGTGGTTATATAGGTATAATTTATGATATTTTCTTTAGTCAACGGTTTTGGTAAAAATTTAAGAAAATAATGTTTTTTCTTTGGTGTTTTGGTTGTGTATGTTTTTCTGCAAAATTTTATAGATTATTCACGAATACATTCTAGGTCTGATGAAGCCCAAACAGCTCGTGGACGAGGACGAGGGCGTGGGAGGGGCAGAGGCCAACAACCGTACGTATCTTTTTATCATTCTTTTTTGACTGGCCTGTTGGTCTAGTGGTTAGTGATCCCGACTGCTAAGCCAGAGGTCGTGGGTTCGATTCCCACCTAGGACAAATAATTGTGTGATGAGCATGATCATTTGTTCTGTACCTGGGTGTAATTTATGTATAATATGTATGTATTTAGAAATATATATAAGTATGTTTATCAGCAGTCTGGTTACCATAGGCTCTGCCTAATTTGGGATCAGGCAGCCGTGTGTGAGATGTGTGAAGTTGTTATTATTATTAATTTGTTCTAAATACATACATATTATGCATAAATTACACCCTGACACTGAACAAATGATCATGTTCATAACACAATTATTTGTCCTGGGTGGGAATCGAACCCGTGACCTCTAGCTCACCAACCACTACACTAACAAATTGTAACTATATTTAATATTCTACTTTGTGTGTCTCGGGACCCCCCACAGAAGTGATAACTTAAACTAATATAAGTTCACAGACAGCCTGGTGCCGTTACGCGTTATGTAACGAAGCGGTTTACCCTCCCTTATGTAGTTATCACTTCAAATATATCAATCAATGTTTTACAACTGTATATTTTTTTGCTGTGGCACAAGCAGCAACGCTCTAGCGCAAATACGTTCGGCCAGGCAGGCCACCCAGCGCCACCTTGCCGCTCTGGGATCAGCTGCGCGCCAAGAGCTGCTCGCGCGGAAACGCGAAGCTCAGCTGGAGCGCATGCTGATGCCAGATGCGCCCCCCCGGAAGCGACAAACAAGGTAATTTTGTCCTTTATCATTTTCTTTTCGAACTTCTTAACAATTCACTTTGCCATAATTCTTCTAAATCTGAGTGAGTGTTCAGAGTGGGGAGGGGCAGAGTGCCAGAGTGGGCATAGTGGGCGAGTGGCAGAGTGGGGAGGGGGAGAGTGGGCGAGTGAGTAGGAGAGTAATGTGACGTTTTAAGTTCGTCGTATCGTTTAAGTTTGCACTTCTGTCGGCAGTCGTTTGACTGCAACTTTTTTTTTCTTTTTTCAGAAGGACATCTCCAGTACGGCAGCCCTGTATAATGGCATCTACGTCCGGAATGGGCCATTCCGGACCAGCCGAGGCCGTAGCCTCGACGTCCGGAATGGGCCATTCCGGACCAGCCGAAGCCGTAGCCTCGACGTCCAGAGGCGCCCGTTCTTTTGGTAAGATAGTGATTTGATTATTTTATTTGCTGACTAGCAATCCACCCCGGCTCTTCGCACGGGTACAAATTATACACCAAAACCTTCCTCATTAATCACTCTGTCTATTGGTGAAAACGGCATAAAAATCCATTCAGTAGTTTTTCAGTTTGTCGCGAACAGACAGACAGACTTTGTTTTTTAATATGTAGTGATAAATGTTGACTACATCGTATCTTGTTTGTTACAGAACGCGAGGCTGGAGATGTCTTTCTTGAATATGGTAAGTTTTGGTTTTGTCGGTGTCATGATAAGATTTAAAAAAAATATATTTGCAATTAATACAAGTGCGTTTGTTACAGTTGTTGACGAACCTGCGCCAGCTCAAGACTTGGAGACAGCTCAAGACTTTTACTACGAGACGATGGGTACGCCAGAGGCAGATATTATTACTAATTCGCTCTACAGTTCCTCTAGTGGATCCCCTTGTGGACAAAAATAACCTGCCACACGTTATGTTGAGGACAACTAAAAGAAGATAACAGCTCTTCCAATTTAGAGTAGTATTGCATTTTTTTAAAAGTTTTTTCGTTTTTTTAGACGTTGCTGCAGAGGTTGTCGTCGAGGGGACATCTTCCTCGCCGGTCATGTTGGGGCCATCCGCAATAGGTAATTATGAATGACTAGTATACAAAAAACTTAATACACACACAGTCACAGAATAATAATAATAACTCCACATCTTACACACGGCTGTCTCATCCCAAACTAGGCAGAGCTAGTACTATGATAACTAGACTGCTGATAAACATACATACTTGCTGATACAATCAATCAAATATGTTTTTTTTTTCATTCCAGGTGTTCTTGACGAAGACTACGGTAGCGTCATGAGTGAGTGGTTGGAACTGACTGACATTAACAGTGACGACGATGACTTAAACGAAGACGATGACCTCGTCCCGACTGCGAATGGACGTGACGCTGCGACTGAACCGTCTTGTGACACTGACATGACAGAATTCCAAGCGGAAGTGTTACGTAGGGAGGACGCAGCCAATGACGACGCAATACGTGACTTACTGACTGACGACTGTTACACTTTCGTTTGGAATAGGGACAGATCTACCTTTGTTGGAAAACGGGAGACATTTGGAAGTACCTCGGGGCCAACGTTTGGTTTAACAGACCAAACTCGGGGGATTGACGTTTTCGACAAGGTAATTGACGTCGACTTTGTTGACTTATTGGTTAGGGAGACCAATAGGTATGCGGAGCAAAAGATTGCTTTGCTCCTAGAGCAAAACAAGCTTGGTCCGCATTCCCGCTTTCACCGCTGGTCTCCGACGGATAGGAACGAAATGGTAAGCTTTTTAGCAATAAACATTCTACAAGGCCTCTACCCTCTACCAGAGGAAGAGGCCTATTTCAAGTACAATGGTTTTGGCACTATGCGATATTTTGCCAAAATCATGTCGTACAATAGATTTTTATTGTTAAAATGTTTTCTCCATTTCGTGGACAATCACAATTGCACGGACACGACTAGACTTAGTAAAATCAGACCCGTTATTGACTACTTAAACGTTAAATTTTCCAGTCTATACATGCCTTCACAAGAGACAGCCATTGACGAATCTCTTCTGAAGTGGAAGGGGAGGTTGAGTTTCGCTCAGAAGATTTCGTCAAAGGCCGCACAAGTCGGAGTCAAGACTTACGAGTTGTGCGAATCTTCAACTGGCTATCTCTGGAAGTTTTTTGTACATACTGGCAAAGATAACACGACGACTACTGACAGCGCCGACAGAGGGACTACTGACATGGGTGACAATGACATGAATGACAGACCAGTCGCGGACGAGGCCCTTGACGGAGTTGACCGACCCACGAGTGCTACTGCTAAAATTGTTTATGACTTGATCGAGCCTCTGCTTCACCGTGGGCATACGGTAGTAATGGACAATTTTTATAATAGTCCATTACTACTAAGAAGCCTGAAAAAACAACAGACTGACGTTTACGGGACATTAAGACTGAATCGGGAATTCGTTCCCGATTCATTAAAGACTTTGACGAAGACAGAACTGCGACAAGGTGAGGTAGTGGCATCGTATTGTTCCGATTTAGCTATTCTGGTATGGCGAGACTCTAACCTAGTTAGCTTGATCTCGACATACCATAATCTCGAAATCGGGACTCAGGACAAATACAACAGACAGACTTTTAAACCAAGCATAGTGCTCGACTATAACAAGTCCATGGGAGGAGTTGACAAGAAGGACCAATTCTTGTCAGCTCAACCCGTGGAACGACTTAGGAATAGGGTGTGGTATAAGAAACTCTTCCGCCGATTATACAATGTGGCAATTTTTAACTGCTTTGTGATATTTTCTAGTTTCGACCAGAAAATATCACATCGTCAGTTCCGCACTGTATTGGCGGAAGAATTACTTATGCGACACAAAAGACTAGACTTGACGACTGAATACAGACACTTCAACTACAGGTCTAGCACGACTGGACTAGTGACGACAACCACACCAAGACGTACACGACACAAGACTCAAGCTAGACCTGTAGTTGACGGCCCACATCAAGTATCTGGGCCTGATCCTTGACGGAAGGTGGCGCTTCGACGAGCACTTCCTGCAGCTTGCTCCAAAGCTGGTCGGCGCTGCGTCCGCCCTTGGGCGACTCTTACCCAATTTGGGTGGACCCAGCGTCGCTACGAGACGGCTATACACGGGGGTTGTCCGGTCAATGGCACTTTACGGTGCACCGGTGTGGGCGGAGGCTCTGACCGCCCAGAATAGGGCGCGCCTCTGGCGCCCTCAGAGGGTTATGGCGGTTAGAGCCATACGCGGATACCGCACCGTATCGACGGAGGCGGCGTGCGCGTTGGCCGGGACACCCCCGTGGGATTTGGAGGCGGAAGTGCTCGCCGAAGTTTATCGGCGAACGGCTGAGTTCTGGGCGGGAAGCGGCAGTCGGCCCCCGCCCGAAGAGGTACGCGAATGGCGTGAGGCCGCTCGCCGAGCCACCATGGCTCGTTGGTCGTCCCGGCTGGAGGCTCCACGTGCTGGCTTTGCCGCCGTGGAGGCGCTCCAGCCGGTCATCGTCGAGTGGGCAGGGCGACAGCACGGGACCCTTTCCTTCCGACTGACGCAGGTTCTTTCCGGGCACGGCTGCTTCGGGAAGTACCTGCACTCGGTCGCTAGGAGGGAATTGAGTCCCGCCTGTCACCACTGCGACTGCAGTGAGGACTCGGCTCAGCACACGCTGGCGGATTGCCCCAGTTGGGCAGCGCAGCGTCGGGCCCTCACTGCAGTCATGTCATCGGAGAGGATCTGTCGCTACCGGCTGTCATACGCTCCATGGCCGGTAGCGACAGGAATTTTACCGCGGTCGCAACCTTCTGTGAGGAAGTCATCTCGCAGAAGGAGGCGGCGGAAAGGGTCCGGGAGGACGACCTCCATTCGGACTTAATTCGCCGCCGGCGAACCGGGCGGCGGAGGCGCGCTTACCAGCGCCTCATGCCGCCCTGAGTGTGGCCGCGGGTGGAAGGGACGGGTTTTCCCCTCCACCCGCTATAGTGGCCCCCCGCGAGGAGGCGGCGTCCGCGTGTGCCTGGACGTCGCCTAATTGAGAGGTTTTTTTTACCCGAAGGTGGTGCCCGCGCTTTGCGGGTTGGCGCTAGGAGGGTTCCGGATGTCTTAATAAAAGCTGTTCCCGGATCCCTCCTACTTAAGGCGCAGTACGGCACACCGTGTGGTTTTGGTCGGTTCGATTCCGACACACCGCCCCGCCGAAAACCCCGGTGGGGTGACGGCCCGAGGGGGTTTCCACACGTACGACGCCAACCACTTCCCCATACGCACCGGGTCTCGTTACACCTGTTCGCGGTGTGTCCCAAAAAGACCAGGACCAGCTGGAAGTGCGAGGAATGCGACGTCAACCTGTGTATCGACGAGTGTTTCAAAGCCTATCACAAGCCATAATATTTGTGTGAATTGATTTTTATTTTTATTTTAGAACAATATTATGTCCCATATTGTTCTAAAATAAAAATAAAAAAAATCATCACACAAATATTATGGCCATTTTTTTTTTTTTTTTTTTTTTATTTGTAAAAACATGTTGAAAAAGAGTGTCCTTGGAGTTTCTTGCCTGTTCTTCTCCATAGGATCTACGTATTGGAATAGGCGACTAGCTTCACGACAGACTTATAATTACTTTTAATTTTTCAAAAAAATTTTTTTTTAAATATACACATATACACAACTATTGCCTTTCATTTACATATAATTTTAAATATAATTATTTAATACCTACTAATAAAAAAAAATGTCAACCTAAATGTAAGTGTGTAAAAACCCTTAAACGGTCGGCCATCTTGCCGCCATTCTGTACTCGGAGACGATAACAGATTGATGACGAATGGGTTGTTTGTTTTGGTTTAGGGTGCTACACTGTTCATTCCAAGTAATGATGTATTAGTATCAAAAAAAAGCTTATTTAGTCTAGTTTCTAATAAACAAAAAACAATAAGAATCCCAAGAAGGCGTTTCGTAAGAACTTGTTAAAACAAATATTTTATCCTAGATTTAACCTATATTGTAAAGTTCAACATTTTATTAATATATTTTGGATGAGTTGTTGTACTGTGTGTGTGAATGTTCCGATTCCTTCTAAAGTCAGCTCTATACGAATGTTTTTTACTTTGATATATCTGCAGTAGTTTGCTAGGAAATACAGTTTAAATCAGCAATGGCACGGGGAGGCTAGACGCATGAAATAGAGATGGCGCGAGTGGGCGTTTGACGGTCTGACAGCTCTGACAGCCGGGCGTTTGAGCGGAGATACTAATATATTTTTGTAATAAAAACTAAAATATATAGTTCGTTTCTGCATTATGTATGTATACAAAGTTTTAGTACTAAGTAAAATAGACACAATAATCTAAAGTTAATCAAGAGTTGTGGCCGAATAGTAACGCGTAAAGGAAACATTACCGCCTATATTTTAAGATAGTTCTGTTAATATAGACAGATTTTTTTTAAAAACAAGTTAATTTTTGTTTTATTATCCCATATAATCAAATAAAGCTTCTAGTAATAGGTTTCAACATTACATTTACATAAACTAGTGAAGGTAACAAAATATGAATTTTTCTCCACCTTTGGTTTGTTTTAATAGATTTTGCTATTTATTTATATCTCAAAACAAACCTTATATTTATAATCTTTAGACCTTTACCCATAGCTTAAAATACAGAAGCCAGGTATATTTCAATATTTTCATTTTAGTATATTTTCTAAGCAATGGTACAATTTATTTGAGAAATGCTCATTAAAATTTTATCGGTATAAGCAAAAATGATACATCATTAAATTATATAATCACTGTTATTAGTATTTTATTATAACCTTAAATGTGTCATATAGTTTGACTGAGCACTGTCTCCCGAAATACAGACTCCAGGACCAATAAACATTATTATTATTACGTGCGATGCTTCGGCAGTCGACAAAAGGCCGCCCGAAAATTACAGGGAGAATGTATTTTGATTCGATTTCTTTAGGTACGTAAAATTAATTACATATAAATGCTTTAGCATCATATGAAAGGGAAATGAATCTAGTTTTGTTTTTAAGTGTTCCGTTGTTTATTATATTAAAATTTTTGTTTCATTTTCAGCATATTATAATTTTATTATCAAATAATAAAAACGTGCCAGTGTTTAAGATTTATGACAATTAGCTATGTATATAACTGCTGAAATTTCAGCGTGATGGAATATCAATAAGTAAGAGGACGACGAAAAGTAAAAAGAAAGATGAAGCTATTGCCAAGCTGACAGCAGAATACGATAAGAAAAAAAATCCTATTATTTAATTTTAAGGCAAAATTCGCCCCTTTGTCGTGTTGAAACAAAAACTAAAACGACACAAATAGGTAGGACCCATGATGTTTGTTGATTTTTCTATTATATTTTTTATTACATTTTTTTTCTACAAACGTTTATCAATGTTGATTGTTGTTGATTGATTATGTAAAGATTATAAAAGGTAGGATTCATATTTGATTTGTTGATTTTCTATTATATATTTTGGTATTGGGCATAATCTGACCCGATTTTCGAAATATTTCCTACAGATATCAAATTGTTAGTAAATTAATGAGTGCTAGCCGAAATTTAATTCTATGTGGTTTTTTGTTTTTTAAACGCTGGAGAAGTTTTAATTCTGTGTGGTTTTTTTTTTAAACGCTGGAGAAGTCTAAAAACGACTATATGTGTTTAAAAATATTAGGCACCTATCAATTAAGTATTATTATCAATAAAAATAACAAACGTTTGCGTCATAAACTTAAGGTGCGCAATGAATAACGTGCGAGTGAAACGGCTAATACAAGCCGCATTAGCCGTTTCACTCCCACGTTAGACAAGTTAGAACCGGTTTCGCATGTGCTCGATTCCCGCGCTACCTGAGCAGTCGCAGTCCCTCGTCCTATGTCGTTGCGATCTGTGTGTTTCTTGAGTTTTAACTACCATATTTAACGATTAATTGCTGTGTTATTGTATTTTAAGTTTGCATTTTGATTGGGTTTCGTTGATATGGAAAGACAAAATAGTTGTGTTTTGTGTAGCCGCTCTGTGTTGCGGCGAAGGAAACATATTCTCACAGTGCACTTTCTCGGAAGGTTCCGAGATCACTCCGAGTTATTATTACAGGAAATAACACCACGTGAGGTAAGAGTGTACCTTGTCAGATTTGTTTGATTACTTGCCTTACGTGTCGTATCTATACACACATAGATAATTATATTTAAGTATGTGATCTATACCTATAGTTTAAACTACACGGCGCTGTGTATGCCTAAGGATATTGATTTATTGAATGTTAAGTTCAGCATTATATTCAGCATAGTGTCAATAATTAGGTACAAAATAAAATATAACATTCCTGCACGTTTTTTTTTTCAGATTCCCTTTGATGGTTCGCGGTCTATATGCCATGCCTGCTGGGAGAGATTGGATTCCACTCTGAGAAATCAGCATAGGCAAAATGAGCCACCTCAATGAGTTCAAAGCGAACCACCTCAACAAGCAGAAGATGCTGGTGAGAAACCAAATGAGGGTCAACAAGATAACACCGGTTTCATTTTTGTACAAGGATATTCCGGTGCTTCAAATACAGCAAGACGTTGCCATTTCAAACCTGCACAAACATTCCTACGCATATATTGCTATTGTATGTTAAATTCTATGTATTGCACACCATGAATTTATATACCACCTCTTGCTCGTGTTTGCCATTCACATTTGCAAAGAAATGATTGGGAAGAACTAATTACTCAGAGGCAAATGCATCAATTTAATGGCACTCATGTACTTGATATGATGAATTTATACAAATGGGGCTTGGAACGGAGAAACCAACTTGATTTTGAAAACATAAATGCAATTGATGATAATGAGCTACATTTTTGGACAGGAATAACTAAAAATCAATTTCACACTATTCTACAGCTAACACCATCTCTTCATAACATAACTGATAGGCCTGCTACGACTTTAGGTATATACCTCACAAAAATTAGGACTGGTGAACGAAATTTACGACTACGAAATTCCAAATGTCCAGAAGAACGTTAGAAAGAAAAATAAGATTAGCAAGAGAATGCTTAACTCAAGATTTCGTCCCGCATTTTCTAGGCTTAGATCACATAACCAGACAAGAGGCGGTTGCTCGAAATCTTTGTATACCATCTCATATTTTCGGAGGCGACCAGAATACAGTCATTTTGGTGCTTGACGGCACATACCTATATGTGCAAAAGAGTTCCAATTTTTTGTTTCAAAGAATTACATACAGCTTACATAAATTCAGAAACCTGGTAAAACCGTTCCTGATAGTTTTCGCAGATGGCTATATCTTAGATATCTTAGAACCTTACGCAGCAACAACATCGGATGCAACAATTATGCGTACCATAATGGAACATGAAGACTCGCCTTGGCATTGGTTTCTACGGACTAACGATGTCTTCATACTAGACCGCGGCTTTCGGAACTCAATCTCCTCGATACAAGAATTTGGTTACAATCCTCAGATGCCACCATCCAGATCCAGAGGAGAGCAACTCACAACCGAAGAGGCAAACAAGTCTAGACTCATAACAATGACCCGGTGGGTTGTCGAACTGTCGTTTCAAAAAAGATTTTTCGACACACCTATTTCAATGTTTCTTTGCCTAACATGATGGCGGATTTCCGAATTACTGCAGCGCTCATCAATGCTACTCGGCGACCATACGAGGATAGCATTTACGCCGAGCAATTAATTAACATAATTAATGACAATATATTAATAGAAGGAACATATGTGAGTGAGCACAATTTAAATATGCAAAGGGTAGCCTTCACTCCAATTGATGCCAGAGATGCAGCGTTCGATTTCCCACAATTGACGTACGATGATTTGATACTATTTACGCTGGGCAGCTATCACCTCAGGATCGCCAGATCATATGTCAGTTACGACCAAATGGTCTATATATCGTCGAACTCTACCGACACCAAAAATCGGTAAATAACAGAACATTGATACGCGGTAGAATTCAGTCCCGACACATCAGGAGTAAAAAATATTACACCTACATATTGGTAAACCCTACAACAGAGGGCAGAAAGAGTATAGAAAATTATTACTGTCCTTGTATCCACGGCCGCCGAACTATTGGATGCTGCGCACATATAGCCAGCATGGTGTATTTTTTGTCATGGGCCAGACACCAAGAACAAATAGATACGCCAGCAAGGTTCTTGGACGACACTATCGTGCCTGTTGACATTGATCATGTTGAATAAAAATGATATAATTCTATATATTTGTTTCCTTTAAAAATACATCAGATTATTCCCATTGTATTAGTGAGGGAGAATAAGTTTTTATCTTTTAAGTGACCAACAGACTTGTATTATTAGAGCCAGCAGACGAACACGACGAGTTCAGGTGTTCCAGCGTGTAATCATGACACCCATTCAATGCAAATAGTCGAACAATGTCTTATCACTAGAGGATATAACTTGAGACTTTATTTTTTAATTTTTGGGCTTATTCCCATACTCAACATTGATGCGACATATATTTTCGTAAACTAGGGATGTTTATCGAAACATACACACCAATTTTGTTTCGGTAGGTCGTGGGTAGATTTTCCATACTAAGTGCCCAATGACCGATCGATCTCTGTTGATTTTTGTATTATATTTTTTTATTACACTTTTTTCTATATAAATGTTTATCAATGTTGATTGTGTAAAGATTATAACTGATATACCATGTTTATTCTGATATTTACCAAATTTTGTTTGATTGGTAATGTTACCGCATTACTGTAAATTAATAAAGATGATTATACAAACAAGAAAGTGACTTTTACTTACTAGTAAGAAATTTTAAAAATCACCTAAAACATTGTAGACGGATGTAGCCAACCCTTCATCACTGCATCTACCTAATCTACTGTTATCTACATTAGCTATACACATCAGTCATGATTATACTATTAATTCCCATTTTTTATTTTAACAATTGTCTACTCAACCTTACTAAATCGAATATCATGACAAAAAGAGAAACTATGGGGGCAACGCGGCCGGGGGTAAACCGGAATGGGGGCATAACGGCCGGACCCCTAACAGAGCCCTCTGTTTCTGTAACTAATGGGGAAGTGACTATAAGTAACTTTAAGAACTGTACTATTATTAATAATGAAGTTGAAGAGGTAATATATAACATTAATGATAAAGCATATATAACAGTAATGACAAAGCATACATAACTCTAGATAAGTTGAAATTTGGATTAATAAATTGTGATTGGTTTGTGATAACATATATAAAGGAGAGATTGTATCTTTCTTTGATTGTGCTTCTTGTGGTATTTACTGTGTTTATAACCAATATTTATTAAAATGTAATAATGATTCAGTATCTATACTATTTGGATTGATGTCATCCTTGATTATTTTCTTATTGTTAATTATAATTCTCATGACTGTGTTTAGATATAAGGTAATAGAAATATATGCTAAAATCATGGTTTTCTTTATTATGAGATCTGATAGACGAAGAGTTTCAAGGATAAATAGATATAACAAGACTACTGGCCAGACATTAGATGTTAAGTTTAAAAAGGTTCCTTATGATGATACTTATATAATGGACTTAATTATTTCAAAACGTTTAGAATTATTTAACGAGATCAATAATACAAGTAAAAATCCAATATACTCTGCTATAATATATAATAATATAATGATATAATGTATTGACGGTGCATACCTCGATAGAGTGTCTATTATTCGTGACCTGGGAGTCATCTACGATACTTCTTTGTCTTTCCGTAATCACGTGGATAATGTAGTCACAAAAGCCAACAAAATGATAGGTTTCATAGTTCGAGTATCAAAACCATTTTGTAACAGTTGCAGTATCATCCTACTGTACAATGCCCTGGTCCGCAGCACTGTAGAATATTGCTCTACTATATGGTCTCCTTACTACTCAATCTATACAGATAAGGTGGAGTCCATTCAGACTCGCTTTGTAAGGTACTTATCCATAAAAAATGGCATCAGAAAAACTATTCCTGAATATATTGATAGGTTGTCTTACTTCAAAATGATCAACTTAAAAGAAAGACGAGACATACATGACTTAATGGTTCTACACAAAATTGTACATAGATCCTTAGATGCTGAATTATTTAATCATTTTAATTTTAAAACGAGCAGGCGTATTGTGAGACATCCCTGGATATTTGAGACACCTATAACTACCTTCAATAGTCCTCTTACACGTATGGCAAGATTGTATAATGAGGGAGCCAACGTATCTGACAATGACATTGATGTCTTCTCTATGAAATTTATATCATTCAGACACTTCCTACTCAGTAATGCTTTTTAATTTTAATTTTTGTACTATTATTATAATTAGATACAAGATATATCTAAGATATGGTTAGACTTCTCGATTTATGATTTATCTAATGCTTAGAGTAACTGTTATGATTTCACCATAAACAAGTAGTCTCTTTAATGTGTAATTTAAATGTCATGCATGCCTGTGATTTGTTTAATTACTCTGACAATGTTAAATTAAGAAAGTCTTAACTACAAAACATTGTAATTACACAGTTGGTATGCTTAATTAATAAATAAATAAATAACAGATCATATGAATACAACAATGTTAATAAAATGTTAGACAGATCTGAACAACGTGCACAGTTGTTAGAAGAACTAAATGACACTTTAAAGAATAAAGTGCGTAGTAGGGCACCATCGCCCTCAAGAGCACTGGTCACTGGATTAGCAATAGCTTCTTCAATACCTAATTTTGTATACTCTTGTGACCAGATGCTGTACTTTAAAAGCAATGGTAGAATATGTTATGAAAAGAAATGTTATGATCTATCAACCTATTCTTTAATGTTATCAGATGGACAAAGTGCATGTTTTAATGATATTAATAATGAAAAATTGACTATAAGACTAGATAATATATACAATACTGCCATCTCATACGGATAAAGGGCGCATCTAACATTTTTTTTAAATTGAGTTATATAGTGATTCGGAATCAGTAGAAAACGGCGCATCTACTAGTATTTTTTAATGTTGTGAAATACGAAAACCCTTGCTTTTATTAATAACGAAAAAGAACTTATCTACAAAATTTCTTGTGGATTACTAAATTGGAAAGAAGTTTCTGTAATAGACTTGGATGAAAAGGCGTCACTAAGTAGAAGAGTCTTATTCGTTGATAAAATATATTACAGTCTATCTAATCTAAGAAGTACCGTTTGACGTTTCATACTTTTCAAGCCGAAACAACTTTGTATCTGTGTAGGCGTAGCTTACACAATTTCACTAACCTTTTCCGTAAAACCATGGAATTATGAAGCTATTTTTATTTTATCACAAGATGTACAATTCTTAATGACTAAATCCAAATTTAAATAATAATAATAATAATAAATCTTTATTGGAAACTTAGACAGTAGTACAATAACATAAATATACGATAATGTCTGCATTAGTTAAAAACTGTGTCGCAGCCATTAACGCTACCTCCAGCCTGGGGTCGTCAAAGTTTCATTATAAACAATCTTACAAAAAAGAAGCATGTGTTGGGACTCTTCAAATTTACTTGTATACGAAAAATCGTTAAAATGTACGAATAATCGAACTTATTAATAACGATTCTTTTTCAATCCAGGCATCTTTTAGTATTTAATAATACTTAAATTTCAGCTGACATCCAACTGTCAACGAAAAGGCATAATTAAAATTAAAAGTATGTAAGTTAATGTAATTTTAAATAAATCTTTGTGGGCAAAATCGCTCGTGTCCAAGTCTCTACAAAAAACACTTTTTTTTTATCTTGCCAGATTGCCAACTATAATCTATGATTCTATGCGGTCTCTCGCCATCCTGGAAGCTGACTGTGCGCGTACTTTTTCCGTTTGTGTACTTTATCATAATTTGTGACTTGGCTATTACTTTTCTGGACTGATTTTTCTTTATTCGATTACCTTGGCAATATTTATACTGGACTCTAATATAAGCAAGTGATAATAATGTCGAAAAGGGGATGTACTTTAAACAGCCAGGCTCATGAATTGGTGGTGAAATTACACGAATATTTCGAGCGTGCGTCTCAAAACGGTGGGCCTCTATTGCCAGTTACACAAGTGCGGGATCATGTCAGTGAAGCACTAGGTATTGGTAACCGTATCGTCAGCAAATTAATAAGTGAAAAGTATGGATCTTCGGAGAGTGCGGATAACGTCCTTCACACGCCGAAAAAACGTTAAAGAAATAAACCTGTGACATGTATCGATAAATTTGATACTCATGCAATAAGAAATCATATATATATATATACTTATTCGTGGATATATATACTCAGGTATGTGATAATAGGTTTATGGTGATCATGTCTACATTTATGCATGTATGTATGTTTATGTAAGTATATGATATGTATTTATATGCGCTTGGTCGCTGCGTCGTCGACTAGCAGTCTAACCTCAAAACTTATCACGTGCACGTGCTAACGTATTTGTTTTTTTCAAGTGAGAATAGTTTATAGTTAAAAATGTCAGTAAACGCAAACACAAGACACTAGATTTGAATAATAAAATGGAGATTATAAAAAAGTTAGATAGTGGACAAAACATGTGCAAATTGGCAAAAGAATATGGTGTTGGGCGTGCTACTACAATACACGATCTTAAGAAGAAAAGGCAAAAGATATTAGATCACGTCAAGACAATGGAATCAGGGCCAGGAAAGCGTAAAACACTAAATGTTGGCGATTGTCCAAAGATGGAAAACGCTCTTTACTTGTGGTTCATACAGCGGCGTTCTAAACACACTCCTATATCTGGAGAAATTCTGAAAGCCAAAGCAATCGAATTTTATAAAAAAATTACCCACAAAGATGATTTTCGTGCCAGCGATGGATGGCTGGATAAATTTAAAAACGATTTGGTATCCGTCTATTAACCATATCGGGTGAGAAATTATCAAGCAACGAATCTGCAGTACAGCCATTTATCGAGCATTTCAAAAACAAAGTAGAAGAACTGGGTCTTCTTCCTGACCAAATCTATAACGCAGACGAGAGTGGTCTGTTCTGGAGACTGTTGCCCAATAAAACATTTGTATCTTCTGAAGAAGCAAGTGCACCAGGTCGTAAAGTGAGTAAAGATAGAATCACATTCATGCCGTGTTCAAATGCTACTGGAACGCACAAATTGGATTTGTTAGTGATTGGCAAAGCAAAAAATCCCAAAGCTTTCAAGAACATTTGTCTGCCAGTCTGCTACAAGAATCAAAGTAAAAGTTGGGTCACGAGAGAGGTATTTAGCGAATGGTTTCATGAAGACTTTGTCCCAGAAGTCAAGAAGTTTATGAAAAGATCAAACTTGCCCATAAAAGCTTTACTCGTACTTGACAATGCTCCAGGCCACCCAAATGAACAAGAACTTAAATCAAGTGATGGGAATATCCAAACCATCATCCTACCACCAAACTGCACACCTTTACTGCAGCCAATGGATCAAAATGTTATCCAAAAAATAAAGTCTATAAAAATAAATTGCTGATCCATATTATATCTCAGGATGGTGATATAACGCAGAGCCTTAAAGGATTGAATTTGAAGGATGTTGTATTCTCTCTCGCTCATGCTTGGAAGTCTGTTTCTCCTAACTTAATCCAATCTTCATGGAAAAAGTTGTGGCCTACAATGAATGATGTATCAGAAACAGAAGAAACAGATGAATGGGATCTTGAGGATAATGTGCCAATTGCCGATTGGTTACAAAATCTATCAGAAAAAGGATTGGAGACAAGTGAAGAAAATTTAAATTCTTGGTTTGAAGGAATCGAAGAAACAGAGCAAATTATGACCGATGAAGAAATTGTATGTGAAGCAGTACAAGAAGAAAGCTCTGTAGAAATATTGGAGCCACCAACTACTACAACTGCTGTAAAAGTTAAACCAGATGATGCATTGATTTGTTTCAATACCTGCATAACATGGGCAGAAGAAAACGGCATATCTGGCAAAGATATTATAATTCTTCGCAACATGCGAGAAAAGGTTTTTAAGCAAGGACTACAAGTTGCACAAAAGCAGACCTCAATTAAGGATTATTTCAAAACTAGTTAATTACATATGTACCTACATGTTAATTTAATACAATATATACATTTATTCTCTCTATGAAATGCTTTATTTTATTTATTACCTATGACTTTTTCAGTATAATCCAGTAATCCGAACATTCCAATAATCCGGCACCCTCCGGTTTTTAATAGTGCCGGATTAGTGAGATTACACTGTATTTAAAATAATCTTTAATTGCACCTACTTCTTCTTTTCTCTGCATCACCCAAGGGTTGACTGGTAGAGAATGCCTTAGGCATTAAGTCCGCCATTGTACCAAATGTGCATAAAGTTATAAATAAATAAATATGTGGTTATTTCACAAGAGGCGACTTTCCAACTCTGGCAAAGTTACGAGTAACTTTGCAAGATGCCGGGGTTGTACAAAGGATGCATAGAGTCATTGAGAACAGTCATAATAGGAATTGGCTTCAGATATAAAAAAGTTAACCAAACGAAAAATTGTTATGCAGCGACATGATATTATTATGCTGAGAGTTACATTCCTGCGAGAAATAAAAAAATAATTAACTGGGATAATGTAATATTCATAGATGAAACAGGGCTAAATGCCAATCATACTGTGCCACAGACGTGGACAGATGATTCTAAAAAGGTGGGCGCCTTATAACATGTCATGCAGGGTCAGCGGCTATAGGCTCTATCGACAATTGCTTACTGGCTTTTCATTCAAAAAGCACAAAAGAGTATCACCAAGAAATGGATGCAGAAAGATTTCAAAACTGGTTTTTGACTCTAATACAAAATATTCCTGCGAATAGCACTATAATAATGGACAACGTCCCTTACCATTCTGTGCAAATTGATAAAGCACCGACACAAGCGAATAAGAAAGCAGATTTAGTGGCATGGCTGCAACGAAAAAGAGTGGAAGCTGATATGAGTTTCTTAAAAGCAGAACTAATCCAATTAGTGAAGTTACATAAACAACCAAATCCCAGATACGTCATAGACCAATTGGCAGAAGAACACGGGCACAAAGTTATGACTTCCTCCGTACCACTCCTAAAACTGTTGCGGTTGAACCGTGTGGAAGTCTAATCGGACATTCGGTGATTATATGCAAATTTTATATACGGCGAGATAAACTTCAACCATACTTAGCAAAGTATAGGCCTTTCAAACTATTAATACTGATGACCTAAGTGGAAGTTTGACCCACGTTGATTGGAGCTATATTTTGTCCTTAAGTTCAGTAAATGAGATGGTTGATATATTTAATAGTTGTATAATGACGGTCTTTGACGCCCATGCGCCAATTAAGACCTGCCTTATTAAAGAACCGTCTTATCCCTGGGTAACGGATACAATAAATTGTATGATGAGATTGAGAGATAATGCTCTGAGTGCATTTCATAAATGTAAGACTGAGAGCAAAAAAGAATATTATAAGCAGTTGAATTCTATGGTGACGGCTTCTCTCTATGGTGACGGCTTCTCTCTACCGTGAAAAAGTGGCATATTTTGATTTTAACATTAATAACAAAATTAAAAATCCTAAGAGACTATGGAAAAAATTAAAAACAACCTTACTGCCGAACAAACGCCCCAACGATCTTCCAACTCATTTCTCTGACCCAGATTTAATTAATCGTCACTTCCTTAACGGTATGGTATGGTAACCCATCAGTTAATATGTCAGTGAGGACGTTCTTTGAATATAATAGTCACGGAGAAGGTGTTTTCGCTCTTTCAGCTGTTAGCCACGAAGTCGTATCTAAATATCTCTCGGCTCTTAAATCGAATGCGGAAGGTTGTGACGGTATCACATTGGAGATGTTGATGCTATCCCTTCCGTGTACATTACCTGCTATCACACATTTGGTGAATGCCTCAATACAAAAGGGCAACCTTCCCCGATATCTGGAAAATCGCTATTGTGAGGCCGCTCCCAAAAAACACTAGTCCGGCTGATGTAAAAGACTTAAGGCCTATAAGTTATAGAAAAGGTAGTTTGCGCTCAGCTCTCCGATTATTTTGAAAAAAACGATATTATACCAGAGGTTCAGTCAGGGTTCAGAAAGGGTCGAGGGACCGCTACTGCCTTACTTGACGTGACTGATAACATCCTATTGGCACAGGACCGGGGCATGTGTACATTACTTGTTTTATTAGATTTTTCCCGGGCTTTCGATAGCATTAATACCTGTTTGTTACTGTCAAAACTAAAATACTACGGGTTCGATAGTAACACAGTAAATTGGTTCCATAGCTATCTGTCAGGTCGTTATCAAAGAGTGGAACTACGTCTTACTGGGGGAGCATCAGTGGTTTTTGAACTCACCCCTGTTGGAAGGGGAGTTCCCCAGGGATCCATATTGGAACCGATTCCCTTTATTATATACTGCGCAGATTTAACAAAATGTTTGATAAATTCACGATATCATATTTATGCTGATGATATTCAAGTTTATATTTCTTTTAAGTCAAGTGAATACGATAAAGCTATATCTGACTTAAACGATGATTTAAACAGAATCGTACATTGGGCGGAGAAAAACTCATTAGTTCTCAATCCGAATAAAACAAAATACATGATATTCGGCACTAAAATTAATCTAAACTCACTTCCCAGTTTTAATATAATCCTTATGGGACTGTCAATTGAGAGGGTGAATGAGGCCCGTAACCTTGGTCTACTTATTGATTGTAATTTGAGGTTCGAAAAACATGTTGCTGATTTGGTCCGAAACTGTTTTTATAGGTTGCGCATTTTGTACAAGTTTCTGTCCGAGAGCTTGCGAATGCGACTGGTTGAGTCGTTGGTACTGTCAAAATTGAACTATGGGGATACAGTATACGGGCCGCGCCTGCTGGGATAGCACGGATCGGCTAATTCAGAGGGTCCAAAACGCACTCGTTTCTGCTTCAAGATACCACCTAGAACTCACGTCACACCATTCCTAAACGATAATTTTATCTTAAAAATAAAGTCTAGGCGTAAGCTTCACTTAACATCACTAATGTTTGGCATTGTTAAATACCGTGAACCATTTTACCTGTTTCGTAAATTGAAATGGGTGTCCAATAGACTTGATTGTACTGTGAGACAGTGCTCGCAACAACTCTCTATTTTGCCTCATAAAACAGCCGCTTTTAAAGGTAGTTTCCGCTATGCGGCTTCGAAGATATGGAACAATTTACCCCCGTCTATAAGATCGTGGCAGTATCTAATAGATGCACAGCGGAGCCTTGATACGGCCAATGTGAACACATCCTTTATATTAGTGTAAAGCGATGCATAGGGAGTGCTGGCGAGCGATCCCCACAATGTTATAATATAGTATAGTATAATATTATGTAGTATAATGTAATATACTATAATGTAATGCCATACAAGACCAAGCCATCATGACCCGACAGCATGCCATACAAGACCAAGCCATCATGACCCGACAGCATCAGCGCGATATACTAAAAGAACCAGTAGACGGAAAATGTCGCCTATGTGCCTGCAAGGATGAGACCACTCAGCATATCATATCGGGATGCGAAAAACTGGCGGGGACCTATTATGTTAAACGGCATAACAATCTTGTCCAATACGTCTACTGGTGTCTGGCCAAAAAACACAAAATAGAAGTCTCTCACCTTTGGTGGAAGGAAACACTTTTACAACCACAAGTTAAAGAAAATGAAACCACTAAAATCCTTTGGGAAATGCCCGTACAAACAGATATCACCGTAACACACAATAGACCTGACCTTATTTATATCGACAAAACTAGCAATAAAACATTTTTAATAGACATCACCGTACCATCCGACTACAATATAGGCGCTAAGGAAATTGAGAAATTGAGTAAATACCACCTGCTGAAAACTGAAGTCACCCGTCTGTGGAATACACAAACGACTGTCATTCCGATAGTTATAGGCGCAACGGGAGTAGTAGCTAAAAGCATAAGGAAATACATAGACAAATTAGAAACCAACATCGACATTACCATCCTTCAAAAACAAGCAGCCATACACACAGTAACCATACTCAGTAAAGTTTTAGGAGATACGGTGTTCATACACAACACGCAGGTCCAACACACACAAAACACACAGGAATCGCAAAACATACATCAGTCAGAAAACTCACAGGACCCGCAACAATTGCCAAACATAGCGCAATCACCAGACACACCAAACCCACTCAACATAACTCATACACTAGACACACAACAAACATTAAGCATACGACGGGTAAGAGGAAGGGGAAGAGGACGAGGACGAGGAAGGAGAAGAGCCGCGACTGACACACACCACACGACAGATACACACTAGTTAGGTTCCTCTCATACAATGAAACTACACATTAAATTTTAATATATTTATTCATTTATATAACATTTATTCATATATGTAACTTTATTAATTTTGAAATTATGGGGACGTAGATATCTTTTTTCCCGTAGGTTACGGGACGGGGTATTTATAAAACCGACAAAAGTCGAGATTTTGAAACAAAAAAAAAAAAAAAAATAATGTAAGATGGTATGTGCACATACAAATATAATAATATTACGTGCCCTCTATAAACGAAGACACTTGTCCGATGAGAGTATGCGGCGCTGCTTGCGTCGACGATGCGATCTCTTGGAGAGTCGGGGCGGCACGCGTAGTCTGCGGCAAAGCACGGTGATGACCTGCAAGGGGACAGGCGGTTACTTTATGTAGGTATATTGTACTTCCACCTTGTCAATTGTATGGCATTGATTATTTTACAAGAAGGTACCTACTTAGTTCTAAAACACCTTTATAACTTAACTTCTTATTTACTTTTACAAACGGGTTCATCGCTTACCTGTCGTAGTGTGGCCAATTGGCTGTTTGCTGTGATTACTTGTTGCCGCGGCCTGTATATATTTCTAAATACATACATATTATGAATAAATTACACCCAGATACTGAACAAATGATCATGTTCATCACACAATTATTTGTCCTGGGTGGGAATCGAACCCATGACCTCTAGCTCACCAACCACTAGACTAACAAATTGTAACTACATTTAATTTTCTACTTTTTAAAAAACGTGTGCGCCTCGGGACCCCCCACAGAAGTGATAACTTAAACTAATCTAAGTTGACAGACAGACTGGTGCCGTAACGCGTTACGTAACGAAGCGGTTTACCCTCCCTTATGTAGTTATCACTTCAAAAATATCAATCAATGTTTTACAACTGTTTATTTTTTTGCAGTGGCACAAGCAGCGACACTCGCGCTGATTCGGTCTGCGAGGCAGGCCACTCAGCGCCGCATTGCCGCTCTGGCAACAGATGCACGCCAGGAGCTTATCGCGCGGCAGCGCGAAGCTCACCTGGAGCGCATGCTGATGCCAGATGCACCGCCAAGAAAACGACAAATAAGGTAATTTTGTCCTTTATCATTTTTTTTTTCGAACTTCTTAACAATTCACCTTGCCATAATTCTTCTGAGTGTGAGTGAGAGTGTTCAGAGTGGGCAGACTGGAGAGGGGCAGAGTGGGGAGAGTGGGGGAGTGGGCAGACTGGAGAGGGGCAGAGTGGGGAGAGTGGGCGAGTGGCAGAGTGGGGAGAGTGTTCAGAATGGGGAGGGGGAGAGTGGGGGAGTGGGCGAGTGACTAGGAGAGTAATGTGACGTTTTAAGTTCGTCGTATCGTTTAAGTTTGCACTTCTGTCGGCAGTCCTTTGACTGCCTCTTTTTTTTTTCAGAAGGACATCTCCAGTACGGCAGACCTGTATAATATGGCTTCATCCGGAATGGGCCATTCTGGACCAGCCGAGCCCGTAGCCTTGACGTCCGGAATGGGACATTCCGAGCCAGCCGAGGCCGTAGCCTCGACGTCCGGAGGCGCCCGTTCTTTTGGTAAGATAGTGATTTGATTCTTTTATTTGCTGACTACCATCCCGCCCCGGCTTCGCACGGGTACAAATTGTACACCAAAACCTTCCTCATGAATCACTCTGTCTATTAGTGAAAACCGCATGAAAATCCATTCAGTAGTTTTTCAATTTATCGCGAACAGACAGACAGACAGACGCGGCGGGGGACTTTGTTTTATAATATGTAGTGATAAATGACTACATCTATCTTGTTTGTTACAGAACGCGAGCCTGGAGTTTTGAATATGGTAAGTTTTGGTTTTCTCGGTGTCATGATAAGATTAAAAAAAAATATTATAATAATACATGTGTGTTTGTTACAGTTGACGAAGCTGCGCCAGGAGAAAATTTCTTCCTGGAGACGATGGGTACGCTAGAGGCAGATATTGTTACTAATTCGCTCTACAGTTCCCCTAGTGGATTGTGGACAAAAATAACCTGCCACACGTTATGTTGAGGCCAACTAAAAGAAGATAACAGCTCTTCCAATTCAGAGTAGTATTGCATTTTTTTTAAAGTTTTTTCGTTTTTTTTAGACGTTGCTGCAGAGGTTGTCGTCAAGGGGACATCTTCCTCGCCGGTCATGTTGGGGCCATCCGCAATAGGTAATTATGAATGACTAGTATACAAAAAACTTAATACATTAATGAAAGACAATACTTTCTGTATTGTCTTTCATTCCGTCACAGAATAATAATAATAACTCCACATCTTACACACGGCTGTCTCATCCCAAACTAGACAGAGCCAGTACTATGGTAACTAGACTGTTGATAAACATACATACTTGCTGATACAATCAATCAATTTTTTTTTTTCTTTCCAGGTGTTCTTGACGAAGGCTACGGAGGCGTCATGAGTGAGTGGTTGGAACTGACTGACTTTAACAGTGACGACGATGACCTCGTCCCGACTCTTAATAAACGTGACGCTGCGACAGAACCATCTTGTGACACTGACATGACAGAATTCCAAGCGGCAGTGTTACGTAGGAAGGACGCAGCCAATGACGATGCAATACGTGACTTACTGACTGACAACTGTTACACTTTCGTTTGGAATAAGGACAGAACTACCTTTGTTGGAAAACGGGAGACATTTGGAAGTACCTCAGGGCCGACGTTTGACGTCACTGACCAGACTCGGGGTATTGACGTTTTCGACAAAGTAATCGACGTTGACTTCGTTGACTTATTGTGTAGGGAGACCAATAGGTATGCGGAGCAAAAGATTGCTTTGCTCCGAGAGCAAAACAAGCTATCTCCTCATTCCCGGTTTCACCGCTGGACTCCGACGGATAGGAACGAAATGGTAAGCTTTTTAGCAATAATCATTCTACAAGGCCTCTACCCTCTACCAGAGGAAGAGGCCTATTTTACGTACAATGGTTTTGGCACTATGCCAAATTTTGCCAAAATCATGTCGTACAATAGATTTTTATTGTTAAAATGTTTTCTCCATTTCGTGGACAATCAGACTTGCACGGACACGACTAGACTTTGTAAAATCAGACCCGTTATTGACTACTTTAACGTTAAATTTTCCAGTCTATACATGCCTTCACAAGAGATAGCCATTGACGAATCTCTTCTGAAGTGGAAGGGAGGTTGAGTTTGGCTCAGAAGATTTCGTCAAAGGCCGCACAAGTCGGAGTCAAACTTACGAGTTGTGCGAATCTTCTAGTGGTTATCTCTGGAAGTTTTTTTGTATATACTGGGAAAGATAACACGACTACTGACAGCACCGACGGAGGGACTACTGACATGTGTGACAATGACATGATTGACAGACCAGTCGGGGACGGGGCCATTGACAGACTTGACTTGAACGCTGACCGACCCACGAGTGCTACTGCTAAATCAGTTTAAAGACTGCTCTTCAGTGTACAAGCTACAAAATTCTTCTCCTAGAGCATATTTAGCTGATATGTGTCAAGTGACATTCACCAGGGGCGACCACGTCATACGATACAAGACTGCCTTTTATGACGAAAATGAATTTTATTTGGACTTTTTGAAGTTGAAGAATATTACATCAGGAATACTTCTTCCAAAGCCAATCACACGATGCAGAGGCATTACCCTGGAGCGCAAGACGGAGATTGTTCAGAAGTTGACACCGTTAATGCCTGAACACGAGAGCCTTTTGGCATGATCTGCCAGTTAATATGAGGAGTGTAGATAAGATAATAAGATAAGAATAGAAAGCCATCAATTTTCGCGTTTAAGGTTGTGATTATATTTAAGTTTTAGATACAATGATTTCATTCATGTTGAAAAGATATTTTTATCGTTAGGTTTTCTAAAGAGCAAAATTTAAGTTTTGGACACAGTTTATTTTTATTGAGAAAGTAATATGTATAAAGAATTAGCTCTTGAATTACAATGGCTGTTTTAAGGTCTCAGCACACATATGGGATCGGAAAGGGATCGTCACCGTATCGCCTCGAGCCGTTCAGAATGGTTTGTATTAAACTCCCTACTGCAACGCACACTAATCGGAATAATAACGTAATCGCCTCGCCTCGGAACAGGCTCCGAACTTGAATTCCCGCGCTTACGGCTCATCGTCCCCGCGCTTACGTTTCTCCGTCCCCGCGCTTACGTCTCTCCGTACCCGAGCTCACATCTCTTCGTCCACCCTTTCCCCTTTCCCCTCCCGCGACTTGCCTGCTAAAGACGCCGCCATTCGCAAGGAGTATTTCATTCGTGTTGCGCGTATGTTTTATTTAAAATTTTAAGTTCGATTCAAACACAAAATAACGATGCAAAGGGAGAAACTTATTGAAGAAGTGAGAAAATATCCATATTTATATGACTTAAGTGATGCTAAATACAGCAATACTATAAAAAAGGACGAGGCTTGGAAACAAATAAGTATTACTTTAAAGCAATCTGGTAAGTACCTACTCCTATTTAATTATTTATTTAATGTTTTTCGCGTATGTAGGTATGTATGGGAAATAAAACAGTTGTGATTAATATAATTATAATGAAAAATTTAACTGGAATATCCATTAAGAATTAACATTAATATTTAAAGCTAAAAGCTACTGCCATGGAACTCGTCCGGTAGAAGTTTGAAAATATGTTTTGAACTTTTCACGTACATTAAAAGCGGTAGCCATATGGGCACCACTAATACTTGGTAATTGACTTAACAATCGGTCTTCGCCGAATTCAACTGTAATTTCCTGTTCTGTTCTGTTCGGTTCCTGTAAATTCATCTCAATGTTATATGTCCTCATCATATTGTGTAAAATGCAAGTTGTTAATACCACTTTATCTACAAACTTTGGATGCAATTTAATATTTTTGTTGTAAATCGCAAATTTTTGATATAAAATTCCAAAAGCGTTTTCAACAACCCTTCTAGCTCGTGATAAGCGGTAATTATATTGCCGTTCAGGATCTGATAGTCTCCGTGTATTTGAGCGAGGATATGGTCTTAATAAATATGTCTTCAATGGAAATGCCTCGTCTCCCACAAATACATGTGGCATTGCATGATTAGTTCCTGGTAATGGTTTGTCACATGGAATATTGAATGTGTTTCTTTCAAGTGCCTTTCCAAATGTAGATGATGAATAGATTCCGCCATCGCTGTTTTTTCCATAGGCTCCTACATCAACCGCTATGAATCTGTATTCAGGATCAACTATAGCTAACAAAACAATAGAAAATGTTTTTTTATAGTTAAAAAACAGCGATCCACTATTGGGAGGTGCAATTATATTTACATGTTTGCCGTCAATGGCGCCTATGCAATTCGGAAAGTTCCATTTATTTTTAAATCCTTCTTCGATTCCTTGCCATGTGGCTGTAGTTGGTTGAGGTATATGAATTGGCATTAATTTATTTATTATTGCATTGCACACATCTATTACTATCAAACGAATAGTTGATTCTCCTAAACGGAAGCTCGATGATATATTAGTAAATGTAGATCCAGTTATGAAGTACCTGCAACAATAAATGTATATTTAATATACGTTTTATAATACGTGTATATGTTTATGTGAATGTGTGTGTACGTACTCCCTTTCACACATACATGTGTAACTACATGCGCTTGATATAGTTAACCATGATTTATTTTATTTCAGAATCTGAGTGCAAGAAAACTTGGTTAAATCTTAGAGAGTCTCACCGACGAGCTATGAAGAAGCGTAAAACTAAAAGTGGTCAGGCAGCCCCGACGACGAAAAAGTGGACCTTTGAAGATGAAATGAGTTTTTTAGTACCTCATTACAAAGAAAGAAATACGATCTCTTCGGTTGATGATGATGACGGTTCAGATGTTAGCAGTTTCTTGGGTAATGATGATTCACAGAACTCAATAAACATAATTCAGTCTCCAGAAAACTTACAAGCGGAAACTACTCCACTTTCGCCGCGTCCTGAGTCTTCTGCATCTTCAGTTGCATCCAAAATTTCAAAAAAAAAAAAATCTTAATATTGAAAAAAATTCAGCGTCACAAACTTTAATGAAATATTTATTAAATCACAACGAAACCAAAAAAGAAGATGAGATAGATACATTTTTTAAGAGCATTGCGGCAACGGTTAAAAAATTTTCAGAATATAACCAAGCTGTTATGAAAAGTAAAATATATAACGCAGTTTCGGAAATGGAGTTAAAAGAAATCGCAGAGAAACAAAGCTATTATAGTTATCGCAACCCTTACATTCCCCAAAGAGAAGATGACATGCCTCGAGGTTATACCACTCTAAATAACATTAGCCACGAGATACAATCAACATCTGGCGCTTCAAACATTCATGATTTTAATATTTCAAACTTAGAAGAAAATGGCGCGTCAAATGCTGACGATCTTGATACTTCAAACAATCTTTAATTTATACAATGATTGTATTTTTGTTGTGGCGCTATTTTTGTTTAATTGCCATAATTTTTGGATTTAATAATATAGTTTTGTATAATAAAAAAATATGTGATTTATGGGTGATATGATTATAACCGTGCGCTACACTTAACGTTTGGATTCAAACTGATCTGGTGCCAACCAGGTCAGCCTAGCCGTAGCCGAGTTGACGTACAGGCGCTGCTGATACGCTTTCGTTACGTGCATACGGTAGGTTGACGCCTGGTTGATAGCGAGGCGAAAGGCGTTACGGTTACGATCCCTTTCCGATCCCATATGTGTGCTGAGACCTTAACAATCCGCCCCGGCTCTTCGCACGGGTACAAATTATACACCAAAACCTTCCTCATGAATCACTCTGTCTATTGGTGAAAACGGCATAAAAATCCATTCAGTAGTTTTTCAGTTTATCGCGAACAGACAGACAGACGCGGCGGGGGACTTTCTTTTATAATATGTAGTGATAAATGTTGACTACATCTTATCTTGTTTGTTACAGAACGCGAGCCTGGAGATGTCTTTCTTGAATATGGTAAGTTTTGGTTTTCTCGGTGTCATGAAAGATTTAAAAAAAATATATTTGCAATTAATACAAGTGCGTTTGTTACAGTTGACGAAGCTGCGCCAGCCGAGGAGTGCTACCTAGAGACAATGGGTACGCCAGAGGCAGATATTGTTACTAATTCGCTCTACAGTTCCCCTAGTGGATCCCCTTGTGGACAAAAATAACCTGCCACACGTTATGTTGAGGACAACTAAAAGAAGATAACAGCTCTTCCAATTTAGAGTAGTATTGCATTTTTTTTAAAGTTTTTTCGTTTTTTTTAGACGTTGCTGCAGAGGTTGTCGTCGAGGGGACATCTTCCTCGCCGGTCATGTTGGGGCCATCCGCAATAGGTAATTATGAATGACTAGTATACAAAAAACTTAATACACACACAGTCACAGAATAATAATAATAACTCCACATCTTACACACGGCTGTCTCATCCCAAACTAGGCAGAGCTAGTACTATGATAACTAGACTGCTGATAAACATACATACTTGCTGATACAATCAATCAAATGTTTTTTTTTTCATTCCAGGTGTTCTTGACGAAGACTACGGTGGCGTCATGAGTGAGTGGTTGGAACTGACTGACATTAACAGTGACGACGATGACTTAAACGAAGACGATGACCTCGTCCCGACTGCGAATGGACGTGACGCTGCGACTGAACCGTCTTGTGACACTGACATGACAGAATTCCAAGCGGAAGTGTTACGTAGGGAGGACGCAGCCAATGACGACGCAATACGTGACTTACTGACTGACGACTGTTACACTTTCGTTTGGAATAGGGACAGATCTACCTTTGTTGGAAAACGGGAGACATTTGGAAGTACCTCGGGGCCAACGTTTGGTTTAACAGACCAGACTCGGGGGATTGACGTTTTCGACAAGGTAATTGACGTTGACTTTGTTGACTTATTGGTTAGGGAGACCAATAGGTATGCGGAGCAAAAGATTGCTTTGCTCCTAGAGCAAAACAAGCTTGGTCCGCATTCCCGCTTTCACCGCTGGTCTCCGACGGATAGGAACGAAATGGTAAGCTTTTTAGCAATAAACATTCTACAAGGTCTCTACCCTCTACCAGAGGAAGAGGCCTATTTCAAGTACAATGGTTTTGGCACTATGCCATATTTTGCCAAAATCATGTCGTACAATAGATTTTATTGTTAAAATGTTTTCTCCATTTCGTGGACAATAACAATTGCACGGACACGACTAGACTTGGTAAAATCAGACCCGTTATTGACTACTTTAACGTTAAATTTTCCAGTCTATACATGCCTTCACAAGAGATAGCCATTGACGAATCTCTTCTGAAGTGGAAGGGGAGGTTGAGTTTCGCTCAGAAGATTTCGTCAAAGGCCGCACAAGTCGGAGTCAAGACTTACGAGTTGTGCGAATCTTCAACTGGCTATCTCTGGAAGTTTTTTGTATATACTGGCAAAGATAACACGACGACTACTGACAGCGCCGACAGAGGGACTACTGACATGGGTGACAATGACATGAATGACAGACCAGTCGCGGACGAGGCCATTGACGGAGTTGATCGACCCACGAGTGCTACTGCTAAAATTGTTTATGACTTGATCGAGCCTCTGCTTCACCGTGGGCATACGGTAGTAATGGACAATTTTTATAATAGTCCATTACTACTAAGAAGCCTGAAAAAACAACAGACTGACGTTTACGGGACATTAAGACTGAATCGGGAATTCGTTCCCGATTCATTAAAGACTTTGACGAAGACAGAACTGCGACAAGGTGAGGTAGTGGCATCGTATTGTTCCGATTTAGCTATTCTGGTATGGCGAGACTAACATAGTTAGCTTGATCTCGACATACCATAATCTAGAAATCGGGACTCAGGACAAATACAACAGACAGACTTTTAAACCAAGCATAGTGCTCGACTATAACAAGTCTATGGGAGGAGTTGACAAGAAGGACCAATTCTTGTCAGCTCAACCCGTGGAACGACTCAGGAATAGGGTGTGGTATAAGAAACTCTTCCGCCGATTATACAATGTGGCAATTTTTAACTGCTTTGTGATATTTTCTAGTTTCGACCAGAAAATATCACATCGTCAGTTCCGCACTGTATTGGCGGAAGAATTACTTGTGCGACACAAAAGACTAGACTTGACGACTGAATACAGACACTTCAACCACAGGTCTAGCACGACTGGAGTAGTGACGACAACCACACCAAGACGTACACGACACAAGACTCAAGCTAGACCTGTAGTTGACGCCAACCACTTCCCCATACGCACCGGGTCTCGTTACACCTGTTGCGCGGTGTGTCCCAAAAAGACCAGGACCAGCTGGAAGTGCGAGGAATGCGACGTCAACCTGTGTATCGACGAGTGTTTCAAAGCCTATCACAAGCCATAATATTTGTGTGAATTGATTTTTATTTTTATTTTTATTTTAGAACAATATTATGTCCCATATTGTTCTAAAATAAAAATAAAAAAAATCATCACACAAATATTATGGCCATTTCTTTTTTATTTTTTTTATTTGTAAAAACATGTTGAAAAAGTTCTCCATAGGATCTACGTATTGGAATAGGCGACTAGCTTCACGACAGACTTATAATTACTTTTAATTTTTCAAAAAAATTTTTTTTAAATATACACATATACACAACTATTGCCTTTCATTTACATATAATTTTAAATATAATTATTTAATACCTACTAATAAAAAAAAATGTCAACCTAAATGTAAGTGTGTAAAAACCCTTAAACGGTCGGCCATCTTGCCGCCATTCTGTGCTCGGAGACGATAACAGATTGATGACGAATGGGTTGTTTGTTTTGGTTTAGTGTGCTACACTGTTCATTCCAAGTAATGATGTATTAGTATCAAAAAAAAGCTTATTTAGTCTAGTTTCTAATAAACAAAAAACAATAAGAATCCCAAGAAGGTGTTTCGTAAGAACTTGTTAAAATAAATATTTTACCCTAGATTTAACCTATATTGTAAAGTTCAACATTTTATTAATATATTTTGGATGAGTTGTTGTACTGTGTGTGTGAATGTTCCGATTCCTTCTAAAGTCAGCTCTATACGAATGTTTTTTACTTTGATATATCTGCAGTAGTTTGCTAGGAAATACAGTTTAAATCAGCAATGGCACGGGGAGGCTAGACGCATGAAATAGAGATGGCGCGAGTGGGCGTTTGACGGTCTGACAGCTCTGACAGCCCCGGCCGTTTTAGCTAGAACTTTATATGAAGAATGGATTTGTCGTTTCGGTTGTCCAGTTAAACTCACAAGTGATCAAGGTCAATTTGAAAGTAGTTTATTTAATCAATTAATGATATTAATGGGAATAAAAAAAATTCGTACTACTCCGTATCATCCACAATCTAATCAACGGTAAAATAGAGCGTTGCCATAGATCGTTAAAAGTAGCTATAATGGCACGTTTAAATAATACATCTTGGATTGATGAGTTGCCTACAGTGTTGATGGGGTGACGCACAATTGTCAGATTGGATACAGGCGTAACCGCAGCACTAATGTTGTATGGTAGTAATATTAGGATCCCTGGTAATTTTTATGACACAAGTTGTATTAAGTCGTGTGACGAAAGTAGTTAGTAGGTAAATTAAAAGAAATTATTGATAGTCATAAACCTGTAAAGTCACTGTCACCTTATAAGATTTTAGTGCATAAAGATTTATATAGTAGTGATTACGTGTTCCTTAGAAACGATACGGTACGGAAACTGTTACAATGTCCTTATGACGGACCATACCGCGTTATCAGTAGGCACGATAAAGTATTTTGTATACAGTTACCTGGCAGACAGTCGCGCAGTCGCGAGTTTCTATTAATAGATTAAAGCCAGCGTATATAATAGTGAATAATAATTTACAAGATAATATGTCAAATAACATAGAGGATAGTAATAAAAAACCCAGTTGTCAAGTGAACCCAGTAGTTCGAAGTATGTTACACGAACAGGCCGACTAAGCAAAAAACCGGCGAGATATTTGTTTCGTGAAAAATAAATTTAAAAAAGGTATAAAATCGTGGTTACGAAAAGTAGTTGCTAGTTCGATTGCCTTGCCCAGTATCAAGGTGAAAACAATGCAACATCCTAACGTCAATTCCCAGCCGCCTCCAAAATTTGTGGTTTCCTGATCAGTTAATCGCCGTTAAATAGGTTCCCATAGTGAATAAGAATATATCATTATTATATATGTGTGTGTGTGTGTAATGTGATACTAGTGAAAGGAATGCTTGATTTTTATTCGCTGTCATCATGTCGGATGCTTGACGGGCCTCAAGGGGTGTTAATTAAATATAGCAGAGCAGGTCGGCATGATGACTACCCTTAGAGGCTATATAGATTGATATATCGCTGGCCCCGTAGAATAAAATGGTAACCGACATTGCAATAGTTTTAGTGTTTTGCCATATTTGAAGTTTACAAAGCCTCTCAAGAGCCTCAATACACACACTCAATTTTTTTCGTAATTTTTCTATGATTATTCTGAAAAATAAAAGATAATATAATATTATTCATCATACTGTTTGAGGAGCTCATTAACTTGAATAAAATTACTACAAACTATTGCCATCTTGGTTCCATTAAAAAAAATATTGTAAAAGCTACAACAGTTGTGTTCTCGTACAAGAAAACATCGCTATGAATTGTAATGGCGAATACCATTTTATTCTCGTTAAAAAACTTCTAAGTTCATCGGCTAACATTACTTTAGTCAACAGTTTGTATTGACACTGAATGGTGCAATATCTTGCCTTACTGTTCTAGCGCACATTTTTGTATACGTTAGAGAGTGATGACATTATACAATCTTCGTGCGAAACTCTGGCACGTGCCGATGTTTGTTTACGTAATTATTGTTTCCAAAAACGTCGTTGCGCATCATAATTTTGTGTCCTTAGGATTTCGGAGATTATAAAAATATTGTGGTCGTATTATCGTGTGTAGTGAGTGTGAAATTAGTTAGATAGATATCTTAATAATTAATTAAGTCGTCACAATATAATTAAATATGAATCAACAGAGGAATTCTAGGATAAATACTATTATGAGTAAGCTCGCGGACCTGAACCATTGCAATGATGGTAAGTACTAATTCTTCCTTATTATTGTTTTTTGTTATCAATTAAGTATACTTAGATAAATTAGTAAAATAGGTACATACAGATGGGTCAGTGTTTTTAATTTGATTCCACACGTAACAACCCTTTGTGTTCGTCAAGTCGGGGCGGTCTGTATCGTGTCGTGTATTTCTACTCTTGAAATTGTCTTTTCTTGCTAAAACCTCACAATTATTAATTATAATAATTCCGTGTGAGACTAACGTCACGGCGGTATCTCCTTTCTTCGTAATTGATGAAATCCTCCTGAAATTATAATTAGATGTTTGTTTCAATTAAGTAGTTCCCACGAAGGCAACCGGAGCGGCGCGGGGAGCGAGCGGGTCGCGTTGCGCCGTCCGTCGCCGGCCGCAACCCGCCGCAGCCGCTCGCCGCACAGTGGGCTGAAAATCGATCTTCAACATCAGCAACTTGAAATTTTGAGGGTTGGGTTTTTTGATGGATATGGGCATTGTTTACCTCTACCATACTAGCACATATCGTTAAAGTCGATTTGGTACGAAAACAACACAGTTATAATTTTTTTGCAAAATAATTGTATGAAGGTAGTATGAAAAATCCGATTATTTTTTTGACCTGCAAGGAAAACCGTAATATCCTCTGAGGCGTTTGTAGAAGTGATTATTTATGATTTTTTCACATACTCGGTATAACGATTTCAGCTGCAGAATTTTTTTTTTAAATATCAATATTTAAAAGATAATAATATTTTTTAATCGATTCCAAAGATACAGATATTATAATTTAAGTTTAATAATATCATTTTATTGAAAGGAAATGCTTTTCAACCGACTTCAAAACAGGAGGAGGTTCTCAATTCGTCTGTATGTATTTTTTTATGTTTGTTACCTCATAATTTTCGACTGGGCGAAGCAATTTTAAAGATTCTTTTTTTATTTGAAAGCTGGTGCTTGCTGTTTTGGCAATCATCAACATAATTAATTAATGATCAACTCCATCAATTAATTAATGATGTGCAATTGGTCAAATTCAGTTTCTACAGTTATCATTTTAAAACAACCCTCTAATAAATATAATAATTGTTAAAAAGTGATACCAAATGAGGGTAATTAGGAAACATTACAATCCTAATCGTTTTTGGCAAACAATAAATAGACCACAGTATTGCTTTCTAGTTCAGTTTATTATAAACACTTTAGCAGTTTATTTTTTTATCTTGTTATCACAAAATATTACAATGGATAATCTATCGTCCAACTTAGACTTATTTGTGCTTTTACAAAGTGAGACTTCCTTTGATCACGAAATATTGTTCGGGGCAATTTTAGCTCAACTCGGTCGACACCTTTCTGAAGAAGACCAGGTCACTCTAAAGGAGTTCTGTAGAAGATTTACACGAGCTGTGAAGGACAGATGGCAGAAATCACACCGCATCCTTGATACATTCAGGAAACAATATGAAAATTGGCTACAAGCAAATATTGACTGGCCAAGTTGTGTAAGACAAAACATAATTATTGAAGAAGCAAATGTTGACCGACAGCTGGTGCCACATTCAACCTCTCCAGAACCGTCAACGTCAAAGTCCATCGCGATCGGTACAATGACTGTGAAAAGAACTAGAAAAGCATTTGAAGATCTTGGTACTAAACAGAAAAAAAGAAGGTCTGACGATCATAAAAACGAAGATCCCTTTGAATTGGCGTACTCGGCTGCATCACTTTTAAAAGAAAGCGGTCGTGAGGATACGTCATCCGCTATCCAACAGAAGAATCCGGCAGCAGCGGCAAAAATCAATGAAATGTTTAAAAAACCACTTCAGAAAGTTGCGTTTACTCCAGATAAAGCACTGGGATTACTACTTTCATTGAAGCCGACTAAATGGCAGTATATTATTACGAGAGACAGCCATAAGGCGCTAAAAATATTTATCCCTCTTACTATAAAGTCCGACAAGCCAAACTACAATGTTATCCACCTAAAGAATCAGTGATGATAACGGATTCATCGGCTAGGATTACGCTCCAAGCATTACTAGATCTTACAGCGAAGAGGATCCTTGAAAGTTTACCAAACAAGATTTCAGACAAGCATTTAAATCTGACCTCCAAATGGGGATTTGATGGTGCTTTCAACCAAAGCCGATACAAGCAAAGAATGGAAGGAGAGCAGGAGGATTCCAGTATTTTTATGATCTCCTTAGTTCCTATTCAGCTTTCTGCTGGAGACGAAATTGTTTAGATGAGTCCCAATCCGTGCTCATCATTTTATTGTCGTCCAGTGCAGTTTACTTTTGTAAAGGAGTGTGAGGCAGTGGTCTTCAACCATAAAACACAAATGGATGAAGAAATAAAGGCTCTTGATGTAACAGTGTCCATTAATAATAATAAAGTGAGTCATAATCTCATGATGACAATGATTGATGCAAAAGTTTGTACATATCTTTCTAGTGCTAGATCAAATGCGGCATGCTACCTGTGTCTTGCTAAACCCACAGAAATGAACCGTTTGGATATGGTATCAACGAAGACTGTATCTTCCGACTTATACGAATATGGATTGTCATCTCTACACGCCCGTATAAATTCAATGGAGTGTCTTTTACACATTTCATACCGACTCGATTTCAAAAAGTGGGCTACGAGAGGAAATGAGCATAAGCAAATGTTAGAAACAAGAAAGAAGATACAGGACAAGTTCAAGGATGAGCTCAATCTTTTAATTGACATTGTTAAACAGGGCTCAGGAACAACGAATGACGGGAATACTGCAAGACGCTTCTTTGAGTTTCCCGATAAAACTGCAGCCATTACTGGTTTAGACGAGGAACTTGTACGGAGATTTGCTGTAATTTTGCAAACTATAACTTCTGGGGAACAAATTGATGTCCCTAAATTTAAAGATTACGCCCGCAAGACAGCAGAGAAGTACGTGGAGTTGTATGACTGGTACTATATGTCGTCGACTGTCCATAAGTTGCTCATACATGGGGGAGATATCATCGCAAAAAAATGACATTGTGCCAATCGGAAGTTTCTCAGAAGAAGCCGAGTCCCGCAACAAAGATTTCAGGAGGTTCCGGGAACATCATTCAAGGAAAAAGAGCAGACTAGCTTCTAATGAAGACATCTTAAACATGATTATGCTATCTTCTGATCCCTTCATCTGTGCACAAAGACCCAAATTTGATGCTACGAAAAGGCAGGCATTTTTAATGAAACATTAGATTTGCTTAAATTATCGGAAACTCCGTACGAATTTTTTTGATATGGCCAATATGAACTCGGACTCTGTAAACGAATCTGACAATGATAGTGATGCCGAACAGTGACTTGTTATTTAGAAAAGATAGCCATAATTATTTATTGTTTGTATAGTATTTCATGTTTAATAGATTTTTTTGGTCAAATTGTTATACTCGTTCATAAAGTTTTATATTGTCTTTAACTTACGTCTATATCATTTTTTTCCTATATAATAATAATATTAAACTAAAATCATAATGAATATCTGTATCTTTAGAACTAAACAGAGTCGATTAAACAAATATTAATATATTTTTTTTTTTTAATTCTGCAGCTGAAGCCGTTATACCGAGTATGTTAAAAAATCATAAATAATCACTTCTACAAATGCCTCAGAGGATATTACGGTTTTCCTTGCAGGTCAAAAAATAATCGGATTTTTCATACTATCTTCATACAATTATTTTGCAAAAAAATTGTAACTGTGTTGTTTTCGTACCAAATCGACTTTAATGATACATGCTAGTATAGTAGAGGTAAACAATACCCATATCTAAAAAAAAAAACAACCCTCTAAATTTCAAGTTGCTAAGTCTATGAAGATCGATTTTCAGTCCACTGTGTGCGCCGGTGCGGCACGACGAATGTATGGCACAACTCGCTACCCGCGCCGCTTCCGCTAACTTCGTAACCGAGGCCTAATGGATGGACTTTCTTTCTCTCATCGATCGATTTTGTGTCGGAGATTTTAAATTTTTTAATGTAACTAGAGAGAGATGAGTGATGTAAGAGTTGAGAGTATTGCTATTTTAATAAATGTTAGTAAAATTAAATAATTATTTTCAGATCATTTACCACCTGTAACTACAACTAAGGAAGAAACAACAAAACGTCATCATGAATATAGTTTACGAGGTACTTTAGTGTCTTTGTATTTGTTTAATTAAACACCCTTATTTTATTAAATATTACAGAGTCAGGAAAATGATAAAGAAATTGATGAAGACTTTTCTCCAGATGTATCCGAATATGTACCAAGAACAAACCGGTTAGCAAAACAAGATAATTATACTGACACTCCATCAAGTATTGGGGGCGACTCAGACTATATAAAAGCAGCCACTAATGATATTTCAAAAACGCCATCAACTATTTCAAATATTTCTTTCATTTTAAATACAGTTGAGTTTGTAGCATCACCTTCAATAATATACGATAACCGTCAACTCTCAAATTTAGATAAAGCTCATGACGATGACACCACTTTCAAGAGACTGGCATCATCTTCTTTAGGAGATTATAATGCTGAAACAATATATGGAAAAAGTACGAAAAAGTTAACTCGACGTTGCTTAAACTATACTATCCCTGCTGTTCCTGATGATGTCAACGCCAAGCACGTATCTTTTGACCAGGAATATGGTCAGAAACAATTTAATATTGTTTCTTCTATCACTGAACTGACCGTTAATAAATCATATATTGTTCCTGAAATCGGTATCTGTGAGTTGGATGACACTTTGAAACCTGAAAACTGTTCCACTAACGCTGACAGTACAATGTTACAACGTTCCCTGGTTAGTTACAAAAATATTTCTTCATGTTCAAACTTAGAAAATAATATAACAGATTTATTGCCATCCGACGAATATGAACTTAACGCTGTGAATAATCTTGTTGAAGATAACCAGGAAAGTGATAAAAACCTTGTCTCCGAAGAAGTGCCCATACAACTTGAAACTAGGACAAAAATGTTACAAGTACGACGAAAATACTAACCAGAAAGCGGACTCGAAATGAAAGTGAAAGACAGGACCAGAAAAGTAAAAAAACTAAAGAATTAGGAGAAGCCTACACAGGATGCAGATCTAAAAAAGAGTTTAGTAAAAAGACTGTAAAAGCTGAATGTTACACACGCTGAAAAATTACACAAGCACAAAGAGAGGCTTTATTGCAGCAATACTATGCAGTTGGAGATCATGAATTACAGTGGCAATACATCGCAAACTATACCATAGCCGAAGACATAAAACGAGTATCTGTGGTACGCAAGAATAATCGTACTCAAACGATTAAATACTTTTTCGGTATAGACGGGGAGAAGATGCAAGTATGTAAGACTTTTTTTATAAACACACTATGTATTTCACATCAGACAATATATACCGCATTGGAGAAGGTAAAATCAGATACAGGTTTAGTAGATCGCAGAGGGCAACATGATAACAGGTCACGTAAAATGCATGTAAGCACGGAGGAAAATATCATGCAACATATCCAATTATTTCCTGTTGTCGAGTCGCATTATGTAAGGCAAGATTCCGAGAGACAATATCTGTCAGAGCTTTTTAATTTGAGTAAAATGTATCGTCTGTACCAAACTTGGTTTAAAGAGGGAAATTATGATTGCCCGATAGCTTCTAAACGACAATACGAGACCATCTTTAACACCAAATTTAATTATTCTTTTTATAAACCGAAAAAAGACCAATGCTCAACGTGTACTCTCTACAGAGAAGCTGATCCTGTTCGACAAGAGACTTTGAAAGATAAATATGACCAACACCAAAAGAACAAAGATAAAGTACGCCTAATTAAAAAAGAAGAAAAAGAAACCATTGATCCTTCACATACAACCATAGCGATATTTGACTTAGAGAAGGTCTTGAGTATTCCAAAATCTCAAGTGGGAATATTCCATTATAAAAGAAAGTATAAAATTTATAATTTTACTGTTTATGATAGTAATATACATAAAGGTCATTGCTATGTCTGGCACCACACAATCGCCAGAAGGGGAGCCATAGAAATAGGTAGTTGTCTGTTGCAATTTCTTTTAAGTGAAAAAGAAAGGGGTATTAAAAACATTTCTTTTCAGTCAGATGGTGGGAGGGCAGAACAAAAACAGGTTTATCTTTGCCCTATACATCTTTGCCGCTCAGAAACTTCAAATAAACATCACACATAGATTTTTTGAAACAGGTCATGGGCAAAGTGAAGGCGATTCTATGCACTCTAACATTGATCGTGAATTAAAACACAGAGTTGTATATACTCCCGAACAGATGTACGCAATAATAATGAATGCTAAAGTCAACGGTGAGAAGTATTACGTGAAGGAAATGTTACAAAGTGAGTTCTATGACCTTAAAGAATTAATTAAGAATAAGAACTGGTCCAGTGATGAAGCACGACATAAAATTATGTGGTCTAAAGTAATGAAAGTAAGCGTTTTACATTCACAATCACAGACTACGCTTTAAATATGATTTTGATAATGAGTATTCTCAACTGAATGTAGAACAGCAACAAAGACCACCAGCCAAAAGCAAGCGAGGTATAAGGCAGATAAAACCTAACAAACTAAGTTCTAGCGCTGAATTTCAGTTGAAAGTCGCGTACACCAACCCATTGCCATTAAGCAAGGCTTTACACGACGATCTCATGAGTCTATGTAGATCAGAAGCAATCCCAATGTTCTACCATGCCTTCTATGAAGCTTTAACTTATGACGGAACTAATACTGAAAGCCATACGCTTATTGAAAACGAAGATCAGGAAAACTAATTTTTATTGGCCATTTTTATTAAGTTTACCTTTTGTACTTTAACATAAATAAAGTCTGATTACCATAACTTTATTTTATTTTCGTAACTAGAATAACACTCCTAAGGTTGATTAGTCTACAATGGACATCCCGTATGAACCAGAACAAAATGGTAAGTTACTTTATTTTTCCAAATTTAGCACATTCATACGATTGAATAGTATTGCAATTGGATATTATACTATTTAATATCTTTCTAAATAACGGGAATAAAATGGTAAGTGTACAATACCAAATCTCAATAACATTAGATATTTACTAACTTTTTTAATTGTAATTATATCAAATTTGAATAATGCAATTAAAGATTTATTAAATCAATAGAAAAGCTTTAAAAATTAGCTTTAATTTGAGCCTTTATTGGATTGTCTACATCTAATATTAGTTAAGTTATAGACAAAAAACAGATGTTTATTTTTCCTGAAAAGTTAAGCTTTTGCGATTACCATTTTATTCGCTGGGGCCGGCGATATATACATGTCAAGACGGGACGCTTACGGTTCCCGCAAGTAGAATGTTAAGGTATAATTTTATAAAAGTTTAATGTACGAATATGTGTAACTAATATGTAATAGTAACAGTTCAATTGAAGATAACTATTTTTATGTATTTTATTGAAACAGTACATATTTTTGATGTGATTTAGTATTTTTGTTACTGTATGAAAAATGTATAAGTATTCTTTGCTTAGCCCACATAAGTAAAAGTCTTATGATATGTATGTAATTATTATTGTATTTGAAACAAGCCTTTGTAATGCTATTGCGACATTATGATTGTTTATAGTTAACTCGTAATTCTGTAACACTATATTTTACTGAGTAAGCATTTGTGTCGTCGCCGCATTGAGTGATGGCGGTATTGTAAACATTTTATAACTTTTAAAATTTGTAAACAATGTATTAATGTAACATTTATTTTGAATTTTGGTAAAATTCTAAAAAAAGGGGGGAATATTGTGGTGGTTAATGCTGACACGTAATTCCTAGAACTGTAACAAGAGATATATGTAAGTAATATTCCAACCGGAGTTCAGTCGTTGTAGGAACTTCGTTATCGATACTTGTGTTGTAATTCCTTAGTAAGAATAAATTATATTTTCGGTGACCTCCGGTATTATTTCTCTCCTGCACACATTACCTTACACGCAGTATATAGTGTGATAGCCCCAGATACCCCAAGTGGCATACCACACACAACAACATTAAATGCGGAAAGTGATACGATATTACGAGAAAGCAGTCATACATGCAAGCCTAATTTTTCTAAAAATAAAATCGCTCAGGCTATGGACACCTGTAAGAAACGTTGTCGTCTTGAATGAAAGTCAATTCCAAAAATTTAAGATAGTTGTATGGAAGGTTTAGCGAGTGATTCAGATTCCAGTAATAACGCGGAAGTGGCGCCATTTTCTTCAGTAAAGAATTCATTGTAAAAGATGTTTTTAATGTATCTAAATGCACATTTAAAACATGTGAAGAAGTAGAGATCCCGAAAATTTTAAAGAAAGATTTTTAACTGTACGAGGGAGAAGGAATTTTCATTTTTGGGAGCCCAGGTTGCCTTAATTTAATAAAACAAACCGACTTATTTTTAGCCGATGGTATCTTTAAAAGTGTGCTAAAACCATTTGAACAATTGTTTACAATTTTCATAGATATTGGTAGTACCACTGAGGTTACTGCTATAATACCTATATTTTTTTGCCTTTTACCAAATATTGTTTTGTTAAATATGTGTTCCGCATTTTAAAGGAACTTTATAATGTTGATATACGTTTCTTTAAAAGTGATTGGGAAACTGCTATCATCAATTCAGTTACGTCTAATTATTCACAAGTTGGCGTGAAAGGATGCTTTTACCATTTCACGAAAGCTATTTGGAAGAATGGCGACAAAGTCGGTATGTTAGTTGATAAATCACACAAAAGGATTGAGAGACTTACATCCAATCTGGCACTGACGCCTGTAAAATTTATACCTGTAGCTTGTTTATATATTCTGAACGAAGCTACAGACAATAGTGTAACGCAAAAGTTTATTTCCTATTTTGAAAAACAATGGATGACTAAGATTTGCTCAGACATGTGGAGTTGCTCCAGTGAACGCCACAGAACAACTAATGCCTTAGAGGGATGGCATTTACGACTGAATAAAAAAGTAGGAAAAATCTATCTATTTTGCTTTATTAGCTTTCTAAAAAAAGAAGGTAAATATTACCAAAAAAAAATTAAAAATTCGCAAGTTTACATAAAAGAAAAGAACAGACGATCTAAATTTATTTTGAAAGATGCGAAAATTCTGAATATTATTGATGATTCATTAAAAGGCACAATTTCACCAGGAGAAGCATTAAAAAAAATATGTTGGTTTAAGTAAATAATGCTCATAGTTTGTATATACAGTTTAGTTTTAATGGTAAATTGTTAGGATGCATGTGTTGGCATCCTAACACAAGATTAAAAATATAAGTACTTACGTCGAACTACTTTGTTTCTCTTGGTACCCTAAAGGCACCAACAACCAAAAATAATGTATCGAACTGTACATGTTTGGAATATTCTAGAGTTAGACAATAAGGAACCGTAAAATGGGGTGAATAGGCACATTTCTAAACTTTATTTAGTATTTTCATATTCATTTTGGCTTGTTATGTGTCGCCAAATACGTTTATTATTTGAGATAGTACTGTTTTTACACCTACAAATAATTAAAAATAGTGTAATAATGTTCTGTTTTCTATTTAGACTGCACTTGGGTTGAATAGAAACGACATATGAGGTGAATAGAAAAAAATACTTATTTAATAATCAACTGAACTTATTCAATAATCAACTATTACACGTAATCCGTCAAATATACTGATTAAATATTACCCTCCATTAGATCATTCAAAATTTCTTTATCATTTTTATAGTATGATGATTGACGACGTGAAGAAATACTTTTTTGCAAGCCGCTTGTATTGGATTTTGGCAATGTGAGAGAAGCGTTTGGAGATATTTTTCTACATTTATTTATATTGACCTTATTTTTCATGTTATTTTCCTTAATAATTTCATCGCCAACGATATGTATTTTTTTGTTGTGTTCATCAAACTTGTTATCTATGACAAGTTCTTCTCCACATAACCAAACGTCTTCAAAAATAACAGGCATATCTTGTACATTATTTACTTCATAATTTGAATAACTTAATTCTACAAATTCATTGTCCCTTGAATTTGTTTCGTTACGATCACCTTTTTCGTTTGCTTCTTGTATTACCGTCTTTTTCCCCTTTCCTTTATTCTTGCATTTTTCATTACTTCTCCTTTTATGTCATCAATTTTTTCTCTTTGTTGTCTTCTTGATCATCACATTTTGGTGTAGTTGTGTGTAAGTTAATTTTATTTCTTTGGTTTTTGCAATCTTTCCTCTTCTGTTTCCATCTCTTCTCACTCTTCATTTAAAGTACAAACACTTCTTCCAGAATAATATCAAGTTTTCTTTTTCTTTTAGGTTCTGTTATATTTATTGTCCCGTATCTCATCTCCTTTAGAATGTCAAGAACAGATTTATCCACAGCATCTTCATTTCTTTTTAAATCATATTTTTCTGGTAATCTACTTCAAACCTGATTTGGATCAATGGGATTTATTCCAGTCTTTCTAAAACCTGCTAGTACATTATCTTTGGAATTTATACTGAGGTCCTCCATTAATTTTTTTAAAAGTCTTGGAAAACATCCTTTCGGAACAGATGATTGGGTTTTCCCATCAGTCTTTTTTTTATTTTAAGAGAATATTGCTCCATGCAATTTTCATTGGACGAAAAAATGCTACGTCTAATGGTTGAGTGAGATGAGTACTATTCGCGGGTAAAAAAACGAAGGAAATATTTTGTTCATGGCATAATCTTATCACGTCCAAGGAGAGATGCGATGATAGATTATTATCACCTATCAGACACTTTCTTCCTTCTTTACCTCTAAAATAAGGCAAAACAATCGTTTTTATCCAGTCTTCAAATAAATTTGCATCAAACCATCCGCTTTGCAAACGATTATATCTTGCTTCTGGTGGTCCATTGTTAGTCCAAGTGTTATAAAGGTTTTGCGCTTTGTACACAACATAAGGTGGAAGTACCACCCCGTCAGCAGTTGCAGCCATCATTACTGAAATCGAGGCCTTGGAGTGGTTCATGACCCTCTCAGGGTATTTTGTTCCACGTTTTGTGATTATTTCTTTACGACCTGGGTCATCGGTGAGGTTAGTCTCGTCGTAATTAAGTATATTAGTAACCTCTACATCTACCAGGGAAGTTTCTAATTAATTGAAGTAATCTTTAATTGAAGCTGGCGAAACTGCTGCTCTATTTTTATTATGTTTTGACAATTCCGCTGCGAGATTACATCTTTGTGCCTTTTAAGAAAACTCGTAACGAAATCAGGACCAGGCAAATTATCTTTGAACTTTAATATTGTCCTGCCTAATTTATCAAGGTAAGTCTTAATAAGAAATCTCTAATCCAAGGAGTCAAGTGGATATCCCCAGTCGGCGCACACGTTTATGTATTTTATTATGTATTCCTCTGTTTCTTTGGACCTGTCCACCATGTTTTTTCATAGTTCTTGTACACTAACTCTAAACAATATAGACTTATTAATGTTTTATTTTTCGGCTACTGCCTTCAGGGAGATTTTGTTAGTCTTATAATCAATTATTGCTTCTTCTATTACATTTTCATCATATTTTTTATATCGTCTACCTCTTGGGACGGGCTTGTGTACTCGCGGCATGTCGAAAACGAAAGTAACTGATTTTTTATTTTCATCTAAAATATTAAAACAAATCGAAATTGTACTTACTTCCACTTGCAGATGCTTCAAAAATAATTGCAGAACCGTCAAATCTACTTTCAAATACACAAAAACACGTTTTTCACATAAATTAAACCAAACTTTTGAAGACTTAGAACGAACATCAAAGAAGCGGGTACACTTAAACATTTATTTTCTGTTACCGTAAAACGGGGTGAATAGAAACAATCCGAACTTTCAAACCGACTTTAGTAATATAAAAAGTTTAGGGCAATAAAGCTGCTTTCATTGTGGGAGTCTTATGTTATTTTACAACCTAATTACAATTTTAATGGCAAATTATTATCGACTTAGGAGAAAAAGACTAAAAATTGGTCAATTTCTATTTGCCCGGAATACGGGGTCAATAGATACGACGTATGGGGTTAATAGAGAAAAGTGATAGGGTTGTCACAATATTTTATGTTAATTATGTCATGTCGTCATTTCATTGTACTTGTTATAAAATAAGTAATTAGGTTCACGGATAATGAAATGAAAGAGTGTACATGGTATATTAGAATATTTTTTATTAAAATTTAAAAAGAATATAATCGCAACCAACAACAATGCTTAATAAATAATCAGTTCAAAAATAAGGTTAAACTCAGAATTCAGATCACATTAAATCAGGCTTAATTAATTTTTATTATGAAACGTAATTAAATTACATTATCTACTCAGTGTGAAACATAATAATCTTCTAACAATATAATCAACAAAATAGAATAATCAGTACAAAAATAATTTTAGCCTCAGTATTAAAACTACAAAACAATTAAGCTTAATTATTAAACGTATTAAAATTATATTACCAACCCAGTCTAAAACATAATAATCTTCTGACAATAATCAACAAAACAGTACATTAATCAGTTCAAAATAATTAGGGTGTCAAAATAATTAAGTACCCAAAATAAATAGGTAGGTAGGTACCTAATTATAAAAAAAATTGGGAAGTAAACTTAAAGTGTTCATTCTGTAAATATCTCGTATTACAAACTCACTTTTTTAATACGAATATTTTAATCAGTATCAGACATTAAATCGGATAATATTTCCTCATCATTTCTGTAATACTTTTGATGTTTTCTTTTCATTTTATTATCATATAATATTTTTGCTAATAGTTTAGGATCTGTAACTGAAATATCAGATATAATTTCAATTTTGTTATTGTTTTTTATTTCATTACTCGAAATCATGGCATCAGATTCATTTAAATTGATGTCGAAGTTTTATCATTTGGTTTATCAATTTTGCATACAACAATCAGATTATTCGAAAGTATTCTACACCTCTCCTACAAACTACCTGTAAAGAAATGGCAAATAAGGTCCGAAGTTGACAAAGCCGTTGTTTAATGAAAGAAAAACTATAATACACAAAGAATTCCGAGAGAAAACAGGCTTAATAGTAGAAGTACCCAAAGTCGGTTTTGGTATCACAAACGACGGAAATACCAGTATACGATTTTTTGCTGATCCTCAAAAGGAAAGTGTAATCACACTTTCCTTTTGAGGATCACATAATTTTAAGACTCAAAATAATTTTGGAAGTCATTTCAAGCGGCCACAAAGTGAATTTAAAAAATTTCGAAGATTTTGTTTACAAACTGCAAAAAACTACATAGTTATATATCCATGGCATCCCATGACCCCAACTATGCACAAAATCCTTGTGCATGCTGCAAGTCATGGAAAAAGCATTACTGCCTATTGAAATGTTGACCGAAGAGGCCGCAGAAAACCGGAACAAACATTTCAAGATGTACAGATGTATACCTTTGCATTAAAATTTTCAAGGGAGGAATGCAATCTTGACGTCTTGAATAGGCTTTTGTTAAGCTGTTATTAATTAGTTGGCTTCTTGACCTGTTTGTGTCTGTTTGACATTCGCGGCAGGAATGTAGCAACCCCCCGTCTGCTCAACTTTGAACGGCAAGCGAACTAACGAGCAATGCTATTTTCATTTTCAGATATTTCGAGTTCTCGCTTTGGGTACACACGATGTTTTGTTTGTTATTGGAAAACAAATAACATACTAAATGTTTATATTCATTGGGGAATAATTTGTAACTAGTCGGCCTAAATTGATGCTACTAACGAATCAGACGAAAAGGACAGCGAGGAAGATGATAATGATTATGATGAAAATAACGAAATATGTAACAATTCGAGTTCTTCGGATTAAGATTTTATGATGAGTGATACTACAAATTAATAAATAGTTAATAAGATGGGTAAAAATGTTATATTTCAATAAAGGCTAAAATGGACCTACTTATGCAAACAGGAACCAATCTACACACATGCCGAAATCGAGTTAAGTTCACAGAAAACTTTTAAAATGCACCTTCTATCGACCCTGTAAAAATCAAAAGGATCAGACAATTTTGACTGAACAAACATTTTCATGACAAGTTTACCAATCCACATAAAATCAGTTATTCAATTAACTAACAAGATCCATGCCATATGGTAACTGGAATATCTAAAAAATCTGAATTTTTTTTGTGATGTACCATACAGCGTGGTCCTTTGTAATATTTTATTTTTTTTCAATCATATAGAACAGGGGTCGGCAACCGGCGGTTCGCGAGCCGCATGCGGCTCTTTCGATGAAAAGTTGCGGCTCTCCAGTTCCATACGTAAAATTAATTATTTACTATCAAAACCCTTAAATCCGTGAAATCTATCTATAATTGAGTACTAAGATATATTATGACAGAGATATACTTCTGTTGGCGTCTCAACCGCACCGTCCTCGAGTTGTCAGTCAGTCGTCCTCGGACAGCTCAGACGACAGACGATACATTGCATATATATTAACATAACGGATAACAACTTTTGCGTGTATTCACTAGGATTTGGATATTTTTTGAAATGAAATGTGTTTATTTCAGCGCCATCCTAAGACATACATAATTACATATACATTCACTTGATATGACAATTATTATACACTGCAATACATTACACAATTTGCAAGTATGCATGCCCAGCACAACCACTGAAAAGGGTCACCACCTCAGCATTTGCTAGACGGTGAATCGTGCAGCGCTGATTTTCAGTAGGCAACCCGCCGACGTGACTCACGGTAGGAACAGGAACTATAAAATATGTAAATATCAGTGAACAGATAGTTTAATGATACAACTATGCAGTTAAGCTTAAAATGCAAAACTGTATCTGTACTTATACCAAATTTGATCAACATCGTTAGAGCCGTTTCCGGGATACCCAAAATATAAATACATACATAAACAAATACAAACATACAAGAATTGCTCGTTTAAAGTAATAAGATATTTAAGCGTGCATTATACGGCCTAACTGGTTTCTTAATACCACGCTGTGCGCGAAGTCCGTATGGTATTCCGTAATACCGCTCACCGAATAGGACGGTTGTCCGATAACACTCTACTCCGACGGTTAGTTGAACGAAAAAAAACTTGGCCGATGGAACGTTTCGCCGAAAATATTATTCATCGACGGTTGGTAGTCCGAATGAATCCTTGGCCGATGGAAAGGTTCGCCGAAAACACTCTTCAACGATTGATTAAACGAACGAATCTTTCGCCGATAGCATTCAGTTTACGCTAGGTATTATATTTTATAATTATGTGCAATGCAGGTAAACAATACTTGAGTCCCATGTTTAACTTTATCATAGATAAATAACGGGAGCTTCCGTATTAAGGTTCCGTACTAAATGATGCATAATGCACTCATTAACAATGGTACTGAGATTAAACAAGTATTGACTAAACTTGCAATAGTTACATATAACAACAAATATCTACTTTTAGTACAGTCACCTCTAAAAATATGTATACACGGTAGGGTTCCAGAAACAAGTACCCGGGGTTAATTTCAAATTTTTGTTTACAAAATATATAGCCAAATGATGTAAACTCTTAATATTTCATAAAAATGTAACCATTACACGCCTCATAAAATGTATCAAATAATGCTTGTAAAAATATATCCACAATTAACGGGTCAATTGAATGGAAACATGCTATAATTCATATATATGTAAACACGTACTTTCAAAATAATATAAAATATACTTTCAGTGAAGTTATGTAGTCTGTAGTCTAAAATATGTAGTCGTCTTTCAAGCTATTAATATGTAAACGATTGTAAGTTTACAAACTATTTGTCTAGATCGTAACTAATGATTTATGATTGACGTGATGTCAAATGTCATTCTTAATGTCTAATTTAATTTATTCTCAATATATAATCTGCTATCATCTGCAGTTCACAACATTAATATTGACGAGATCGATTATAACTTTATTTCAAAAAATATCTTATCATGTACCGCATAGGCAGCCATACCAAGCATCGCATTGTATGTTTGAAGGAAGAGAACTTAGCCCTAAGTATAACAGAAATAGCTGAAACCTTGGGAATATCAGTAAGTTCTTTTTTCTTGGTTGTGTCCACTCTTGTCCTCTCGACCCCTAAAAAAAGATTTGTTTATCTGTTTCCTCTCAACCCTAAATATAGTCCACACTCGACCCCTAGGGGTCAAAACTGGATTTTGAGACTGATCAAGAGAGGCATTTGATTGATAATATTCGACAGGGAGCTTTTATTAGCACTTCTATTATTGCCACAAATTATGAAGTATCACCGTCTACAATTCGGCGCCGATTACACAGCAGTGGTATTCACCATAGACAGCCTGCTAGAAAGCCGATTCTAACTGAAAGGCATAAATTACAGTGATTGAACTTTGCCAATAGGTACTTGAATTATGATTTTAGCACTGTGTTATTTGTAATATATTTATGTTTACCCACATAAGAATTGTAATCGAAGTGACCTAATTATATATAAGCTAACACCTTATTGTAACCGGCCAGTTGGTAATATACGCTCGCTATAAATCCACGTCTTCTCATTAGTTCCCTATCACAGACGTTTCACTGGCGACGAGGTTTAAAATATTATTTCGCTACTTGCAAATAAATAATTTGAAAATGTCTATACTATGACTTTGTACGTGGAGCGGTTGCAGATGTACTTCAAGGTCAATAAGGTCGAGAAGGACATGTGGCTGGCTATGCTGATCACCGGTCTGGGTGATGAAACGTACGAGTTACTAAGCACATTGTGTAGTCCAAGAAAACCGGCGGATATAACGTACGAAGAGGCCGTGACAATTTTGAAAAATCATCTACAACCGAAACCCGCTGTCATGGCGGAACGCTATCGATTCCGGCAAAGAAGACAAAAAAGACGACGAAAATATAACGCAATATCTAACCGAGATAAAGAAGCTCTCAAAAACCTGCGAGTTTGGTGGGAATTTGGAGGAAAATCTAACGGACCAGTTCGTATGCGGAGTGAAGAGTGACGTCATCAGGAAAAGAAGAAGAAAGAAAGAAAGAAAATAAGTTTATTTCGTAGGACAAAGGCATACAACTTTCAACATTAAAATAAATAAAAATAAATACTACTAAATAAATACTAGGCTAAAAGACTGGTTTTCATACGACACTCAACTTGATCAAGCTAATGGTGACATTAGTGTCAACTGACAGCTGACCTGACAAGTGACAACTTGTAGAGCGTCGTATGACGTGGCACGATGACGTAGCATCGTGCCACGTTTAATAAATGTCTAGGTTAAAAATAATTTTACTTTATCTATTGTCTTGCATACATTAAAAGCATATGCGGTATTGACAAGGGTTGTACGCTTTGCCCCACAAAAAGGTAGACTCTCAGCATTTACTGCGATGGACGTGGCCCACCACAGTAATGATTTTCAGTGCCCACCGTAGTTGTCGACCTGACGCCGGCAGATGCAGTTACCTTTGTAACAGTAATACTTTCAAGCAAAATAGGTATGTGTGTCATATTCTCTCTTTCGACGAAAAGATTGTTTGCGGAAGACTATTTGACGTACTCAGGAGCAGTCAAATTGGCTTGTGGGTTGGAAGCTGCAGAGCGTGATGAGGTAGTCGTAGAACAAAAAGCGATCGCGGAGGCATCAGTAACAATAAACACGTGGCGGGCAAAACGTGGGCGCGGTCAGAGCGCGGACCATTAAAGAGCGGGCCACGGGCGAACGGCGCGGGGCGCTAGTAAAGGCGCCGGGTTGGCTGCACAGCGTGCGGCTGGCGCGGACATAGCAAGGAGGAATGCCGCTATAAGCATTTTGTTTGCAGCAAGTGCAAACAAGGTGGTCATTTGAGACGCGTTGTGTCCTCGGGCGGAGGCGAACATTGGCAGAGGGAAGAGGCGCGGGATAAACCACGTGGACGCAACCTCGACCGAGCAGCCGAGGGCAAGAAGGGGAGACTCCAGTTTGGACGAGTTAGAGGAAGACCTACATCAATTGATGATAAAAATTTAAAAATGGAATTAGATACAGGCTCGGCAATTTCATGTGTCATGGCAGATTGAACCATTTAACTTGGTATTAAAATTTTATAATGGTAGTAATATTAGACGGGTAGGGGTGGTGTAATCAGACCGAAGGTTCAGTACAAAAATCTGGTGAAAAATTTAGAGCTGTTTGTGATTGACGGGGGTACAACTTCTTTGCTGGCAGGCAATGGTTAACAGAATTGGAAATTGACATACCTCGATTTCAACAAGCAACTAACCATAGCCATAATGTACATAAAATGTCTGATACTGTAAACTGTTTGTTGAACAGGTATAAAGAACTATTCAGCGGTGGATTGGCAACACTCCGTTTGCGAGAGGACGCTCGGCCCGGTGTTTTGTCGGGCGCGGCCACTGCCTAATGCTCTGAGGGGTCCGGTCGACGCGGAGCTGGACGCTATGTTGCGCGCGGGCATCATCGAGCCCGTCGAGTGCTCGAGGTGGGCGACGCCTCTGGTACCGGTACGTAAAGCTGACGGCGGCCTCTGTCTCTGTGCTGATTACAAAGTAACATTAAATCCTGTCTTACTGGTCGATAGATATCCGTTGCCAAAAATAAATGATCTATTAGTGAGCTTAAACGGTGCTACACATTTCTCTAAAATTGACTTATCCCTTGCCTATAATCAGATTGAGTTGACGGTTCGAGAATTGACGGTGATAAACACACATCGATGGTTATTTAAATATAATAGACTCGTATTTGGATTGTCTTCTGGCCCGGGTATCTTTCAGCGTATTATGTCCAACTTACTTAGTGATATCCCAGGGGTAGAAGTATTCCTGGATGACGTCATCCTGGGCACGTCGGGAACGCAAGATAAACATTTAGAAATATTAGAAAGGGTGTTCTAGAGGTTACAAAATCACGGTATGAAATTAAAAAGGAGTAAATGTTTATTTATGATTAATGAAGTTAAATTCATGGGGTATGTTATATCAAAAGATGGTGTTAAAGTAGATGCAGATATATTACAGAGTTGCGTTCCTTTTTGGGTCTAATTAATTTTTGTGCTAAATTTGTGAAGAATTTGAGTAGTATATTGACACCACTTTATGAACTCTTAAAGAAAAATGTAAGTTGGAAATGGAGTGTTCAGTGCGAAAAAGCGTTTGCAAAAGTTAAAAAAATATTGATAGGTGCGGAAGTGCTGGCTCATTATGATCCAGAAAAGCCGTTAGTGTTGACATGCGACGCGAGTGCACGGGGTATAGGCGGGGTGCTCACACAGCCAGGTGCCGACGGCGGCCGCGACCGGCCGGTTGTGTATGTGTCGCGCGCGTTGAATAGCGCCGAGAAAAATTATTCTCAAATAGATCGGGAGGCGTTAGCTATCGTTTTCTGTTTAAAAAGATTACATCAGTATGTCTATGGACGACGTTTTGTCTTACGAACCGACCATAAACCATTAGTAAGCATATTCGGACCAAAATACCGGCAATGGCAGCGAGTAGATTACAGCGCTGGGCGATAATTTTATCTGCATATACGTATGATATAGAATATGTCAATACTAAACAAAACGGTGCGGACGGCCTATCGAGATTACCGGTTCCTTGCAGTAGCGATGAGTCACTGCATGTCCCCGAGCAAACGTATTTACATTTTGCACAGAACGCATTGTTATTAGATTATACGAGGGGCCGTTCTTAAGTTCACGGAATGGAGAACAAGGATAGTAAATAAAAATGAAATTTTCTTTTTCACTATATTCACCTGCAACCCTAATACACTTCCCAGATCTATCAATTAGTTTGTTTATACCTTCATAAAAAAATATTGAATCTTTCTCCGAAAAATACGCTGAAATTGCTTCTTTCACTTCTTCATCGCTTTTAAATTTCTGCCCCCGAAGTTCTTTTTTCATTTTGGGGAACAAGTAATAATCGCTGGGCGCTAGGTCTGGACTATAGGGTGGATGATTTATAATATCGAAGCCTACTCTGTGCAGGGCAGCCAACGCAACGCGACTCTTGTGAACCGGCGCATTGTCATGCAGGAGCAACACACCTTTCGTAAATTTTTCTCTTCTTTTCTCTTTGATTGCTTCTTTGAGCTGTTCTAATATTGAAGCATAATATTCGCCCGTTATAGAGACACCTTTATCTTTGTAATCGATCAATAATATTCCTTCTGAATCCCAAAAGATGAGTTTTCCAGCTGATTGTGTTACCTTAAACTTCTTGGGCGGTGGTGTGCCTTTTTATGCCACTGCATGGAGTCTTGCTTAGACTCAGGTTCATAATGGTGAACCCAAGTTTCATCCCCAGTTACAATCCGGGCCAATACACCATCTTTATCCTCACTACAGAGATCCAAAAACGCACGTGAACATTCGACGCGCTGTTGTTTTTGCGGCGGCGTGAGCATTCTTGGCACCCATCTTGCACTGACCTTTGTCATGCAAAGATTATCATGCAGGATTTTAAAAATGGTCGTATCGGATACTCCAGACATTTCTGCGATTTGTTTCTTCTTTAGCCGGTCATCTTCAAGTACAATTTTTTCTACTTTTTCAACAAGTTCCGGAGTAGTCACGTCAATAGGCCGACCTGGTCGGGGGTCGTCTTCAATCGACTCTCTGCCTTGTTTAAAAAGTCCATGCCACTTATAAATCATTGTTTTCCCAGGGCAAGATTCCCCGTAAACCAATGACATCTCTTCCATAATGTTTTGAACAGACTTTCCTTGTTTAGTCAGGAACTTTATAACGGCGCGGTGTTCGATTTTCTCCATGTTTTCAGTTTTCTTCCCGATTGAGTTGCTTGATCAGCGATAGTTCAAAGACTAATGACCCAATTAAGATAAAACTTGGTATTTATACTACTATTGAGTCAGGGAACATGTTACGGCTAAAAATATCCCCACCACTAACTCCCATCCCCTCCATTCCGCGAACTTAAAAACGCACCCTCGTAATATCATTAAACAACAATCTATGGTAGACCCAATGTTAGGTAGGGTATTCAGTTATATTCGGGATATGTGGCCCATAGATAATGAGATTCGAGAATTACAGCCGTATTTTAACCGTCGTAGGGAACTGTACGAGGAGCTAGGATGTGTTATGTGGGGGCACAGGGTAGTTATTCCGGCAAGCTGTCGAGCTAGGGTATTACAGGAATTACATGAACCCCATATGGGTATAGTTAAGACGAAGACGTCAGCTAGGAGTTATGTTTGGTGGCCGGGGCTCGTTGTAGCGATTGAGGCGACGTGCCGGGAGTGCGCAGTGTGTGCGGAGGAGGCGGATGCGCCACATCGGCACGCAGTCACGCCGTGGCCCTGGCCTTCTAGACCGTGGACGAGAGTGCATATTGATTTTCTAGGCCCTATTTTCGGGAAAATATATTTAATTATGGTGGATGCAAGGACTAAATGGTTAGAGGTTTTTCCTGTACCTAGTACGGCGGCTAGTTCAACTATTGAAAAGCTCACGGAAGTTTTTTGTAGATGGGGATTACCTAGACAAATAGTTTCGGATAACGGACCTCCGGTCAGGAGTAAGGATATTTCAGACTTTTTGGCGAGTCATGGTGTAGAACAGGTTTTTTCTGCTCCGTACCACCCGGCATCGAACGGGGCCGCAGAAAATGCAGTGCGTACGGTTAAAGAATTATAAAAAAAGCTTTTAAACATAAACAAAATATTATTTATTTTTGAATACCTTTCTTTTACATTATCGTAATACAGAACATTTTTCTACAGGGGGGCAGGGTTGGGTTTGTTCCAAAAGGCCTTGATCGCCTGGAACAGATCCAGCCCTGGCATGGCCTCCTGTCCGGAGGACGTGCACGGCGAATGGCCATGGGAGCGAGCGCAGGTCGTGTAGATCCCCATATCAAGTCTGGAGAGTTTTCCTTCCCGTGGTTGCCGCCTGTTTTTGATCTGGTTCCCTATGAAACAGAAGTAACTGAAACATCCAGTCGCACTCCCATATCCCACCTTACCCATCCTATTTTCCTTCCGCAAACCCTCTGCGGGTAGTATGTGGTTGATACCTGCGGACTCATCATCAACTAAGACTGACGGTTAGGGGGAGGGGGGAGAGGCAACCACCCGCATGTGTGTCGTATGCGGGGACCCGTATGGGGGGGAGAACATGTCCTGGTAGTTGAGCTGAAAGGCAACACACTGCTTTGGAGGCTAGCCACCTTCAGTCAATCGGCTACGACGACCCGTCAGAGGGCCGCCAGGCGAGAGCTCTTTCCTTGTGGGGGCAGACGACGGGCGGGACGACTGTGTCTTCCTGCCCAGCTCGGCCTGTTTTCCACTAGGGTAGGAGGTCTATATCTCTTCGTTACTTCTGACGCCCGCGTGCCTTTTGCCGCGACGTCCCCACTTGAGGGCTCCAAGGAGAATAGAAGGACGAAGAGACGAATCTTAAACACAACACTTATGGATACCAAAAATAACAAAAATTCTCCTTCTAGGAAACTATCCAAGGCTGCGCCCCGGGTGAATAACCCAGGTGGTGCGCCAAGCAAACAACCAGCAGCTTCTCGGGTGAATAACCCGAACGCAGCGTCATCCTCCACAACGGCAGCTTCTCGGGTGGATAACCCGAATGCAGCGCCGCTATTCAAACTGGCAGCTTTTCGGGTGGTAAACCCGAATGCAGCATCGCCTTCCAAACCGGCAGCTTCTCGGGCAAACAACCCGAATGCAGCGCCATCCGAAACACCGGCAGTTCCTCAGGGGAACAACCAGAGTGAAATGCCAGGGTCGACCATGGACCTCTCATCTCTGAAGGCAGCAATGCCCATCCCCATAGGATCCAATCAGGATGAACCCTGCTGGAACCTTGTGGGCATGAAGAAGAAGAGGATTCCCAAAAAACAGATCCCGTCCAACCAGAACCATAAGACCAGAAGGGTGAAAACCCGGGCAAAGCAAAACGAACGCGGCGTCTGGCAGTAGGTCTAGTAGTAAGCAGCTTGAAGCTGCTGAAGGGACCGCAAGGCCCCACGATGTTCACGTCAGTGATGCGCCAACCCATGGCAAAGGCAGTAGCCTAGCCGAGGGAATACTCCTACGGGGACGCCACCGGCTGTCAAGAAGCCTGCTGCCGCGAATGCATCCCCACGGCAGGATCGACCTGGACGGGCTAAACAAGCTGGAAACGCTTACCAAGCGGGTAAAGCTACAGGCCGAATCAAACCCACCAAAAGGAATCGTCCAGACGATTCCTTTACTCCACCAGCCAGCGGTAAGCGCAAAAAAACCCCAGCTCACCACCAAAGGCTCCACTAGTTACTCCGACGCCTTAACCTTTGGAATGCTTTATCACTGATCAGTGTTCTGGTATGAAAATGCGGTAACACTGATCAGTGTTCAGGTGACCTGCGACACTTTACTCGATTTTGGAGTATAAATTACTTGAAATACGGTCTACATTGTTTAACTTTCCTATTCCTATAACATTGAATTAATGATCGAGAACTTCACTTATTGAATGAAGCTTAGAGAAACGTTAAAATTACCATTTCAAATTTGGATGCCGATCGGCCTGCAGTGGTTCGAGAATTGTGTGATTATTCAGTGTTTTTTCTGAAGAACGGTAAGTTATTGATACATTTTATTATTCTTTATGTTATACAGATCAGTTATATACACAAATAAATCAATAATATATCACTAATTTTGAATAATCTATCTCCGTAAGTTTCGAACAATGTAACGGTTACACGAAGTTTATTTTTTTCAAAGTATACAATTTTCTCCGTAATGAATGGTGGTACTTGTTACACAGGTAATTTCATTGAGAATATAAAATCACAACACATATTAGCTATAAACGACTAAATATATATAGAAAACGTTATTTTTTGCACGATGAGCACAATCTCACGCACACATACAAAAGTCAAAATAGTCTTTATACACGTATGTATACAGAGCCGACATTGCTGTTCTACAGAGTGATGTTATTTTTCTCGATAAGTAATTACCGCTATTCTGCGGCAGCACTAATCAGTGCTAAAATGAAATCACATGTTTTTTAAATATATATTTACATATAATTTTATAAAGATACCGTAAACTGGGGTAAATATGAACAAAATTGAAGTTTGCGTTTGAATATATCGATGATGCAGTTAAAATAGACGTAGGTCGTTAAATCCCACTAATGGCTAAGTATTGCCGAATACTCTCGAAAATACCTATACATGATCCCTATTTATACCTGACAATATAAAATCCGTAATATAAATCATAAAAAAAGTTTAGGGTTGTCAAAATTTACGGTCGCGATGAATACCTGTATTTCGAATACCTGTAAAAAACAAATTAATACTTGAATTAAAAATAGAAATAATAGTGAATACTTTTAATTATATGCATATAATTTATATCTGACTGTTTATTAAATTGTGCTATGTATGACACACTTAATATGTTAATAATTTAAGCTTATTATTTAAATAGGTATTTGATTTTTTTGAATGAAATATAAAAAAATAACAAATCACCCAGTTGTAGAATATATTTTGTGCAAAAAACTTTTAAATTGTTTATACCAACGACATATTCTATGTAATTACTAGGTTACACGTGTTTTAAATATAACCTTGTATAGTAAGTAAATCTGAAATATAGCCAAACACGAACAGTTAGCAACCCTAGTTCAAGCGGCGTCTTTGTACGTTAGGGACGAGTAACCGCCAAAAAGTCAAAGTGTGCCGCCATTGCGATGGCTTGTCGGCAACTCTTTGATGTAGCCGCCACCGACCTAGTCGTTTGCTAGTCTCCCGCGCAGATTTGTTTCAAACGGACGTATCTTTATCGTAAATAATTACATTGCGTATTTACTTTCTATTCTTATTCTTATTAGGTGTGTGTTTTGTTTGTGAAATTAATACAATATGTTCTCATTTACTGAAGTATTTTAAATCGCAGGCATGGCTTTTTTTATTTATTTGTCAAGGTCACAGGGAATTTATATCGTTTCTTTTTTGTCATTTTAAACTAGGAACAACTATGGATTCCCCGCAAGCTAGCAGCAGCTCTCAAAATTTAATTAGAGCTTACCAAGTTTTGCGGACTCCGCAGGGCTCCCTAACGGTTGGGGACCAGGATTTGTTGGTGGAGAGGACTGGTTCCGGGAGAGTGTGGGTAAGTTATTTTGTTTAATAATCCTCACCGTTATAACTATAAATTTGTAAATGTGTTTCTGGGAAATGTGAACGTGGCGACATAAGAAAAAAAAATCTTGCTTTTCTAACTTGTAACGATAAGTAGGTAATTTTTTTTTTCTCTATAGCCGTGGCGGCCGCAATCTTTCGACGTCGCCGAGGGGATCGAGGTTATTGAGGATGCACCCGGATTAATACCTCGACGTCTATTTGTAGATGATCCCAACGTAAGTAAATAGACAATATTCTCATAATCCAATTTCAGTTAGATTCGTCATGATGACCTAAGAAAATTTTAATTTTAATGTATATGTTTTAGGTACATACGATCTTCATAGGTAATATTTTCATCTTTTTGGTTTGAGCATGATTTGGAGCCTGATATTTCTTTGTTTGATGGTTGTGAAGTTTATTTAATTGCAAAACATATCTTAAAAAATTAAGAAGCGGTGGCATATGTTTATTTTATCTTATAATTATGTTTTAACTACGAGCTTGGGTTTATTTTGCACAGTTTTAAAGTTTTTAACTAACTTATTGGAAACATGGAATGGATTGTGCATGTATATACTTAATTATAAATAGATCCCTATTTCTCTTGGTTTCGCTAATTCTTTTTTTGTTGTGTTTGTTGCTATCTGGAGAAGGGTAAAATTTTAAAATACTATAACTACTACTTACTATACTAACTAGCCTCTTAGAAAATAGTTTGATGGAATTGGTTGTTGTGGTGGTTTGCATGTTGGTGATTTCCTCTCACAGGATGGAGTTGACGACATACTTAACGCTCCATTGGCGGAGGCATTAGCCATAGACTCGGGGAGCGAGTACGATGAAGAGGAGGAAGAGGGGCTGACGGAAGAAGAGCTCCGAGAGATCCTGGAAGCGGATGTCGAACCTGACATCCAAAGACTTCCAGATCTCTTGGACGACTTTGATTGGACGGCAGACTACTCCACCTTTTTAGGAAGAATGGAAAATTTTCAAGAAGAGGTTGGTTCTAGGGTGAATTGCATTTCCCCTGTGGACATTTTTTGCCAATTATGGGACCAACCTCTTCTTAAAAATATTGTGGAGCAGACTAACCTGTATGCCTGGCAGACTATTGTGCAGGCATCCGAAACCGGTATCTCTGCCCAGTCGAGGTTAAACGACTGGGTAGAGACATCGGTTTCGGAAATATATCGTTTATTTGCGATAATTATTTTGATGGGAATTTGTGTTTTAGGACGTGTTGATGAGTATTGGAGTACGGGCATACTAGGGATGCCGGAGTTTCGGTCCCTGATGTCTCGCGACAGATACCTGCTTTTAATGAGGTTTTTGCATTTTGTTGACAATTATGACATACCGGAAAGGGGCAGTGATCGTAAAGTACATAAAATTAACCCGGTGTTACAATATTTGAATAAAAAATTCAAACTCGCTTACGGTCCTCGCAGAGAACTTTCTTTAGACGAATCGTTGTTGCTGCTTTGGAAAGGTCGGCTGAGCTGGGTCCAGTGCATCCGAACCAAAGCCCAATGCCTTTGACAAAACCAGCTTCACCAGCATAAGCCAGGCTCTGTCAAGACATGGGGTCGACTCTACAATTGCGGGGTGGATCGACAGCATGCTTAGATACAGAGCTATACAATTTACTGTGAATAACACATCGAGAGGGGTGGTGGCCAGAGGATGTCCGCAAGGTGGAGTCCTCTCACCTCTCTTATGGAACATTGTGGTCGATGAGCTCATTACCTGAGGCTATGCGGACGACCTGACCATCCTCATCAGCGGCCGCTTTGAGAGTGTGGTATGCGACCAAATGAGGTCTGCATTGAAGGTCGTAGAACAGTAGTGTGAAAAACACAACTTAACAGTGAACCCGACAAAGACGGAGTTAATTATGTTCACAAATAAACGTAGTTAAGGAGAACTGAGACTACCTAAACTATTTGACACCCGTCTAGCCCTTACCAAGGAGGTCAAGTATCTAGGAGTGATACTGGACAGTAAACTCCTATGGAACAGGCACCTGGACGCAAAAATAAATAAGGCCTGCATTATTTTCTGCCAATGCAGCGACTCCTCGGCAGAAGCTGGGGATTATCACCGAAAATCACACTATGGCTGTACAAAACGGTTATACGGCCAATCATCACATACGGTGCTATTGCCTGGTGGCATAGAACGGAATTAAGCACTGTCAGAAACAAACTGCAGCAATTCCAGAGACTAGCATGTACTGCCGTCACTAATTGCATGCGCACAACTCCCACAACCGCCCTAAAGGTGGCTCTTGATCTAGCCCCACTAGACCTGTATATACAACAGGAGGCAGCTGTGGCAGCCATCAGACTTAAACTCTTAGGTCTCTGGTATAACCGAGAGCGTCCCCATATCAAATTATGGAATCAATTAGTGGAATATCAACCACTAATCGCTGCCCCATGCGACAGGATCCCGAAACAACACATCTTCAAGAGGAAGTATCAAATATAACTATTTGAAAACGACCGAGATCAATCTGGCATACATTAAGTGCGAATTAGTGTTGGCTATCGATAGTTCACTATCGATTAACTATCGATATTCTATCGATAGTTAAGGTAAACACAATAGTATCGATAATCTATCGAAAGTATTACCACGTGTCAATACTATCGATACTATCAATAATATCGATAGCGCCTTAAGAGCAATAATATTGATAATGGCAATACTATCGATACTATCGATAGGTTTACATCCAATAGTATCGATAGTATCGATAATATTACAAAATGTTACAGTATCGTCCAAAAATAATCGATACTATCGATAGTATCGATAGTTTTGCTCTATCGATAGTCAGCCATATTTCGATAGTATTGCTATGTAATAAAATGTGTTGTAACTGACAATGAAAGTATGTTTTGACTAATTGACTATTATAAATTGTTTATTTGAATTAGTGCGTGCGCATCAATAGAATTAAAATAGCAACACTGGTTAATGTCAAAACTTTTTAGCTTTACCCTACAGTTTAAAATAGTTATTTGTGTTCAGTATAGTTTGTGTTAAATTTAATACGTTTAATTAGTTAATTAGGTAAATACTATAATACCATGGCTAGTTTTAGCCCACCCGAGACTCCTAATAGACAGAAAAAAACATCGAAGATGTGGGAATTTTTTGAAAAGAAGTCTGATAGACTTGTATTGTGCAAGCTATGTTTGAAAAATTTTAAATATAGTAATAATACTTCAAACATGAAGGACCACATGGTGCGTAAACATCCAGACTATTTACTACAACCCTGTTCTTCAGAAAATTTGGACGAAATCAATCCAGAACTCACAAGTCCTCAGAATGTGCCTGTATCCCCTGCACAATTTTACAGTGCCAATTCCTCTAGAAAAAAATATTTAGATTCTATGTTTGTCAAATTGATAGCTATAGACATGCAACCACTGCGATTAGCTGAGCATGAAGGAATGAGGGAATTTATAAAAGCATTAGACTCTAAATACCAATTACCATCAAGAAGTGTCATCTCAAATAACCTACTCCCTAAACTATACACAAATCTTAAATTACAGTTATTTGAACTGTTAAAAGATGTCAAAGAAATAGCAGTAACCACTGATATGTGGACATCCAGTAGTAATCAAGGCGTGTGTGCAATAACTATTCATTTTATTAATAAACAAAAGTTGCAAACAGCACTGCTAGCAGCTACTGTACTAGAAGGAAGTCACAACGCAGATAAAATTGCCTCGGTGAGTAGATATATTTACATATTTATTGCATTATATTTGAAGCATTATTATGTTAAGAGCAGGCACTATGACTTGTGTTTCACGTCGTAAGCGCCGTCTGTGCGATCGAACCTTATGCAGTAAACAATAAAGTTGAATATCGCGTGAGTGGTTTTACCGAAACCTAGCACTAAAAATTTCGAAAATTCATATTTTCGTTGATATCTAAAGGACTAATTATCTTAGGTAAAAAAGCGTTTGACATACGATAGTAAATAGCTTTCTTTCGTGGCTAGTGATTATTTAAGAATGAATAACGAAATATTTTGCAAGATATTTTTAAAATATTTTCAAATGAAAATGTTATCGAGGAAATATTTTCCAATCGTGTTTCTCTCTTTGTCGGTCGACAGATAAAAGTCTAAATAATTGTGTACTCAAGTTTCACTTTACTAGCATTTATGGTTGTTTCACTATATTTATTCAAAATAGTATATAATTCGTAGTGCCTGCTCTTAAGCTTTCAACAGTATTTAAATCTTACGCAAGTCTAGCCTTAGGAATAGTAGTGGCAAAAACGGCTATTTTAAAATGAATTGACAATTGATAATTGACTATTGTAAAATAGTCGTTTTTGCCACTACTACTTAGGAGTAAGACTTTTCCTGTGGTTAAAGGTATCTTACCCATTAGGTTATTGTTGTAAATATTATGGGTTGCATTTACATTAGTAAATACAAGCCATAATATTGTACAGCTTTATTATAATCCATTCAGTAGTTTTTGCGTAAAGTAGTGACAGACTTTCATATAGTTGCCGCAAAATCAAATGAGATGAAATGAAAAATAACCTCGTTGATTTTGATTCCTAAGTTTGTGATCAGGGTTCTTGAATAAATGGAATGAAAACTTAATAGGCTCTGGCTCGACCGGAGTGATACCACGGCCTTACAGAAGACCAGGGTGAAGTAATGATTGCGTTGCGTTTCCCTGCGTGAGTGAGGATACTGGAGGCCACCCTCCCCCCCTTCCTTTAAAACCCTCCCTCCCTCCCTCGCTCCTTCCGTCCTTCCCTCCCTCGCTCCTTCCGTCCCTCCCTCCCTCGCTCCTTCCGTCCCTCCCTCCCTCGCTCCTTTCGTCCCTCAGTCCTTTCCTCCCTCCTTCCGTCTCTCCCTCCCGGTAATCGCTTAACATCAGGCGAGCCGTCGGCTCGTTTGCCCCTATCACATAAAAAAAAATTACGAAAAATATACCAACAAACACTTTTTGTTATCTGATCTAGGGTAAGGATGTTTCCAAAAAAGTTATATAGGTAACATAATATTATTTGTTGCAGGTTTTAGATAATGTTTTACAAGAATGGAACTGTCGAAACAAGGTCATAGCTCTGGTGACCGATAATGCTGCTACCATGGTTAAAGTAGCGGAGGTTATGAGAGTACGTCATGTCCCTTGCTTTGCGCACTCACTGAATTTAGTCATGAAAGATGTTCTGTCTGCACCTGGACTTAAGGAACTGGTGGAAAAATCTAGCCGGATAGTCACTCACTTCAAACACAGTACATTGGCATCAGACAAATTGCGGTCTGTTCAAAGAGAAATGAATAAACCAGAATTAAAACTAATTAAATATGTAGAAACCAGGTGGAATTCTGCATTTTATATGTTAAATCGAATATTACAAGTGAGACCAGAACTGACACTGGTGTTAAATGAATATCCAAGTGCACCAGAAAACCTTACACCAATGGAATATGCGTACCTTGAGGAAATTCAAAAAATATTCGAGCCTCTGGAAACATGCACCGAGGGTATTTCCGGTGATGAGTACGTCACAATTTCCTTAATAATTCCATTGATAAAAGGGTTGAGTCTAAAAATGGTTGAATTGGAAAATGGATGCAATTCTGATTTTGTTAAAGAAATAATTGAGTGTATGAAAACATCTGTACAAAACAAACTTAAATTTTATGAATCACGAAGTCCATGTATGATTTCTACGCTTCTGAATCCCCATTTTAAGAGACTTGGGTTTAAAACCCCCTTTGATGCAGAAAAAGCGATCTCTCTCGTAAAAAAAGAATATGCTACATATTTATCTTCTTTGACATCGCAAACTCTATCACCTGCAAGCACATCTCAAGTATCTCAAGAAACAGCCCATTCGCTTTCGGCAAAAAAATCAAAACTTAGCAGATTACTGTCGTTTGTTGACAACCAACATGAAAATAACGCTACTTCTGTTACTGCGGATGCTATAATAGACATGAGACAATATTTAGAAAAACCCACATTGCCATTTTCTGAATATCCTATTGAATATTGGTACCATCAAGAAAACCAATTGAAACACATAGCATTGAAATATTTATGCATACCCGGAAGTTCTGTTCCTTCTGAACGTGTTTTTTCCAAAGCTGGTCTTTTAATTACCGATCGCCGAAACCGTCTTAGTGCCAAGCACATCAACGAGCTGCTATTCATAAATATGAACCAAAAGTTGTTCTAATATCACAGCTCTTTATTTTATTATGATTAGATAACGTAATTGAAATTAAAAATTAGTCTTAATGTGATTGTATAGTGTGTTAACATAAGAATAATTATTAAAAATACAATCGGCCACGCAGTTATTTTTTTGTTGAGATAATCTCAAATTAAAGACCATTTTCTCTTTATTTTTATTCGTTAAATCATACCGAACTATGGATGGGTAGCTAAATGGCAATTTGTTGACTTCTTTGATAATAAAAGAATTGATTAGTTAATGTGTTTTATTCGTTATTACCACCTTTTAATTACTTCTTAAAACTAATAAATAATACTTAAGGCTTTATATGACAGAAAATCTATTTGTTTGGGAAATACTTTAACTAGAAAAACACTGTCTTAATTACGGCTGAATTTTCTCTGATTTTTCACCACAATTTTGTAACACCTCCAGAATTTTCTGCATTACCATATATCTTTGATTTATATTAAATCTCAACAGTTCATTTGATACTAATTGCCCGAAATAGTTACATCCATGTAAATCTATTACGGTAGGTTCGGGGTGCATTTTTTTATATATCACATCAGTACATGTACCGCTATCCTTAAATTTCTTATTAGCTTGAAAGTTTTCTTCTGAGCGCGTTTGTGAGTAAACTTGTGAATTTTGAAATACTTCGTCATCTTCGTCCCGACATTGAGTTAAATCGTCATCAATTTCTGTTTCAGAAATATATTTGCATTTTCTATTTACTCCTAAAATATGAAAAACCAAAACTGTATTACTCGTACATATGATAGTAAAAATAAAATTAATTAACTTTTGAAATACCTTTAAATCATACACTATGTTTTACCAATTATGATTATTTTTTTAAATTTACAGACGGTATTATTCACTGAAAATTTAATGTGATCAATACCAAGGATTTTAAGATGATTTTTATTTATCTTTGTATCAACAAAGATAAATAAAAAGAAAACAATAGGTTTGTAACATCTGCATAAAAACATCACTTACCCTCCATTTTTACAAAAATCGAAGAAAATCACGTATTTAACCACTAAAAACAACGTAATCGTCCATTCACTGCCAATGTTTGACGTCAACTAAACCTAATTGTCTCTAAACATACAAGTAAAACAACACAAAAACTGGCTGATGGCAGGTTGCATCGGCTCTGGAACTCGTAGGCAAATAGCTTTCAATTAACTGACAATAGTATTGAAAAATCTCCTACAATCGATAGTACAAAACTATCGATACTATCGATAAAATCGATTGTTTATGGTTGTGTCTGCAAGAATTTACAATACTGTCGATAGTATCGATTCTATTGGACGTCAATCTATCGATAGTATCGATAGTATTATCGTTGTTAATTATATTGGACAAAAAAAGCTATCGAAAGTATCTATCGATTTTATTGTGACGTGATGATACTATCGAGAGCAGAATCGATATCCTGAATAGTTTTAGAGGTCAACTATCGATAGTCAAACTATCGATAGTTCTGCAACACTAGTGCGAATCTATACGGACGGTTCCAAGATGGGGTCAGGGACTGGAGCCGGAGTTTTCTCACAAGTCCTAAATATATATATATATATATATATATCACTGGCGCTTGGTCAACACAGCTCCATATTTCAATGCGAGTGTGTTGCAATAACTTACGCCGCGACTGCGGTCATGTCAAAAGGCATAAAGGAGTACAACATCCGTATATTGTCAGACAGTATGGCCGTTTTAAGGGCCCTGGAGGGCAACACCATGAACTCCGGTCTCATTTATGAATGCCACCAGACGCTAGAGCGATTAGCCTCTGCGAACGGGGTAATTCTGCAATGGATCAAAGGGCATAGTAATTCATTCGGGAACGACGCCGCCGATGAGCTGGCAAGAAAGGGATCTGTAACGTCAGTGGCAGGCCCAACTACACTACTGCCACTTCCCTTCAATCAACTTCGCTCGTGGGTAAGGCAACGGACTCGTAAAGCGCATAACGGTCGTTGGGCCAACACACCGGGCTGCAGGCAGTCTAAACTGGTGCTGACGGAGGTCTCACCACGTTTAACTTGCAGACTGCTCAGTCTTAACCGACTCGACATCAGAATAGTTGTAGGAACAATTACGGGCCACTTAGCCCTATACCGGCACCTATTCACCATCAGTGCGACACACAGTGCTCTATGCAGAGGATGTCTCAACGCGGAGGAAACGGCCGCCCACGTTATCCTGGAGTGCGAGGGACTGGCCACACAACGGGCAAGTATTCTCGCGGGTGCGAGATCGCTCCTAGAAGCCTGTGAACGCCCCAGGAGGCTTTTGTGCTTCTGGAATGAGCTAGGCTGGCTCAACTAGTCAGCCTATCTGAACGCATATGCACGCAATGGACCGTCTGTGAGTCTAAATGCGGAAACAGAGCCCTACACCAATACCAATACCAGGGGAGCGTCCAGCAACGTTAATGCTAGGTAGGAGTTTACGTACAAAATTAGATGCATTAAGACCAAACAGAGAAAATAAAGTTAGAAAGTAAGAACGGCTATCAAACGTTCTTTAGTAATAGGGGAGGAAATATGGATGAGGGAATATAGGGGAAATGAAAAATGATGTCCGGGGCAGGTAGTGGATAAAATGGGTACTACGGATTATAAAGTTATGGATTTGGCAGGCAAGGAAGCTCATAGGCATATTGACCAGTTAAGACAGCGATCGCGAAGCTCTTTGATTTGTCCGACAAGCACATCAGAACGGGGTTCTCTTGAGGCGGAACGTTCCGAAAAATACGATGTGGTGCCAGCGTCAGTCACCGTTGAGACACTGAGCCCTCGGAGCGTGAGGGAGTTAAGTCCGGTTCGAGCCGTGACGTGTCGTCTACTTCTGGTTCAGCTCCTCTTACTAAAGTTTCCAGTCCCGAGGAGTGTGTAATACTTCCCCAATCTGAGGATCCCTTTCCAGAAGTAGCCCGCCACCGTCCTATACGGGCATGTCGCTGAAAAAGACCACCCAAATATTGTGAACCTAATTAAGAAGTAGTTTTAAGTAGCCTAAGTAAAGAGCACGTAATGATTGTGTAGATATTAACTTTGTTAAGTTAAGATTAAGTATTAAGATATGATGTGCCTTAGGAATAGTAATTATGTTTACATTATTTCATATTCTTCCAATGATAGGATATGTATTATTTAAGGTGGAGGGTTGTAATATATTTATGTTTACCCACATAAGAATTGTAATCTAAGTGACCTAATTATATATAAGCTAACACCTTATTGTAACCGGCCAGTTGGTAATATACGCTCGCTATAAATCCTGTCTTCAGTCTCCAGTCTTCTCATTAGTTCCCTATCACAGACGTTTCTTTATTCTTGGATGAAAAAGTGTTTTGTACATCTCAAGACGGAAGAGTCTCATTATGGCGACCCAATAACACACGATATTTGCAAAACAACGTTTTACCTAACCGCAGAAGCGGTAGGTTATCGCTTAATTTTTGGGGATGGATGTCCTGGAGTGGTCCTGGTGAACTCATTGAAGTAACCACACGTTTAAACAGTCTGCATTATCGGGATATTTTATCGGAAGTTCTTATTCCAACGGCCAATGCAGCCTTCGGGGGTAACAGGCCCATAACATTTGTTCAAGATGGTGCTTCTGTACACAATTCAAGACTAGTGAAAAGATGGATTGATAATGAAGATAATTTAGAATTAATTAAACTACCACCCAAAAGTCCTGATTTGAACCAGATAGAGAATCTGTGGGGCTTAATGGTTCAGGAGTGGAGTGGAGTCCACTAGAGCCAGAAATATTAATAATTAAAGAGATCACGTTTTTGAGCTGTGGGATTCCTTTAGAGGTTCTTCAATATGCTCGAATATGGTTTCTTCTATGCCAGAACGATTACAGGATGCAATTAATAATAACGGTGGATATACAAGGTTTTAATTCAATTTATTTGTTTACTTATACATTAATAATAGAATTTTAAGTTTTACTGATCAAGCTAAGTTTGTTTTATGTTTGTAATGTTTTCAGTAAGCGATGTTAGCTAAGTTAGATTTAAATACAAAATATAGTATTAATTAATAATATCATGTTTTATTTCACTGTGGTGGTGGAGGAGGGACACCCCTTGGAGAATCACGGGCAAAAGTTTTTGCTGAATTTAGTACAGTATTCTTCCGTAGCATAAATAAATATTTTTGTATCGTTTCACATTTTATGATTGTTTACATACTAATGGCTTGAAAGACGACTACATATTTAGACTACAGACTACATAACTTCACTGAAAGTATATTTTATATTATTTAGAAAGTACGTGTTTACATATATATGAATTATAGCATGTTTCCATTCAAATGACCCGTTAATTGTGGATATATTTTTCAAGCATTATTTGATACATTTTATGAGGCGTGTAATGGTTACATTTTTATGAAATATTAAGAGTTTACATCATTTGGCTGTATATTTTGTAGACAAAAATTTGAAGTTAACCCCGGTTACTTGTTTCTGGAACCCTACCGTGTATACATATTTATAGAGGTGACTGTACAGTGGTATTATTTATTTATTATTTCTGGGTAAGTAATGAATAAACTTGCAATAGGTAGTTACATGTAACATAACAACAAATATCTATGGTAGTATTTATTTATTTTATGTGGGTAGTTGCGAAATATGTGACGACAGACCTCGTCACATGAAATCTCGCTCGTGTTTTGTTTAATTAAAAATGAATACGTGCAATTTAGTAAAATCTAAACGTGGAGGACATGTGCTAGTAGTGAATGGATATTCATATCACTTAAATAAAAAACGTGATAACAAGTATTATTGGCGGTGTACAAGAAAACAAACAAGTGGTTGTGGTGTAAGTGTAACAACTTTATTTAATTGTTATGAACATACATTTGTAAGTCAAAATTGTGATCATGCACATTTACCAGAGCCTGAAAAAAATTATTAATATGAACTTTAAAAACAAATTGAGAACTAGTGCGAAGGAATCTGTGGACAGTCCGTCACAAATTGTAAATCGTTGTTTAAAAGACGTGGCTGCCACAAGTGCGCCTCAGTTGCCCAATAAACCAACTTGCCGAATGATTGTGCAGCGTGTTAGAAATAAAGGACTTCCTAAGATACCGCAAACAATCAACGAATTTCATGTACCACAATATCTCGCTACAAGTAACGGAAAGCAATTTTTGCTTGGTCAATATACATGTAACAATGAAAGTGTTGTCATCTTTGGTACTAAAGCTAATGTTAAGCGTATGATTAATGCACAATGCTGGATCATGGACGGGACATTTTCGAGTTATCCAACTCCGTTCTGTCAAGTTTTTTCTATTCATGATTTAGTGGGAACTGCAGGAGGCACAAATAAATTTCTACCTATGGTATACGCACTACTGTCACATAAGACTGAAAGCTGTTATTTTATATTTTTGGAGATTTTGAAAAGATATGCGATCAATACATTAAAAACTCATTTGTCACCAGCTAATATATAAATCGATTTTGAAGTAGCAGTAACCAATACAGTCAAACGACAGTTTCCAGAATGCGCCCACAGGCTCTGCTTATTCCATTTGACCCAAAGTATTTGGCGTCATGTCCAATCAGCGGGTCTCGCAAGGCGATATGCTGAAGATTTCACATTTAAATTAGACACTTAGTTGCCCTTGCTTTTCTTGAGCCCGCTGAGATATCCGAAGCCTTCGAAGTCATCCAACATAAAATATTGCCGACAGAAGCAGCTGAAATTGCCCACTGGTTTAAGAAATATTATGTAAATGGATCATATCACACGCAGCAAAGAACTAACACTGTTTTGATAGTAAAAACAAATCAGGCATTATTTCCACCAGCTATGTGGTCAGTTTACGATCGCACACTTTCTGGTCCAAGGACACAAAATGCATTAGAATCGTGGCATGAAAGCTGGAACACGCTTCTCCATAAAAAAAAAATGGACCAATTATAAAACAATTGTGGAATTTGCAAAACATCAGCAGCACACAGAATGTGTCATTGAACGAATCAACTCCTCGGAACCCTTGCCAAAGCGTAGACGTAATGCACAGGTTGAATATGATGCTAGGAAACAAACACACTTATCACAAAAGAGTGAAATGAATATTGAATGTTTCTTAATGGATTGGGCCATATTCTATACATTAAAAACAAGAAATCAATATTTTTTTTATCAATAATAAATAAAAAATAAAAATAATTATAAGTACAAATAATAACTTTATACTCACTATTTACTATAACTTCAAACATTTATCACGTTGTGTTACTTTTGTTTTTTGTTCTGTTCGCACAGTTTCTAATAGAGTATGTAATATTTAATTATTTATTTTTTTTCTATTGTCACACTTCCAATAGAGAAACAATTGAAATTTGTCTATTTGATTAATTTTCTTATTGTTAAATAAAAAAACCATTACAATTAATGTGTAACTTTAATCGCATTATGTTTTGTGTTGTTTTTCTGTTGCCACACTTCCATGTTTTATTTTATTATTACCTGTATTTTTAACATGACTTCTACAAGAACTAAGGGTGTAGACAAGCTGAAAGAAAAACTATCCATTTGGCAAAAGAATTCCCCTACGACGAGTGCTATCGGCGAAAGATTCGTTCCTTTAACCAATCGTCGTTGAAGAGTATTTTCGGCGAACCGTTCCATCAGCGAAGGATTCATTCGGACTACCAACGGTCGATTAATAATATTTTCGGCGAAACGTTCCATCGGCCAAGTATTTTTTCGTTCAACTAACCGTCGGAGTAGAGTATTATCGGACAACCGTCCAATTCGGTGAGCGGTATTTCGGAATACCATACGGACTTCGCTGTGCGCCGTCGTGAGAGGGTCTGTCTTGCTCGCGCGCGTGTTCAACTGTGTACTTTATTTAGGCGTTACGAAGTGAAAATAAACCAGCGACCGATTACGTGAGTTTTGCGCGATTCGAATTGTGCGCACTAAAGAGAAAGAACTAAATCAACAATATGCGACATCAATACAGAGACATATATAGTGATATAGTGTATAGGTACCTACTCGTAAACAACTATCGTGTTTAGACGTGCTCGCCCGTACTGAATATATCCCTCTGCAGCAGAAGGACAGATACGCAAAATCCCGGAATAGCAAAATCCCAGATTAGCATAAAGGCAGATAATGTACTGTCGTCTTCGTATAAGATACAAACCAAACCTTAATAACCTTATTATCAATTTGTGACCTCTTTCTTGTAAATGGCCACTTTTCATAAACAGTCAACACAATCTATAAAGTCAATGTAGGTATATAATCAGGAAGTTGTATACTCGCCGCCTCAACACCTTTCCAAGATGAAAATTACAATAGCAGGCAAGTAAAATATTAAATTCCAACATTAAATTGGATTTGAATTAATAAAGATAATTAATAGATGACATTAAAATTTTAAATGAAACCATATGAAACGAAAGGATTATAAATTAATCTAACTTATAGATAAATTTACATTAGAAGATTCGTATTTTATTTGAGTTGACGTTAATTGAGATGTTAATTTATTTCTTAAATTAACAATACTGTACAGGTCCCTGATCGGAGGTGGAATGTTATTCGTCACTATAGTTCATTTATTCATTCGTTGTTCGAAGAAGAAGCAGGTTTAGAAACGCATTACTTCTTTAAGGTATGTACACATATAATATATATGGTATAATAAAGTCGGTAACAGAATTGGATTACATTTTAGTGTTTTTTTTAACTACCTATTGTTTTTCAAAGCCAGTAAAAATTACTGGACACAAGAACGTTAATCCGTTAACCGTTAATTATGTACCTACTATTTTGCCAAAAGGTTTTGACGTGTTAAATTGGATGTAGACAAATGGCAAAATTCAACTTCATGGTAGATATCACAATGAAACTAAATCAGCGAAATCTAAAACCTCAAGTAAAGAGAAACCCAGCCTGTGCCTTGGAGAACCTGCGGACAGCCTTCTCACAGGGCAAAATGTCTCTTGGTTCTGGGTTAAGGCACATGCAGGCCTTCAGGGCAATGAAAAAGCGGACGAACTAGCCAAGGAAGAATCACTGTATTCCAAGAAAAAACCTCATTATCACCGGTTTCCACTATCATTCATGAGGAGGCAGATACGTACTTTATCAGTATCAAAATGGGACGAAAGATATAGAGCAGAGACACCACGTCTACAGCAAAATTGTTTTTGCCAAATGCGTCCGACGCTTATAGCATCGTCAGAAAAATTCAGAAAAATTCAATTCACAGATCCTCACGCGGGGCATGGCAGGTTCGCCCAGTACCTGAACCGTTTCAAGTGCTATCCCTGCACTCTGCCATGTCATGCATCTGTGATCCGATAAAGCAGGAGACAGTCCCTCACTTACTAGTAGTGTCCATCCAATATTTGAAAAGAATCGCTATGAACTACAGCAAAAAATATTGTAAAAATAACTACAATATATTAATCTTACAGATAAAAACGGGCCCCGTAGAGACAACCTTCATGGAGACCAAGCGAGCACGGCTTCTTGAAAAGGTAAGAGTAGGTACAGAGGGCGCAAAAGGATAAATACAACTCTATGTACGTGCCTACGTATCATTAGTTTAGTCGTGCACGGTAACGAAACGTTACATTCTTGAATGTTATTGAATAAATTCACAACTGGGTCATAAACACAACATCCAAAAAAACTGTGCTCGTTATAAAATGAAAAAACACTAAATATATTATTGTATTAATGAAAAAATGTAATTTAATGAATAAGGTACTAATTTACTTTAGAAAAGATTTATTTTTGTAAATTATCTAAAAAAAAATTTAAAAAAAGTATCGATTAGATCCCTTTCCGTGGACTTAAGTCAAGACTTAAGTTTATGTACAAAATAAAAATATTCTCAGCGAAAAGGTTCAATTTATTTATCATTAATTTTGTTACCCATATTATATAGTTACATAAAAATAACATGGTAAAAATAATCCACGTAATTATGGAAGTTATTACATATAAACATGATGTTATCAGTTCTTGCGACCCCTTCTGTGGACTGACTAAAGTATACGTTTGATGCTGAATAAACGAAACGTAACATGACTTAATTTATTTTTGTTGGCAATACTGTTTAGCTGTCAGTTGAAACACAATTTAAAGCGGTGGCTTTGCTCTGTGTGAGAATCAAATAAACTTTTGTTTAAATAAGTGTTTCTTTGTGATTAATGGCAAAGATCGTTGCAACTTTTCTGTTACAGTGTTATTTAGGTAAGTATTATCATGAAAAATACTTGTTGCAATTTTCCTTGTGTGATATCGGTGGCCATTTGTAAAAACCGTATGACTTGTTTACTAACCTCAAAATTTTGTATTTTGCATTGCATTTTATGACAAGTTTACACTTCCGTGGACAAACTTCTCTGTGGACACTATGTCCACCTAAGGGTAAATGTCCACGGAAGTGATCTTTCCACATGTTTCTTGGCGTTTTTAGTACCCAACTATTTGAATGTTTTATTCGTTTTTTGCTGTGGTGCATGATTGCAATGTAAATTGCGTGCTGCTGTGCCCTGCTTGATTTATATGCATGAAGCGGTGTGTATATGTGGGATTTTACCATATTTCAGGTAGAAATGCTGCGAACATCTAGATCCAAGCTCCAGTTAAGCGATGAAGAAAAAAAGATTAGGCGACGTGAGCAAAAAAAGATGAGTATGCGCCGAGCACGCCAAAAACTAAACGAGACGGAAAAGGAAGAAATACGTAAGCAGGATAGAGAAAGATACCACAGGAAGAAAGAAAGGGGTGACATTAAAACTATTGACCAGTATACTCCGCGAAGACAGCACCGAAAAAGAAAAATGTGGCGTGAAAAATCCAAGAGACGAGATATGTTAAAAATGCAAAAAGCTACTGCATTTCTTATAGAAAATAATACTCTGCCGTCGAGTCCTTCTTCATCATTTTCACGCGTTGAAGTTGGGAAGGCAATTACTGCTCGCAATAAGAAAAAATTGAAGGATGAAAATGAAGGTTTGAAATCAAAAGTTTTAGAATTGGAGAAAAAAATTAAAAATACAGAATGCGTTTTAGAAGACTGAAAGAAAATAAACGTAAAGTGGGTAATAATGATGATGCTAGCAAAAAAAAACATTAAAGAGAGACTTAAGGATACTTTAATACAAGATGAGTATAGCAGGCTGACCGCTGGTAAAAACGAAACTATTACAGCAAACGCCAGATACGTTTACTGAATGACACTCTTTTAAATTTACATACTGTTTCTCAAAATCAAACAGGGATGAAAATTTCTTATCAAACCTTTCGAAGATACCGTCCGTTTTGGGTTCTGTTTCCGAAAGCTTCTACGAGAAACACATGCCTGTGTGCATTACATGAGAATAGTGACAATGTGGTACGATCACTACAAAAGGCACAAATTATATCCTATGGGTCTGCTTTTGATGTTTCTAAGGCGATTTGCTGCAATAATACAGTTAATCGTAATTGTTTAGAGCGAAAATGCAAGCACTGCCAAAATAAAAAAATAACATTTAATGATTTTAATGAAAACGATCTTATTACATACGATAGATGGGTTATTAAAAATGTTGGCGTAATAATTAAAGGAAACGAGAAACAATGTATGAAATGTATTAGATACAGTAAAAACTACAAAGATTTCTCTTGTACGATTGTTTGACTCAAACTTACCAGTGTATATCAAAGTATTAAACAACAATTATCTCCTTCAGAAGGCTTGTTACATATCGATTTCTTGAAAAACTATAACTGTAAATACAGTACAGAAGTACAATCTGCTCACTTTGGTGGATCGAAGCCCCAGTTGTCCCTACACACATGTGTATACTACAATAATAACTTGCAGTCTCCAGAGAGTGGTTTTAAAACAACATCAATGTGCACTATCTCGGAAAATTTGCGACATGACCCGGTAATGATATGTGCACATCTTAGACCTATTTTACATAGAATAAGGGAAATAAGTCAAAATTTGATAGAATTGCATATATTAAGTGACGGTCCAACCACAGTTCAACACTTGAGGGCTATATCGAATTCTCCTCCAAGTTCTGTGTCTAACGTCGGTGCCTTATCCTCAAGAAGTGTAGCTTCATCTCAATCAGACAGTCACTTTTAGGTCTGATTTAATAACACTAGAAAGATAATTTTTTCAAAGTGTGCCTGCTCCTCCTAAGAAAAGATTAAGAGTATTTTCTGGTTCTGACGAGTCTGACATTTTTCCTATGCAATCAACAAAAAAAGAATAATCATCCCATTTTCGGACAGTGATAATGAAGATTATCATATATTTTTGATAATTTTATGCCTCATGTCAACGGAAGAGATATCTCTTCCGTGGATAATTTGTTTTTATTTTTTTAAACTGAGATTATTGTATGATTTTTTTTGTTTTTAATGTTAAGCAATAATGTACACTCTAAGTATTATCATGTGTAAGTTTACAGAGTTTTGATATGTCTGTTACGTTAAGACCTAACTTTATCTTTTCTGTTGATTTTTATGCCTTTTGAGTGGATACTGAAAAATGAAAATGTGACCTATTTTCTTTAAATCAACGTTTTGATCTTAAAATTTTATTATAATATGATCCTTTTGTTACATTTTATAATAAAAGTTGACTTTAGTACATAAAGGCATTTTTTTTATTTCCAAGTTTTATGAACCGCATTTGTTTATCACCCATCTATACGAATATTATAAAGAGTTTGTTGGTTTGGTTGAACGCGCTAATCTCAGGAAATAGTCGTTCAAATTGAAAAATTACTTTTTATTGTTGGATAGCCCATTTATAGAGGAAGGCTATAAGCTATATAATATCACGCTACGACTAAAAGGAGCGGGTAAAATTTACAAACGCAGACGAAATTGCGCGGGTCAGCTAGTTCTAATTTAATCCTAAAATAACTGAAAAATAGAACAATCCATGATTTTAAAATAGATGATATGGCATACGTTGAAAATGGTCCCAAATTAAATAGACGAAAATTCGATGAGTGAAGGATTGGTCCATTTAAAATCGAAGATAAACTATCACAATCAATATACAAAATTAATACAGGACATAAAAAGATAGAGTTAAATCTATTCCATATTACAAAACTATACCTGTCCCGATCCCAGAAGAAAATGAAGATTAGACAGAAGAATAAGGTGTTGGCAGAAGCTAAAATCTGCAGAGAAATTTTCTAATCCTAGGGGGGGAGAAGTAAAGTAATACCTGTAGGTACGTAGGATTTAGACAACACATCATTGATGTGTTGTCTCAGTTGGCTTGATAGATGGCGCCAGCTACTAAAGTTTTTTTTGATTATTGTTTTTACATGATATTGTCGAAAGTTTACGCGAATGTTACACATTGAATTAAAACTATTTTTAAAGGATTCTATCGCGATTTATTTGTTGTTTTTTTAATACAAACCAACCAAGAGAAGCAATGGCACCCGCGTCAAAGAACACATTGCTGACATAAAACACCAACGCTCGATGAAGTCTGCTGTGTGTGAACACGTGCAACAAGGGACCAACCATTACCTGCGTTTCGATAAACCACAGGTACTCGCGAAAGAACACCGATTCCTACCAAGGATGCTCCGTGAGGCTATTAAAATTAAAAAACACCCTAATTTTAATAGAGAAGATGGTTGGAACGTACCACCAGCTTGGGATCCGGTTATTCACTTACTCAAACCCAAGAAAATACAAAACACAGCAAGGCTTCAAGACACTTTGAGCTCATTCTGCGTAAATAGTAACACCAACAATCAACAAACTTCGGGTACTTTGAGATAACTTTGCACTTCGATACATGAGACGACCACCATCTTAGTCTACCCGTGACCATGGCTGCTGAAAAGCAACTGAAACGTCGGGACCAGTGTAAATAGTAAAATTACACTAAATAAATCGCGATAGAATCCGTTAAAAATAGTTTTATTTCAATTTATTTCAATATTGTTTTTACTTTATGTAGCTGTGATTTGAGTGATTGAAATATTAGAAAAATAATTTTTATTATTATTATTTGTGTTATTGTCTGTTTCTAACAGATCCACAAATAAACGTTAAATGTCGTTTCTTTGTTTTACAGGTAATGTTTGTAATATTACGATAATGTAATTAGGTAATTAATGTGAAGTTTAAAAAGATCTTTGTTTTACAGAGTAACACATGGTTTAATTTGTCATCATAAACTGAAAGGATAAAAATTATACGAAGTGTTATATAAATATTATAAAATACAATGACATCAGTATATTTTATAACTTTGCCTACATTAAAAGACACGAAATTAAGTTAACTTTTTCTTTAGGGTTTATCCATTAATAACGTGAGGCTCGAAAGGGGGGAGGTTCGGAAAAAATCACCAATCAATCACAAAGAATTACAAAGGGTGAGGAGAGTGTATTGAAATATCACGCGTATTTATTTTTCCGTATAATACGCTATTATATCAGTATTTAAATATAATAATCTAAAAATATTTTGTTTATATTAACCTAAAAAATTACACGTGATTTTGGCTAGAGGGGATGGGGTTAGTCTAAAACCTCACCACGTATCACCAGGATGGACAGGTTAAAGTGTCTCAAAAACCATCACGTGATTAATGGACAACCCCTTACGAACCATAGTATAAATATAATTTAAAATAAAAATGAACTTACCCTAGCCGGTTCCAGTAGTTATTTAGAATCACTTGGGAGATGAATAATTATGTTATAAATATACGTTAGTCTAGAAACGCTGCAGGTGCAAACACCGTTCGTAGTGAAGGCCCAAAGTCTAAAAGGACTGATCTATCGAGCCACGGTGATTAATGTAGTGTGACGACGTAATCACGGTGACATTATCTGTCCAGTATTGTCACTCGGCGCTGTCCTTGAAATAATTACTAACAGTCGCGCGGTACGTAAACACGAAAAGGCTGCCCGCCTACAGTATTTTAATTTCATCTACCTACTTGAGTTTCTTTCTAGTTTTGTGATTGTAAATAGTATAATATATATATTTTTATAAAAAAAATGAAATTTGTTGTGAATGAAATAGGAAGTGTTCAGTAAAAATACATGTTGTGTTTTTTATTAGTAGATTTAATAAAAAAAACCATCCTTAATTTAAGACTGAAAAATATTTGCGCCTCGACTGAGACGTATGAAAAGCTTTATTGTTAAATTTAATAGTATAAAAAATATATTGCCATATTAAGTAAGTACTTGTACTAGGTATGACTCGCTTTCCGACCGTTTGTATGAAGATAGAATACTGTATAGATAATATTACCGAGACGTTATGTCCGTATATGTATTTAATTAATAATGCTCAAGTTAGTAACGATATAGAAACGCCACCAAATTCTTACTTTTGAATGTTTTTCTCTTTTACAAACGAGCCCGGCCCACGAGTCGTCGGCGATAGGCTTTGAAAGATATATCTTTGACTACCTGGTTGGCATGTCTCCCGTAGCGTCGGGGCTCCTAGCATTGGTTGCATCTCCGCCCCCACCTACACCTACACACACACATCTGTATATTTATAATTAGGTTAAAAATAAAAAGTAGGTAATAACATATCTTAATGTATACATAAGGTACACTGGAAGTTCTGCGCTCCTGGCCGCTCATAAATGTTTAAATTTCGATTGTTATATATGAATGAAATAAATTTTAAGCATTAGGGTTGAAATCATAGATATAGGAACCGCTGATATTTTTTTAGATAGGACTGGGACATAAATTTGTTTTGATAACCAAAGCGGTATGACCCTTGACTGGCAAATGAGAGGTCCTAAGTTCAAACCCAAGTATTTCTTCTGACTTTTTGTAAGTTATATTATTTTTTTTTGTTATGAGTATTATTAAAAAAAAAACCTTAAAAAAAGAGAAACCAAACAATGTTTTTTAGTTTTTTCGATTCTTTATTCGTCCTTATTTAAATATATAATTATCTAGAAACTGGGCTCGGGGATTTATATTAGATTGAAACCATAGATAATATACTATATAGGAAACCAAGAACCAAAGAATGGTCATAACATGGGCACAGCACCCTACTGTCCTGTCGTGTATCCACGCCACAATTATACAGATATGTGTCCGAGCGTGTGAATCAGGGCTGCCAGTAAGGACAAATTATTTTATACCACCGAGTCTCAGAACTTATACAAAATCACGTACTATTATACAAAATCTGTGTCGTACAAAGTACAACTATAGTAAGTCACTCTGTGGGGATTTCAATAAATATATTGACAATATAATATATTAGTAAGTAATAAATATAAAGGTGTTTTAATTTTAACGTATAAGGATTTAACAGTTTACCACAGACATGATTTGTTTTAAGTATCTCTATGTGTATGTACGTACTTATTTCGTTATAGCGTCCGTAATGACGTTGTATCCAATTATACAATCTGGCAGCCCTGGTGTGATGGCAAGTGTAAGTGCGCAGGCTGCGTGGCAGGCTGCATGGCAAGCTGCGTGCCGGGCAGCATGCCAAGGCCGCCCTTCAGACTCGTGTCCACACTAGTGTGTCGATGGTATAATACCTGTTACTCGTGGTCATACCACTGGTGGGACAATGGTGTAATACATGTTGCTTGTGGTCATACTGGTGTGAGAATGGTGTAAGACATGTTGCTTGTAGTCATACTGGAGTGACTATGGTGTAAATATGTTGCTTGTGGTCACACCACCGTTGTATATGATACTTCTTTGTGCACTTGACTGGCCACTTAAAGATAGCATTTTCTTCAGACTATGCTTTTTGTTTCTGACAACCTCATTATATTAAAATTATTTGTGCACAATGGACACAAATTTTAATATTATTCAAAGGAAAGGAGGCGAAGTCCTCCTGCATAACGGCTACAAATTTTACAAACAAAAAGTATATGCCAATAAATCAATAATTTGGTTCTGTAGTAACAGGAGAAAAATGAAGTGTCGCGGATCAATCACAATAAAAGTAAGTTTAATTTGTCGTTTTTCGGAAAGTGTTTTTTATGTACCTGTTACAGGAAATGATAAAACTCAGAGTAACGCGTAGAGTAAGATCTCTTATCCGGGATAACGAGGACCTATTTTCAGAAGATGAGTACAACAGACTATATGCACCAAAGTCACATCAGCCACCGAAACTATATGGTCTGCCCAAAATATACAAGCCCAACGTGCCGCTGCGACCTATTGTAAGTCAAATAGTCGCTCCTACTTACGATCTCGCGAGGCATGTTGCGTCAGTATTGCAACCCCTTGTAGGCAAAACACCGTCTTTTGTGAAAGACTCGCGGCACTTTATACAAATTATAAAAGATCTCACATTGGAACCGGATGACGTTATGGTGAGCTTTGATGTGGAATCACTTTACACCAATGTTCCAATAAAAGAGTGTTTGAACGTCGTAAAAGACCTGCTGAGAGACAACGAGTTGCCGTTCAATTATATTGATCTACTTGAACACTGTCTAGAGGGCAACTATTTCCTTTTCCAAGATCAACATTACCTTCAGATTGATGGTGTCGCAATGGGTAGTCCTGTAGCCCCTGTACTTGCCAACATCTGGATTGAACATTTTGAAGAGAAGGCGCTGAGTCTCGGCCCGAAGACTGTTAGGCTTTGGAAGCGATTCGTAGATGACATCTTTAGTATCGTCAAAGGAAATAAACAGGAAGTAGATCAATATTTACAACATCTCAACTCTATTCACCCCAAGATAAGGTTCACATATGAAGTGGAGGTGGATAGGTCGTTGTTATTTTTAGATGTCAAAGTAACCGCGAGATCAGATGGGTCCTTGTCGCACTGTGTGTACCGCAAGCCTACTCATACCGATAGATACCTACACGCCACGTCTCATCATCATCCCCGACACCTGCAATCTGTTATGACTTCACTAAAGAACAGAGCATACGATCTTTGTGACCCTGAACATTTGTTCATGTTCAGGAGGTACTCAAAAGTAACGGATATCAGGTGAATGAAACACGGAAGCGACCGACAATGAGACCCAAGCATCCGGAGGTGAACAGACAACCAGCCTACATGCCATATGTCAAAGGAGTAACGGATAAGATCGGCTCCGTGTTAAAGAAATACTCCATTCCGACAGTGTACACACCACGCATAAAAGTTCAAAACATCGTGGGCACACCAACCAACGTCTTGCCTTTACAAACTCCAGGTGTCTACAAAATAAACTGCAGCTGCGGTAGTTCCTACATAGGCCAAACAAAGCGGACTATTGCTGAAAGGGTCAAAGAACACATCGCTGCTGTGAAGAACCGACAGATTAGCAAATCAGCGATTGCAGAACATGCACTCGAAGCGGGCAACAATCACTGGATTGAGTTTCACCGTACGCAAGTCCTCTCCACGGAACGTCACTTTTACTCAAGAGTTGTACGTGAAGCGATTGAAATTAAAAAACACAAAACTTTCAATCGGGAAGATGGTTTCAAATTATCAACAGCGTGGAATCCAGTGATAAAAAACATGCCACCTCGCTTTTATGCGCAGTCGGGTGAACACCAGAATAGGGGCACATCGGTTTGCTTAGAGAATAGGGACACTGTTAGTATAGTATGTGACGGTACATGGCGAAATCAAAATATAAAAAATATCGAAAATGTGCGGGTGGATGAAGAACCTTCTACCTCACGATCTCGACGACGGAGGGCGTGCACCGCTGAGCTAGTCAGCCTGTGACCACGGCCAGTGCAACCTGGTCGAAACGTCAGGCAATTCAAAGGTATGGTAATACCTTTTCGTGATCGCGTTAATTCCCGTATAAGTACATAGTTATAATATTATTTAGTTTGGGTATTTATCAAATAAAACAAGCTAAAAGCTATTACGGCGAGCACATCAAATCCAAATGGTGTTTTTACGGTCGAGCTTGGCGACAGACTTTTAACAGAACACGTCAGAGAATTGGGAGAAAACATAATAATTATAAGAGGAACAGTACAATCTCGGCATGTTCGGGCCAGAGTATATTATGTTTACATTGGCATCGACACATCATTGAGTGGCCGTGATGCCATACCGTATTATTATTGCTCATGCAATGTTGGCAAAAGAACGGTGGGCTGCTGTTCCCACACTATGTGCATAGTGTGGTACATGACGTTCGCGAGGCACCAACAACCTCCCATAAATCCACCCCCATTAGGTTTAGAAAATGTTGACCTGCGGTATTATCACATATGAATAAAGCCACGTAGGTAACGAAATGAAGTCTTTTTCTTTACATATATTTTATAACACTAATACCTACACATAAATACCTACGTAGGTACTTAGGTACCTAATGATGATTGTATATAATTAGGCTTTTTGTCACATTATATTATTATTAAGCGAGATTAAGTTATTCTTTATCATCATTATTTGATTTTTGCTATAGTACCTACTGAAGTAAAAATTGTTCAGACGAACTCGTATAAATGCATTTTTTTATTATTTCGAAGTCATATAACTCATAAGTAATCGGTCTTAGCTGTCTAAAGAAAAAAATCTCAGAATGTCATTCTCTAACGATCTCTCGATAAAACCATTTTTTTTCGTTGGCCGGCACTTTTTTTGGGTACTTTTTGTATGGAGCGTGAATTATGTCCTTTAAAGATTATTTGATAGCAGACTACTCAGATAATGATTCAAGATTACTAGTATTTTGCAAAGAAAAAGCAAATACACTGCTCGGAAAAATTCAAGAATATTTTGTGGGCGCGACATTCAAAAGCACCCCACGTCCGTTTTATCAATTACTGTCTATACATGGAGATGTAGGGAGTAATGTACAGTCAATGTTATCCCATTGGTGTACGTATTGATGTCAGATAAAAAGGAACAGTCTTATTTGACAGTGTTTGACTATTTGTCCAGCTTGGAATCCCATTAAATTTCATATGGATTTTGAAATAGGAATATCAGTCTTTAAAAAAAATATTTCCCAATGCAGTAATAAAAAAATGTTACTATCATTTCACAAAGTGCATTTGGAAAAAAGCAAAAGCATTGGGTGTAAAACAAAAAATATACCGACGTATCGTTGGGCTATCTAGTGGTTAACCTCTTCTGCCGCAAGATATGATCAAAGAGGGGTGGAAGTATATTAATTATTATGTCATCTTGCGATGTGATACATAATGACAAATTGAATATTTTTATCAAATATATAGAAAAAACCTGGTTAAAGGATGACGACCATATTAAAGATTAGTGCGTTTATAACGAGAGACATCGCACTAACAATGTGATAGAGAGCTGGCATTCAAAACTTAACCGCCGTATCAATAAAAACTATGTTACAATTACAAAGTTGCTTACTGTTTTGTATGAAGAGGACATAGAAATGAATTGTGAAGTGCCATCTAAATGAAGGAAAATAGAAAAAGAAAAAGATAATTTAATTATTAATGCTCAAATGGAACTAATTCATAATCAATTAACAGTAGGACATTTTTTAGAAAAAGTGTGTTGATCTCATGGGGTTGCTTAGTGTTATGTTTTATAGGGGATATGAAAGATTTTTAATTTAGTTATAGTTTAGATTAGTTTTATAGCAGCGAGGTATACTTTTTGGGATGGTAAACCTTATCTCACATTTTAAATTATAGTTCTTTTGTATTTGCGATCATTTGTTTTCAGGAGTAATAGGTAAAGATTTTTTTTCTTTGCAAGTTAGTGTGTACATGAGTCTTATTTAAATATTTATATTATTGGTCACACCGAGCTATATGACCACGAGGAACATATGTTACACAATAGTCATACTAGTGAGATTAGAGTTATATAAGTATGACCACGAGTAACAGGTATTATACCATCTACACACTAGTGTGGTAACATGGTGTGGACACGAGTCTGGAATGGCCAGGCTGCACGGCGTGTGTGTAAACGCACCATAAAGGAAAGAAAAGGTAGTTTAAAATGCCAAAAGGTAATTACCATTTTCCATATGAATACACAAAAGAAAGGTCGTTTATAAAGAAAGGCAGAAATGAATTCGAAGCGCATTGTATGTAATTTATTCATTTCTGTAAAAGCCATGGTGGTAGGACTTTGATACACGACAGCGTTACCAGATACATGGTAATTACCGTTAATGCACGGTATTTTTGAACAAAACACGGTCTACGGTAATGATCTATTACCGTGTCATTTTCTACGGTATTTTTAATTATAAATTACCGTGTAAATGATAGTCGAATTCAAATTCAAAATTATAAAAATGCGTAAAAAAAATACGCAAATTCTAATAATCTTCTAGATTGGATGATATCGATCCAACAATAGATGACCAGTATCTTGATTTGAAGGAAATGTAGGGTAAACCATACTATTGTAGGCCCCCAGTGATTGGCACTCTGATATAAAAATCCAGATAATAAGAGACAATTTGTTTATTTACGGTTGCAATATCATAATGGGTAGAATATCTAATCTTCTATAGTAGCAACACTGTTGTCAGCCATTTTTATTTCACAGCTGTTTGTTATTTTTTAACGGAAATTAAGATGTCGTGATCGTGTTGATTTTATAGCAAAAAGTGTAGTACAGGAGGATAGAAGTGCACGTGAAAAAGTGATTTTTGTGTAAGTTTCTACGCCAATTTATATCTGATATTGGTAAATTAGGGTATAGCTTGCTACTTTTATCGTTTGAAGTGTTGAAAAATAAGCGTACCGGTCATTTCATTGGTGCCAATCACTGTATTTTTTTTATATAGTAGTACAGTGATTGGCTGTGATGCCAATGATTGTACTTTTTTTTTGGTGGCGTGTTTTATATTTCTTAGTTATAAATTACATTTTCATCAAAATAGACCACATTGGGTTGCTAAATAAGGTTGATTTCGCTTCTATTCGAATTCTTGGCACTGCCAATCATTATATATTTTTTGCTGTGCCAATGACTATACCCACCTAAAGTTTCCTCTTCTTTTCAACACTTTCAGGTACCTAGACAGCTTTAAGATGCCGAATGTTACGGTAGGAAAAACATATTCAAAAGCATATACAGAAGAAGATATAGAAAAAGCCTTGCAAGCCATAAAAATGGAATGGGTAAGAAAACTGATGCAACTTATTATTTATTATTATCCAACTTATTTGTTAAAAGTCGACCTGGTCCAGATACAGTTCTGACTGATGCAGAAGAAAAAGAGATAGTTAAATGGATAATTGCAGCTTGTAGAAAAGGATTTCCACGGCGTAAAGAAGATGTCATAAAGAGTGTCATACTGTATTTGGACGACGCACATCCCAGACCAAACAGTTTTATAGATAATACACCAGGCGATGGATGGTATAAATTATTTTTGAAGAGGCATCCTGAGCTTTCTATACGAACATCAGAGGCTGTAACTTCAGCAAACTCAAAGTTGTCAGAGAAGCAAATTAGAAATTGGTTTAAACAAGTAGAAGAATTTCTGAAAGAAAATGATCTTTTTAATATTTTGAGTGATCCATCTAGAGTTTACAATGGGGATGAAACTAATTTTATTTTATGCCCAAAGAATACTAAAGTTATCGCTTTAAGGGGCACCAAAAATGTGTATGAGGTAGATCACGCTCAGTCTAAATCATGTGTTACCGTAATGTTTTCATTTTCGGCGGATGGTGTAACAACACCTCCTATGATTATTTACCCCTTAAAGAGAATGCGATCTGAGATTCAAAAGTCTGTGCCTAGCGAGTGGGGCATTGGCTTGTCAGATAATGGATGGATGAAGGCCGAGCTTTTTATCCAGTACATACAGAATGTTCTGCATCCAGCGCTAATGAAGAGGAATATCACTTTTCCAGTAATTCTTTTTTTGGATGGGCATAAAAGCCACACAACACTTCAGCTTACTCAACTTTGTCAAAACCTTGGTAAAATACTTATAAGCTCTATACCCTAACGCGACACGGATTTTGTGTAATGTGGCGTAAAGCAGTCCTAGAATGATTGACGATTGATGATTAACGAAATCCTTACTAAAAACAGATGTTGCTCCTATATTGGAGAAGCTTTTACCTAAATTAAACAAGACGACGTTAGAGAACGGTTTTAAAGCTTGTGGTTTATGCCCATTTAATCCAGATCAAGTGGACTATACAAAAATGTTAATGCCCTCTAAACCAGTACAAGAAATTTTGGATGACAACTGTTCTACAAGTCTTAACTATCAGACATTTAAAGAAATTGTTGGACCACAGCTAGTCCGAAAGATGAAGAATCAGATGGTGGGTAAATCAATAGAAGCTAAAAAGCTTCATGACTTATATAAATATCTCGTACCAAAAATTTCAACGCAAGAGCCATTGTCGCAAATAATAGAAACAACTTCTATGGAACTAATACAAAACAAGGACAGGAGCAATTTAAATGAACAAAACAACGATGGTTCAGAAGATTTGAACACGATTTGAAAACCTTTAATGAACTAACGACAATGCCAACAGAAGTAGAACTTTTGCTAAATGAACCAGAACTGCCCCATGAACCTCAATCCGAAGACACTGGCATTTCTAAAGCAAACACGATGGTTGTCGATTATTCAGGAACATCAGGACACGAAATAGGCGGAGAGCATGTTGAACTTCAGCATCAGGTGGTTGAAAAATTACCTTTAGAATCCTGTATAATTTATTCATCAATAAACCATTCAGTACCAGAAGCTGCACAAACGGTCAATAACGCCAATAAATTTAATACCTATTCCATCCACCAGTCGTCAAAGTGTAAAGCTGATTGGTGGAAAATGGGTACTAGTGGATGATATGCCAATCGAAGTCCCTACAAAGGCACAAAATATAAAAGATTTTTTAAAGTTACCGAAGACTCCAATTAAAACACAAAGAGCTGGTACAGAACATCGCTCTTTTGTTTTGACTAGTAAAGATTGGGAAGCTGTAGAACTAGAAAAACAAAAAAAGATGAAAGAGATATAAGAAAAGGAGAACAAACGAATAGAAAGACTAGAGAAAGCCAAAGAGAAACAATTACTCAAGGAAAAAAAAAACAAATGAAACCATACATAAAAAGAACAAAGCCAAAAATTTAAAGTTAATTAAGAAAAGTAAACCAAACTCTGATAGTATCAAACAAAAAATTGTAATCCAATCAAACGTCTTGATTAAACCTGCAAATAGAATCTCAAGTGATATTGAAGAAGAAAGAGGATATACAAGGGAATTAAAAATAGAACCTATGATCGAAGTTAAACCTGCAAATATTACTACCCAAAAGGAAATAAAAAACAGACCAATTTTAAATGCAGTTGAAGCTGGAAATGAAAGAAGCTGTAAAGAATCGGAACAAGTACAAATGGTCAAAAAAGAATTAAAGAAAGGGCCTATTTTAGATGATTCTGCAAATTTCAGAGATTCAAGGGAAACCAGAAAAGATAAGATAAAAGTTAAAGAAAATAGATTGAGACCAATGACAAATAAAGAACTATTAAAAGTATTTGAAGATGATTAGGTAGGCGAGTTTATTAATGGACCATGGATGGGATAACTTATTTATGTAGGTAAATTTCAGAGATTCAAGGGAAACCAGAAAAGATAAGATAAAAGTTAAAGAAAATAGATTGAGACCAATGACAAATGAAGAACTATTAAAAGTATTTGAAGATGATTAGGTAGGCGAGTTTATTAATGGACCATGGATGGGATAACTTATTTATGTGGGTACGTACCTACCTAGATTCGCCTTTTTTCGCGACAGCAAGGTGTGCCTACATTAGTAGTGCCAATCGTTATACCAAATTCACTGTGCCAATAATTATACTTCAGTGCCAATGATTGTGCAATAACATAGAATTAAGTTTAATGTTAGTTTTTAAGCAATAAAGCTATTTTTTAAATACCAATGTGTTTCATTATAATTTACATTTATATACCTTATATCTGGTAAACATTAGATATATAAAAAATATTATCATTACATGGAAGTCACTACATATATGTTGAAGATCATCTTAGAATACCAATGATTGTACTGTTTACCCTACCTACATTGGTTTTGGTGTTTTCTTATATAGCCACATATGTAAACTTTACAGAAAAAGTTGACGAGTAAAGCAGTAATTAAATTTTTAATAGGCACGTTTTTGCTTGTTTTAGGTCCCACTGGAATATGTATAAAATCATTATCCGGCTCAACACCCCAGCTCAGTGCATTTGCTGAAGAGCATAGGCTCCTGCCTACAGAAAAAATGTGCATATATCATGGAAGACTTATGACGTTAAGCTCCAGTAGTAAGACTGGGCAGCTTGGCATCTTTCGCAGTGAGTTGGGCAGCGGGAACATGGTTCGAGAATGCGCGGCTGTCTATCGAGTTACAATTTTTACTAATAAAAGTATAGTTATCTTCAAGTAAAATTAGAGACAGCCCGTGAAGATCGAGAAGCAGTTTTATCGACAAGGACAATAGCTGACTGGTTTTCTTACTTACTGGTAGTTGTTAATGAATTGGAGCACCAAGAAGTTAACGGCAAGATTGGTGGTCCAGGCAAAATCATACAAATAGATGAATCACAATTTCGAAAAAGAAAGTACAATAGAAGGAGACACATTGAAGGTCACTGGGTGCTGGGCATGATAGAAAATGGGAAAGATGATTTGAGATTAGAAGTGTGTCCCAATAATGATAGATCTGCGGAAAGGTTGGTGCCACTAATACATGTGGAAAAGCATGTGGAAGTAGGCACTGAAATCCATGGCCACCGATTTTTAGAGAGCCTATGATTGCCTACCTCAATATGGATACATACATAAGAAGGTAAATCACAGCGACCCTATAAATAAATATGTGGCACCAGACGGGACACGAGGAATAGAAAGCCACTGGCGAAATTTAAAAGTGATATTCGGTATAAAGGAAACTTCACAGACTGGCTCATCGAATATTCTTGGCAAACAAAAATAGCGATGAAAGATGTTTTCGAAGAATTAATTAAAGCAATACAATATGTGTATGAAATTGATTAATAAATTAGTATTTAAGTTGTTTTATTTTAACAGTACCTGTTGGGGCAGATAACAAATAAAATAGGTTAGGTTCAATATATGTCAAAGAACCAAATTGATTGATCCCGACTCCACCTGGTACGAGTCTGTTCTACCCTAGTGTTTTAATAGAACCGGCACCGCGTAGGGAGAGCTACCTCCTAATTTTAATCCATAAAATGAGGGGAAAATTTCCTTAGAATTAAAAATTGAAAAACCTCGAAAAGCCCCCCCCCCCCCCCTCTCCGAGATTTTTTAATTTTAATTTTTCCGCAACATTTCCTTTTAAGGGGGGATAGTACCCCTCAATTCGACCCTCTACTCCAGTGTGTTCAACTATCTGTTCCGGTTGAACAAATTGGACAACTTTTCTCCAGGTTTTTCAACTTCAAAATGTAGTTGAACTAGCTGGACTGAAAACTACAATAAGTTCAATCATAATATCGTTACAGGCCCTTCTGACCAACGGTACCACCTACCATACCCCTGGTGGTACAGTGGGTAAAATTTTTGCTTTGTTCCCACTAGTACCACCAAATTGCACCACCAGGGGTACTAGTGAGAAATCTCGTTCTCTATAGTACCACTATTTTTATTAATTTATATTAGTGGTAGTAGTGAGACTGTTTGTCCCGCTAGTACCACCGGTGGTACAGATAACTTTCGTTCTTATTAGTACTACACTTGTAAAATGGCGGTACTAATGAGACTTTTTGGACCACCAAAGAAATACATGAGTACCTACAAAACACGTGTTGAACTTTGAATTGGCAACGAACGAAATAAAATCAAAAGCGCCTATCTCTATAAAAAAAATGGAAAAAAAAAACAAATTAAGGTAAAGGAGACATATTTTAAGGGAGTCGTTTTCGGCTAATAAACAAAACGAACCTCTTTAAAAATTATTCTAGCGCAGTTTTTCCAGAAAGTGACCGATAGTAACGACTCCTGTCGTCAATTGCATTTGCGATAAAAGTATTCGATCATCGGATACAATATATTTTTTAAAACGTTTGTTTTGTGAACTCTTCTTAAATTTATCCAATCTATTGCTTCGGAAACTGGTAATATGTGATTCCAGTTGCATATAATGCAACACTTGAAAAAACCTTTGGTCCATTTTCATAACTAATTTACATAACTAGTTATTAAACAGGAATTTTCCTTCACTGTTTCATAACTAGTTATTAAAAAAGACTATTTGTTCCTTTTACATAACTGTTTTACATAACCAGCTATGAAAAAGGAAATTTCTTTCGCTCTTTTATAACTAGTTATTAAACAGTAACATATCCTTCACGGTTCGTAACTAGTTATTAAAAAAAATGTTCCTTTTTCACAACTACCTACCAACTAAATAAGGCTTTGTTATTTTTTAACTTCAGTTCTGTAATATTTTAATCTGATTTCATTTCATACCAAATGGTTAGTTAATTAGTTGGTTAGTTCTTGATGGTACTCGTACGTTTACATCACTTTATAAGATTGGATACATTTCTTTGCAGTCGACTGTACTATTCAAATGTTCAATTCATTTTCTTCATAATTAGTTTTCCTGTTTGTTCTATAAAAAGGTTTTCATTGGTTTACATTATGAACTTATACAACTGGCTGAAATATAGCGTCACCTTATGTCATGTGAATATCGAGTTCTGTTGTTTGAGCAAGCCTCTGGAAAGTTTTTTACATTGCAAGCGATAAATATTCGTTCGTGATATTGTGTATTGTTGGATACTTTGAATAATTTGTATAAAGATGCCGTTTTCAAAATTTGAGTTCATACCAACAAAACGTAAAGGAACTAAACTTTTATATGAAGGACGACAATATCATCGTCGAAAAACGTATGTAAATGGAAATATATTTTGGCAGTGCTACAGCAAAAAAGGATGTTTGGGAAATATAACACTTAGTGCTGAAAATAATTGTGTAAAAGTGAATTCTCACGACCTTGATTGCTTACCAAATACATCCAAAAACATAATTATGAAGAAAATGAACACATTGAAAACTAAAGTCTGTAATAATCTCGAACCAATAGAAAAGCAATTCGAGGAAATGATTTTTGATCTTGAAGGTGAAGGTGTGCACTTTACAACTGATATGCCACAATTCAATAACATTAAGAATGGACTATATAATGCGAGACATAAAAGTATTGGTGTATCAAAGCTTCATTTTCGATCAACTCAAGAAGTAAGTATTCCAGAAAAGTACCAAAGTTTCTTACTGACCGACTTCAATGACAATGAAACAAGAATTTTAATTTTTTGTTCTCCTGACATAAAAAATAAATTAAATAGTTACAAGCATTTCTTTCTCGATGGTACTTTCAAATCATGTCCAACTCCGTTTCAACAGATATACACCATTCATGGGCTCAATGAAACAACAAAGAACATAATACCACTGTTTTTTGCTTTTACACATAATAAAAATTTTGAAACGTACCAAATAATACTCGAAATGATCAAATCTCAGCTTCCATGTTGGAATCCTACAAAAATGACACTGGATTATGAAAAATCGGCCATAAAAGCTATAGAAAATGTATTTCCAGATACAAAAATAAAGGGATGTTTTTATCATTTTTGTAATAGTCTATTCAGATACGGGAAGAGACTTGGTATTAAAAGTAGAGTGGAGAAACGACACATAGCTAGATGTGCAGGTTTGGCACGGTTACCATTGAAATATGTTATGTCTGGTTACAAATACGTGATGTCTAGAACACCAAAAAGTGAGAAGATTATAAAATTCAATGATTATTTAAACAGAACATGGTTCAAAGACATTAATTGTATTAAGATGTGGTGCTGTTATGGTGAAGAAAACAGAACTACAAAAAACCTTGAGGGATGGCATGCCAGACTAAATAAATTTGTGGGACGAAAAGACCCCTCACTCTTGAAGCTATTGGACATTTTAATTAAAGAAACCAAAATAAGTAGCTTCAGAAAAAAAAAGAAAAAAAGCAATACTTATGAAGAGATCGACCACGAGATTCATTCCGCAATTGAAGATTTATCCAAAAATAATATTACAGTAGGCCATTGCCTGGAAATAATTAGTCCATTCTATATTAAATAAATATTTTATACACAAACAATAGGTTGTTTTTAAATTTTCGTAATTATCTATTTGGTATGAAATGAAATCAGAATAAAATATTACAGAACTGAAGTTAAAAAATAACAAAGCCTTATTTAGTTGGTAGGTAGTTGTGAAAAAGGAACATTTTTTTTAATAACTAGTTACGAACCGTGAAGGATATGTTACTGTTTAATAACTAGTTATAAAAGAGCGAAAGAAATTTCCTTTTTCATAGCTGGTTATGTAAAACAGTTATGTAAAAGGAACAAATAGTCTTTTTTAATAACTAGTTATGAAACAGTGAAGGAAAATTCCTGTTTAATAACTAGTTATGTAAATTAGTTATGAAAATGGACCAAAGGGAAAAAAACGCTTCGGCTTCAAGGACCCACTAAGCAGACCCACCGATGGGTCTCAGAATACTGACATGTCTCCAAACACCCACTAGTGGGTCCACTGAGATTTTATTATCTTCGAAGACCCACTAATGACCCCTTCGTTGTCAAGGTTCATAAAGCAGACCCAACGGTGTGTCTCAGAATACTGACATGTCTCCAAAAGCCCACTAATGGGTCCACTGAGATTTTATTATCTTCGAAGACCCACTAATGAAAATAGCGTATAACCTTCTTAAATTAGTACTGGTCGGATGAGAATAATTGAAAATGATATAATTATCCTGTTTTTCACTGTCATGTTGTATCCGTAAAACATTATCTATATAAGTGGTGTATTTCAATAAGTGTAAAATGCTGCGTTGCAATGTAATTGAGAGCTGCTCTTCAGTGTCATCCACTTCGGATGTACACAATTTTTGAACTGAAGGGGTGGCAAAGTACTTTTACATGGAGGATATCAATATCATAAAAAGAAAATTTATAAGAATGGATCCAATATATGGCAGTGTAGTATGAGGAAAAGGTATAAATGTACCGGCTCAATAACGATACAGGTACGATATTGAGTTTAAAACTAATCGCACTTATTTTTTTGGAGTTGATATTTTAAGTCTTAGGCCTCATTTACGGAGACGCGGGGCGTCTCGCGTCCCGTGTGGCGTGACGTCTCGCGGCGCGTCGGACGTTTTTTCTGTTTACGGTGGGGCGGCGCGTGAAGCGGCACGCATCATCGCACGCGTAAACACAAACTTATAGCAATATACGACGTTGTTCATAGCGAAGCGAGACGGGAAGAGTGGCGGTGCCCGCCGCTGCGCCCGCGGCGAAACCTCAAGCGTGTAGCGAAGCACGCGGCGGGCATCGCGGCGGCGCACGCTCGCCTCGATCAAATCGACTAGTTTTATGTTGGCGAGAGATGGGAGCGCACGTGTCGCAACTTGCAGCATGAATGACGAAAAATTGGAACTAGTTATTTCTGCAATACAGGAGCGACCCCAGTTGTGGATGGCTGGTCATTCACAGCATAAAAATAGAGTGATAACCAAACGAAAGTGGACGGAAGTATCAGAAATTGTAAATATGGATGGTAAGTAGGTAGATGTAGGTACTTAGTAGGTATTTAAATAACAAGCTCAATGTATATTATTTTGTTTATTGTATGTTATTTAAGTAAGTCTGTGTAGTATTTGGGAAATGATACGAACATAAATAATGTACTAAGCATTTATTGTTCATAGAATGATACTAACATACACTAAGTACAATATTATTATTAATAAAACACTCGCGCATGTGCGGCACGACGGTGCGTGAGAGCGGAACGCATTCGCCGTGAGCCGCGAGCCCTCGCGCGATTTCGTAGGTATTAAGCGGCGGCGGCGCCAGCGACCCTCGGGGCTTCGCCAACAATCGGGCGATAGGTGAGTATCGTAAGGGCGTTTGTGAGTTCTGTTGCCGTGTACGAACGAGTGTCAATTAAGTGAATGATGTGTACGTTTATATATGTATGTTTGTATATGTTTATATGTATATATAATAGAATGAATGTATATTTGGTTTAAGTAGATAACCCTATATCTATTATCATTCTTTGTTACGGTGCCTTCACACCACAGTTACCTTTTGTGGAGCAATGTTTCCAAGTACTACAGAGTAGTTCCATCACTACTCAGTACCATTTAGCATTAGCAAAAATTAATCATAATGAAATTTGAAATAGCATTCATATAATGAACAATATAGGTTAGTGGTGTCATATATATAGGTAAGTGAAGGTACTAACTGCTGTATGGATGTACCATTAAGCCCTCTTCACACAGCTATGATAACACATGTGATACCGCCTGATTCCTATACAAAATTTGTGATATCCAATGGATATCATAGCTGTGTGGGGAGGGCTATAAGCAAGTAGGTATGTTGATAATTGGGTCTATACTTATCTATATAACACATTATAGTTTATTTTCTGCGAAGTAAGCCATAAACATATTACGTGTGCTAATTGCATTCGATGTAGAAGAATTGTTTCTCCGATGACGATTTCTAGAAGTTTGCATCACTATTGGGCGATTATAGTCTTTGTCAGTGTGTCCATCTATGTCGATTATAATATTGTGAATGAGACATATGGCTTTAATTATAATACATGCATTTTGATAATTAGTTTCAATGGGTTTATTTAAGATTCGCCATTTTGCATTCATTATTCCGAAAGCACATTCTATGCATTTCCTTGCACGACTGAGTCGTCTATTAAAAATATCTTTTTCGACATTTAGATTTGTTGACGGGAATGGTCGAAGTAAATTAGTTTTTAAAGGATATGCTTCATCTCCTATCAGCACATACGGTAGAGTATATGAAGACCCTGGAACCCGACTTTCTGGCGGAATATTGTATTCGTCACTTTCGATTAGACTATTTATCACTGAATAGTGAAATGTGCCACCGTCACTTTGACGACCTCTCCCACCTACTTCCACTGCTATAAACCTTTTGTGTGCATCCGCTACCCCTTGTAAAACCACAGAAAAGTATCCCTTATAATTGTAAAAGTTAGACCCAGTGTTAGAAGGGCACTTTATTCTACAATGCTTCCCATCTATAGATCCAATGCAGTTAGGAAATCCCCATAATTCAAAATAGTCATTAGCAATCTTTTCTTGATCTTGTACTGACAGTTTTGGCATATGAATATTTACGAGCTCAGTCCATATTGCTGAACATGTTTTAACTATTATGTTGGATACTGTTGCTGTACCTATGCGGTAGTGATATGCCAATCTTCTGTACGGTATTCCGCTGGCAAGAAAACTGAAACAAAATAATATAAGTGCTTTTTTTATGTAATGTGAGTCGTTAAAACCCTAAAGTTATGGGAATCCTAAAAACACATATAATGTGAGGCCATGAGAACCAGAGTAGCCTATAAGCAACCAACCAATAAGGATATTGGTAGATAGGCTACTCTGGTTCTCATGGCCTCATATGTAGATGTGATTATATGTATGTATGAGTATTTCTGTCTAATTCGTTAGCATTCCAAATAATTAGACAGAGATACTCATACATACCACTGCCTGAATCGTTTGACCCAGTCAGATTTATTGTTTCATTTAATATTTTTACCTTATCGATTGTTTCAGTTACAGAAGTTAAAAAAAAATGGAAGCACCTTCGCGATCAGTACAGAAAGGAATTGAAAAAGAAGCCCACACCACGGTCGGGTGCTGCAAGTGACGACACCGAATGGATACCGCAATGGAAATATTATAATTTGATGAGATTTCTTCAAGACGAAGTTTTGCCGGCACCAAGTTCTGGTAATTTATCTCAAGATAGTATGTCACCACTGTCTACTATTAATGATGATGATGATGAAAGAACGATAGAATCACGTCCATCCATTGATATGAATCTGTCGACGTGTGATAGTACACCTCGACGTTCACTTTCTGACCAGAGGAATGAAATGTTGAGATTAGAAAAGGAAAAACTTGAATTAATTAAAGCACGAATACAAGATAAGAAGGAAGAAGAACTGAAAAATGATGAAGATTACATGTTCTTTATGAGTATGCTACCTCCGTTTAAAAGGTTAACAAACCTACAAAAACTTAGATTTCGTCACAAAGTAAGTGAAATGATACTGGAAATGACAACCCAGAACGAGTACGCTAATATGTTTGATAATAATACACCTGTTGTGGGCGATTATGTTGTATCTCAACCCCAATACTTTACATCGGATTCACACAATAGTGGTGATTCGTCGAGCATGTTACCTTGTGCATCAAGACAAATATCAGGACCTAATATTCCTTTTCAAGATGAACACAGGGCTCCTGCAGCGGCAGATGAAAATGAAAGTTCTGCACAGTAAACTTATAAGTTAATTATTTTTCTAAAAAAATGTTATACCTACATTTGAATCAACCTTTGATTTTTTTTTATAATTTAGAACTCTTAATGATTAATACAAAAAGTTGTTCATATTCACTAATTTTGAAACATTCACTCATTTAAGGGAAGTGAATGTTTCAAAATTAAAAAAATTGTTGATTTCATAAGGATTAGTAATGTTGATTAAAAGATCTAAAAAACGCAACTTTTTATTCTTACCTTAAAGTCAGTAGTAACTTTTCTTCGGGACATATATTGCTGTTACAAGTACTGATGCGGTGTTGTATTTTGTTTACTATATAATCAAAAGTTGTATCAGACATCCGTGTATAACCATGAAATACATCATAACCTCTTTCTCTTATTGACTTATAAAGAGTTGCATATTCCCCAAACATCTCATGTTCCGTTGCTGTAAACACTGGGCCACTTCTTATATTAAATAATTCACTTTTTAACATTGAATTTTCTTCTAAAAAAAAGTCGATCATATCATACTCCATTGCGACGGTGACCACGTCTGTGTTGCGCGATTTCTAAATAAGACTGACAGAAGATTCCGCCTCGGGCATAGCTTCATCGAGAATTGCCGCTGCGTGTGCCGCCGCGATAAACGCCGCGTGGGACGCGTCGGTGCCATCCGCGGGCTCGGCCGCAAAAAAACGCCCAATTTCAAACAAACGCGTCTAAAATCGCTTCTCCGTAAACGCACTCATACAACGCCATATATTTGAATTCAGTGCGGGCCGCGCCGCTCATCGCAACGCGCGACGCCCCGCGTCTCCGTAAATGAGACCTTAGACCAACCAGGGCTGCGGTCTACAATAAGAGCTTCACCTCAACCTTCTACGTCGAGTGATGACCCAAACCTGCAGCCTATTGAACCGATAACGTCTTTGTTATCGCCTCAACCCTCTACTTCTCACTTGCCTAGTAGGACCAACCCTGGCATAGGGGAATCCACTTCATCTACAAGAGGACAAGGAGATGAACTTCGGATCGGACGGGAAAGGGGGTGTGGGACGGCACGCACAAGAAGAGGTGCAGAAAGTCCGGATCATGGCGATGGCAATCCAAATAATGATTCTAATGAGTCTTCAGAGTCAGAATCGACTAATTCTGACGAGGAGGAAGATACGTGGAAGAAAAATATCTGGGCTGACGACAGGCCAACTGCTGGTACCTTTGATAGTGTCCGAATGGCTCCAACACGTATGTTACCACCAAATGCAAGACCCATTCGACACTTTGAAAAAATGTTTACTGAAGAAGTTTTTGAATTAATTATTGCAGAAACGAACAGATATGCCGATCAAAATAGCGTGGTGGGGTGGACCAATATTGATAAGACTAGAATTGAACGCTTTCTTGGGGATTATTATCATTATGGGTTACAATATTTTACCTTCTATGGATCTTTACTGGTCATCAGATCCCTGTTTTAGAGTTGACGAAATAGCTTCCGTAATGTTCACCCTACAAATTTATAAAAATAATATTTCGTACTTCAACCCATTGACCCGGATGGCTCGGCAACTTAATGATATGGTTAAGAATAATGAATCATTGGACATTTTTGATAGTGACTATAGTGCATTTATTAAAACTGTGAAAGACATCCTCCATAGCAGGTTGGCCTTGGAAGGCCCCGCGTAACCCAAGAGGCGTCTGAATCTGCTGACGAGCCTGTGTTGCTGCTCATTGTGTAGTGTTGCTTTTTGTTTTGCTATTGTGTCTTGATGTATGCACATGTTTGTTGCGTTGCAATCCAGGTCAAAACTCTGTATTTGTTTTATGTGATATTGTTGGTTGTAATGTGTTTTGTGCATTTAAATAAATAAAAAAAAAAAAAAATGCCGTACAGAAGGTTCAAGCAAATCTTGCGATGTTTACATCTAAATGATAACTCTAAGCAAGCTGCGAGGTCCGACGCAACTTATGATAAATTATATAAACTTCGGCCATTGGTGACACTGCTCAACCAGGTTTTTCAAGAAAATGCACGTAACTCGTCAACACAGTCAATAGATGAATCGATGATTATTTTCAAAGGTAGGTCCAGTCTAAAGCAGTACATGCCCCTAAAACCAATAAAAAGAGGCTTCAAAGTGTGGTGTCGCTGCGACAGTTATACGGGTTATATATATGAATTTGATATATATACTGGAAAAGACGGTGTCAGGATAGAGGATAATTTAGGAGCTAAGGTGATAACGAAACTAACCGAAAAACTGAAAGGAATGCCAGCAGCTCATGTCACTTTCGACAATTTTTTTTGTGGGTATGATATAATGAATTACCTTTACGCCAACGGCATTTACGCTACAGGCACTGTGCGCCGACAACGAGCAGACCTACCTAAGATTATAAAAAATAAGAAATCCCTAAAATTACAAAGAGGTCAATACAAGTGGAGAGTAAAAGGAGATGTTGCATTTGTGGTTTGGCAGGACACAAAAGAAGTGCTTTTGTTGTCCAATGCCTTTCATCCAAAGGTCAACAAATCATTTGTGACCAGAACACAAAAGAATGGCACCAAGGCTGCAGTTCCCTGTCCTGCCATGGTAAAAGCATATACTAAAAGAATGGGAGGAGTTAATCACTTTGATCAGATCAAAGGAACATATTCCGTAGGACGACGCAGCAAGAGGTGGTGGCTTCGCATATTTTACTTTTTACTAGATTCCTGCATAACAAATTCATTTTTGCTTTATAGTGAAAATGCGAATGCCGCAAAATTAACTAACTTAGAGTTCCGTGTCGCTTTAGCCAAAGGACTAATTGCAGGTTTTTCTTCGCGTAAACGTCGATCTACTGGCGTTAACTATATCGTAAGAAAAAAAGCTGCTCTTTCCGAAAACTATCAAAAGTCTGTTTATGTAACTGCCCCAGAAACTCGCTTTACTAACGTAGGAGATCATATGCCAATGGAACTGCCATCTTATCAGAGATGCCGATTTTGTAGTACAAAGGTAAAGGATAAGCAATCTAAGATCAAATGTAGCAAGTGTGAAGTACCATTATGCGTAACACCGTGCTTTCTAAACTTTCATAAACCAACATAATATTAGTTATTTCTACACTTACTCTTAATAACTTGTCCTATATCTTTACTAAATAGACTGATGCGCATTTTTCATAAACATTATATTATCTTTGTAGATTTGTCTTTTATTTTCCACCCCTACCACTTTTATATGGATTTCAGTGACCGTAGGAATTTCAATATAAAAAGTAAATGTTATTCTGATGTCTTACCTACACAGCTGCAAAGTTTTATCAAAATCCATAAAGTAATTTTCGCGTGAAATACTTACAAACTCATTATACTTAAATTTTTCACATAAATGTTAATGTCCACTGCAGTCAGAGGGAATATTTTTACCACCAATAAAAAAAACACATTTTTTTATATTTTTTTAATTTTGTGTTTTTTTAGTATCAATAGTAACCCAAAGTCGAAATCCAATTCAATTCATTCTATCTCTATCGTTATGTCCGTTAAAGGGTTAAAATTCACAGGGACAAAATATTGTAAAAACAGTTGAGCACAAGAATACATGTCAACCAGATGAGAGCGATAATGAAATAGCGCTTTCGATACACAAAATACATGAAGTTGCTTGTACTTCTGCGGGGCCAATGGCTAAAATCTTCGAGAAACATATTAGACCCTTAAAAGAAAAAGGATTGAAAGTACCACAATTTGATAGCGTAAAGTGCAGCCTATATAATGCACGCAAACGAAAACTAAACGTGAATAAGACCGTTTTCAAACAAATTGAAGACGTAGAAGTACCTATTACATTTGAAAAATTTCTGATTGCTGATTATCAATATGAGAATACCAGACTATTAATATTTTGTGATGAAGACGCAAAGTTATTATTAAAAAGTGTAAAAGAATATTTTATTGATGCGACTTTTAAGAGTTGTCCACAACCATTTTCACAATTGCTTTCGATCCTCGGTGATTTGGGAAGCACATCTCAAAAAACTTCAGTTGTACCACTAATTCATGTGCTCATGAGTGACAAAAAAGAGTCAACATACGCTGCATTGTTCGACATCTTGAAAACTCAATTTCCCGAGTGGTGTCCCACTGTATTTCACGCAGATTTCGAGATTGCTGTAGCAAATGCCTTAAGAATATTGTTTCCACTTATATCGATTAAAAAGTGTTACTATCACTATTGTCAGAGCTTATGGCGGAAAGCGAAATCAATTGGTTTGAAAAGTAAAATACATAAAAGAATTGTGGGATTATGTTCGGTACTGCCGCTAACTCCGTTAGAACTTGTTAAACACGGATGGGAGTACATAAAAACTGAAGCTAATGAATTGAGCGGGGAAAAGATTAAACAGTTCATAGCATACATGGGCCGTCAATGGCTAAATGATGAACAATATATTGCTGACTGGAATGTAGTTGGTCAAAGACACAGAACCAACAACGTTTGTGAAAGTTGGCACTCCCAGTTAAACAAAAAGATAAATAGAAACTACGTAACCATACTAAAGTTATTAACATTATTATTAAATGAAAAGGATATTAATATACGTAAAAAACGAAGGGTCGACCAAACTGATAAAGATAATTTTATAATTTCGTCCCAATTAAAACTATTAAATGGCGAAATAACATTGGGACATTTCCTTGAAATATTGCGTTAAATAGTTCAAAATAATTTAATATAATACACATACACCGGCAGAATTAGCGGAACACAAAAACATAAGAAATTAATGTATTTTTTTATAACACTGGCTGGTTACTTTATATTTTTTTATGTTAGGTCTAATTTGAAAATGAAACATAAGTCGTCATTCATTTTTCATTCATTTGTTTTAGTTTTTCATTCATATGTCTGTATCGACTGCTTTGAAGTGGATTATGGTTTTCGTAAAATTTGCAAATTTCTTTTAGAAACATTGTTTTGCAGTTTAATGAAATTATTACGAAATCTATGAAAAATGCATTTTGTTGTTTGATTTTTTTTTTAAATTAAACTTTAAGTATGGTCTTGCAAATTAATTGAAATATATGTTAATTTGTGTGTTGTTTTATGATTAATTAATATTTGTTAATAAATAAATAATAATAAATAAATACATTACATGGTGTGTAAAAATCACTAGTGTGACAAATGAGAAAAAAAATACTGTTTGTCATACTGGTGTGATTAAATATAATGAATTTTAATTTACATATCGATAAAACAGCACTAGATGATAATGACAAGTGACGATAAAAGGTGTTGTATTAGTGGCGGTGTGACTAACAAGAAAAAAACTCCTGATAGTCACACTGGTGTGATAACCTGGTGTGACCACGAGTCTGAAGCGCGTTTTTCTAGGCACATTTATTTTATTTTGAACCGTAAGTTAATACAAATACGAGTCCTAAGACGTAAAAAATAATTTTGTGTCACATCGTAAGACGTTTTCTTTCGTCTAAAAGTCATATCGCATCAACTTCCATCCCTTTCAATGTGAGCGTGCCACATGCATACATAGACCTGCGTGAGAGTACACAACGGCCACGCACGTCGCATTTGTTCGCGTCAGTCGGGTGTTGTCACCATACGGGAACCACGCGTTGTCGCCGGCTGATACCTACACGCGGGATCACTGGGGTTGGTATTTTCGTTCTTTTATTTCAAATAATGTTATATAGATTGACTTCACAAGTATTTTATTTAGTAGATTCTTATTTGGACCCATTTTTGCAAACAAGAACCAACCCACAGTTTGAGTGAAATTGAGTTTAGTACATAGATGGCGCTCAAATCACGCATTCTAGCTTCTCTAAAAAAATGGTTCCTTTTCACCGACTAACAACAGAGATACAACACTGTCACTTGCGGAACCAACCCACTTTGGCCACCTTTTAATTAACTGTAAAGAACTATACGGCATGGTCCCCTAAACACTTATTAAGACTAATTGTTAAACAGACCCATGATCCTTGGTACCTTTTCAACTTAACCGATTCGTTGCGGATGGCACGTTTCAGTGCCATCACTTTTTTTTACGTGTGGCGTCAGGCACGGATATGTGTCATTTTGAAATCGATGATAACTCCTTCAATTAAGTTTTATGGAAGTTTTACCTGAAACCAAACTATCTTCATTTTTCACGTATATTAAGCTCGTAGCCTTCGTTTCTGGATATTGTAATATTTTTTTAAAAATAGGGGGCACCAACCTTTTTGGAAGTTGAGGTATTTGATATTAAATCATCATATGATAATAAATTATAAATGTATTACAGTAAAGCAGCTTAATCACTTTTCTGCGGTTGTCTTTAGCTTGTCTTCTATAAAATTTTACACCCGCTCTAAATAAGGATAAAATTTAAACAATAAAAAGTATTTATATAGAGATGTTTCTTCTCCTCTTTTAACGACAACTCTCTAATCCTTATCTATAAAGAAATATGCATAGACACATTTGGGTATCGATAGTGGGTAAATTTTATGTCTCGAAATATGGTAGGTACCTACTTATATAAAAAAATATCACCGTGCGTCGTACAATATAGGCGGTATATAAAATACAGTCCTCATATTTATAATTGTCTAAGGGTAAGCCTGCAATAATAAGAATGATATGAAGTTCTTATATTACAAAAATACAAATAGGTACTTAGATAAAAAAATGCTGAGACATCATACTTAAATATTTGACAACTTATCATATCTGACAACTCCGGTTAGTCCCGCTATGGTATGGTCCCGGTATGGCACCCTCTTAAAATACCTATCAAAAAGTCCCGCTATGGTACCCTTCAGTTTTTGGTACTGTTGTAAAGAAAAGTTATACAATGCGTTAAGAAAAAAATAGTATTAATAAAAAATATCTTTTCTTAACTATTATAGTTAAGCAAGATAATATTTATTAATACTATTTTTTAAACAAATCACGCTCGGTAATTGTCGTTTCACTTCAGGTAGTTACCTGACCAACCGGTTTTTTCGTAAAACAATAGAGACGAGCCCTTCCTCGAATTCGTATCTAGCTCTTCCCTTTTGTTTTTATGAAAATAGAGAGAGACAGTATTATTCCGGGTTTAGTTTGCTATTTGCAGCTGTACTTTTGCGATATGAGTAATTAGGATAGCTTGTTAGTTTATCTATTGCAATGTCTGGGTCAAGTAGTTCACGTGGTGTAAATTTAATAATTATTGACAGTCGACGCGGTGGAAAAACTTTATTACGTGCCGGACATAAATATATTAAACGCAGAGAAAATAAAAATTCAAGTACTTGGCATTGTGTAAATAGGAGAAATAGTATTAAATGTAGTGGATATATAACTATTGAGAATACCAATAATACAATAATTAAAGATTATAAACACAGTGATCAGTGCGTGCCACATTTTGAAGACAATGAAGTTCAAATGGCTATAAGTGAGTGCAAAAAAGAAGTAAATTCAAATTACGGATCAGTACAGAAAATTTTCGAAAAACACATGGGTAACTTAAAAGACAAAGGGTTACACCTTACAGGAAATGTTCCTGACTATAAAAAATTAAAAACAGTATTATACAGACACCGAAATAAGTCGTTGAACGTACCAAAAACACAATTTAAGAATGTGGAAGAAATTATAATACCAGAAGAATTTAATAAGTATGTATTGGCTGATTATTGTAATGAAGACTGTAATCGAATAATTATATTTTCCTCGACAGAAGTAAAGGAATATATAAAATGTGTAACGCATTACTTTGGTGATGGCACTTTCGACGGCTGCCCAAACCCATTCGAACAAGTTTATGTCATTCATGGAGACATGGGAAGCACTGAGTTATCCACGAATGTAGCACCATTATTTTATATTCTGTTAAAAAACAAAGAAGGGAAAACTTATGAAAAAGTTTTCGAATTGATTAAACAAACTTTGCCTGAATGGCGTCCATCGAAATTTACCTTCGATTATGAAATAGGAGTAATAAATGCAGCAGCGAAGATTTTTCCTGATATCAAAATAAATGGATGTAACGTACATTTTCAAAAGAACGTTATCAAAAAAGCGAAATCTTTAAATCTCATGGAACACGAAGAGTCCTCGAACCATGTTAAGCAATGCATAGGCTTGGCGTTTTTGCCAAAACAAGATGTTGAAGACGGCTGGCTGCATATAATGGAAAATAGGTATAATATCTTGGTTACTTTCCAAAATGATGTTTGAGTACTTAACTGTAATTATATGGCAAAAAAGTAAAGAACAACAATATCAGTAAGGACCTGTTAATTTCATTGCTTTACAAGTACGAACGTTTAATAAGTATTTTTTTCAGTTTCGACGATGAAGCTATGACCAAATTCAATGACTATTTTGTCACTCAGTGGCTTGAATATCCAGACCTCATTTGGTGTTGCCATAATGAACGCATAGAACAACTAACTTGGCGGAATCATGGAATGGCAGATTCAACAAAATTATTGGAAAAAATCCCAGTTTATTATTGTTTCTGCAAACAATTGGCAACGACACATGTCACTTTGATATAAAACAAGCCAAGTAAGTTGTATTTTTTAGACAATATTTTTAAGCAGATATAATATTTTTAAAAGCAGATATATATTTTTTTACATAATACGAGTACATAGAAGAATTTGAAAATGGATTTGATTTTATTTATTTTGGTAGATATTATTGGTTGTCGCCTTCTATTACAGACGGTTACTGAAAAAAATATAGCTTAACTTAAATAACTGATGATTTTTGTTATAGCTTTCGACTAAAAAGATCACCTATAAATTCAAGAAAAAGAACAAGTATATAAATCGACCGCCAGATTCAAAAGCTAACAAAAAGTTACGAAAATAAAGCTATCTCCATTGGTGATTTTCTGATTAACATGTCAAAGTCAATATTTCGATCAGAACATTTAAAAAAATAGTTTATTTTAATTTTGTTTTTAGCCTATTAAAATGTTTAATACTTTTTCTCGATGTTGATTATTTTTTGTAGTTTATGTTTACAATTTGCGCCTTTTTCTCCATGTTGATTATTTGTAATTAATATATTTGTCTAGTTGGTTGTTGATTATTTTTGTAGTTTATATAAATTTACAATTACTGCCTTTTCTCAATGTTGATTATTTGTAACTAATATTTATGTCTGGATGTTGTTTTTATTTGTAGTTTATAATATTTACAGTAATACTTTTCTGAGATGTGGATTTTTTATATTTTTTTTATTGTTGATTATTGGTAATTAATATTGTTGATTATTTTAAAAATTACATTGCAATTAATATTTCGTTTTACTGTTTGATATTTTTTTATAAATATTTTGAATTAATAAAAGACTGATTTAATATCGCAAACAGACGTTTTATTGATACACTCCTAAAAGTATTTATTTATAGATACACTTTTCTTTTCAGTTGTACCTTCTATTGTCTAACGTAGATCTAAAAGATGGGTACCATAGCGGGACTTTTTGATAGGTATTTTAAGAGGGTGCCATACCGGGACCATACCATAGCGGGACTAACCCGACAACTCTAGAATCGATTCTCATTATGTGTTATTTTTAAACACAAATAGGATTCAGATTACACATTCATAAAGTGATACTTATAATTAGTTATGGAAAAAAACCACGCTATTTTAAACTACGCGTATCAATATGGTTGTGGCTAATATGAGTCATGTCATGCTCATGCATGATGCTACGACACAAAATTGCATTTGCCAAAAGCGCTTCGAAAAAGGACTGTATTCACTCTAAATTAAAGGTTTATTTTGGATAAAATTGTATAGACTTACAAAAAAATGGAAACAGACAATGGACGGTCGGTCTAGGAGCGGCCGGGACCGTCCATTGTTTATTGTAACAACACGTGGTATATATTTTTTTCTTTCGCGCATCTTGTTTTTTGAATTACTTCTGGTTTACTATCCTTAGTTATCAGACGTGCTTACTTTTCTTGTTATTTACCTTACCGATGACTTTCGCTTGTTTACTGGACTCTGTGTTTTTATCGATTGTGGTTTTGCATTTGTGACGATTTTGGCAGTGTAAAGTGGACTCTGATTTTGCGTTGTGACGATTTTGGCTGTGTAAATTGGACTCTGATTTTGCGGTGTGACGATTGTGGCTTTGAACTGGACTCCGTGCGACTTCAGCCTGTGCACACATCTCTACTTGCCGTGAACTTCAAGTAAGATTCTTTTTTATACATAAGTTATTGTTTCTAATTGACGGGCCTGTTGGTCTAGTAGTTAGTGAGGTGGGTTCGATTCCCATGCAGGTCAAACTTTGTGTGATGAGCACAATTGTTTATTCTGTGTCTGGCTGTCATTATCTATAATATGTAGATATTTATAAAAGAAAATGGTAAATATGTATGTTTATCGGTTGTCTAGATCCCATAACATAAGCTTATCGTACTAGTCATAAATTGATGAGTTTTTTCAAATCAAATCATTTTATTGTAGATCTACTGATAAATATTATGTAATTAAATAAGTATTATTACTAAATATAATCTATACGTACATAGACAACACAATGAAAAACACGACCAAAAATACGTGTCTCTTTTATTTTCGTTTCCAATAGAGTTTTCATTCTTTTGCAGTTTGAAGAAAATGGAATACCCTTCTTCGAGTTCTCCGGAACCTGAACCATTATTTGGCGTAGATCCTTTTCCAAGTGCGCCAGTTCCTGGGCCATCATCTGGCATGTACCATCAGAATCCATATATGGATCTTCCAAGTTCGCCAATTCCGGGTACATCATCGGCCATAGATCCCGTAAGCGTGGAATTGGAACGAATGATGTCTCCTCAAGAAAGTGAGCAGTTATATGACATTCCAGGCTTACAGTTATATGAAGACGAAGAACTGTATGGAATTCTAACCGGGAATAACGAAGAACTCTTAAATGAGTTAAGTGATGCAAGTGCGAACGAGGATGCAAACATTGTCGATTCTCACGCCAATGAACAGAACGAAGATCCAGAGGAAGAGTCTTTAGAAGAAACGACTGGCTGGTTTCCGGGTAATCCCAGTCAGATGTTACAGATACCATTTACGGGGACAAGTAGTATGTTGCAGCCACATGACGCAGAGGTCCAAAGTCCTTTGGATTATTTTTTTTTATTTATGAATGCCCGCTTTTTAAATTTAATATTAGAATGTACAAACAAGTACGGTAACAAATTGAAAGCAGAAGCGACAACTGTACGTTCTCGCTTTAGCAAGTAGACCGATCTAAGTGTCGCCGAATTAAAAACTTTTATTGGCATAATATTACTAATGGGCACAATAAAGCTGAACAGAATGGTGGACTATTGGTCCACTCATTATTTTTTCCGCCTTAGTCCACGCCTATTTATGTCTAGGGATAGGTTTTTTTTTAATTTTAAGAGCTTTGAACGTACAAGAAATCGAAAGGACGGAGAGTTTATTTAAAATAAAATCTTTGATCGATTTGTTCAATGAGACAGTTGACGCCGTATATTACCCATTGAGAGAGTTGACAATTGACGAATCTCTTATTATGTGGAAAGGGAGACTATATTTTCGTCAATATATCAAAGGCAAAGCCCATAGATACGGCATTAAGCTGTACATTTTAGCCGACGCCAACGGTATAATTTTAAAAATTCACATGTATGCAGGATCCCAAGACGTACAAGTAGGAGGTAGAAACCACGTCAAAAAAGTGGTGCATCTGCTCATGCAAAAATATTTTGACAAAGGGCATGCTTTGTATTTGGACAATTTTTATACCAGCGTAGGGTTGGCTGATGAGTTAATAGGCAAAAACACGTATGTGACTGGTACCCTAAGACCAAACCGTATAGGAAATCCAAGAGATTTAAAAATGTGCAAATTAAAGCCTGGTGAATCGTGTATATTACAAAACAATAAAAAAATTGTTGTCACCAAATGGCAAGATAAACGGGAAGTATTATTTATAAGTACTGAACACAAAAGTAATTATAAAGGGACTACTAGTCGCCGTGTTCGCACAATAAAATATAAGCCGGCCGTACAAATAAAGTATAATAAATATATGCGGGCAATAGATCGACATGATCAGATGCTAAGCTATTATTGCTGTGAGCACAAGACCCTGCGCTGGTACAAAAAAGTCATAATACACATAATCCAAATATGTTTGGTGAATGGTTATTTACTTTTCAACGCAAAAAACACTACAAATAAAACTTCATTATATAAATTTAGAAAGAGTGTAATGCAAGAATTGTTACCAATGCCCAATGTATCAGAACTTTCTCGTCCTCTATCACAGTCAAAAATACATTTACCCGCCAACTTACCAAAGAGAGGTAATAATACCCTAAGAAAAAGATGCAGAGTTTGTTACACAAAAACTAAAAAAAGGGTATCTGTTATAACTGGCTGTCCCGATTGCCCTGGATTCCCAGGCCTGTGCCTTAATGATTGTTTCAGAGAATTTCACAAATATTGAAATTCTCTGTTTAGGTTATTCGGATCTGATGTAATGATTTTTAATAAATATTATCATCTAAGTCAAAATTTGGTTAAAATTAAAATTGTAATTGAGTTAAAATTTGGTTTTATTTAACTTTTGTCCGGTCTTTATTTGATATTAAAATTACTTTTTTATTATATCTAATATTTTCTGCATCTTTATATTTCTTTCATATGGTTTAAAGCGCAATAATTCATTTGAAACCAACTGGCCAAAACATTTACATCCATGGACGTCCAATACAGTCGGGCCATCATCTCTTTCTGTGCATGTTGCACTGTCCACCATTTCTTTTTTTGTGTACGTTGAAGTATCCTTACATGTTTTTTGGTTTGGTATAAATTCCTGTTCCCAGTTTTCTGAGTCTTCCCAGCGTTGTGAATTCTGTAGTATCTCTTCGTCATCGTCGCATTGAGTTTCATTTTCTGTATCGGGAATGTACTTTCTTTTTCGCTGTAATTCTTAAACAATAAATAAACATTATCAGTATCTTGCCAAATATTATTTTTTTCTGACAATAATAATTTTCACATTTGTTGTGTATCCGTGAGAATGTTTGGATGTTTTTGTTCTTTCACGCAAAAACTACTGAATGGATTTCAATGAAATTTAGCACAGGTGATAAGTCTTGGTCTGGAATAGCACATAGGCTACCTTTTATTCCGATTATAGGTTCTTGTGGGACAACGGGAAACAAATTCTACGCGGGTGGAACCGCGGGCATCGGCTAGTATCAAATAATCATATTAAATAATTATATATTAGTACTACTATCATTATTATTACTATTTAATCTAACTTAGCAGTTTTTATTTGCATAGTTTAATTATAAACAATTGAAATTTGTTATGCAGAATATTTTAGACCCAATTTAATACCTCATAATCAATCAAATTACTAGGAAATGCAAAATAAGTTGAAAAGGTTGAGCACATCTGTATTAAATAAGTCACTTACCTTCCATTTCCACAAATACACTTGTTTCGCCACTTTTTATCGCTTAAATCAATGTGCCTAACCGTTCACGTTAGATTTCACATGTAAACTAAAAGTATTCGAGCTTTGAACACGTAAAAAAATGTCAAAACACTGTTTTCTTTTCCGCATGGCTGAAGACACAGATGAGTGTCATTTAATCGTATGGCGTTGGGCACTGATCAGTGTCACGTTATTTTTGTTCGACGCCACGGCTAGAAGTTAGTGAAATTAGGCATCGCAACGAATCGGTTAAGCATTTTAATTATGCAAACCAGAACCAATGTTCGTTGGTTCCATCTAGCATAAAAAGTTATAATATTTTTATAAGTAAATAGAACCAAGAGAGTTTGGTTCTTGTTTGCATAATGCAAATTATGTTAGTCTTGAAGGAACCATGTAGCATAGTTCTTAACCTTTCGTATGCTTAGAAGCAGATATGCTCCGTGTACGCTATCTGCTAGGTAGCAGATCTGCACCAACGGGATTTGTTCGAAAATTATTGAAATTTAGATCCAAATACATGGTAATAGAGTGTAAAGTTATTTTATTTGTACACCTAATGAATGAATGAACCATACAGACTCGAACGTTCAAGCACTCTTCTTAGAAAAAATAGAAAATTTCCATTCAAAACCTAAGCGCTCCTGTACACGATGCCGCCGCCGCGCCGACACCGCGCCGCCACCGCGCCTCTATGCTGTGTATACGTTCGCGACCACACCGCCCCCGCGCCGCCGCCGCACCGCCACAGCGCCGCCATTCGCCACTGTTTGACTTTGCTTATTCCATTACCGGCCGCCAACGTATGCGCATGTATGCACTTAATTTTTAGTAACCTATCATGGATAATTTTGATTACGAAACGTTTATTACTTTAGTGGAGGAAAGAGAAGTGTTATGGGACAAAAGTTTAGAAATATATAAAGACAAGCGTAAACATTTAAAAGCTTGGTTTGAGATCTGTCATATAATGAACGAGAACTTTGGGGATCTACCCGATACAGAGAAAAATAAATACGGTAAGTGTAATTTTTATAACATTTTATTAACGCGTGTTCCATCTTAACAATAATTATATTGCCATGGTACACTTCCATGTTCGGTATTAAAATACTCTTTATATTTATCACGTATATCCTTAGCTGTTGTAGGAACTATTTCTACTGGACCTAATGGCAGAAGTTCCTGTAATTCACCACACCCGTTAATAGATGCCATCCTTGTACCCTCTTCTTTGTGTATAAAGTTTTGTAATAAACAGCATGCTTTTACAATATCAACACTTAAATCCAACGACACATTTAAAGGTCGATGAAAAATTCGCCACTTATTAGCTATTATGCCAAAGGTACATTCAACATATCGTCTCGCTCTTGTTAAACGATAGTTAAAAACTGATTTTTCTGCATCAAGTTGTTGACTATTATATGGGCGCAGTAAGTTCTGGTGTAGTGCAAAGGCTTCATCGCCTACAAATACATATGGTAAAACAATGTTAGTGTTGGGTAAAGGTGCAGGCTGTGGCAAGTTTAATGTATTATTAACCATGTTATGCCAAAAAGAAGTTTCTTTAAAAACGCCTGAGTCACAATCCTTCCCATAAGCACCGACGTTTATATAAATAAAGTTGTAGTCACTATCGGCGACTGCCATCAACACAATGGAGAAGTAATGTTTGTAGTTCAAAAACATCGATCCACTTTTGTTTGGTTTAACTACTCTTATATGCTTCCCATCTACAGCACCAACACAATGAGGAAAATTTGCAGCATCCTTAAATTTATTTGCTATTTCAAGCCAATCGTTCATACATGGCATTTGCATATATTTTGCGCAAAGTTCAGACCATACTAGAGAACACACTTCTCTTATAATTACGCTTAAAGTTTTTTTCCTATCCTAAATCGATATTCAAGATCTGCTAATGAAGTTCCTGTTGCTAAGTACCTGCAAAATATAAAGTAAATATAATTAATAATTATTTCAGGTAAACTAATGGCCCAGAAATGGAAAAACCTTAGAGATGCGTGGATGAAATGCGACAAAAAGATGCGTGAAACGAAATCTGGATCGGGTGCAAAACCAATTTATAAATATCAATATTACGATAATTTAAATTTTCTAAAAAAAAATACCCAATTCCCACGTGTATCAGGATCAAATATGCCGGAAAAAAAAAATATATCTGAAGATGCTGTTTCCAAAAACAGAAAAAACAAAGAGGAAATTAATCCTGTAGATAAGAAAATGATGAAGTTTATGGAAAATTTAGAAAAAGAAGAAGACAATAGGGTGATGTCTTTTTTTAAAGGAATAGCCCCTTCCGTGGAACTCTTTAAAGATGAAGATATTGTTGAATTTCAGTATCAAGTATTAAATATCATAAGAAACATTAAATATAAAAATAATTATAGCGCACCACATCATTCACGGACACCTGAAGTAATAGCTTCTCCGGCTAGCTATGGTTATAGTACTGCTGCTGGACCAAGTTCGAGGAATCAATCTCAGGCATCTACTTATAGTATTGAAGAGGATTCTTTACAAAGCATTGCAAGTCCGGCAAATTCAATCCTAAATGATTTTGATTTTTCTTCATTGAATCAAACAAATTAAAAAGTAATTTCATGATAACTTACCTCAATGTGACAACCAATCTTTCCGTTGGAGATATACTTGCTCGCATATTTGTATTTTTGTGTTGCAGTTTATTTTTTAATAAATCTAATAATTTGTCGAATGTCTTGTAATTCATCCGCAGATAATCACAAAATTTGCCCTCATCTTTTCGTAGATCTTCGTAAAGTGTGTGAAATTCACCATATTGCTCCCGTCGCATTAGAATAGGATGTACCCACAACTTTCTAATGGACTTACGACGTTCATTTTGCCATTTTCTGTACATGTAGTAAGCCAACACTAACTTCTTTTTATTCGTTAAGTTGGACATATCCGTGCGAGTACTACGCGTATGCTCTTCGCAGCTAGCAATGTATTACTAACAACTGTATAGTGGTATGGTAAAATCAAGCGGCGCGGACGCGGTGGCGGTGCGGCGGCGGCGCGGCGGCGGCATCGTGTACAGGAGCGCTAATACTCATTTACAATAAATAAATGCGGAATACGCTTTTTTGGGCAAAAATCGTTGATAAAATCTTAGACTTTATAACGGACTTTATATGTATAGACAAATAACGCTAAGGGATTTAAAATTGAGACTATTACAGAAGATTTGCAAATAGCAATCCTATAGGAAATTTTATAAGGAATTTGAAAATATAGTTCGTTTTGTAAAATAAGTTGTAGATTTTTGCTTATTCTCTCGTTTTGAAAATTGGTCCAAAATACACACACACTAGTGCAAAATTAAAATGGCGACGCCGTGTGTATGTACACGAAGGCGCCAGTGGACTGCGTTGTGCCTAAGCTACTAAGGAGCAGATCTGATCACATATACAGGCGGTTTATTTTTCGTTCTTTTTATCATTATACTACCTTATACAAAAGTATCTAACTTATTACAAAAAAAAAAACAGCAAAAATGTATTAAAACCGATATTTATGAAAAGAAATTACTAAATAGGTATACATAATAAATGCTTACGTTTTATGTAAAAAAAAAAGTATGTGCTACGTGCTCCAAAATTTCTCGTTCAATTGTTATTAGAGATGCAACGGATCGTTGCTTGACCGGCGGGACTATGCCATTGCCTACATTTTAAGTATTTTACAGGTATTGACATGTTCCGTAAAGATCGTTCGCGCGAAGCGAACTCATATCTAGAGTCGAAACAAGTTATGTCATTATGCAGTTATTTCGTTTCTAGTACGTACGTGTACTTGCGTATTTTAGTCTTATAATAAATAACTAAACTTTTAAAATAAGAAATTTGTTTTCGTAAGTTCACTAAAGTATGTTTAATGTTTTAAAATAATTGAAGAATAAGATTACGACTGTAAATGTCTTGTTAGATTAATTTTGTTTACTTCAAAAACAAACGCTTACATAAATTATAATTCTTTTGTTCTTAAAGATCAAAAAATGAGTACACCGACCACGCCATCTCGTAGGATTTTGATCAATGCATTGGAAGTACAGAGGACTCCGCAAGGCACGCTACGAGTTGGGGACCAGCAGGTTGTGCTGGAAAGAACTCGTTCGGGGAGCGTGAAGGTATTTCAAAATTTAATATCAACAGAATTTAAAGATTTTTTTGTTTACTTATTAACATTTTAATTTCGTTTATTATAGCCTTGGCGTCCCGGCACACTCAGAGTAGGTGAGGGAATTGAAGTAGTAGAGGAAGAACATTCAAGGGTACGAACGCTATTCGGAGAGGATGATGTATGTATACCTTTTTTCATTTACAAAGAAAAAGTTAAGGATTCGTTTGCAAAAATACCAAACAACTATGTAACTATGAAAGTCTGACTTTATACTGCTGATTTAATTCGTTGGATTGCGCCTGCTCTGAATATTGGTATGATGAACTGACTTTTTTTGTTAAATTGCTTCGTGTGGGTTGGGTGCAGCTATAATATCCACAGTTATTGGTGGATTTTTTTCCTGTGTGGTGTGTGTGTTACTAGGGAAGGGACTTAACGTTTGTGTGATAAAGCTACTACTAATCTTTATACATTATTTTAAACTAACATGAAATACCGCATTCGCAATGATATTAGTTGCTACTAATCGTATTAAAAAATATATGTAATGGAGGGGCACGTGTATTTTACTGCTGAAAAACAAATAAGTACTGAGTTTTTAACTGATTTAGATTAACCTCTGGTTGTGGTCCACTGTTTTAAAGGCTTAGGGTATTAAGTGTTTTGCATGTTACGGGAAATTGCATGTTATTATAGGATGAGATTCCGTTCGATGCGCCGCTTGCCGAAGCCCTTGCTGTAGACACCGGCAGTGAAGCAGAGGACGAAGAAATGACCCTTGAAGAGCTACAACAGATCTTAGAAGATGATTTCGAGGAAGAGGAAAATCTTGCGTCCTTCGAAGAGGGAAATTCCGGTACAGACATTAACTGGTTCGATGACTATTCCACATTTACAGGGCAGAGGGAAGAATTCAGGGAAGAGTCTGGTCCCAAAATTGAAGGGACCGTTCCCCTGGACATATTTACTCAAATTTGGGACCAGACTTTAATCGAATCTGTGTCGGTGGAAACTAATAGGTACGCGTGGGACACCATCGCTCCGCTAACCGAAGACCTCAACGCCATCAGCGGTAACTCGCGGTGTAACCCATGGGTTGACACCACGGTGGACGAGATTTATAGACTAATAGGCGTGATTATATTAATGGGTATGTGCTTTAGGTCTAGGGTAGACGAATACTGGTCTACCGGTATTTTGGAAATGCCTGGCTTTCGAAGCCTTATGATACGCGATCGCTTTCTCCTCCTGATGAGGTACCTCCACTTCGTGGACAATGCCACTTTAGTAACCACCGCTGAGGAGAAAAAGATGGGCAAAATTAAACCTATTGTTGATTATCTCAACAATAAGTTTAGTACTGTCTACACGCCTCGCAGAGAGCTATCTATAGACGAATCGCTGCTGCTTTGGAAGGGACATTTAAGCTGGATACAATGCATCCGTACCAAAGCAGCGCGATTCGGTATAAAAACTTATGAACTCTGCGAAGCAATTACGGGTTATGTGTTAAAAGTGATCATTTACACAGGCAAGAGTACAGCCCAGGACGATCAAGAGTCCCTTTACGGGTTTAAAAATAGTAGTGCTAAAGCAGTGCTGAAACTGATTACCAGTTATCTATGCAAAGGATACACTCTATTTATGGATAACTGGTACAACTCAGTAGCACTAACAAAATTTTTTAAATCAAAACACACAGATGTCGTCGGTACTTTAAACCGACGAAGGGTTGACACACCTGCAGTAATAAAAAATTTAAAGGAAAATAGAATGGCAAGGGGGGATGTGGTAAGTAGACACTGTGGTGACGTTTCAGTTTTAGCGTGGAAAGATGTAAAACTAGTTTCCACCGTGTCTACTTACCACAATGCTGAGATGACGGCAGCCAAGAGAGCAGGAAAAGTTATCCAAAAACCTGTAGTGGTTAAGGATTATAATAGTTTCATGGGGGGAGTGGACCTCAAGGACCAAAAATTGTCAACGTACCTGCTTGAGCGAAAACGAGGAATTAAATGGTACATTAAGGTTTTCAAACGATTTTTAAATATCGGCATATTAAATTCGTATGTAATATATTGCTCTAACATTGGCCAACACAAAAAAATGACCCACCGGCAATTTAGATATAGACTGGCTGCAGAGCTATGTGAAAGATATGGCGTCAACGTCCAGCCCCGCGAACATCGCTACCCGACTGCCACAGGCGTCTGTCGTCTTAACAAACAGCTGGATCACTTCCCTGAGCAATGCGAAGTTACAGAGGAGCGGACGAAAAAACAGGTGCGGTATAAAAGAGGGCGTTGTGCGAGATGTGTAGCGAAGCAACGGCGCACGATATTCTCCAACATTATCTGCAGCCAGTGTCAAGTATTTCTTTGCGTTGGCCAATGTTGGAAAGAGTATCACACATTGGAAACGTTGTCTTAGTTAAAAGCTAAGACAACATTTCTATTATTGATTACTCATTTTGTTTTATAAATTAACTTCATTTTGTCACCCGAGAAGTAGCCCTTTTTTATTTCAATTAATTCCTTCAATTTATAATATTCAAATAATTAAAATATAATTCAAATAATTCCAATTAATTCCTCGTTTTCGTTTTCTTCACGGAACCCTCCCTACCAAAATGATACAAAAGGGTATAACTATTAACTGGTAACTTCTTCCGTCCGTCCGTCTGTGTGTCTATCTGTATCTGTGTCTGACGGCCGGATGGCGGAGTGGTTTGTGTAACGGACTGCCACGCCGAAGGTCGCGGGTTCGATTCCCGCTCAAGTCAAACATTTGTGTGCATGAACATTTAATGTTTGATTTGGTCTGGGTGTTTGTATGTATAATATGTATGTTTTTACAAAAAAAAAGTATATAAGTATGTTTATCAGTTGTCTAGTACCCATAGTACAAGCTCTGCTTAGTTTGGGACTAGATGGCGCTGTGTGATTGTGGTCGAATATTATTATTATTATCTGCCATAATGTTATATATCTCAAAAACCATGTACACCTTTATTTTAATTTTAAATATTTTGAGATGTGGGTAGTTTTGCATTCTTATTGTTTCACATAGATTAATTTTTGACGTTTCCATACTATTTTTGTGTTAAAAAGAAAGTTCAAATAATGTTAAGCATAGGTAATATTTAATGTGTCGCAAACAGAAATTTCAATAATGTTAAGTTTGATAATTTTCTCAGACTTACGGAAATATATTATTTACAAAAAGGTTTTGTTTTATTACTGACATAAAATAGGTAGAAAAAAATATATCCTTTACATAATGAAACTCTCAAGAAGTTTGTGAGTCTTCTTTTGAATTAGGTACTTCCTTTGATGTGCACAAAATGCTGATACAATGATGATGAATGATGTACGTTATCTGAATAAATACACAGCACGTCTCACTACTACCTTTTTTATCTAATAACTAGTAGTTAGGGGTATAAAAGCAAAGACACATGTGGCCAATTGTAAGTAAAAACAGAGAAAAACCCATTTTATTATCTGTGAAGGTAAAACTCATGAGGACACATGCATTTTTGCTTCAATACCCCTCAATTCGATAATAAACAAAAGAACTATTTTTGTTTATTACAAACCCGCTGTATATGCGTGCAGATCTGCTCCCCAGCAAAGTATACAGTTTGAAGTATTCGACCTTGGAGCAGATCTGCTCTCTAGCAAAGTATTCCATTTGAGCTAGGAGCAGACCTGCTCCTGAGCAGCTTACGCTCGGCTCAATGCACGCACACATATAAACAGTCTTTCACGCTTCATTTTCAAATTGAACGATTTCCTAATGGATTTTTACAATTATTACCTATAGAGAGTGAACTGAATAATATCCCATAAGAATACTGGTTTATTCAAGTGAGCAATACAGTCATTTTTATACTCTATGGACTATTGCACGATGCTAGAAACTACGTGTCTAAAAGGGTAGTCAAATCACCTATACTTCGAGTTTTTCTTCAAAAACCTCAGTTTATTCCATCGTTCATGTGTTTTTTATGATTTTTATAGAAAAAAGGGTATTCAGTTACATAAACAGAGTACATTTTGATCTCTGATATCAACTAATTTCGTGACAAAACGACTCGAAAGTCGGCGCGACTCGAGAGCTAAGTTGCCATTTTCAATATCTCAATTTGAATTTTCAGAATGATATTACTATGTATAATAACATGTAATTCCAGCTATTTTTTGTATTTTCAGTTAGTTGTAACTTTTATCTGTTCAGGTAATATAAAAAAAAAACGAAAATAATTTGAAAACTATAAAAATAAGGTCAAATATAACATTACGTCAGCAGTTTCATAAACCTGTTTATAAAGTGCCTATAAAAAATTAGGAAAACATGTATTACCAAAAAAATATAGTGAATACTATTCATTAGTTATCTGACTACCAGAAACTATCGACACTTTTATATCCATCATTCAATTATATGCTAATTATCGAGAAAATCTGAATCACGGCGAGCGCGCTCTCCGCCCTCAATATTTCCCGCACGTAGACGTTCGGAGGCGGGGCACGGTTGCGCATACGAAAGGTTAATGGTGTTAAAACTCAGCATTATTTAATCAAAAATAAAAGAACCATTCTAATCGCGGGTATCGTTAATACAGATAATAATAAAAAATAACAAAATGTGATTTTACTTTTGTAGTATTTTTTTTTCACGTGTACATAATAAGTTTTTTTTTTGTATTGGACACACTAAAAATAACACTGGCAACACTAACATTACACAATATTTCTGTTTGCGACTTGCGTCTTCATTTTGTTAAATGTTCGTTCGATATTTAAAATGTTTAGAAAAAATGCTAGTGCTAGAACAAAGGCCCTACTTAGTGCCTGCTTGGTACAAAGTTCAGATGAAGAAGATAGTGACAGTAATGGTAAGTGATTATAAAATTAACCTGTTCCTAAACTTTTGTTTTGTTTTATAACCTCAAAATGTAGTAGATTTTAACTTTAAACTAACATGATTATGGTAAAATACCTACATATTTTTGATCTTATGCCTCGCAGTCTGTCAATCAGGGCAAGTCAACACAATACACACTAATGACTTCAGTAGCTACATGCTTCATATTGTTTAGGTTCGTCCCTATGTAAATACATGTAAACAGGAACAAAACCTACTTAGCTACCTAAACAAGCACATTACATTACACACATCATTTATTTAATTATATTGCAGATGTTATAGAAGCAACTCCGGAAAGCAGTCCCACGAAGGTGAATAAAGGTAAGTACTTTCTAAACTCTGACTAACGGTTATACAGATTGGATCAGTCTATAAAACTAAATTAACTCTACCTATTGAAAGCTTATATAATTTCCATTGCATTGTTTAGACAGGGTTATTTATAATGAAAATTTTTACATGGATAAAGTAAAACCGTATTGACGTATTTTTTTGACGTATTTTTTTGCTTATTGTTTTTAAGTACATTTTTTAGGGTTGCGTACCCGTAGGTTGCCATACGGAACCCTACTAAGCCTCCGCTATCAGTCCGTTGCCGCTATAACAACATATTAAAAGTAAAATAATGAATGATAGGTTATTCGGGGTGGAAGGGACACCGACGCGAAAACGATTACCATGAATTCAGTACACATCATTCTTAGCCCCCTACACAGAAATTTTTCAGCGGTTTAAAAAAAAGCTGTTCCATACATTTCGACCGTGTAGGTATATTTGTCGCCACGAGTCGTGAGCACAAATGACAAGTAAATTTTTCGGTTTTTGGGTTCCTTTCGGGGTTTTTTGGGGGGCCGACTCTGACGGACCAATCACGTGCAGCGTCGGCGGCCCAAAAATACTCGGAAAGAAACCCGAAAACCCGAAAATTAACTTGACCTTTGTGCTCACGACTCATGGCGAATACTACTTATATTGCACTTTTGTTGAAATCAGCTGTTTTTTTTTAATAACCGATTAAAAAATTCTATGTAGGGGGGGCTCAGGATGATGTGTACTGAATACGAGGTAATCGTTTTTGCATCGGTGTCCTTCCACCCCGTATAGCTTTACGAAAAACAAAATGTCAGAAGATAACATTTTTCTTTCTTCCGCAGCTTTGCCTGTTGCTAATGCCGAGCCGCTTTTAATTGCTTCGACCATTAATATTGATGATGAGAAATCTGGTGAAAGCAGCATAGAACCTCCCGCTTATTCCCCCTTAACTCCTCGACTACTGAATGTACCTGGTGAAAGCAGTATAGAACCTCCCGCTTATTCCCCCTTAACTCCTCGACTACTGAATGTACCTGGTGAAAGGAGCATAGAACCTCCCGCTTATTCCCCCCTAACTCCTCGACCACCGAATGAGGTTCAACCTGTTGAAAGGAGCATAGAACCTCCAGCTTGTTCCCCCCTTACTCCTCGACCACCGAATGTACAAATGCTTATGTCTCCGAAACCACATTGTTCAACAAAAGAAAACATCCCAAACATTCAATTTTTATCTTCACCATTGCAACCAATGTCGCCAGAGACAACAGAATTATTTAATATTCTAGCTGATTCCCTTGACAATGAAGAATCCAACATTAATAGCAATGAAAACGCTGCACTAGGTTCACCGATTCCTTCGGACATAACAAACATCATGAATAGTGATGACTCCGTACAGAACCCAGACTTCGTTTGTCATAATGAAAACGGAATATCTAGTGATAAAAGCTCTGAAAATTCCGTATCTTTGTTAGCGACAATAGAAGAAGGACCTCAAACTGCGATAGAAATACGGGATGAAACTAATACATCAAACCATAACTCAAGCAGTCTAATTTTGCAAGAAGAAGATATTGAAACTGAAGCATCATTCCAAGGAAGACCAAAAAGGGGTAGAAAAGATTATATGGTGGAGACCTAAGAGAAGACAGAAAGAAGAAAAAATATAATAATCTAAGCTATGTGAACACTAAAAAGCAGGTAGTCGAAAGTAAGGTATTCATTGACTATAGCTGTAATTATTATTGTCCAAAACAATGTCAAGAAAAGGTATCATCTGAACAAAAACTAGAAGAATTTAATAAGTTCTATTCGTTTGGTTCATATGTTGCACAAAATATGTATTTGATAGCTTGCATTAAGGAAAAACCTAAGAAACGAGCATACGTCACGACTGCGCGACATAATTTAAAAAGAAACAACAAAACATATACTCGGGAATATTATTTGAAAAATATCTTAGTCTGCAAACAAATGTTCTTGAATACACTTCAAACGTCATCTAAAAGAATAAACACAGCTCTTTGTAAAATGCGGAATAATTGCCTGAAAGATATGCGAGGACTACAAGCGGGTCAAAATGCGGCTTCAACAGACAGTGAATTGTTTCTGGATGTACGGGCTATGGTTACCGTACAGGGGAAATATGGTTAAATGAAAGAGAAGGTTAAGCAAACTAATGGTTTATCTACTTAACTTACTCTAGGATGGTATGGTTAAAATGGTTATGAGCACAACCGAACCGAATGGTGACCGAATATGTACTAATTTATATTAATGATGAAATAGCACGGCTCGGCGTAAACTGCTGAGCGCGCACAACGTGATTGTACGAGGCTCGTGTCGATTATTGCATCGTACATGCTCCCACCTCGCGAGAAGGATGATAACGATAACAGATGGTCGTGAACTCGTGAATGATGATGAGACAAGGTGATAAACAATAACCTTATGTGTAAAAATTAGAGTCTCTATGGTTTACTACTGGTTTCCTTATTAAAGAAGAGTTTAGGGAATATAGGGGAAGTAGATTGGTTAATACGAACACTGGGTACTGGTTGCACTTCACTTTGCTCTGCTTTTTGACTAACACTAACACATTGGTCACTGACACTATAATGAAACGCGGCGTTGGTGAGACCGCGCTGAATAGCTTGCTCCACTGCCGCTGCGCTCGCCGGCGGAGGCTCCTGCCCCGCGGCCCCCAGCGCAGCAGCCGTAGCGAGGCGGCGGCAGCGCGACCGCCACTGCCTCACACCATATGCTGCTGCTGTCACTCCGCACACTCCCACCAGCAAGTAGATTGCGATGTAATGGTGGACGTCGTGCTGAGACACCTGGTTCACTAACCCTGTCTCCGCCTTGAGTTCCTTTACTTTAGAACCTATTTCTTCCAACTCCTTTTCGTTGCCACTGATTATAGGTTCCGGCTCCGTAAACGATGACGTCCAATTCTGGTTAAACAGATGGTTTACCGGTGGAATTTCTACCTTTGCTACGTCAGCATGCACTCTCAAATCTTTGACTTGGTGTTTCTGGGCAATGATAGTAATATCTGAGCCTTTGATGACGCAATCACTTCCTAGTTTTATTATACCGCTATTGATGAGGTGGTCTGTGGTAACCTGGTCTTCACATATGATTCTTATTGACCGAGGGTCACAACAAAAGAACAAATATGTATTAATATTATTTAATTGAACCCACGAGTCTTGGCACGACCTGGACTCAGTTTCACAGAGCTGTGTTTCTTGGTCTTTGGTGCATAATCTTTCCTGAGCCTTCATGTGTGAAAAGGGCTTCTGTAAGGGGCATAATTGTGCTGTCATATCGAAGTGTACGCATTCTGTAATATCTATGTCTGATAATGGTATGTATAAATCCTTCCGTAAGTTGATCGCCACGTAATGTGAAACAGGTAGTAGGGTGACCATATTGTTTTTTACTTTCTTTGGGATCGAAAGTATTTTATATAAGTCATAATTATTCCGACTAACGAGAGGTATTTTGATTTCAAAAATAAAATAGCCTTTGTTCATTTTCGCCCTTACTTTCAATAAGTGGTATATTTTTGGTAGTTCGGTAGGAATATTATCTATAGGTAAGCTCAGCTCCTTTGATAGTTTGCCTGAGATGGTATTCAATTCATTCAACAGTTGTTCTGGCTTCAATAGATGTACGTTGAATTTCCCGTAATTAACCTCGGAGATGGTGTCTACTAATACATCCTGAATATTTTTCAAGTTCACCAACAAACTATTTGCTGCGATGGAGGACAATAACAACTCATTGGTGTTTTCAATACTCCTGACCTCATTCTTCAACGAGTTGGTAATATTTTGTACTTGGTTAAGGTGTTGGTTGAACATTTTGTGCTGTTTATCAATGGAAGACCCCATTCTTTTCAATACATTATATTCGGCCTCTACGATAGAAGTTTGGTTCTTCCATAGCGCCGCTAAATGGTTCTGGTTAACTCTTATGAGGTCGATGTCCTGTTTATATTTTTCAGCGAATTGGTCATCAAGTACACCGAATAAACTGTGTGCAATATTACCTACTGCATTAATAAGACCTCGACGCCGACGCTGTGTGTGGCCGCCTGGGAACTCCTGACTTGACAAAATGTTATTGTATCGCTCCAACTCATTATAGCTGTGACGTAGTTGCAATAAAACGGATCCACAGTGAAATTTTGCAGCTGATTGACCACAGATATTTTCTAAATGGTTAATATACTTCAGTAGCAATGTAGTCCCTTGCCAATACGGGTTTACGTCGTAGTAGACTACAAGCTTCCATTCATCCCTTACAACGTGCACAGTAGATATTCTATCAAAATATAAACTCAGACTGTCGTTTAAGTTTACTATACTATGAGCACACGTGATGGGTGATATTAAACACGAGAACAACGTGAGGGCTATGGTAATAAAATGATATATGCCTCGTTTGTTGTTCTGTTTTGGTCTGGATTTTGGTGAAGGCACTTCGTCGTCCGATTCGTCGAGGAGAACTGCTGAACTCGCATTTTCGTTGTGACAGGTTGTACTTTCATTTATTGGTAACAAAGATAATTTAACGATTGGTCTTTTTACTATTCCATTTTTGGTTTTGACGGATACTACTCTGACGAAACCGTCCTTACCAGGATGGAGTTCCACTACTCTTCCTAGGGCCCACTTTCCCGGTGGGAGATTGACGTCATGTATTATTACAATGTCGCCAATTGTCATATTTTGCTGCGAACGCTGCCATTTGGACCGAGTATTCAGCTGTGTTAAATACTCTGTTCGCCATCTCTTCCAGATATCTTGGTATATCTTCTGCGTTAGTTGCCATCTGGTTCGTAAATCCTTTTCTGTCTCAACAATGGTTAAAGTGGGTCCGCCTGAAAGGAAATGTGCTGGAGTAAGAATATCTAGGTCCTCCGGATCTTCGGTTAGCGGACATAGAGGCCTAGAGTTGAGACAACCTTCTAATTGTGCCAGTAACGTCGAAAATTCTTCGAACGTCAATCTTTGCTCTCCTATAACACGTTTCAGGTGGTATTTCAGGCTCTTTACCGCTGCTTCCCATAGACCTCCGGCACTGGGCCACGATGGAGCGTTAAAGTGCCACTCAATTTGCAACTCTGTTATAACATTATAGAACTGGTCGTCTAAAATTAATTTTAGGTTGACTATCTCTTCCTGTAACACTCTATTGGTTTTTACAAAATTAGTCCCGTTGTCACTATAAATGTGCCCGGGTACTCCCCGTCTAGCTACAAATCTACGAAGAGCTGCTGTAAAAGCGGAGGCAGTGAGGTCGGATACTATCTCTAAATGTATAGCCTTGGTTGCCATACAAACAAAAACTGTTATATATCCTTTGGTACATCTCACTCCTCGTCCCTTTGCTGATTTAACGTCAACAAAGCCTGTCAAATCGACCCCCGTATGATAGAAGGGTCGAGTTATATTGGTTCTGGCTGCTGGTAAGTCTCCCATTAATTGGTTTTGCTTGGAAGGACTATATCTTCTACAAACGACGCACCTTCGGATTTGTTTCTTAACTGCTCTATTGCCACCTAGTACCCAATATTGTTGACGCAGCCAAGCCAACGTTACGCGTGCGCCTCCGTGGAAGGTCATTTTATGCGCTTGATCAATGAGCATGTTTGTTATATGTTGGTTATTTGGTAAAATCGCGGGATGCTTCATGTTATACTGCACACCTGCAGTTGCGATTCGTCCCCCGACTCGTAAAATTCCTTGGTTGTCCAGGTACGGATTCAGTTTCAATAGTTGGCTTTTAGGATTTGGTTGGTTATGTTTGTTAATAAAAATAATGTCTTCATAAAACTCTGACTGTACATGTTTAATTAGTATATTTTTCGCTTTTCTTAATTCTGGAATCGTTAAATAATGTGGTTTATTTTGCTGACGTGACAATATTCGTAGCATCCAAGCGAGCACTCTTGACACACGCGTAAAATCGCTGTGTCTGCTTAGTATCGAGGTAATGACTTGGTTCTCGGATTTTAACGTCGTAACATTGATCGACGTAGTTTTCTTTAATTCTTCAGTAGTATGGTAAGTGCTACTTTTTATGGTTTTTTCATCAAATGATAACAGCCATGTTGGTCCATGCCACCAAATAGGATGGTTGATTAGTTGCTCAGCGTTGATGCCTCGGCTTGCACAGTCAGCAGGATTTTGTTTTGATTGTATGTAGCGCCAACATGTCGGTGGTATTATTTCTACTATTTTTGTGACTCTATTGGCAACGAATGGTTTCCAACGGGTAGGTTCGCCAGTTAACCAGCCTAACACTGCCGTAGAATCTGACCAACCAAACATTTTAATTTTGAATTTAGACAAGCATTGACATGTGGTTTTCATCAACCTTGCTAGTAGGACGGCTGCACACAGTTCTAACCTTGGTAAGGAAACTATCTTTCTTGCTGGTACGAGACGCGATTTTGCTGCTACAATGACCACTGATGGTTCGGTATGCTGGTTTCTATAGACCTTGCAGTAAATAACACACGCATAGGCCCTTTCAGACGCGTCACAAAATCCATGTAATTCTATGGTGTCACCTTCTTTGCTTTGCAGCCACCGCTGCACCTGGACATTGTTGATTTTGGTTATATCTTCTTTCATGGTATTCCACCTTGAGATGATGGCATCTGGTAAGACATCATCCCACTGTAGGTTGAGTAACCAGATTTCCTGGAATAATAATTTAAATTTGGTTGTTACTGGTGACAACCAACCAAGAGGATCGAAGACCTTGGATATGGTAGATAGTAGGGTTCTTTTGGTAAGTTTGGTAGGCGGTTCTATTTTTAAATGAAACGTGAAATGGTCATCACGTGACTGCCACTGTAATCCGAGTGCTTTGGTGGACTCTTGGTGCTTGAAGGTGTATGTCTGATCCTCACTATCAGTGGGGCTGCATTCTTCTACTAGTTCCACGTTATTGGAAGACCATTTTCGGAGGTTAAATCCACCGGCGCTTAAAAGTGCTATGAGGTCGGATTTAAGCTGTTTGGCTGACTCCAGGTCCTGGTGCCCATGGAGTACGTCATCCATGTAAAAGCTGGTTTCCAAGACCTTGGCTGCTTCTTCAAACCGATGAGCTTCATCTTTAGCCAGCTGTTTAAGCGTCATCATCGCTAAGAACGGGGCTGCCTTTGTCCCGTAGGTTACAGTGGTCAACTGGTATTCCCGCAGTGGTTGCTTGGGACTGTCTCGCCATACTACCTTCTGGAGGGCCTGATCTTCTTCGTGGACAAGAATCTGCCTGAACATCTTCTCTATGTCAGCCGTAAAGGCAATTCGATATTGTCTCCAACTGATAATAAGAGATAACAAATCTTTTTGTAAATTGGGTCCGCTATACATAAGATCGTTTAATGAAAAACCTGTCGATGTTTTAGCTGACGCATTAAAAACAACACGCGTAGCTGTGGTCGTTGACTCCGCGCGTAGTACACAATGGTGTGGTAAATATGACTCCGGTGTCTGGTTACCGGCGCACGCCTTCATATGATTTAAATATAAATACTCATGAATGAATTGTTTATAACTCTCATATATCATTTTATTTCTGGTAAATCTTCTTTCCAAATGACGAAATTGGGCAACGGCCTTGGTTTTGGACTCCCCTAATTTCTCTATCACATCTGGTCGAAGTGGTAATCTTACAACGTAACGTCCGTCTGGTTGGCGTGTTGTTTTCAACTGGTATTGTTGCATACATTGATAGTCATCATTAGGCATGTCTAGCATATTTTCAGAGAGGTCCTCTATCTCCCAGAATCTCCGAATATCGTTTAAATCAATCAATACGATGTTACAGTAGCTTTGAGGTTGTACAGTGCCGCTTAAAATCCAACCAAATTCCGTATGTTGAGCTATTGGTAGAGAGGTGCCCTTACGGATAACACCTGGTAGTAAAATTAACTCGTACACTTCAACGCTTAAAATCATATCAATTGACCGACTTTTATAGAACTCGGGGTCCGCTAGAGGTATGTTTTTTATGTGTGGCCATGCTGGTCTCGTAAATGATTGGTTTGGTAAATTTCCAACGACTTGCTTCATGACGTATGCTTCTGTGTCGATGGTAAAGTTATTGTGTAAAGACGATATGGTAATCTTTACAAGCCCCCTGCTAGTATTGGCCTTAGCCCCAACGCCTACAACCACACAGTTGCGTTTAATCCGGGGTAGACCTAATAATTGCGCTGCCTTCTCAGTGATAAGTGACGATTCCGCACAGGGATCGATGAGAGCACGCATGGTGTAGTAACAACCGTCTATTGTTTTGATATTAATTAAGGCTGTGGCTAGCAACTTGGTTATACTTTCTGAAGACCCTTGGGTAACGCATATATTTGATTTTCGTAGCTCTTTCTCAACGAATGGTTTGCAAGTCTCATAAGCATTGTGCAATAATGAGTTGTGCGCATTGTTACAAACCCGACAAGTTTTTTCTGAATTGCAGGGCTTGCCAAAATGGTTAATTAAACAGTTTTTACATAATTTATTGTTTTCAATAATTTGACGACGTGTTTCTGGCCCAGATTCTATAAATGTTTTACATTGAAATAATGCATGGTTATTATTACAAAGTAAGCATTTTCGCTGTGGTGCAATTGCGCCAGGCTTCGTCGTCGCATGATTAATAGTAGGTTTATGTTGAAATATTTTATTCGTCGAATTATTTGGTAATTTATAGGTATTTCTTTTGTGATTTTGATAGTCAGTATATGGAGAATTGGATGGCATTGGCTTATTCGTCTCTTGTTTACGCCTCGAGGACTCTAATGACGTAAACTTGGTCTCGAGAAAATCCAAAAATTCTGTTATGGTTGGTAAATCTCTAGGGTTCCGTAGTGACTCAATATAATCATGGTGGGTTTCCGCATCTAATTTCTGGGTCACAATATATACGATGAGTGGGTCCCAGTTCGTAGTGTCGACCCCCATTGCCTTAATAGCGTTAAGACACTCATTGGTAGTATCATGTAGCTTTTTAACAAGCGCGGCAGATTGCTGTTGCAGGTTAGGTAAGGCTAAAAGTACCTGAATGTGTGAGTTAAATATAAGTCTCATATTGTTGTATCGATGGTTTAGTATGTCCCAACAAATTTGGTAATTGTCAGAACTTATGCGTAAGTGTTGTATAAGTTTGTCCGCTTCTCCCCTGAGTTTACTTTTAAGATATTGCATTTTTTGCGCACATGGTAATGATTTATTATTATGTATGGCTTCACAAAACAAATCTTTAAAAGATATCCATTGCTGGTAATTGCCGCTAAACGTTGGTATTTCCATTTTTGGTGTAGACTTCTCCCTATACGACGTCGACCACATTTTGCTATTAATAGCCTTTTTTATAAAATTATATTTCTCCTCATATTCATTAAAGGCTTGTTCGTACCCCTCATTCTCCACGATGCTGTCGTTGTCTATCTCCCAATGTAAAGTATCGATCGCCGACCACCTAGATTGTACCGTTTTGAGAATGTCTTCGAACTCCCATCGCTCGGAAATGCTTTCCAGATCGACAGCGTCAATGGTGCGCGAAAATGCCTTAAAATTGGTCTTCTGCTTCCGCAGCATTTCTTCTATCTTACATGGGTTACCCTGAGTGGTTGTTTTGGTTACAATTGGTGACCGAGAGGCGCCCGCCTCTGTTGGAGTTGTAGAAACATCGTGACGCTCGGAAAATTGCGATAATGGTGTCGCTGGTTTTAAAAATGGTTTGGTTATGTCTGCGGTCATATATTTCTTAATAAGTGTCTTAATTTCATTATAAAAATTGAGAGCTTTTTGGTAATAGTTTTCGCTAAAATAGTGATGACTAGGGTCTTCGAATTCAGCTCGCAATTTCGTGTGATTTAGCTGAAATTCATTCCAATAGGCATCTAACGTGTTTAACCTTTTTTCAAGATAGGCAGGCGTCTTGCGTTCTGCCCCATCCTTCTTGAAATTACTTCGGAGGGTGTCCATCGCAGCCATGATTTGCTCTTGCGTGGCTAAAAGTCCCTCCATGTTGGTTGTGGTTAAAATGGTAAAAAATTGGTAAAATAGGAAAGATCTTACTCAGAAGACTGGTACTTGGTGACCTGGTTTGTCCCGGAGCTTGATCCTGGTTACTTTGCACAATGTGTATTGGTAAATGGTACACTGGTAATGGTTACTGGTAATGGTTACTGGTAGTGGTTACTGGTAATGGAAATGGTACACTGGTTGCGTTGTCGTAAGCGGGTTCACTACCACGTGTTCACTTTTAACACTCGCGAGGGTCCCGTTTTACGACGTAAACTCGAAGGACCACTATGTACGGGCTATGGTTACCGTACAGGGGAAATATGGTTAAATGAAAGAGAAGGTTAAGCAAACTAATGGTTTATCTACTTAACTTACTCTAGGATGGTATGGTTAAAATGGTTATGAGCACAACCGAACCGAATGGTGACCGAATATGTACTAATTTATATTAATGATGAAATAGCACGGCTCGGCGTAAACTGCTGAGCGCGCACAACGTGATTGTACGAGGCTCGTGTCGATTATTGCATCGTACACTGGAAAACATAATTATCGCCGAGCTAAAAGTAACGACGCAAAGTTTCTCATATCGGACATGACTTTACCCAAAATATATAATCTCTATAGTGAAGAAGCTAAATCAGCTGGTCAAAAAGTTCTTTCTTACTCTAAAGTAAGACATGTGTTCGTCACAAAATTTAACTTGCGTATCAAACCCCTTAAAAAAGACACTTGCAACAGATGCGACTTCTATGAAAGTAAAAAGAATCAGGCATCGGAAGAAGAAAAAAGGAAAATCGAAGAAGACCACAAAAAGCATATCGACAAAGCTAAATTTTTGCAACAAGAACTCAAAAAAGATATGAAACTGGCAAAAGATGACCCAACTATAGAAACTATTACTTTTGATCTTCAAAACACGTTGCCTCTTCCGAGGATACCCACAAATATTGTTTTTTATAAAAGACAGCTATGGGTATATAATCTGGGTATCCATACAGGCAGTAATGACCAAGCACATTGTAATGTGTGGGTGGAAGGGGAGGCAGGCAGAGGGTCGCAGGAAGTCGGTTCGTGTTTAATAAAACATATCACAGAAAGATTAAAAGATGGTGTTGAGAGTTTATTCCTCTGGAGTGACTCATGTGGGGGTCAAAATAGAAATATTAAACTGACCCTAATGTTGAAAGCATTATTGAATGATCATCCCACTCTAAAAGAAATACATCATCGATTTTTAGAATCTGGCCACAGTTTTTTACCAAATGACACGGATTTTGGCCGGATAGAGTGCTCTCTTAAACACCAGCAACGATTGTACACCCCAGATGATTACATAGAGATCATGAAAAGCTGTAGAAAAATTAAACCAATGATTGTAGACAGGCTTACCAAAGAAGACTTTTTGTAGTCACGCAATTTAGAGACAAAAATCACAAACAGAAAAAAGGCAGTAGATGGATCTAAAATAAGTTGGCTGGATACCAAAGAAATAGTGCTTAAAAAAGAAGAAATGTACTCTATTTTTATGAGAAACAATCTGGACGATGAGTTGAAGGAAGTTAGTATAAAGAAAAATATCAGAAGCAGGACCGTGATAACCAAAAGTGATATGGACTTACTTTGGCCTACAGGCAAAGCCATATCTGAGGCTAAGCTATCAGATATAAAAAGTATTCTGCATCTAATACCAAACGACGCAAAAGATTTCTACAAAACCTTGACAAGTTCAGACATAGAAGACGATATCGATGGCTTTACCGGGCCTATCGATTTTGAGGTAGAAGGCGATGATGATAATACTGATGTTTAGTTTTAAGGGTTCTTGCTTCCATTGTTCTGTAATATTGTATTGAAAATGATTAAAAAGTATATTTTATAAGTAATTACTTTTATTTTTAGAAATATCACAACAATTGAATCTTACGTCCATTTTGCAAGTAGGAACTAAGCAACAAAATATGTTTTTGCTAGAAAGAACCAACCGGGTTTTTAACGATTTACTTTATACCATAACTTCATAAAATGTATAAATCTGATATTCCTAGATAGCCTACAGTATGCCACATATGGTCAACAAGTAATCATTCATTAATATACTAAGTATGCATCTTGCACACTTTGTTTACAAAAGTTTCATTTTCTCGAAAGTAATCTGCTGTGGGTTGGTTCTTGTTTGCAAAAATGGGTCCAATTAATACTGTAAAATATATGAAACGTGTAAAGTAGCTTATAAAATTAAAAAAAAAAAATGTTTTTTTTTTCGTTCCGAATGTACCCCATTGACGAATCGCGTAAACTGACTAGTTAGGGAAACTGGCGAATTAGGGAAAATCTAAAAAACTGACGAGTAATGAAACTGACGATTTAGGGAAAATGACTAATTAGAAAAACTGACGGGTGGCGACCTAACTCAATATATTTACACTAATTACCTAGGTACTTAATATACTAAAATTAGGTAGACCATCAATACTAAACAATAATTCTGTTTTTTACAGAAAAGGCTTTATTAAGGAAAAAATGGAAGAACATTCGGGACCAATTTATGAAAGAGTTTAAATAAATTCCAGTTTCTCGTTCTGGTGATGCTGGAACTGATCAAAACACTTCAATGTGGCCATATTTTCAAATGATGCTCTTCATAAAAGATGACATTACCCCAGAATTAAATGAAGGCAATTTAGATGATGAAAACTGGAATGATAATGATAATGAGCGGTCCCCAACTCCCCAGTCAATAACTGGTTCATCTACAAGTACACAATTTACGACTACCAAACGTAAATGTGCACAAGATATAAGACAGGATTTTATGGAATTGGAGAAGAAAAAGTTGGAGTTATTACAAATGAAACTGTCGCAAAGCAGCGAAAGCCAAGAAAAGGATTGCGAAGATGTGTTATTTTTTAAAAGTTTATTGTCGTACATGAAAGAATTATCTACTATACAAAAATTACGTGCTAGAAACAAAATTACACAAGTTATTATGGACGAAATAAACAGTGTCACGACTCAAGCTTACCATGGTTACAATACTTACGAATATAATACATCAGATTATGGAAATTAAACTTTGTAAACTACTAAATTGGAATTAGGTACAGTCGCCATCAGATATATTGTAGCAGACAAGGTGACCAAATACTTCTGAACAATTTAAAATGTTTATAAGTTCCATTCACTACAAGTTACCATTAATATCTGAACATTCATTACCTCGTTAATATCTGAGCAGATGCTTGTCAATAATTTCTATACAAACTACTAACCAAAAATATCTTAACACTTACAACGTCAAGTGCATCTACGCAGATGGGGTAGTCTTAGAAATCTGAGCAGTTGAGGAAAAATTGCAGTAGGAAGTGCTTCCAACTTTACTATAAATACAACAATATATATAGGAACTCTTTTGCTAATTTATATATTATGATGACCGGCAGTTTATAACATTTTATAGTTTTGAGTCATGGCATGTCATGTTCAATGTGTCATGCAATGGCAAGCAACGTATTATTGATATTGGATTATTGATTTTAATTAATGTAAAATGAGTTCATACCGTATAGATGCATGATATGATGATAATTTTTAATTTCATTACAAAACCATGATCTATTTTCAGTTGCATCTTAAACAAATGATAGTCAAGTCGATAGTCGTTTTTGGTTCCTCCTTTATATCACGTAGTAACGAATTAGGTAAGCTCAGTGTTTGCTGCGTAGATACACTTGACGTTGTAAGTGTTCAGATATTTTTGGTTAGTAGTTTGTATAGAAATTATTGACAAGCATTTGCTCAGACATTAACGAGGTAATGAATGTTCAGATATGAATGGTAACTTGTAGTGAATGGAACTTATTGACATTTTCAATTGTTCAGATGTATTTGGTCACCTTGTCTGCTACAATATATCTGATGGCGGCTGTACTGTAATTATGTATCCGGATAAAAAATGATAATTTACTACGAAAATTCTTTGCTTTATACTTTTATGAAAATTTGTGTCTTCTTTTAAAATGTCACTCCTTATTGAATCCAGTATGTAATCAAAACAGTTGACAGTCATCCTGGTATATCCAAAAAATCTTGAAGGATGTTCTCTCAAATTATTGTATAAAGTATGAAATTCACCATACCGTTCTCTTTCTTTATTAATTTCATGCACACCGATTCTAATTTTTAGCATCTCCTACTTTAGGTATGAATTTTCGGTTCAAAATAAAAGATCGTCGTCCATGTTTTCAGGCTCTGACAATGCGTCACACCCGCGCAAACGCCTGGCGGCTAGTGTGAACACGAGCTCGCAACGTCTACCGCGCTCGCACCCGCCCCCGCGCCCGCCCCCGCGCCCGCGCGTTCCTACGTGAACAAGCACCAATGAGACAAATATTGTGGTACCGCTGGCATTTGCCTTTATGTCTCATAAGAGCGAAAAGGCATATAGAATTGTTTTTGAATTATGTAAGTCACAAATTCCGGAGTGGGATCCTAAAGAGATACATGTTGATTATGAAATAGCCACTATAAAAGCCATAAAATGTGTATTTGAAAATGCCACAATAATCGGTTGTTATTTTCATTACCGTAATTGTTTACAGCGTAAAGCGACTGAATATAACCTAACGTCAAAAAAACATAAATATATTGTTAATTTATGTTCCACGTTAGCTTTGCTGCCTGATCATGAAATTAATGTGGGTTGGCAATACATAAAAAGTAATGAAATAGTCTCTGATGAAAATCTAAAAAAGTTCCAGAAGTATTTCGAAAATTTTTGGATGAGGCCTGATTTTATTCATATATGGTCAGTTTTCGCTAATCGTCATCGGACAAACAATATTGTATAAGGTTGGAATTACAAAATAAATGGGCTCATTAAAAAAAACCCAACTATGATTCAAATTTTGCATGTGCTACATGATGACAATACGCTTGCGAATTTACACACATTTACACGAGATTTGGAAAGGAGACATTATTAAAAAGGAGTAAGAAATGCATTGAAACAGATGATTTCATAAGGGATGCTCAAGTACAGTTAACTTGTGGCGACATTTCTACCCAGTTATTTTTATATAAAGTGGCTCTCTTTACTTCTTCATTTTAAAATAATTATATTGTTATTGTATTTTCTTTGCCTAGTTACTTCGCGAACTATTGCTACTAAAAATGTAGCAATAGTACGGTGCGTTGTGATTGCCGGACTACTGCGACTAAAAAGTAGCATTAGTTCGGTATACCGGACAAATCACCGAACTACTGCGAATAGGTGTCTGATTTGACCTTACAACAGTTGGTATACCCAACTGGAAATCGATTAAAATACATGCCGACTTCGAGCTCGCAATCACAAAGACTTTTTCCCAGAATGATTGTTAAAAGATGCTACTTTCACTTCACGCAGAATCTCTGGAAAAAATCAAAACAACTTGGTATCAAAAGTAAGATATATGTGCGTATTGTTGGTCTATGTACTTGCCTGCCTCTACTACCGGTTGACCGTATTTCAGTAGGTTGGGATTACATTAACACTGAATCAGAAAACTTGCAAAATGGTAAACTGAAGGAGTTTCTTAAGTACGTACAAAAATATTATATTAACAAAAATATCGATGAATGGTGCGTATACAATGAAATACACAGAACAAATAATATTGCAAAAAGTTGGAACTCTCTGTTTCACAAAGAATTTAAAAAACCGTACCTATGTGACATCCAATAAATTACTTACTGTGATATCGGAGAAGGAAAACACAGGTTCGCTTGTACCACCTAAACGTTGCAAAGAATATTACGAACGAAATGAATTAATTTTAAATGCTCAGATGGAATTAGTTAATAATGAAATATCTATAGGCCATTTCATGGAGAAATTACGTTAAATACTTTTCTTTTTTTTTACTGGCAAACATATAGTTCAATAAAACATGGTTTATACCATTATATGTTATTTATTATATCGTCTGCACGCAACTGTACTTACTAGGGGTTGGAGCATAAGGACCTATTAGTACCCCGTGATTCACCCAAGTGGAGATCCTAGATGAAGCACGGGGCTGCACCCTAAATATTGTACCCGCCGTCCAGTTGAATATCGAAAAAAAAGAAGTGAATAACGAAAACGTAGCTAAGTATAATGAAAGTTACCATTACTATATAACATTACGCATTTTAAGTAACAAATATATTTTTTTCTTTTAGAACGACCAAATAGTTGAATGTGGCGACCATTCATGTACTGCTGATTATGCCAAGAACGAAATGGATGATGCGATTAATGCTTTACAAAAAACAACATCGACGTCTCTGCCTATTCCCCAATTATATCGTGAAACAAAAAATGTACTTAAGGATAGAGGTCTTAACTTTGTCGGAACAATACCAACATTTGACAATATAAAAAGTACTTTATATTCACATAGGAGCAAATCATGCTTCAGAAACTTAGCAGAAGTTAGTATTCCTGATCAATTACGGTTTTTTCTTCTTGCGGAATACTCAACGGAAAATTCTAAAGGTGGGTCTACGCTAGGCGACCCGAGCACGAGCCGAACACAATTCGTCTAGTGTGGACCGACTTACAAGCCTCGAACGAGTGTGCTGCGAGCATTTTGTTCGTGCTCGGCTGCGTTCCGCCTTTTGTCGGTTTTTTGACGAACACAAAGGGATTTGCTTCGCGCTCGCAGTGCGCTCGTGGACGTGTTTGGTGACAGACGTCGGTCGCTTGAGTCGAGCATCATGGAAACGTGGACCGAAGATGCTTCCGTGCAATTAATTGAATGATATCAAAATAATCCATTGATATCGGATCCAAAACATGAGGATTACTATAAAAAAATAAGAAGATTGATGCATGGTCTCGTATATCCAAAGAATTGGGTAAGAATATAGAAAAAATATTAGTTTATTGGCTTCATATCGCCGAGAGAAAAAAAGGAGGATAAATCTAAGGGCACTGGCACAGGTAATAAAAAGTCATTTCTATTGTTATATTTGAACTTTATGTTATAGTCATTTCTATTGTATTTGAACTTTGTGTTAAAATCAGTATACAATTGACTATCTAATATTACAGGTGCATCACAAGTGTATGTGAATAGGTGGTTCGCATATAATAATCTCAAATTTTTGGATGACCGTGACAAACCTCGTAAATGATTGAATACGGTAAGTTTTTAGAATTATATTAAAAATATTGTAAATCCCACTTAACGGCCAAGGGTGGCGTAAAAGCCATTATCACACAAATTTAAGCATATTCTTGCTGCCATTCAACTTTGCCCTTCTTAATACAGTAATCTGCTATTTCATCTCTTAATTTTTGCTGATGCTGATCGTATTGGAATTTGCCTGAGGGGCAAAAAATAAGTTAAAGGCGTAGTTTCTTGTGTATTATTCAATATTTGAACATTATAATCAGTACCGTTAGAACGTAAGTAATTGTGTAGATAAACAGTGGTCAATACAATTAACTCGGTTTTTTTGAGTTCTAGAAGTATTGGTTTCCTTAATACTCGAAACACTGCAGATATTATGCCGAAACCAAATATTTTCAACGTTTCGCCGAGCCCTGCTTAATCTATAATTAAAAACTCTCTCTTAGAACCCATCACATAGTTTCCACGATAGGGTACCATCACATTTTCATGTAGGGCAAAAGCACTATCACCAACAAAGAAATACGGTATATTTATTTGCCAGTTAGGTAATGTTTCCGATGGTGGTAAATTCAAAGAAGCCTTTTGAATCATTGTCCATAATTGGGAACTTTAAAAATGCCAACCATCTGATATTCTACCTTGGCACCCGATGTCAACGAATATGAAATTGCAATTACCGTCAACCAATGCAAAAAGAACAATACTGCAGAATGATTTATAATAGTGAAATTCAGTTTCACTATGAATTGGAGCTTGCAAGACTATGTGCTTGCCATCAATTGCTCCAACACAGTGTGGCAGGTTCCATTATCTTGAAATTGTTTGCTGATTTTTAACCAATCAGCAGAAGTCTTAGGTAGCTGAAAAATAAATAATAATTATAATATTTTTTTACAGGAATCGAGTAATGCTCCGGGAGAGGAACAGAGTAATAATCCGGAAGAGAAAAGAGACAAATACACAGAACCATCTATTCTATCTAAAAAAACCCGCAGTCAACCGGGAAACGAATTGTTTAAAAGCGCTGTAGATGTATTAAACAATGTACTAAAGAGACTTGGAGCACCTACAGAAGTTAATTGTAACAACAATTTTGATAAGAACACAAAAGCGTTTACGGATTTTTTGGATTCAAAAATGGACACTTATAGTGCTCAAATAAAGATGGCAATGCAGCATGCAATCTTTGAAATTATTATGAAAGCTGACATGGGCCATTATGAATATTCATATTCTCAAGCAACTTATCGCACTGGTTACCACACAGGTTATTCGTCCAATCAATATTCAGCATCACCGTCAACCTCTCTGACAATCTACCAATCTAAATGAGATTGACTCCTCTTATCAGCAGCCATCCTCCGTCGATACACAATCCACGTTATCAGATACAATCGAACGTTTTTCTGATTTTATATAAGTTAACTTTTTTTTAAATTTTCTATTAAAATAAAAAATTACTTACCTTTACGTAGTCTTTTAATTCAATACATAGTGCTGTACAGACTTCCGGAATAATGTTGCTTATTACTTGTTTGGACATTTTAAAAGTATATTGAAGACTGGTGAACGAATCGCCACTTGCCAGAAAACGCAACGTCACCGCCAACCTCTGTTGAATGGATATAGCCTCTTGAAATTTGTTATTTTTTTTGCAATGTGCGGTCCCCAAGTAAGCGTAGTAAATTTTCAAAGTTTGTTGATGTCATTCGAAGAAAGTTCTTAAATTGGCCAGTTGCTTCTTGACCTCTCAAAATGGTTAGCAAATCTAAATTTTGTTGATTGGATCTCATTTTATATAGATTTGTAGATCCCCATTATCTTGACCTTTTTCTATTTTTGCTGACCACTGCTATAATAATCGCTGCAACAGCAGCGGCTGCTGCAATATTATTAACCCTTAATTTGGTATTGTATGTCCAGTCACACACGGACTTCAAAAAAATATTTTGTTAAAAATAATACAACGTGCTTTGATTTAATGTATATTTATCGATTGCAACGCTAACTACCTTTGGTAGAATAAATAAACTAAACGTCTAGCAACATCATTTTTGACACAACTACAAAAAATGGCTTCCCGGCGAAAGTCAGCTGCGCTGTCCAAGGTATTTATTATGTGATTTTCTAAAACACACAGCGTTGATGTGAAGAAAGCTGCTGTGAACATGCCTTATAACTGTTGTCTATGGTTAAAACTTACCAGTTTGTCTGTGGGTAGGAAAGTAGGAGGGCGCTTGTCACAACTGTCAATTCATAGCGTTTGTGAATTTTGCCGCGTAAACTTTGCAAAATTTTCAGAGTGATTTAAATTCTTTAAATTTAGTTGATTTAACACACAGTGTCTTATATTGTGTTGAAATAAGATGAATCCCCAAGAAAAAGTTTGTGAAGGGGGTGAAGATTGTTCGAGAGTTGATGCTTCGGAGGAAGATCAATCTTCGAACGCCTCGCCTAATGATTCGTCATCTTCTTCGTCCTCGGAGGATGAAGAGGGCATAGCGTCTCCCCCACCTAACAAGAGACGCAGACTACGTAAGTACCAACAAATTCAACAAATTTCAGACCCACGCGTAGACACTTTAATCCAGCAGGTTGGATATATATCTCAGTACTTAACACAATTACCCGTAGTAACACATAATAACATATCAGGTTTTGAACACCAGAATGACACTCTCCCATCTACTTCGCAATTTCTTAATAATCCAGCATCTACCTCCCAATCCTACAAGCTCTCGTTAAGCGAATTAGGCACAGAGTTTGATGAGAAGTCTCTTGTTCCGCCAGCTAATAAAGAGCGCTTACAGGAGCTAGCTCACCTCCAGAAATTTGATTCGCCTGCCTGGAAGAGCATTAGATATAAAAAAGCTCTCCAGTCTTGCATTGCGAGCCCAGGTTTTATAGGTCTTAAATTAAACGAGGAATTATGCCATTTCAACAAGACCAAAGACTATTTGGCATCGACAGAACAGTTATTAGCAGGTTTATCTAATAATATATTAGAACAAAGATACCTACTCAAGGCAGGGTTACAAGATGTACTTGATTGGGCTTCATCCAATTCAAATAGTGTAGATCCTAATATTTTATTTGAAAAAATTACAAGCACCTTTGGTCCAGGTTCACCCTCTTATAAAAAATCAGAAACTGCAATGCAGATAATATGTGGTAAGAGGGCAGAGTGCATTGAGGTGCGTCGAGATCGCATTCTAAAAGAGATTGAAAACCCTAACTTACGTTTAACACTCCAGAACATTCCCCCAAGTCAAGAATATCTGTTTAGCCGAGAAGCCTTGCAACCTGTTATAGCTTCTCTAGGAGGCTCACAAATGTGGCTCAATACTCCTTCTTATGTTAGAGAGAAAAAAGCATTTAATATATCACAACCTCATGACAGGAGACCTCACAAAACTCAAAATAGAGAATATAAAACACAAATCAAAAATTATAAGTTTCAAAATAAGGATTATAAGTCACAGAATAAACAAAACTTTAAGTATAAAAGTAATCAGCCCTTTCGTAAAGGCTATTCAAACACCAATCAAACCAATAAAAAACAGAGTTGACTGCCAAGCCAGTGTGTTCAGGGGGGGTTGTCTAAAAGATTATGCCCAGCTGTGGAGACAAAGGGGGGCGAACAAATACATTTTAAATCTAATAACTGGTGCCCGCATCCCTTTCTTAAAGAAACCACCCCTGCAGTATCCACACAGCTATGTCTTAAGAAAATTCACCACCAGGACCTCAGGCCAGATGACAGACATAATTTGTCAATTAAAGAAGCAAAAGATTCTGGAAACTCCGTCAATCATAAATCCGGGTTTCCTTTGTCGTATGTTTCTAGTAAAAAAATCAGATGGAGGCCTACGCCCCATATTCGATCTCAGAGGTCTCAATTCTTTTGTGGCAGTCAAACATTTTCAACTGATTTCACAGGCAGACGTAGCAGAATTTCTGCAAACCAACGATTGGTTAGTGAAAATAGATATCCATCAGGCATATTTTCACTTACCAATTGCAGAGACACACCGACGGTTTCTCAGAGTAGTTTACAACAACGAACTACTTCAGTTAACAGCTCTACCATTTGGCCTGTCATCGGCCCCAAAGATGTTTGCCACAGTATCAAATTGGATTGCAGAGACCCTGCAGGCACAGGGTTTCCGAATACTTGTCTATTTGGACGATTATCTGCTGGTCAATCAGGACCGACAGATACTAGTTTCTCAGGTTGCGGAAACACTGAGAACACTAGAAAGTTTGGGGTGGCATCTCAATTACGAGAAGTCGGTTCTGGAACCATCTCAGCAGCTAGATTATCTAGGCCTGGTATGGAATACCCAACAAAACAGAATGAAACTCCCTCCAAACAAGATATTAAAAATAAAATTAATAATTTCCAAGATTTTGATTCGTGGAAACAGCTCTCTAAAAGAAGTACAGAGTTTGTTAGGTTTGCTCAACTTTGCAAACTACACTGTAGCCAAGGGCCGACTGCATTGCCGCAGATTACAGCTCTTGCTAAAACAATTCAAACAGGGAAGGCCAAGAGAAAGAAAAAGTCTTCCATTACCCGTGCAACAAGATCTGAAATGGTGGATAGAGACTGTGGAGCACAGCTCACTGCCAATAATAAAACAAGGAGTGACTCATTTTTTAACCACAGATGCAGCGGATGCAGGCTGGGGAGCCCAATTAAAAAACAATTTCATATCAGGGAAATGGGCCCCATTTCAGAGACCTTGGCACTCAAACTTATAGGAGATGTATGCTGTATTTGCTGCCATAAACAGTCAGCGGATGACTCTAATAAATGCACACATTTTGATACAGCCCGACAACAGAACTCTTGTTGCATACCTCAGGAACGAGGGGGGGACTCGCTCCATAGCACTATTAAAACTGACAACAAAGCTTCTAGAACTGACGGAACAGTTAAACATAACTCTCTCAGCCACCTATCTCCCGGGGAGACTAAACGTAATTGCGGACCGCCTGTCGAGGGGTCGCAAAGTACCAGAGTGGCATCTTCTGCCCCAAGCCACGGAGGCGATATTCAAAAAGTGGGGTGTCCCCGACGTCGACCTGTTCGCGTCAAAAGAGTCAGCTGTCGTAGCAAACTACGTAACTTTAGATTCAAGAGATGGTTCTGCTATCTTTTGCGACGCCTTCAGTCGACTATGGGACTTTCGACTGGGCTGGGCATTTCCCCCACCCAGCTTAATACCACGGGTCTTAGCTCATCTAAACAATGCCAAAGGAATGTACATCCTAGTAGTTCCACAGTGGACCAAGTGCTTCTGGCTACCGGACGTGCAAGCACGAGCCAAGGTAGAGCCGCTGCCAATAGAGAACCTGCGGAAGGTATTAGTGGATCTGACCACAGGCAGTCACCCTCCACAGGTAGACAAGTTGTCTCTTCCAGCCTGGAAAATTGGGGGTGGGCTGACCAGGTAGTCCATTGGTCCAAGGCTGAACAAGATTTATTAAAAAGTAGTTGGCGGACTTCTACTTTAGTAACATATAATGCCCCATTAAAAAGGTGGTTGTCATGGTGCAACAATTACCAAGTTAATCCTAAGTCACCAGAAGGTACCGAAGTTGCTAGATTTTTAGCTAAATTATTTTTAGAAGATAGATTAGCTTATAGAACTATTCTTTTACATAAGTCAGCTGTTTCCACATATTGTGCCCCTTCAGGCGTAGACATTTCGAAAAATTTCTTTGTACATCAGGTTTTAAAAGCCATTTCCCTTGCTACACCTAGCACCCAAAAGTTACCAATTTGGGATACAAAAATTTTATTTGATTGGTTAAAGACCTCAACCAATACAGGTTCATTATTTGAGACTGCTAGAAGGACCGCATTGATACTCCTATTAGCCTCAGGCCGTAGAATACATGACCTAACATTACTAGATATCAGCCCACAAAATATAATCCACCATGACAATGAGATTAGTCTGTGGCCTAAATTTGGGTCTAAAACAGATTCTAGTACCCACAGACAGTCAGGTTGGTTGTTGCGGAAACATCCAATATTTCAAGTTTGCCCTGTGAGACACATTAAGGACCTCATAGAGAAGTCCAAGAGTCGAAGAGAGATGAATACTAATGTAACAAGTCTTTTCCTATCATTGTCGGGGCAATTGAAACCAGCTTCTAAGGCTATGATTGCAGGTTGGATCCGTACAATTTTTAAGGAGGTAAGGATTGATGCTCCACCAGGTAGCATCAGGTCAGCTGTAGCCTCAAAGAGTTGGCTAGAAAATAGACCTGTTCAGGAAATACTGGACAGAGGTAACTGGAAAAGAATGGAAACTTTTAAGAAGTTCTACTGTCTGCCAGTGCTTAGAACAGAAGAAACCAACAATGTTGATTTATTACGTGCCAATTTTTCTAATATTCAATTAAGTTTTTTTTTTTTTTTTTTGTAAGAATTAAAGTTCCTTATTATTTTCCACTGGATCTCATTAGAGTAATAATTTTATATTGAATTTATTGATTTAAAAAAAAAAAAAAAAAAAACATATATAGATAAGAATAAGTTAAAGCTTAGTAAAAAAGATTGAGCTAATTAAGTTTATAATTGTTATTGCAATATAAAATTGATTAACTTTTTAAATAGTATTATGATTTATACTCATCATAGCGTTTGTGCTACCACCAGCAGATACCAAACAGGTCTTCACATCAACGCTGTGTGTTTTAGAAAATCACATAATATTACTGTTTTGCATTCCAACAAAACAGGTATTATGTGTTGAATAAAACACACAGCGTTGCAGCAATGCTCTTGCTGGCGATTTGAAGACTATGAATTGACAGTTGTGACAAGCGCCCTCCTACTTTGAAAGAAGAGGAAGCACGCTGGTGAGAGAAAGAGATAAGTATAGAAATCACAGACAAACTGGTAAGTTTTAACCATAGACAACAGTTATAAGGCATGTTCACAGCAGCTTTCTTCACATCAACGCTGTGTGTTTTATTCAACACATAATACCTGTTTTGTTGGAATGCAAAACAGTAACATTTTATTTTTTATTATAATTATAACGCGTAGGACTTGTGTTATAGCGGTTTTTTATGCTCGAGTGTGTAATGGAATGCTTCTAATAATAATTGCAACGTTTTATCGAAAGAATATTGTACTATTTTGAACACTAACCTCATGTACATTGTGACATACACTGTCAACTTCGTACTGAATAAATCAATTTTTTTTTGTATGTCATGACATACACCGCCAAGTTCGTAATAAAAGATCTACAGTTAAGTTTGTATGTCATGGCATATACTGCCAATTTAAGGATGCTTTTTTGGTTTACTTTGCAATTTATAAGCTTTCTTTTTTCTTTGTTGGCAGCAAAAGCTTCAATCTCGTGGTGGTAGAATTTTAGCTCTTGTGGCTGCTATAAATGCACCTTCTGACGATAGTGATGTTTCTGAGCATGAAAATGAATTACGTGTGCGCACCTCGCTTTCTCTGTCAACTTCTTCTGCACCTTCAATAGACAGTTCTCTGGAAAGGCTCAACATTTTAGATGACCCTATCTCCAGCGAGAATGTTTGCCTTACACCAGTTTTTCTAAGTATCTATTCAAGTCCTTCTTTAGAACCAAACTGTAATAAAATACCAGTTTTGAGTGACATACCATCATTCCCAGCTACACCTGCTACACCTGCAAATTCATTGACGCTTGCGCCCTATGACCTAACAGAAAGCAGCATTATGACTCCTACCATAGTAGCAACTAGAACGACCACCGCCTCCGCGTCACGTTTGCGTAGAAATACGAGATCACAACGTCCCATTTTGCGTGTTACCAGGCAAGCTAGAAGAAGACCAAAGTTTTTTTTGAGCTACGAATGGAAAAAGCTATCTTTCGACACAGGGCAACAATAGAAGAACAAAACTCAGATTATATAAACATTCCAGACATAACTGCACTCAATTATTTTCACAAGTTCTTTTCACCGGATATTTTTCTAGATATAGTAGAGCAGACCAACGCATATGCCATTTCCAATACCGGGCATTCCCTTGGATTTACGGAAGACGAATTACGTGATTTTTTAGCTATTCACACTATTATGGGTGTTGTGAACATGCCTTCTTATGTCGATTACTGGAGTGTGCGATATAGATACCATTTAGTAGCTGACTTGATGCTGTTAAAACGGTATCAAAAAATCCGTCATAATTTACATTTTGTTGACAACCACATACAAAACTCGGACCGGTATTATAAAGTTAGGCCTTTAGTAGAAAAAGTGAGAGAAAATTGTTTAGCTCACGACAATGAAAGAAAGTATAGTATTGATGAAATGATGATTCCCTATAAAGGAACCAAAGCCGGTAAGCGACGACAGTACATGAAAGATAAACCAAACAAGTGGGGTTTCAAAAATTATGTTCGAGCAGGAGAGTCGGGCATAATATATGATTTTATTTTGTATGGTGGTGAAGACACATTTAGATTTCATACTTTTACCGAGAAGGAAATTTCTATTGGTTTTGGAGCTCAGATTGTCATTGCTTTGTGTAAAAGTATAAAAACTAAACCAGCTTTTGTTTTTTGTGATAATTTTTTTACCTGTCCGGAGCTATTTTATATACTCCGCTCAAACGCCCAGGCAACAAATGAGGCCCAATACTTTATACCGTCAAACGCCCAGGCAACAAAAGTGGCCCATTTTTTTGGTACGCTTTAATCGTGTTTTTATCGATGTCACCATGCGATGTCTAAAAGACTGCTATTCAAACTTGTTCTATATAAAACTCCGCGTCTATGGATTACAAATAGTCTATGGTAGGTGACGCTTTAATATTTTAAAAATATTCTTTTCCGACGCCATTCCAAGCGGTGTGGAGCAAGAAAAAACACCTATATTGAAATGTAAGTAATAATTAATTTACTAGTCTTCTGTATTGGTATTATATCTTAAAATGATCCTTAGCATTCATTCTTTTAGTATATCTATAAGTTTTATGAATCTAAAGTGTGATTGAATGTTTTTCAATGTGATATATTTTTTCTTTGCAAAAATTCGCCATTGTTTGCCGGTTTATCGTAAAGTTTGTGTATGTTATATTATATATTTTACTACAATATATCTTGTAATTAGGAAGACTGGTTATTGTTAATATTTAAATATACATAACCGTAAAGAAAATAACGAAAATAATTAGTATTTTACGTTTTTGTAACATGACTCCGCCGTCCGCCATGATTGCGTCACAATAATTCAAAATAATCAAAATAAGGATTCGTACAACCTAGGAATTACGAGTGTATTAATATGATTTTTTGTTACCGCTATCTATTTTATTAGACATATAATTTTGGTAGTGGTTATATAGGTATAATTTATGATATTTTCTTTAGTCAACGGTTTTGGTAAAAATTTAAGAAAATAATGTTTTTTCTTTGGTGTTTTGGTTGTGTATGTTTTTCTGCAAAATTTTATAGATTATTCACGAATACATTCTAGGTCTGATGAAGCCCAAACAGCTCGTGGACGAGGACGAGGACGAGGGCGTGGGAGGGGCAGAGGCCAACAACCGTACGTATCTTTTTATCATTCTTTTTTGACTGGCCTGTTGGTCTAGTGGTTAGTGATCCCGACTGCTAAGCCAGAGGTCGTGGGTTCGATTCCCACCTAGGACAAATAATTGTGTGATGAGCATGATCATTTGTTCTGTACCTGGGTGTAATTTATGTATAATATGTATGTATTTAGAAATATATATAAGTATGTTTATCAGCAGTCTGGTTACCATAGGCTCTGCCTAGTTTGGGATCAGGCGGCCGTGTGTGAGATGTGTGAAGTTGTTATTATTATTAATTTGTTCTAAATACATACATATTATTCATAAATTACACCCTGACACTGAACAAATGATCATGTTCATAACACAATTATTTGTCCTGGGTGGGAATCGAACCCATGACCTCTAGCTCACCAACCACTACACTAACAAATTGTAACTATATTTAATATTCTACTTTGTGTGTCTCGGGACCCCCCACAGAAGTGATAACTTAAACTAATTTAAGTTGACAGACAGCCTGGTGCCGTAACGCGTTATGTAACGAAGCGGTTTACCCTCCCTTATGTAGTTATCACTTCAAATATATCAATCAATGTTTTACAACTGTATATTTTTTTGCTGTGGCACAAGCAGCAACGCTCTAGCCCAAATACGGTCGGCTAGGCAGGCCACCCAGCGCCACCTTGCCGCTCTGGGATCAGCTGCGCGCCAAGAGCTGCTCGCGCGAAAACGCGAAGCTCAGCTGGAGCGCATGCTGATGCCAGATGCGCCCCCCCGGAAGCGACAAACAAGGTAATTTTGTCCTTTTTCATTTTTTTTTTCGAACTTCTTAACAATTCACCTTGCCATAATTCTTCTGAGTCTGAGTGACAGTGTTCAGAGTGGGGAGGGGCAGAGTGCCAGAGTGGGCATAGTGGGCGAGTGGCAGAGTGGGGAGGGGGAGAGTGGGCGAGTGAGTAGGAGAGTAATGTGACGTTTTAAGTTCGTCGTATCGTTTAAGTTTGCACTTCTGTCGGCAGTCGTTTGACTGCAACTTTTTTTTTCTTTTTTCAGAAGGACATCTCCAGTACGGCAGCCCTGTATAATGGCATCGACGTCCGGAATGGGCCATTCCGGACCAGCCGAGGCCGTAGCCTCGACGTCCGGAATGGGCCATTCCGGACCAGCCGAAGCAGTAGCCTCGACGTCCAGAGGCGCCCGTTCTTTTGGTAAGATAGTGATTTGATTATTTTATTTGCTGACTAGCAATCCGCCCCGGCTCTTCGCACGGGTACAAATTATACACCAAAACCTTCCTCATTAATCACTCTGTCTATTGGTGAAAACGGCATAAAAATCCATTCAGTAGTTTTTCAGTTTGTCGCGAACAGACAGACAGACTTTGTTTTTTAATATGTAGTGATAAATGTTGACTACATCTTATCTTGTTTGTTACAGAACGCGAGCCTGGAGATGTCTTTCTTGAATATGGTAAGTTTTGGTTTTGTCGGTGTCATGATAAGATTTAAAAAAAATATATTTGCAATTAATACAAGTGCGTTTGTTACAGTTGACGAACCTGCGCCAGCTCAAGACTGTTACTTGGAGACGATGGGTACGCCAGAGGCAGATATTATTACTAATTCGCTCTACAGTTCCCCTAGTGGATCCCCTTGTGGACAAAAATAACCTGCCACACGTTATGTTGAGGACAACTAAAAGAAGATAACAGCTCTTCCAATTTAGAGTAGTATTGCATTTTTTTAAAAGTTTTTTCGTTTTTTTTAGACGTTGCTGCAGAGGTTGTCGTCGAGGGGACATCTTCCTCGCCGGTCATGTTGGGGCCATCCGCAATAGGTAATTATGAATGACTAGTATACAAAAAACTTAATACACACAGTCACAGAATAATAATAATAACTCCACATCTTACACACGGCTGTCTCATCCCAAACTAGGCAGAGCTAGTACTATGATAACTAGACTGCTGATAAACATACATACTTGCTGATACAATCAATCAAATATGTTTTTTTTTTCATTCCAGGTGTTCTTGACGAAGACTACGGTGGCGTCATGAGTGAGTGGTTGGAACTGACTGACATTAACAGTGACGACGATGACTTAAACGAAGATGATGACCTCGTCCCGACTGCGAATGGACGTGACGCTGCGACTGAACCGTCTTGTGACACTGACATGACAGAATTCCAAGCGGAAGTGTTACGTAGGGAGGACGCAGCCAATGACGACGCAATACGTGACTTACTGACTGACGACTGTTACACTTTCGTTTGGAATAGGGACAGATCTACCTTTGTTGGAAAACGGGAGACATTTGGAAGTACCTCGGGGCCAACGTTTGGTTTAACAGACCAAACTCGGGGGATTGACGTTTTCGACTAGGTAATTGACGTTGACTTTGTTGACTTATTGGTTAGGGAGACCAATAGGTATGCGGAGCAAAAGATTGCTTTGCTCCTAGAGCAAAACAAGCTTGGTCCGCATTCCCGCTTTCACCGCTGGTCTCCGACGGATAGGAACGAAATGGTAAACTTTTTAGCAATAAACATTCTACAAGGCCTCTACCCTCTACCAGAGGAAGAGGCCTATTTCAAGTACAATGGTTTTGGCACTATGCCATATTTTGCCAAAATCATGTCGTACAATAGATTTTTATTGTTAAAATGTTTTCTCCATTTCGTGGACAATCACAATTGCACGGACACGACTAGACTTAGTAAAATCAGACCCGTTATTGACTACTTAAACGTTAAATTTTCCAATCTATACATGCCTTCACAAGAGATAGCCATTGACGAATCTCTTCTGAAGTGGAAGGGGAGGTTGAGTTTCGCTCAGAAGATTTCGTCAAAGGCCGCACAAGTCGGAGTCAAGACTTACGAGTTGTGCGAATCTTCAACTGGCTATCTCTGGAAGTTTTTTGTATATACTGGCAAAGATAACACGACGACTACTGACAGCGCCGACAGAGGGACTACTGACATGGGTGACAATGACATGAATGACAGACCAGTCGCGGACGAGGCCCTTGACGGAGTTGACCGACCCACGAGTGCTACTGCTAAAATTGTTTATGACTTGATCGAGCCTCTGCTTCACCGTGGGCATACGGTAGTAATGGACAATTTTTATAATAGTCCATTACTACTAAGAAGCCTGAAAAAACAACAGACTGACGTTTACGGGACATTAAGACTGAATCGGGAATTCGTTCCCGATTCATTAAAGACTTTGACGAAGACTGGGACAAGGTGAGGTAGTGGCATCGTATTGTTCCGATTTAGCTATTCTGGTATGGCGAGACTCTAACCTAGTTAGCTTGATCTCGACATACCATAATCTCGAAATCGGGACTCAGGACAATACAACAGACAGACTTTTAAACCAAGCATAGTGCTCGACTATAACAAGTCCATGGGAGGAGTTGACAAGAAGGACCAATTCTTGTCAGCTCAACCCGTGGAACGACTTAGGAATAGGGTGTGGTATAAAGAAACTCTTCCGCCGATTATACAATGTGGCAATTTTTAACTGCTTTGTGATATTTTCTAGTTTCGACCAGAAAATATCACATCGTCAGTTCCGCACTGTATTGGCGGAAGAATTACTTATGCGACACAAAAGACTAGACTTGACGACTGAATACAGACACTTCAACTACAGGTCTAGCACGACTGGACTAGTGACGACAACCACACCAAGACGTACACGACACAAGACTCAAGCTAGACCTGTAGTTGACGCCAACCACTTCCCCATACGCACCGGGTCTAGTTACACCTGTTGCGCGGTGTGTCCCAAAAAGACCAGGACCAGCTGGAAGTGCGAGGAATGCGACGTCAACCTGTGTATCGACGAGTGTTTTAAAGCCTATCACAAGCCATAATATTTGTGTGAATTGATTTTTATTTTTATTTTTATTTTAGAACAATATTATGTCCCATATTTTTCTAAAATAAAAATAAAAAAAATCGTCACACAAATATTATGGCCATTTTTTTTTTATTTTTTTTTATTTGTAAAAACATGTTGAAAAAGAGTGTCCTTGGAGTTTCTTGCCTGTTCTTCTCCATAGGATCTACGTATTGGAATAGGCGACTAGCTTCACGACAGACTTATAAATACTTTTAATTAAAAAAAAAAAATTTTTTTTAAATATACACACATACACAACTATTGCCTTTCATTTACATATAATTTTAAATATAATTATTTAATACCTACTAATAAAAAAAAATGTCAACCTAAATGTAAGTGTGTAAAAACCCTTAAACGGTCGGCCATCTTGCCGCCATTCTGTACTCGGAGACGATAACAGATTGATGACGAATGGGTTGTTTGTTTTGGTTTAGTGTGCTACACTGTTCATTCCAAGTAATGATGTATTAGTATCAAAAAAAAGCTTATTTAGTCTAGTTTCTAATAAACAAAAAACAATAAGAATCCCAAGAAGGTGTTTCGTAATAACTTGTTAAAACAAATATTTTACCCTAGATTTAACCTATATTGTAAAGTTCAACATTTTATTAATATATTTTGGATGAGTTGTACTGTGTGTGTGAATGTTCCGATTCCTTCTAAAGTCAGCTCTATACGAATGTTTTTTACTTTGATATATCTGCAGTAGTTTGCTAGCAAATACAGTTTAAATCAGCAATGGCACGGGGAGGCTAGACGCATGAAATAGAGATGGCGCGAGTGGGCGTTTGACGGTCTGACAGCTCTGACAGCCGGGCGTTTGACCGGATGGGATTTTTGCGTTAGGAACTATCAGAAGCAATAGGTTAAGAGGAGCAGAAGCAGTTCTGCCCACAGAAAAAATAATGAAAAAGAAACCTCGTGGTAGCCATGCACAAGTAATCTGTGATAAAACCCGTTTAGCTGTAGTACGATGAAACGACAATAAAGTGGTAAATTTGATAAGTTCTTACGTAGGAGTGTAGGTAGATAATATTAAAAGATATTGCAAGGAGTCTAAAAGTAAAGTGGATGTAGATTGTCCACAAATCGTCAAAGAATACAACAAGCATATGGGGGGAGTCGATTTAGCCGATATGCTTATTTCACTATGCAGAACACCATTTAAAACAAGACGTTGGTACATCGGTATATTCGCTCCGATTCTGGACACATGTATCAACAATGCATGGCTGTTGTATAGGCAAAATTGCTCCAAAACTGGCAAACAATATATACCCCTAAAGGATTTCCGGTTCGAGATATATGAGGGCTTGGTAAAATGTGGACGGACCGCAAAGGGCGATAGGCATAAAAAAAGTGCACCACGAGCCAACCCAGTGGACTCGACACGTTATGACAATGTTGGTCATTTTATGACAATTACCACTCAAGGCCGATGTAAGTTTTGCTCTAAACTAACCAGTGTAATATGTATGAAATGCCAAGTCCGTTTGTGTTTCGTTACTGGCAAAGGTTCTAGGAATTGTCAACTAGATTATCATGTAAGAGGTTAATACTCTGATATTGTTGCGGCTTTTTGATGTTTTTCTATGCGTTTTTAACACGTCTATTACGTTTTTATCTTATTGTTTTTATTTTTAAGATTAGTTTTATTATTATGCTGTATTTGGTCATGTATGCCTCATCATACAGATAATTAGGTCCTTACTTCTCTGTGCCATTGGCAATGTATGCTGTGGCATACATGCTTTTTCAGGAAAACTCTAAGTTCAATATTTTTTAAATATTTTTTTGTAGTACCTTATTAAGCCTAAAACCTATACTTAATAAATATTTTATATTCTTACAGTTTTTCTTTTCTGCCAAATTAAGGGTTAATATCGTCCATATTCGCCAAGAGCCGCGAGCTCACTGCGAACTACGTTCGAGGACAGTGATCGTTGTAAGTTCGTTGTACGTCCACACTTGACGCCGCGAACGACGAAGCCGAGAACGGCTCCGCTTGTGCTTCGCTCGTGCTCGGTTCGTCTAGCGTAGACCCGCCTTTAAATACTCGTTTTTTGCTCCGAAAATGGAAAAGAATTGTGTGCGAAATCAAATGAGTTTTTTGTGATGGCACATTCTTCAGCTGCCCGAAGCCATTCAAACAAATATATAGCATGCATTCTGATGTGGCCCAGTCAACGTTAACTACAAATATAATTCCAGCAGCATATGCCTTGATGACTGATAAAAAAGGGGTGAGTTATAATGCATTATTTCAGATGATAAAGTCCCAAATTCCGGAGTGGACGCCAAAAAAAATTCATATAGATTTTGAAACAGCGGCTAGCAATGCTTTGATACAAATTTTCACTAACCTCAAAATAAAAAAAATTTACTACCATTTTACCAAAAGTTTATGGAAAAGAGCGAAAGAACTAACAATGAAGTCTAAAATTCAAAATAGGATTGTTGGACTTTATTCAGTTCTCCCTCTATTGCATGTTGATGAGATTGACCCTGGCTGGGAGTATATCATATCGGAAAGTCACAAACGATAAAATCGAAAAGTTTATTAAATATTTTGAAAAAACGTGGTTGAAAGACAAATCGTAATGGTCAGTATTTGGTGAGAGACATAGAAGCAATAACGCTGTAGAATCCTGGCATGCACAGCTAAATCACCAGATGAAAAAATATCGTCCAATTACAATATCTCGTCTATTGTCGACATTGCTGAAAATGGAGGATGATGATGCAAATGGTGACAACGAACCATCCCCACGCCGAAACGAGATTTACGCCAATTAGAATATTTGCACAGAGAAATAAATATCGGTCATTTCCTTGACAAATTACGTTAACGCTTTTTTTATATTATATTTATAAAAAAAGCTTCAACGTAATTTGTAAAGGATACTTATTTCTTTAGTTCTCGGCGTAATGTTAGGAACATTAGAAATCGGAAGCAATGACAATTCCATCAATAATTTACAAACTAAATAAAATACTTTCATAAAAAGGCAGAAGTCTGGAAGAAAACCCAATGGTTTCTAATTCTATTTACTAATATTATAATCTACTCAAAACGAGATTCTAAATACGAATTAAATTTGCCATGCCCTTTCTTTATTGAAAAAAAAAGTGAATAAAATGTTGTTATTTTCAAAATGACTGTACTTTTCTTTAACTTTAACACAACAACAAGGACAACAACAGTGTTTATACAATATAAAATCGCATCACTACAGTGACCAACACATGAAAAATAATGCGTGGGAGCAAATCGCCAAAGAATTCAATAAAACACGTAAGTAAGCATCTTAAACATTGTATTTTTTATTGAGTTATAATAAGTACCATCAATATGATTAATTACATTTACTTATAGATCGTTGGTATTATTTGATCTAAACCTTTCGTAGACTTAATTCACCTGCATAATTCACCCAGGTGCATTAAGCCAACCAAATAGTGTACCTTATTGACCCAGGTTTCTTTTTTTTTATGCTAAAGGGGGCAAACGAGCAGACGGATCACCTGATGGTAAATGACTACCGCCGCCCAAGGGCACCTGCAACCCGAGAGTCATAAGTGCGTTGCCGCCCCCCTTTAAAGTGGGAGTAGGAGAAGAGGGGGAGGGGGGAAGAGTGGGAAGAGGGGGGAGGGGGGAAGAGTGGTAAGAGGGGGGAAAGACGGGAATATGGGAGAGGGAAGGGTTAGGGCCTCCGGTAACCTCACTCACTCGGCGAAATGCAATGCAAGCATCGCTTCACAGCCGGTTTTCTGTGAGGCCGTAGTAACCTCAGGTGCATTAAGTACACTTATTTAGCATCTTTAATTCACCTAGGTTGGTCATCTATGTATGTAACCTATTTTAAAACGATTGCTGGCCACTTATAAATCCTTATCTTAATGATAGTCTATTGACAATATCACTGCATATGTGCGTCAAATAGTGGATAATAATAACATGAGAACCTCCTCCTTTTTGAAGTCGGTTAATAAACGCATATTACATTAAAATAATTTTAAAATGTTTAAATTTATTCATAGAGGACGTAGGGTGACTTGTATATATAATGATACTATAGAAAAAAAATATATAAATCAAATGCAGAGTGGTGGCGATGCTGCAATAATAAAGAAAATGTAAAATGTAATGGATCTATTACGATAAAGGTAAAGGTGATGTTTGGGTTTGTTTATGTTTTTTCTTGTTTTGTTTGTACCTATAGATTGAGATGTTAGAGCTGCCAGACATTACCTGTTTTGGGATCTCGGTCTGATTTTAGAGATGAGCTTTAGAATTTTGATATTTATGTTGGATTTTTTTTTTAAATAACTTGTTTTAGGATCTAAATAATATAATACATAATTGTTACAGAATGAAGTGATTATAAAACAAGTATCTCATAAAGTTGACTGCAAAACTAACGTAGCTAAGATTGCGTAGCTGGAAAAATTAGAAACGTGTAAAGAAAACGTCGCAAAAACCGATCTACCAATTTCGGAACTGTACCAAAATGCTGTAAGCTCTTACAAAGACACTGGTTATAGTCTCGTCCAACCAGCACCAGACTTGATGCTATCAAATCAGGACTTTTTCGAAAAAGAAATAAGAGCTTGGGAATACCGAAAATGATTCATGATAATGTTGGCAATACTGTCATTCCTAATAAGTTTGAAGATTTCTTATTAGCCGACTATAATTGTGATGGTGTCAGAATCATTTTATTCTGTTCTATTGAAAGTAGATTGAAGATGAGACAGCTGAAGCACTTTTTCGGAGATGGTACTTTTAAAGTATGCCACAGACCATTCTGCCAGATTTATTCAATACACGGGGATTGTGGCAGTGATATTCAGAATACCAATATTACACCTCTTATTTACGCATTGATGTCACATAAAGATATTATACTCCTACAATATAATGTTCAAAATGATAATCTCAAAAATTTCTGAAGATTGGAAACCCATGCAATTTACTTGCAATTATGAATATAGTACAATGAAAGCTATTTCATCATTGTTTCCGGATTGTATCGTGAAGGGCTGCTATTATCACTTTCGTGAAAGCTTAAGACGAAAAGGTAAATCTTTGAATATAGATAAGTCTAAAAATAATCGCCGATGTATTAACTTGTGCTCTAACTTGGCATTACTACCAGAACAGCAAATTATTGAAGGATGGAATTATATTGTACAACAATACGCAAATGTGCTTTCTCAATTATTTTAAGACCTACTGGATGAAATCCGGCTTTGTAAAGAAGTGGTGTGTCTTTGGTGAACGACACCGAACAAATAATTACATTGAGGGTTGGCACCTTTCGTTAAATAACCGCTTTCGACGAAACAATCAAAATTTACTACAGGTACTAAATGCATTCAAAAGAGATGCAAATATGATACGCAATCCTAGAAAACGCTGGCAGACTAGTCAGATTAACGATGAAATCATCCAAGAGGCTCAGATATCCCTTAAATGCATATTGACGTACCGATGCCGGTACCCATGCCGATATGGGCGGAGTGGACCTCATGGACAGCTTCATTGGTAGGTATCGCATAGGAATGAGAAGTCGAAAGTGGTACCTACGTATCTTCTATCACTTATTGGACATGACAGTAATAAATTCTTGGCTCGTTTATAAATATTTGAAAAGAAATGAAGCTCCATCATCAATTCTGAATTTGTGTCACTATAGACTGGAACTAGCTGAGGTGTTAGCCAATGTCAATAATGCAGCTGTCTTCTGTAACAAACGAGGAAGGCCCCGCACCATAATGTTGGTCACTGGCCCGATGACACATTTTGAGAAATATTTAAGGTGTCGTTTTGCAATTTTAAACACAATTCTAATGATCTAATATACCACCGTCGCTATTTCTACCATAAGCATCTACATCGACAATGACAAATCTGTATTTAGCATCTGCTACGGCCAACAGAACGATACTAAAAAAAAATTATAATTAAAATATATACTTCCACTATTATTTGGAGCTCGTATCTTGAAGTGCTTGCCATCAATGGCACCAATACAATTTGGAAAATTCCATATTTCATCAAAGTCTTAAGCAATTATCTACCATTGTGCTGTTGTTGGTTTTGGCAGAACGATACGGCCAAGAATATTCCAGATTATACGGCAGGTTTCATGGACTATACAACGAACTGTACTAAATCCTATTCGGTAATTGAATGCTAAAGTTTTGAAACTGACTCCTGTGATTAAAAACCTGAAAATAAACATATTTTTAAATATAGCTTAGGTACCTATTAATATTATTGAAAATATTTTAATAGTATTAACTTTATTAAATTATTATAAATTTGAAAATTTAGAATAAATATACCTATGCACTTTTGATAGTCATATTTTTAATCATACAATACGGATTACGGAACATAATACATAATATCACATGTGTTGCGGGTGCCGGACACATACATTCAACTAACAATTCATTCATCATTCAAACAACAACCATTCATTTATATGTTTATTATATTATTTTCAGCTCAAGAATGTCTCAAGATATGGACGAATATCAGAAACAACTATCGAAAAGCGATAACAAATAGAACAAGCAAAAGTGGTGATTCTGCAAAACCACAAAGGCCTATAAAACACGAAAGAGAACTCCAATCCTTAATACATTTTTACAAAATAGAGCGCAGGTATCTAATTTAGATTCGTCTTCCGAGGAGACACAAGATTCTTTCTTGAATACTCCTCAATCACGGCCACAATGACAAATGTCAAATTCCGATTCACAAAACTCGCGTCCTCGATCATAAAACATAACCACAGCTTGCTGAGATATTAAAAAATTATATAGATTGAGTGATTACCAGAATATTGAAACCAATGATTACCAGAATATGTAATTTTTTTAATTTATTATTACCTGCGGCGAAGCTAATGTGATTAAAAATGAAGATATGACTCCAATGGCAACAACAATCGCTCCTCGACGACAGTCCTATGACCGGCGCAGCATGAAATATAGATTCTAACGAAAGAGTAATGCAATCTGCGATCTGAAGTCACCATTCGAATCATACCTGTATGAGTATATGTGAACTAAAAAATAATAAATATGATTAAACTTATTAAAGTATTGTTTATTACTCACCTCAAGTACACAGACAATCTTTCTTCAGCAGGTATAGGTGAGCGAAAACTTGATTGTTTTTTCTCCATGAAAGGTCGAAGTAAATGAACCAGACTTTCAAAATTTCCAAAACTCATTCTATAGTAGTCATAAAATTTTCAAACGTCATAACACAAATCATTGAATAAATTTTTGAATTCACCGTACGTATATCGTTGCTTCCAAAGGTTGTTCACCCAAAATCTTCTCCTTGATTGATTAGATTTCTCTTCTTCTTCAGCAAGAGCTGCTATGAGCACTAGATCCCAGTCCACCATATTAAATACAACTCAGACAACTAGCTTGTAACAACTCTGACTGTTTTGAAGAGAAATACGATATTGAGACGCTTCGGCAAGTTTCAGGACGGTGCGGCATGCTTAAGGACGCCTCCGTCATCCTTAAGAACGTTGCAGTATGCCAAAGCATAGTTTCCGACAGTGTGCGCTTGCATGTAGGGATGCCGAAGATCCCTTTCCTTGCCGATACCGATCACGGGCGCCGGGCCTAAGTTTATGGTTCTACCCCTAGTGTTTTTATAGAACCGGCACCGCGTAGCTAGAGCAGCCTCCTAATTTTAATCCATAAAATGAGGGAAAATTTCCTTACAATTAAAAATTAAAAAAACTCGAAAAGAGGGGGCTCCGCAACATTTCCTTTTAAGGGGGGAAAGTACACCTCAATTCGACGGATGTCAATGGAAAGTCGTACCAAGTAATGATTTCATTGTTCACAAGATAGCTCAGCTGAAGGACCTAAGTGGTGAAAATATATATAAATTTCTGCCCACAATTAGGGTGACTGATCCAAATGCTAGCACTGCACCAAATAATCAGCACTCCGAATAAATCGATCCCTCCCACGTATATTGTGGTAATCCACAAAAAGTTGATTTTTGTTTTATTTCAAAAAATAAGGTATTTTAGTACCATAGAATCAGTACAAAAATAATTTTAAAGAAATTCTTAAGGTAAGTCTAGTTTTCAGGCCGTATAATATAGTAATTTCTGAATGTAACCGGCGCGAAGTATCGCGACAACCGAAGCGGCAGTTAACGCGGACGCGGGGGGCTCTTCACTGATCGCGCGCGCATTGTATGTGTTAGTAACGATCGTTCGCGCCGGTCGATACCACGCGTGCAGTGTATTCGCTCTGATTTCGTGTCACCGTTATGATTCGAATTTAAAATAGTGTAGTAACAATGGATTGTGGTAGTAATTCGCAATATTTCAGAAAAATTTCTTCAGGGTCTAAAACTATATTTAATTTAGCCGTCAAAAGTTCTGATCTCAATGAAGAGAAAGAAGATAATCCAGGTAAATAATATGTATTTATGTGAATTGTTCCTTATTACTAGATTAATAAATACATTTTTTCATTATTTTATTCTTATGAGGAACAGAGAACTAGATTTACGTGTATAAATTGTTCATTTCATTTTCTCCGGTGTGTTTTATCGTAAGGAATACTTACAATAATATACATCGGAAGTCAGTGTATTTATTGTGTCTTAAGTGATACTTGCTACATTTAACATGGGAATAGTTAAGTAATATTTATATTGTAAAAATACTTACTATATTTTACGCCGTGAAACATGCCTTAAAAAAAATAGTATGTAATACTTACCATATTTTACGTTGCATCGATAAAAACATACGATACATTACGTGACGTTAAATCGTAGATTCTTTGTATAATACATTAATGTTTGTTGGTTTTAGAATCTCCGTTACCCCCTCGTGCTGATATAGAGGCCATAAATAATTTAATGGAAATATTTGATGAGTCTGCCAGTTCACCTACTGCTCGTGACTTTGAAGGAATTAACAGTACAGTACAACATGTATACGCTAATACTATAATAAATACTTTCGTCCAATCTTCTGACGAGTCAATCCCTGACAGTATGTATAGATTTTATTTTTAATTTTTAAAATATTTTATAAAAATATTGTGTGTTGGTGTGGCTTTACTGAATCTATTCTTTTATAAAAAAAAATCAACCAAATGGGTTCGACTCTCATATTTATCGTGGTGGTGGGTGCTTTTTTATTACAGGGATTTTGGGCTGTTATCTAATATTATTTTTGTTTTGCCCTTTAAGCCATGGTTACTTGCACGAGATTGCTACTAGCGATAAGGCTGGTGATTATACAATTAATGATTGTCATTACTGCACCCCTTTTTATGTATCATCTCTGTTAAAAGTCTGCAATAAGGAGATAATCTATTTTCTTTGCATGCTTAATTTTCTTCTATTTCAGGTTACACTGCCAGGCCTATTCAAGAACGTTACATTCCAGCTTCGGAAAGTGACGTTTCGTTTAATGAAGATCTTACCTTGAATACTCCATGCCCTTCAATAAAATGCGAAATTGATCATCTTGACAATGACTGTAACAATCATTTCTGTCCCTGGTTTGTTCCAAAACAAACTGAAGATATGCATGATAATATTGTGTCCATAGAATCAATTCTTTTACCAGAAACTAGCTTTGCTTCCACTCCTCAAGTAAATACCCCACTCTCATGCTCATCTGTAAATACTACACCTGTTTCTAACAAAAGAAAACCACGGAAAGATAAAGGAAATATTAGGAAGAAGCATGTTTCGGAATGGATCGATGTGAAAAGGAAAGCTTTAAGAAAAACAGGAAAGGAATATAAAAGTAGAAACGGTACTACCAGGCCTCAAAAGGCAATGGGTCCACCGTGTCCGCAAACATGTCGCATGAAGTGCCGTGAGAAGATTAGCGAGCTACAGCGCTTACATATATTTACGAGTTTCTGGGAATTAGGTGACCGATATATGCAGTGGAGTTACGTCGCGAATTTGATTACTAAACAAGGAAAACGAAGAGTTTACACAGATAGACCATCCAATCGTAAATATACATTAAAATACAAATTACCGGGACCAAACTTTATTAATGTTTCCTATATCGATGTATGTAAGAAAATGTTTTTATCTACGTTTTCAGTTAGCGAACAGTTTGTTTATACATCTCTAAATAAAATAGATACTACTACTGGTGTTTTGACCCCTGACCAGAGAGGCAAGCATAAAAATCGTGAAGTTAAGATAACTGAAGATATGAAAAAAAGTGTGTGTGACCACATAAAGTCTTTAGCACCAGTAGAGTCTCACTACATTCGGAAAAAATCCACGAAGCTATATTTAGATAGCAATTTGACTTTTCACAGATTATTTCAATTATATAACGAATGGTTTGATTTGACAATGTACTCCACTAGAGCAACTGAAAGGCAATACCGTGATTTGGTTAATGAAAATTTTAAGCTAAGTTTATATGTACCCAAAAAGGGTAGATGTGATCAGTGTCACATATTTGACAATAAAGACAACCCATCTCGTGAGGAAAAGGAAATTCATCAAGCACATCTTAAGAACAAGAATATTGCATGTGAATTAAAAACCACTCATAAAACAGAGGCGAAAAAATCACAAGGTCAGATTGTGACAGCAACATTTGATTTTCAAAAAGTTTTGAATGCACCTAGTGGTGACGGTGTTAGCATTCTATATTATAAGAGAAAATTATCTGTTTTCAATTTTACTTTATTTGACTTAGGCTTAAAAGAAGGTACTAATTACATGTGGCACGAGGGGCAAGGCAAACAGGGTGCTAATGAGGTAGCAAGTTGCTTATTGGAGTTTGTGGAACGCAAAGTAGAGAATGGTTGTAAAGATTTCAGATTTTTTTCAGACAATTGTGCGGGTCAAAACAGGAACAGGATTGTATATGCTTTCTATTCATATATTTCTAATAAAAATAAAATAAATATAACACACACATTTTTGGAGAGGGGCCATTACACAAACAGAAGGCGACAGTGTTAATGCGCTAATAGAGAGAGGCTCAAAAAATAAAATAATTTATACACCATTAGAATGGTATAGCTTAGTGCGGTGGGTTAAGCAAGACGGCCGTCCTTATATAGTCAAGGAAATGTGCTGTTCAGATTTCTTTGATTTCAAACAACTATTGCTAGGTCGTAATTGGTCTAAAAACATAAACGGACAAAAAATTGAGTGGAATAAAATAAAACAAGTACATGTGAAATATGATGAACCTTTAAAAATATATATAAAGTTTTACGCTTGCTCTTAATACCAATACTAGAGCAAAAAAAAAATGTAACTTGATTTCTATTCCTAAACTATATAATGGACCACTGCCATACCTAAAGCTAAAAAAACGGACTTAGATAGTCTTTGCAAAAGTGGTATTTTACCTAAAACATACCATGATTACTTTAAAAGACTTCCTTTTACCGAAGAACGTAATGATTGCTCATCATCTGAAACAGACTGACTAAAATTTATTAGTTGTTGTCTATAATTATATTGTTTCGTATTTTTGTTTATCTTTTACAAATGTGTAAGCTCCACTAGATAATTATGTTTTTATTGTCTTGTTATAGTTCCTTTATGGACAGCCTCCATGGCGTGGCGTCAGTGCACGCGACATGAATATGGCTGTTTGCACTGGTCTAATCGTGCCTCGGTGAGCACGTTAAGCCTTCGGTCCTGGTTGCCATACAAACATCTATGGCAGTCGTTACGGGTAGTTGGAGCCCTCAAAAGTCCAACCAGTCTAACTTGGAACTTCGATATCGCCATTGGTCATTGGACCATTGGTTGGTCAGATGGCAGTCGCTTCACGGAAAATATCGAAGTTCAGCCGCATCACAGTTAGACTGGAAAGCTGACCCCGACTGAGTTGGGAAAAGGCTCGGTGAATGATAGTTACTTTATAATTGTTAGAAGACATGATTGAGATCAACAGTTCCATCAAAGTCTATAAAGTTTAAGAGTTTTTGATTTGTAGGGACAACAATTATCAAACATAGTTACTAGTAAGTAGCTAAGTTATAGTTTTCACTTCCAAATTGTTTGTTTCTTATAACTTTTTATTTGATATCTAATACAAATATTATGTAAGCTCCATTTGATAAGTATGTTTTTATGTTCATGATAAACTAGGTAGACTGATGGAACTGTTGATCTCAATCATATGTTTATAAAGTACAAAAGTTTAGGGTTTATAGTGAATATTATTAAAAAAACAATTAGAGACTTAAAAATTATGGTAATTTCTCAGTTTCATTTTTCTAATTTTGTGTTTCCTATCATAATTCTTTATTTCTAATAAAAGTTGATTTAATATTATATTCTGAGTTTTATTATATTTAGAAGACTCAAATTTCCCAACGTAAATTATAGTATGTACTACATAGAATTGAAATCAAATGTTAAGTTACGATGAAGAATATAGTAAGTGTTACATACAATACTAAAAGTAGTTTATTTTTCGACGTATAAAATAGTATGTAATACTTACGATAAATTAAGTCTTTTAGAATACGATGTAAAATGTAGTAACATCAATATCTCAAATACTGGTAAAAATTCTCATTTAGTTTAATATCATTATAAAGTGCTTTATTTATCTAGGTATCATAGTAATTTTTAAGTAAATAACTGCGTAATTTAAAATTTTTTACAACTTTATACATTCAAACAGCTCTCCTGTAAAGTTGTCATTTCGGGGTTACCATAGTCTACGTAGGAGGGATCGAAATAGTAAAATTATAAGGTTTTTACTAACTAATTTGGGTTACCACTTTAAAAATAAATAAATTGATGTTTTTGAAATCCTACTACTGGCAATACCATACTTTTCGACTTTAAAATGCCGAAAATTTTGTAAACAAACGTTCGTGTCCTGCAGTCCGTCCTATTTTTGCCTGTTCTTAGCGATCGAAGGTAAGTTCACGTGTTCACATTTTATACTATATTAGGTCTTGTAGATATTTTCTACTGAAACTTTTGATTTATCTGATTTCTTAAATAGTTTACGAGGATAGTTTAAAAAGGCAGAGTTGAGGTTATGGTGATATATTGTTAAAACATGTGGTGCTGATATATGGATCTAATATTTTTCGAATTTCAAATTATCAGCACTGGTGCTGATACATGGAAAATAGTACGTAAATACTTATTCCATATTTTAAATTGTAAACCGTGTTTATTTGATGCATAGAATTCAATTTTGTCCGTAAAAGTAGTTTATACCTTCAGAATCCAAATCTTAGCATGGTGCTGAAATTACATTTGCCATTTGTCAGCATAGTCAGTGCTACATCACTCGCTCGAGATCGCATTTTACATACCTACCAATTTAGAATCCGTGGCCGGAATAAGTAACATACACACACGCGCACACACACACAGACACATTGAAAATTAGCCTATTGTCATTGTTTAATTCTTGTATTGTTTTATTAATTCCTTTTTTGTTATAATAAGCTACCTGCTCTTCATCTATGTATTGTGTAACTAATATAATATTAGGTTTGCTATAAAAGCTCGAAGGGCCTGGTGACCTGTAACACAGGTGTAGAAACACCTATCACGGGCACCAGTCTCTCACAAATGTATTGTAAATGCCTATTGTAATCAATGTAAACGTGTAAACGTACCGTATTGATGCATGAAGTCACAAAGTGCACAACATGCAATTTTTACTTCTGTGAAGAGTGTAGTGGTAGTAAAAAGTAGTTATTAAGTAGTAAAATTATGCAAACAATATTTTGTTCCTGATATTCAAAGAAACCGAAAAATCATACTCTTTGATATAACAGATTTTTTGCGTAAAGACGATTTCCTACTGTGTTTACGGCTTGGTTTGTTATGGCCTTGGTCCTCTACACATTTTATTGCGGCACCGAAATGTTATGGCTGCGGGTTTATTCCAAATTTGTCTAATAATCCTCTGCATTTTGTTTCTACTATGGATTTAGAACAAATAAAAGTGTTATAGATTGTCAATTTTTCTGGTGCCAAAGATGCAACTTTGCTATGTATGACCATTATCCCACTGATGAGTATGAATATTGAAATTAATTATGTTTTTATTGTTCATGTAGCTGCTTATTAAGTTTTAAAAATTGGTTTTATTATTGCGATTACCGTCTTATTTTAACGATATTTCTGTATAATTGTGTACCAAATAAACCATATTGTTATTTTAATGACTGTTATACTTATTGAAGCTAAGGTAGTTCAGGGTACCTACATTGTGCTTAACTTTCGATGAGTGTTTTTTTAGATTAACTAGATAAAGTATTAGGGGATGAAAGAAAGGAAAACGAATAGAAATGATTAATAAGATGTTAGTGTGTAAAGATTAATTCTGAAGAATATTTACGTTTACTTTTATGAAAAGTTTTCTAGTCACTGTTGACCTTGTTATATTGCATATGAGTATTATGTTTAATTAAAATCTGTTTATTCGTTTCCATGATTTGGAACTTGTAACTTTATATGAAAAACCGCGCCGCGTAAACGCTTTTAATGTTCCTAATTATTAGATTTAATATTAAGAATCGTAAAGAATATTTCCTGACAGTGATTTTTTATCAATATAATTAAGTCAAAATAATTATTTGCACTACTGTGAGGCTGTGAGGCTTAAGAAATCCTATTTTGTTACCAGAATTATATTTTTGCTACTGTCCCATAAAAGTGGGCGCATATTTCTTATCTTTATTAACACGTACGCTCAAACGCCCAGGCAACAAATGAGGCCCAATACTTTATACCGTCAAACGCCCAGGCAACAAAAGTGGCCCATTTTTTTTGTACGCTTTAATCGTGTTTTTATCGATGTCACCATGCGATGTCTAAAAGACTGCTATTCAAACTTGTTCTATATAAAACTCCGCGTCTATGGATTACAAATAGTCTATGGTAGGTGACGCTTTAATATTTTAAAAATATTCTTTTCCGACGCCATTCCAAGCGGTGTGGAGCAAGAAAAAACACCTATTTTGAAATGTAAGTAATAATTAATCTACTAGTCTTCTGTATTGGCATTATTTCTTAAAATGATCCTTAGCATTTATTCTTTTAGTATATCTATAAGTTTTATGAATCTAAAGTGTGATTGAATGTTTTTCAATGTGATATATTTTTTCTTTGCAAAAATTCGCCATTGTTTGCCGGTTTATCGTAAAGTTTGTGTATGTTATATTATATATTTTACTACAATATATCTTGTAATTAGGAAGACTGGTTATTGTTAATATTTAAATATACATAACCGTAAAGAAAATAACGAAAATAATTAGTATTTTACGTTTTTGTAACATGACTCCGCCGTCCGCCATGATTGCGTCACAATAATTCAAAATAATCAAAATAAGGATTCGTACAACCTAGGAATTACGAGTGTATTAATATGATTTTTTGTTACCGCTATCTATTTTATTAGACATATAATTTTGGTAGTGGTTATATAGGTATAATTTATGATATTTTCTTTAGTCAACGGTTTTGGTAAAAATTTAAGAAAATAATGTTTTTTCTTTGGTGTTTTGGTTGTGTATGTTTTTCTGCAAAATTTTATAGATTATTCACGAATACATTCTAGGTCTGATGAAGCCCAACCAGCTCGTGGACGAGGACGAGGGCGTGGGAGGGGCAGAGGCCAACAACCGTACGTATCTTTTTATCATTCTTTTTTGACTGGCCTGTTGGTCTAGTGGTTAGTGATCCCGACTGCTAAGCCAGAGGTCGTGGGTTCGATTCCCACCTAGGACAAATAATTGTGTGATGAGCATGATCATTTGTTCTGTACCTGGGTGTAATTTATGTATAATAATATGTATGTATTTAGAAATATATATAAGTATGTTTATCAGCAGTCTGGTTACCGTAGGCTCTGCCTAGTTTGGGATCAGGCGGCCGTGTGTGAGATGTGTGAAGTTGTTATTATTATTAATTTGTTCTAAATACATACATATTATGCATAAATTACACCCTGACACTGAACAAATGTTCATGTTCATAACACAATTATTTGTCCTGGGTGGGAATCGAACCCATGACCTCTAGCTCACCAACCACTACACTAACAAATTGTAACTATATTTAATATTCTACTTTGTGTGTCTCGGGACCCCCCACAGAAGTGATAACTTAAACTAATTTAAGTTGACAGACAGCCTAGTGCCGTAACGCGTTATGTAACGAAGCGGTTTACCCTCCCTTATGTAGTTATCACTTCAAATATATCAATCAATGTTTTACAACTGTATATTTTTTTGCTGTGGCACAAGCAGCAACGCTCTAGCCCAAATACGGTCGGCTAGGCAGGCCACCCAGCGCCACCTTGCCGCTCTGGGATCAGCTGCGCGCCAAGAGCTGCTCGCGCGAAAACGCGAAGCTCAGCTGGAGCGCATGCTGATGCCAGATGCACCCCCCCGGAAGCGACAAACAAGGTAATTTTGTCCTTTTTCATTTTTTTTTTTCGAACTTCTTAACAATTCACCTTGCCATAATTCTTCTGAGTCTGAGTGAGAGTGGGGAGGGGCAGAGTGCCAGAGTGGGCATAGTGGGCGAGTAGCAGAGTGGGGAGGGGGAGAGTGGGCGAGTGAGTAAGAGAGTAATGTGACGTTTGACTGCAACTTTTTTTTTCTTTTTTCAGAAGGACATCTCCAGTACGGCAGCCCTGTATAATGGCATCGACGTCCGGAATGGGCCATTCCGGACCAGCCGAGGCCGTAGCCTCGACGTCCGGAATGGGCCATTCCGGACCAGCCGAAGCCGTAGCCTCGACGTCCGGAGGCGCCCGTTCTTTTGGTAAGATAGTGATTTGATTATTTTATTTGCTGACTAGCAATCCGCCCCGGCTCTTTGCACGGGTACAAATTATACACCAAAACCTTCCTCATTAATCACTCTGTCTATTGGTGAAAACGGCATAAAAATCCATTCAGTAGTTTTTCAGTTTGTCGCGAACAGACAGACAGACTTTGTTTTTTAATATGTAGTGATAAATGTTGACTACATCTTATCTTGTTTGTTACAGAACGCGAGCCTGGAGATGTCTTTCTTGAATATGGTAAGTTTTGGTTTTGTCGGTGTCATGATAAGATTTAAAAAAAATATATTTGCAATTAATACAAGTGCGTTTGTTACAGTTGTTGACGAACCTGCGCCAGCTCAAGACTGTTACTTGGAGACAGCTCAAGACTGTTACTTGGAGACGATGGGTACGCCAGAGGCAGATATTATTACTAATTCGCTCTACAGTTCCCCTAGTGGATCCCCTTGTGGACAAAAATAACCTGCCACACGTTATGTTGAGGACAACTAAAAGAAGATAACAGCTCTTCCAATTTAGAGTAGTATTGCATTTTTTTAAAAGTTTTTTCGTTTTTTTTAGACGTTGCTGCAGAGGTTGTCGTCGAGGGGACATCTTCCTCGCCGGTCATGTTGGGGCCATCCGCAATAGGTAATTATGAATGACTAGTATACAAAAAACTTAATACACACAGTCACAGAATAATAATAATAACTCCACATCTTACACACGGCTGTCTCATCCCAAACTAGGCAGAGCTAGTACTATGATAACTAGACTGCTGATAAACATACATACTTGCTGATACAATCAATCAAATATGTTTTTTTTTTTCATTCCAGGTGTTCTTGACGAAGACTACGGTGGCGTCATGAGTGAGTGGTTGGAACTGACTGACATTAACAGTGACGACGATGACTTAAACGAAGACGATGACCTCGTCCCGACTGCGAATGGACGTGACGCTGCGACTGAACCGTCTTGTGACACTGACATGACAGAATTCCAAGCGGAAGTGTTACGTAGGGAGGACGCAGCCAATGACGACGCAATACGTGACTTACTGATTGACGACTGTTACACTTCCGTTTGGAATAGGGACAGAACTACCTTTGTTGGAAAACGGGAGACATTTGGAAGTACCTCGGGGCCAACGTTTGGTTTAACAGACCAAACTCGGGGGATTGACGTTTTGGACAAGGTAATTGACGTTGACTTTGTTGACTTATTGGTTAGGGAGACCAATAGGTATGCGGAGCAAAAGATTGCTTTGCTCCTAGAGCAAAACAAGCTTGGTCCGCATTCCCGCTCTTTCACCGCTGGTCTCCGACGGATAGGAACGAAATGGTAAGCTTTTTAGCAATAAACATTCTACAAGGCCTCTACCCTCTACCAGAGGAAGAGGCCTATTTCAAGTACAATGGTTTTGGCACTATGCCATATTTTGCCAAAATCATGTCGTACAATAGATTTTTATTGTTAAAATGTTTTCTCCATTTCGTTGACAATCAGAATTGCACGGACACGACTAGACTTTGTAAAATCAGACCCGTTATTGACTACTTAAACGTTAAATTTTCCAGTCTATACATGCCTTCACAAGAGATAGCCATTGACGAATCTCTTCTGAAGTGGAAGGGGAGGTTGAGTTTCGCTCAGAAGATTTCGTCAAAGGCCGCACAAGTCGGAGTCAAGACTTACGAGTTGTGCGAATCTTCAACTGGCTATCTCTAAACTGGCAAAGATAACACGACGACTACTGACAGCGCCGACAGAGGGACTACTGACATGGGTGACAATGACATGAATGACAGACCAGTCGCGGACGAGGCCCTTGACGGAGTTGACCGACCCACGAGTGCTACTGCTAAAATTGTTTATGACTTGATCGAGCCTCTGCTTCACCGTGGGCATATGGTAGTAATGGACAATTTTTATAATAGTCCATTACTACTAAGAAGCCTGAAAAAACAACAGACTGACGTTTACGGGACATTAAGACTGAGGGAGGAGTTGACAAGAAGGACCAATTTTTGTCAGCTCAACCCGTGGAACGACTCAGGAATAGGGTGTGGTATAAGAAACTCTTCCGCCGATTATACAATGTGGCAATTTTCAACTGCTTTGTGATATTTTCTAGTTTCGACCAGAAAATATCACATCGTCAGTTCCGCACTGTATTGGCGGAAGAATTACTTATGCGACACAAAAGACTAGACTTGACGACTGAATACCGACACTTCAACTACAGGTCTAGCACGACTGGACTAGTGACGACAACCACACCAAGACGTACACGACACAAGACTCAAGCTAGACCTGTAGTTGACGCCAACCACTTCCCCATACGCACCGGGTCTCGTTATACCTGTTGCGCGGTGTGTCCCAAAAAGACCAGGACCAGCTGGAAGTGCGAGGAATGCGACGTCAACCTGTGTATCGACGAGTGTTTCAAAGCTGTGTATCGACGAGTGTTTCAAAGCCTATCACAAGCCATAATATTTGTGTGAATTGATTTTTATTTTTATTTTAGAACAATATTATGTCCCATTTTGTTCTAAAATAAAAATAAAAAAAATCATCACACAAATATTATGGCCATTTTTTTTTATTTTTTTTTTATTTGTAAAAACATGTTGAAAAAGAGTGTCCTTGGAGTTTCTTGCCTGTTCTTCTCCATAGGATCTACGTATTGGAATAGGCGACTAGCTTCACGAAAAAGAGTGTCCTTGGAGTTTCTTGCCTGTTCTTCTCCATAGGATCTACGTATTGGAATAGGCGACTAGCTTCACGACAGACTTATAATTACTTTTAATTTTTCAAAAAAAAAAATTTTTAAATATACACTTATACAAAACTATTGCCTTTCATTTACATATAATTTTAAATATAATTATTTAATACCTACTAATAAAAAAAAATGTCAACCTAAATGTAAGTGTAAAAACCCTTAAACGGTTGGCCATCTTGCCGCCATTCTGTTCTCGGAGACGATAACAGATTGATGACGAATGGGTTGTTTGTTTTGGTTTAGTGTGCTACACTGTTCATTCCGCGCCGGACTCGTGGTCACACCAGGTTATCACACCAGTGTGACTATCAGGAATTTTTTTCTTGTTAGTCACACCGCCACTAATACAACACCTTTTATTACATATCTATTAATTTATTAATTAGTGCGGTGATTAACACCATACCTCTTTTTCATCGATATTTCATGATGACATTTTATGCAAAGAGATTGTTTAGCCTAGTGGTAGTCTTTTTGTTTATTCCTATCTTCTATCACTGGCGACCTATGACATATTTTATGACATTAGAAGATAACTATTACTTCATCTTCAATTTGTGCATACCAGTGCATACGAATAGAGTGCAAATAAATAATAGATTTTGTAATAATTACCCGAAAACGCGGCGAAGTATTATTATATAAAGAAAACCAGATGATTTTTAATTGACAACTAGCTAGACAACTAACTAGAAAATAGCTTAAAATACAGAAGCCAGGTATATTTCAATATTTTCATTTTAGTATATTTTCTAAGCAATGGTACAATTTATTTGAGAAATGCTCATTAAAATTTTATCGGTATAAGCAAAAATGATACATCATTAAATTATATAATCACTGTTATTAGTATTTTATTATAACCTTAAATGTGTCATATAGTTTGACTGAGCACTGTCTCCCGAAATACAGACTCCAGGACCAATAAACATTATTATTATTACGTGCGATGCTTCGGCAGTCGACAAAAGGCCGCCCGAAAATTACAGGGAGAATGTATTTTGATTCGCTTTCTTTAGATACGTAAAATTAATTACATATAAATGCTTTAGCATCATATGAAAAGGAAATGAATCTAGTTTCGTTTTTAAGTGTTCCGTTGTTTATTATATTAAAATTTTTGTTTCATTTTCAGCATATTATAATTTTATTATCAAATAATAAAAACGTGCCAGTGTTTAAGATTTATGACAATTAGCTATGTATATAACTGCTGAAATTTCAGCGTGATGGAATATCAATAAGTAAAAGGACGACGAAAAGTAAAAAGAAAGATGAAGCTATTGCCAAGCTGACAGCAGAATACGATGAGAAAAAAAATCCTATTATTTCATTTTTAGACAAAATTCGCCCCTTTGTGTTGAAACAAAAACTAAAACGACACAAATAGGTAGGACCTATGATGTTTGTTGATTTTTCTATTATATTTTTTTATTACATTTTTTTTCTACAAACGTTTATCAATGTTGATTGTTGTTGATTGATTATGTAAAGATTATAAAAGGTAGGATTCATATTTGATATTTGTTGATTTTCTATTATATATTTTGGTATTGGGCATAATCTGACCCGATTTTCGAAATATTTCCTACAGATATCAAATTGTTGGTAAATTAATGAGTGCTAGCCGAAATTTACATACAATATATAATTTTTTTTAGATATGTCTGAGGAAGCTGATAATCAGCCCTCAACATCTTCGGGAAAAACAGGAAGCCTGACTTTCATAACAAGAAATGGTGGCTTGGTTTTAATGAGAGCTGGTTACCAGTACACAAAAAAAAGGGAAAATAAAAATGGATGGACCCATTGGAGATGTGTGAATGTTAAAGAGTGCAGTGGATCTTTACAGATAAAGGTATGTTACCAACTTCTTACATAGAGTTTAACTGGCTTATTTATAATGGATTAGTGGAGCTTTATAAGGCCTTTGTAGGAAGCTTGTTAAAAAAATGGTATTCATAATCGTATTTTAGAGGTAAAAACACTCTTTATTTCTCCATTAAAGTTAATTTGATTTAAAGAAGCCATGACCCTTCTTTAAACGTTCGTTAACAATAAAATGGCCGACATCAATTCTATTCTATTTCTTTAAATGGCAATTAGTACCGATGCCGTTGTCGACAATTCTGCCATTGTCAAAAGTGAATTGGAATAGCAAGAGTAAAAAAAAAACACTAGATAAACAAAAAAAAAAGGGAAACAAATGGCCGACATCGATCAGTTGTTTCGTGTTTGACGTTCGGTTTACAATGTCAGTCAGTTAGTATTAAAATATCGGATATTTTATTAATAGAAACTAAATTCGCGGTACTGGCATGTAAGAGAAAATGTGCCATTTTAATAATAACTTTACGTTTAATATAAATTTTAACTTAGTGGGTTACATTGATAAATTTAACTAATATAATGATATAAATACATACATGCCAGTACCGCGAATTTAGTTTCTATTTACCATACTATCCCATACTGAGCTGCAAATTGCAAAAAACTTACGATAATTTGAATTTTGCGGGCCACCCTGGAGCATCCACCTTAAAACATGTTTTAACTAATGAAGGTTTATACCTTCGGTAAGCGTTATATTATGATGTTCCATCTTTCAATATGTATTTTTATCCGAAAACTATTTTGCTAAAGCTATTTTGTTGTCCTCACAGGATGGCAATATTTCCAATGAGAAAAATCATAGCTGCGAGCCCGATGAATTCAAAAATGTAATGGCAAAAAAGCTGGATGATTTAAGAGATAAAGTGATGAAGTCTGATTTCGCCCCAATACCAAACATATATAACAAATTCAAATCACAATTCTGCGCTACTGAATCAGATTTGGTGAGAAATATCCCATCGTTTGCAAACATCAAATCAAAATTGTATTATGCAAGAAACAACGCAGCTGGTGTAAAAAAAATTAAATGTAAATCAATTGATGAAGTAGAAGTTCCATTACAATTTAGAGATTTTTTGTTTTACGATTATAAAGATGAGTCTTCCAATACCCGAATAATAATCTTGGTCAGTCCAAATCAACTAGAGAAAATTCCGAGCATTAAATTTTTTGAAAGCGACGGAACATTCGATTGCACCCCTGAGCCTTTTGTGCAGTTATATACTATCCACGGAGATCTGGGAAGTGACGAAGATCACACTCGTATAGTTCCTCTTATTTATGTTTTACTTAACAAAAAAACAGAAGAAACATACAAAAAATTATTTGAAATTTTGAAACAAAACATTCCTGGGTGGGAACCCGTAAAATTTTTAACAGATTTTGAACTAGCCGCAATGAACGCCATTACAATTGTTTTTCCGTCAGTTGTGATTAAAGGATGCTACTTTCATTATTCCAAAAATGTATGGAAAAAAGCAAAACAGTTGGATCTGACAAAAGATGCTATCACCCAAAGACATGTAAGACTTTCAGCTTTACTGCCTTTACTTCCTCGTAAATTCATATCAGAAGGATGGTGCTACATAATGGAAGACTGTCCTGATACTGACGCCATTCAAACATTTAATGACTACATGGTGTCACAATGGCTAGAGAACGAGAGTTTTGTAGACATTTGGTGCGTTCATGGTGAACGCCATCGAACCACAAATGCCGTAGAATCTTGGCATAAGAAATTAAACTCGGCTGTGCCAAAGAATGCTAATTTATATCAGCTTCTGAACGTGCTGAAAGAGGACGCAGATTTACAAACAGTGGTTATTACTCAATATAAATAAAACGCACCCCCCGCAAAACGATGTGCACAGACAACTATTATGAAAAATTCGTGGATCACATACGTAACTGACCAACTCCTCAAAAACAAAATCTCCGTAGGTCACTGCTTAGAAAAATTAAGGGTTTAGCTACTAATTGTTGAAATATAAGAAATTATTTACACGTCATTTAGCTGATTATACTAATAGTTGATTTTCTGTGATATTTTATAATTCTTAGATTATAAGTGAATTATTCATATATGACGTTTTTGCAAAAAAAAATTGCTGATTCATTGCTATATAGGTGAAGAATGACTGATTTGATTAAACAAAAAGTTGATTTTCTGTGAAATTTTACAATTGTTAGGTAAGGTTAGAATTCATTGCAAAAAAAATTGCTGATTCATTGCTATGTAAGTGATGAATGACTGATTTGATTATACAAAAAGTTGATTTTCTGTGATATTTTATAATTGTTAGATTTAAAGTGAATTTTTCATATTAGATATTATTGCAAAAAAAAAATGCTGATTCATTGCTATGTAGGTGATGAATGACTGATTAGATTATACAAAAAGTTGATTTTCTGTGATATTTTACAATTGTTAGATAAAAAGTGATTTATTTTTGTTAAAAATTTACCTGACATAGTTGTTATGAGATAGGTAGACGTGAATAATTACGTACCTGTCTAATAATAACTATGTCAGATAAATTTCAATATAAATTAAGAGTTAATTTTTTGAGATATTTTGTAATTTTTAGATTGTAAGTAAATTCTTCCTGTTTGATGTTTTTGCAAAAAAAATATTATACAGGTATAGAGAGGAACTAAAATTATATTAAAGTTGATTATTTAAGTGATATTTTATCATTGAACAAGACGTTTGTTTGCTAACAAAATTTGATTTTTTTGGAGTTATCTGTTTTTTTTTTCAATTAAAGGTCTTATATTTACATACAAAGCATTTTTACTGACTGTACCTTATATCTTTGAACTTGTTTTGGTATTAGTTTAAACAATGGTATCGGTTCGGAATAGAAAAAAAATATGAGTTGAAACAAATACCAGTGGTATTAGTTTTTGGTATTAGAATGGAATAAATCAACTTTTACATTTGCTTGGATTATGATAAAAAAATCAAATAATAGGTATTTTAAATAACACTAATTTTAATAAAGAGAAGTAAATTATACAAAAGAACAAATTAATATACTCACTTAATAAATAAAAATCACTGTCACTCTGATACCAATACGCCACCGCCACCGCACGGAAATGTACTGAGGAATTTATGTAGATAAAATTTCTCTCCGAGTCAAAGCACAACATTCCAGTCACACTTGACTCTGATTGGTTGTTTCGAATTTTGGAACAATAGAGCAAACTCACCCTTTCTCGCAGGTAAAAAAAATAGCAAGATGATTCACTAAAACTACTCTTACCTATGCTAACCTTTGTAAAAATATTGGAGTGAAGTGAATTTGGAAAGTTTTAAGCATTATATTACGATTACATAAAAATATTGAAAAACAAATTTACTTTGATTAGGTTTGACTGCGCTGACTGTACCAAATTCAAGTTGTTGGTATTCGTTCGTACATTAAATTAAATTATTTAAAAAGTGGTATCGGTTCGGAATAGAAAAAAAATATGAGTTGAAACAAATACCAGTGGTATTAGTTTTTGGTATTAGAATGGAATAAATCGAAATTTAATTCTATGTGGTTTTTTGTTTTTTAAACGCTGGAGAAGTTTTAATTCTGTGTGGTTTTTTTTTTAAACGCTGGAGAAGTCTAAAAACGACTATATGTGTTTAAAAATATTAGGCACCTATCAATTAAGTATTATTATCAATAAAAATAACAAACGTTTGCGTCATAAACTTATGGTGCGCAATGAATAACGTGCGAGTGAAACGGCTAATACAAGCCGCATTAGCCGTTTCACTCCCACGTTAGACAAGTTAGAACCGGTTTCGCATGCGCTCGATTCCCGCGCTACCTGAGCAGTCGCAGTCCCTCGTCCTATGTCGTTGCGATCTGTGTGTTTCTTGAGTTTTAACTACCATATTTAACGATTAATTGCTGTGTTATTGGATTTTAAGTTTGCATTTTGATTGGGTTTCGTTGATATGGAAAGACAAAATAGTTGTGTTTTGTGTAGCCGATCTGTGTTGCGGCGAAGGAAACATATTCTCACAGTGCACTTTCTCGGAAGGTTCCGAGATCACTCCGAGTTATTATTACAGGAAATAACACCACGTGAGGTAAGAGTGTACCTTGTCAGATTTGTTTGATTACTTGCCTTACGTGTCGTATCTATACACACATAGATAATTATATTTAAGTATGTTATCTATACCTATAGTTTAAACTACACGGCGCTGTGTATGCCTTAGGCCTCATTTACGGAGACGCGGGGCGTCTCGCGTCCCGTGTGGCGTGACGTCTCGCGGCGCGTCGGACGTTTTTTCTGTTTACGGTGGGGCGGCGCGTGAAGCGGCACGCATCATCGCACGCGTAAACACAAACTTATAGCAATATACGACGTTGTTCATAGCGAAGCGAGACGGGAAGAGTGGCGGTGCCCGCCGCTGCGCCCGCGGCGAAACCTCAAGCGTGTAGCGAAGCACGCGGCGGGCATCGCGGCGGCGCACGCTCGCCTCGATCAAATCGACTAGTTTTATGTTGGCGAGAGATGGGAGCGCACGTGTCGCAACTTGCAGCATGAATGACGAAAAATTGGAACTAGTTATTTCTGCAATACAGGAGCGACCCCAGTTGTGGATGGCTGGTCATTCACAGCATAAAAATAGAGTGATAACCAAACGAAAGTGGACGGAAGTATCAGAAATTGTAAATATGGATGGTAAGTAGGTAGATGTAGGTACTTAGTAGGTATTTAAATAACAAGCTCAATGTATATTATTTTGTTTATTGTATGTTATTTAAGTAAGTCTGTGTAGTATTTGGGAAATGATACGAACATAAATAATGTACTAAGCATTTATTGTTCATAGAATGATACTAACATACACTAAGTACAATATTATTATTAATAAAACACTCGCGCATGTGCGGCACGACGGTGCGTGAGAGCGGAACGCATTCGCCGTGAGCCGCGAGCCCTCGCGCGATTTCGTAGGTATTAAGCGGCGGCGGCGCCAGCGACCCTCGGGGCTTCGCCAACAATCGGGCGATAGGTGAGTATCGTAAGGGCGTTTGTGAGTTCTGTTGCCGTGTACGAACGAGTGTCAATTAAGTGAATGATGTGTACGTTTATATATGTATGTTTGTATATGTTTATATGTATATATAATAGAATGAATGTATATTTGGTTTAAGTAGATAACCCTATATCTATTATCATTCTTTGTTACGGTGCCTTCACACCACAGTTACCTTTTGTGGAGCAATGTTTCCAAGTACTACAGAGTAGTTCCATCACTACTCAGTACCATTTAGCATTAGCAAAAATTAATCATAATGAAATTTGAAATAGCATTCATATAATGAACAATATAGGTTAGTGGTGTCATATATATAGGTAAGTGAAGGTACTAACTGCTGTATGGATGTACCATTAAGCCCTCTTCACACAGCTATGATAACACATGTGATACCGCCTGATTCCTATACAAAATTTGTGATATCCAATGGATATCATAGCTGTGTGGGGAGGGCTATAAGCAAGTAGGTATGTTGATAATTGGGTCTATACTTATCTATATAACACATTATAGTTGATTTTCTGCGAAGTAAGCCATAAACATATTACGTGTGCTAATTGCATTCGATGTAGAAGAATTGTTTCTCCGATGACGATTTCTAGAAGTTTGCATCACTATTGGGCGATTATAGTCTTTGTCAGTGTGTCCATCTATGTCGATTATAATATTGTGAATGAGACATATGGCTTTAATTATAATACATGCATTTTGATAATTAGTTTCAATGGGTTTATTTAAGATTCGCCATTTTGCATTCATTATTCCGAAAGCACATTCTATGCATTTCCTTGCACGACTGAGTCGTCTATTAAAAATATCTTTTTCGACATTTAGATTTGTTGACGGGAATGGTCGAAGTAAATTAGTTTTTAAAGGATATGCTTCATCTCCTATCAGCACATACGGTAGAGTATATGAAGACCCTGGAACCCGACTTTCTGGCGGAATATTGTATTCGTCACTTTCGATTAGACTATTTATCACTGAATAGTGAAATGTGTCACCGTCACTTTGACGACCTCTCCCACCTACTTCCACTGCTATAAACCTTTTGTGTGCATCCGCTACCCCTTGTAAAACCACAGAAAAGTATCCCTTATAATTGTAAAAGTTAGACCCAGTGTTAGAAGGGCACTTTATTCTACAATGCTTCCCATCTATAGATCCAATGCAGTTAGGAAATCCCCATAATTCAAAATAGTCATTAGCAATCTTTTCTTGATCTTGTACTGACAGTTTTGGCATATGAATATTTACGAGCTCAGTCCATATTGCTGAACATGTTTTAACTATTATGTTGGATACTGTTGCTGTACCTATGCGGTAGTGATATGCCAATCTTCTGTACGGTATTCCGCTGGCAAGAAAACTGAAACAAAATAATATAAGTGCTTTTTTTATGTAATGTGAGTCGTTAAAACCCTAAAGTTATGGGAATCCTAAAAACACATATAATGTGAGGCCATGAGAACCAGAGTAGCCTATAAGCAACCAACCAATAAGGATATTGGTAGATAGGCTACTCTGGTTCTCATGGCCTCATATGTAGATGTGATTATATGTATGTATGAGTATTTCTGTCTAATTCGTTAGCATTCCAAATAATTAGACAGAGATACTCATACATACCACTGCCTGAATCGTTTGACCCAGTCAGATTTATTGTTTCATTTAATATTTTTACCTTATCGATTGTTTCAGTTACAGAAGTTAAAAAAAAATGGAAGCACCTTCGCGATCAGTACAGAAAGGAATTGAAAAAGAAGCCCACACCACGGTCGGGTGCTGCAAGTGACGACACCGAATGGATACCGCAATGGAAATATTATAATTTGATGAGATTTCTTCAAGACGAAGTTTTGCCGGCACCAAGTTCTGGTAATTTATCTCAAGATAGTATGTCACCACTGTCTACTATTAATAATGATGATGATGAAAGAACGATAGAATCACGTCCATCCATTGATATGAATCTGTCGACGTGTGATAGTACACCTCGACGTTCACTTTCTGACCAGAGGAATGAAATGTTGAGATTAGAAAAGGAAAAACTTGAATTAATTAAAGCACGAATACAAGATAAGAAGGAAGAAGAACTGAAAAATGATGAAGATTACATGTTCTTTATGAGTATGCTACCTCCGTTTAAAAGGTTAACAAACCTACAAAAACTTAGATTTCGTCACAAAGTAAGTGAAATGATACTGGAAATGACAACCCAGAACGAGTACGCTAATATGTTTGATAATAATACACCTGTTGTGGGCGATTATGTTGTATCTCAACCCCAATACTTTACATCGGATTCACACAATAGTGGTGATTCGTCGAGCATGTTACCTTGTGCATCAAGACAAATATCAGGACCTAATATTCCTTTTCAAGATGAACACAGGGCTCCTGCAGCGGCAGATGAAAATGAAAGTTCTGCACAGTAAACTTATAAGTTAATTATTTTTCTAAAAAAATGTTATACCTACATTTGAATCAATCTTTGATTTTTTTTTATAATTTAGAACTCTTAATGATTAATACAAAAAGTTGTTCATATTCACTAATTTTGAAACATTCACTCATTTAAGGGAAGTGAATGTTTCAAAATTAAAAAAATTGTTGATTTCATAAGGATTAGTAATGTTGATTAAAAGATCTAAAAAACGCAACTTTTTATTCTTACCTTAAAGTCAGTAGTAACTTTTCTTCGGGACATATATTGCTGTTACAAGTACTGATGCGGTGTTGTATTTTGTTTACTATATAATCAAAAGTTGTATCAGACATCCGTGTATAACCATGAAATACATCATAACCTCTTTCTCTTATTGACTTATAAAGAGTTGCATATTCCCCAAACTTCTCATGTTCCGTTGCTGTAAACACTGGGCCACTTCTTATATTAAATAATTCACTTTTTAACATTGAATTTTCTTCTAAAAAAAAGTCGATCATATCATACTCCATTGCGACGGTGACCACGTCTGTGTTGCGCGATTTCTAAATAAGACTGACAGAAGATTCCGCCTCGGGCATAGCTTCATCGAGAATTGCCGCTGCGTGTGCCGCCGCGATAAACGCCGCGTGGGACGCGTCGGTGCCATCCGCGGGCTCGGCCGCAAAAAAACGCCCAATTTCAAACAAACGCGTCTAAAATCGCTTCTCCGTAAACGCACTCATACAACGCCATATATTTGAATTCAGTGCGGGCCGCGCCGCTCATCGCAACGCGTGACGCCCCGCGTCTCCGTAAATGAGACCTAAGGATATTGATTTATTAAATGTTAAGTTCAGCATTATATTCAGCATAGTGTCAATAATTAGGTACAAAATAAAATATAACATTCCTTCACGTTTTTTTTTTTCAGATTCCCTTTGATGGTTCGCGGTCTATATGCCATGCCTGCTGGGAGAGATTGGATTCCACTCTGAGAAATCAGCATAGGCAAAATGAGCCACCTCAATGAGTTCAAAGCGAACCACCTCAACAAGCAGAAGATGCTGGTGAGAAACCAAATGAGGGTCAACAAGATAACACCGGTTTCATTTCTGTACAAGGATATTCCGGTGCTTCAAATACAGCAAGACGTCGCCTATTTCAAACCTGCAGAAACATTCCTACGCATATATTGCCATTGTATGTTAAATTCTATGTATTGCACACCATGAATTTATATACCACCTCTTGCTCGTGTTTGCCATTCACATTTGCAAAGAAATGATTGGGAAGAACTAATTACTCAGAGGCAAATGCATCAATTTAATGGCACTCATGTACTTGATATGATGAATTTATACAAATGGGGCTTGGAACGGAGAAACCAACTTGATTTTGAAAACATAAATGCAATTGATGATAATGAGCTACATTTTTGGACAGGAATAACTAAAAATCAATTTAACACTATTCTACAGCCAACACCATCTCTTCATAACATAACTGATAGGCCTGCTACGACTTTAGGTATATACCTCACAAAAATTAGGACTGGTGAACGAAATTTACGACTACGAAATTCCAAATGTCCAGAAGAACGTTAGAAAGAAAAATAAGATTAGCAAGAGAATGCTTAACTCAAGATTTCGTCCCGCATTTTCTAGGCTTAGATCACATAACCAGACAAGAGGCGGTTGCTCGAAATCTTTGTATACCATCTCATATTTTCGGAGGCGACCAGAATACAGTCATTTTGGTGCTTGACGGCACATACCTATATGTACAAAAGAGTTCCAATTTTTTGTTTCAAAGAATTACATACAGCTTACATAAATTCAGGGACCTGGTAAAACCGTTCCTGATAGTTTGCACAGATGGCTATATCTTAGATGTCTTAGGACCTTACGCAGCAACAACATCGGATGCAACAATTATGCGTACCATAATGGAACATGAAGACTCGCCTTGGCATTGGTTTCTACGGACTAACGATGTCTTCATACTAGACCGCGGCTTTCGGGACTCAATCTCCTCGATACAAGAATTTGGTTACAATCCTCAGATGCCACCATCCAGATCCAGAGGAGAACAACTCACAACCGAAGAGGCAAACAAGTCTAGACTCATAACAATGACCCGGTGGGTTGTCGAGACAATGAACGGTCGTTTCAAAAAAGATTTTTCGACACACCTATTTCAATGTTTCTTTGCCTAACATGATGGCGGATTTCCGAATTACTGCAGCGCTCATCAATGCTACTCGGCGACCATACGAGGATAGCATTTACGCCGAGCAATTCATTAATATAATTAATGAAAATATATTAATAGAAGGAACGAGCTGGTGGAATATGTGAGTGAGCACAATTTAAATATGCAAAGGGCAGCCTTCACTCCAATTGATGCCAGTGATGCAGCGTTCGATTTCCCACAATTGACGTACGATGATTTGATACTATTTACGCTGGGCAGCTATCACCTCAGGATCGCCAGATCATATGTCCATGAGCAGTTACGACTAAATGGCCTATATATCGTCGAACTCTACCGGCACCAAGAATCGGTAAATAACAGAACATTGATACGCGGTAGAATTCAGTCCCGACACATCAGGAGTAAAAAATATTACACCTACATATTGGTAAACCCTACAACAGAGGGCAGAGAGAGTATAGAAGATTGTTACTGTTCTTGTATCAGCGGCCGCCGAACTATCGGATGCTGCGCACATATAGCCAGCATGGTGTATTTTTTGTCATGGGCCAGACACCAAGAACAAATAGATACGCCAGCAAGGTTCTTGGACGACACTATCGTGCCTGTTGACATTGATCATGTTGAATAAAAATGATATAATTCTATATATTTGTTTCCTTTAAAAATACATCAGATTATTCCCATTGTATTAGTGAGGGAGAATAAGTTTTTATCTTTTAAGTGTCCAACAGACTTGTATTATTAGAGCCAGCAGACGAACACGACGAGTTCAGGTGTTCCAGCGTGTAATCATGACACCCATTCAATGCAAATAGTCGAACAATGTCTTATCACTAGAGGATATAACTTGAGACTTTTGTTTTTTAATTTTTGGGCTTATTCCCATACTCAACATTGATGCGACATATATTTTCGTAAACTAGGGATGTTTATCGAAACATACACACCAATTTTGTTTCGGTAGGTCGTGGGTAGATTTTCCATACTAAGTGCCCAATGACCGATCGATCTCTGTTGATTTTTATATTATATTTTTTTATTACACTTTTTTCTATATAAACGTTTATCAATGTTGATTGTGTAAAGATTATAACTGATATACCATGTTTATTGTGATATTTACCTATATTTTGTTTGATTGGTAATGTTACCGCATTACTGTAACTTAATAAAGATGATTATACAAACAAGAAAGTGACTTTTACTTACTAGTAAGAAATTTTAAAAATCACCTAAAACGTTGTAGACGGATGTAGACAACCCCTCATCACTGCATCTACCTAATCTACTGTTATCTATATTAGCTACACACATCAGTCATGATTATACTCTTAATTTTCATTTGTTATTTTAACAATTGTCTACTCAACCGTACTAAATCGAATATCATGACAAAAAGAGAAACTATGGGGGCAACGCGGCCGGGGGCAACCCGGAATGGGGGCATAACGGCCGGACCCCTAACAGAGCCCTCTGTTTCTGTAACTAATGGGGAAGTGACTATAAGTAACTTTAAGAACTGTACTATTATTAATAATGAAGTTGAAGAGGTAATATATAACATTAATGATAAAGCATATATAACAGTAATGACAAAGCATACATAACTCTAGATAAGTTGAAATTTGGATTAATAAATTGTGATAACATATATAAAGGAGAGATTGTATCTTTCGTTGATTGTGCTTCTTGTGGAATTTACTGTGTTTATAACCAATATATATTAAAATGTAATAATAATTCAGTATCTATACTATTTGGATTGATGTCATCCTTGATTATTTTCTTATTGTTAATTATAATTCTCATGACTGTGTTTAGATATAAGGTAATAGAAATTTATGCTAAAATCATGGTTTTCTTTATAATGAGATCTGATAGACGAAGAGTTTCAAGGATAAATAGATATAACAAGAGTACTGGCCAGACATTAGATGTTAAGTTTAAAAAGGTTCCTTATATAATGGACTTAATTATTTCAAAACGTTTAGAATTATTTAACGAGATCAATAATACAAGTAAAAATCCAATATACTCTGCTATAATATATAATGATATAATGTATTGACGGTGCATACCTCGATAGAGTGTCTATTATTCGTGACCTGGGAGTCATCTACGATACTTCTTTGTCTTTCCGTAATCACGTGGATAATGTAGTCACAAAAGCCAACAAAATGATAGGTTTCATAGTTCGAGTATCAAAACCATTTTGTAACAGTTGCAGTATCATCCTACTGTACAATGCCCTGGTCCGCAGCACTGTAGAATATTGCTCTACTATATGGTCTCCTTACTACTCAATCTATACAGATAAGGTGGAGTCCATTCAGACTCGCTTTGTAAGGTACTTATCCATAAAAAATGGCATCAGAAAAACTATTCCTGAATATATTGATAGGTTGTCTTACTTCAAAATGATCAACTTAAAAGAAAGACGAGACATACATGACTTAATGGTTCTACACAAAATTGTACATAGATCCTTAGATGCTGAATTATTTAATCATTTTAATTTTAAAACGAGCAGGCGTATTGTGAGACATCCCTGGATATTTGAGACACCTATAACTACCTTCAATAGTCCTCTTACACGTATGGCAAGATTGTATAATGAGGGAGCCAACGTATCTGACAATGACATTGATGTCTTCTCTATGAAATTTATATCATTCAGACACTTCCTACTCAGTAATGCTTTTTAATTTAATTTAATTTTAATTTTTGTACTATTATTATAATTAGATACAAGATATATCTAAGATATGGTTAGACTTCTCGATTTATGATTTATCTAATGCTTAGAGTAACTGTTATGATTTCACCATAAACAAGTAGTCTCTTTAATGTACAATGTAATTTAAATGTCATGCATGCCTGTGATTTGTTTAATTACTCTGACAATGTTAAATTAAGAAAGTCTCAACTACAAAAGATTGTAATTACACAGTTGGTATGCTTAATAAATAAATAATAACTCTTTATTGGAAACTTAGACAGTAGTACAATAACATAAATATACGATAATGTCTGCATTAGTTAAAAACTGTGTCGCAGCCATTAACGCTACCTCCAGCCTGGGGTTGTCAAAGTTTCATCATAAACAATCTTACAAAAAAGAAGCATGTAACAATTACAGTATTGATAAACTAATATTAATTAAATATTGGTAGTAAAATAAAAAACAACAAAAATAACAAAAACTAAAATGAAAATTATGTGGGAGTATTTGGTTGTATGTATATTTTATGTGTATGTGTGTGTGCACGTGTATGTGTGTGTGCACGTGTGTGTGTGTGTGTGTGCACGTGTGTGTGTGTGTGTGTGTGCGTGTGTGTTTGTGTGTAAGTGAGGGGGGTGTGTCTTTTGTGGGTGGTTTGAAAAGAAATCTTTTAAACAAAGTAAAATAACTAAACTATAGAATAGATAGCTTTTTTTAGACTTCGTTTCAAAATCACGTAGTTAGGTCCTTTACCGTAGTGTTGGGACTCTTCAAATTTACTTGCATACGAAAAATCGTTAAAATATACGAATAATCGAACTTATTAATAACGATTCTTTTTCAATCCAGGCATCTTTTAGTATTTAATAATACTTAAATTTCAGCTGACATCCAACTGTCAACGAAAAGGCATAATTAAAATTAAAAGTATGTAAGTTAATGTAATTTTAAATAAATCTTTGTGGGCAAAATCGCTCGTGTCCAAGTCTCTACAAAAAAACACTTTTTTTTTATCTTGCCAGATTGCCAACTATAATCTATGATTCTATGCGGTCTCTCGCCATCCTGGAAGCTGACTGTGCGCGTACTTTTTCCGTTTGTGTACTTTATCATAATTTGTGACTTGGCTATTACTTTTCTGGACTGATTTTTCTTTATTCGATTACCTTGGCAATATTTATACTGGACTCTAATATAAGCAAGTGATAATAATGTCGAAAAGGGGATGTACTTTAAACAGCCAGGCTCATGAATTGGTGGTGAAATTACACGAATGTATTTCGAGCGTGCGTCTCAAAACGGTGGGCCTCTATTGCCAGTTACACAAGTGCGGGATCATGTCAGTGAAGCACTCGGTATTGGTAACCGTATCGTCAGCAAAATTTATAAGTGAAAAGTATGGATCTTCGGAGAGTGCGGATAACGTCCTTCACACGCCGAAAAAACGTTAAAGAAATAAACCTGTGACATGTATCGATAAATTTGATACTCATGCAATAAGAAATCATATATATATATACTTATTCGTGGATATATATACTCAGGTATGTGATAATAGGTTTATGGTGATCATGTCTACATTTATGCATGTATGTATGTTTATGTAAGTATATGATATGTATTTATATGCGCTTGGTCGCTGCGTCGTCGACTAGCAGTCTAACCTCAAAACTTATCACGTGCACGTGCTAACGTATTTGTTTTTTTCAAGTGAGAATAGTTTATAGTTAAAAATGTCAAATAAACGCAAACACAAGACACTAGATTTGAATAATAAAATGGAGATTTTAAGAAAGTTAGATAGTGGACAAAACATGTGCAAATTGGCAAAAGAATATGGTGTTGGGCGTGCTACTATACACGATCTTAAGGAAAGCGTAAAACACTAAATGTTGGCGATTGTCCAAAGATGGAAAACGCTCTTTACTTGTGGTTCATACAGCGGCGTTCTAAACACACTCCTATATCTGGAGAAATTCTGAAAGCCAAAGCAATCGAATTTTATAAAAAAATTACCCACAAAGATGATTTTCGTGCCAGCGATGGATGGCTGGATAAATTTAAAAAACGATTTGGTATCCGTCTATTAACCATATCGGGTGAGAAATTATCAAGCAACGAATCTGCAGTACAGCCATTTATCGAGCATTTCAAAAACAAAGTAGAAGAACTGGGTCTTCTTCCTGACCAAATCTATAACGCAGACGAGAGTGGTCTGTTCTGGAGACTGTTGCCTAATAAAACATTTGTATCTTCTGAAGAAGCAAGTGCACCAGGTCGTAAAGTGAGTAAAGATAGAATCACATTCATGCCGTGTTCAAATGCTACTTTGTGTTGTGACTGATTGGCAAAGCAAAAAATCCCAAAGCTTTCAAGAACATTTGCCTGCCAGTCTGCTGCAAGAATCAAAGTAAAAGTTGGGTCACGAGAGAGGTATTTAGCGAATGGTTTTATAAAGACTTTGTCCCAGAAGTCAAGAAGTTTATGAAAAGATCAAACTTGCCCATAAAAGCTTTACTCGTACTTGACAATGCTCCAGGCCACCCAAATGAACAAGAACTTAAATCAAGTGATGGGAATATCCAAACCATCTTCCTACCACCAAACTGCACACCTTTACTGCAGCCAATGGATCAAAATGTTATCCAAAAAATAAAGTTTGTATAAATATAAATTGCTGATCCATATTATATCTCAGGATGGTGATATAACGCAGAGCCTTAAAGGATTGAATTTGAAGGTTGTTGTATTCTCTCTCGCTCATGCTTGGAAGTCTGTTTCTCCTAACTTAATCCAATCTTCATGGAAAAAGTTGTGGCTTACAATGAATGATGTATCAGAAACAGAAGAAACAGATGAATGGGCTCTTGAGGATAATGTGCCAATTGCCGATTGGTTACAAAATCTATCAGAAAAAGGATTGGAGACAAGTGAAGAAAATTTAAATTCTTGGTTTGAAGGAATCGAAGAAACAGAGCAAATTATGACCGATGAAGAAATTGTATGTGTATTTTGATTTTAACATTAATAACAAAATTAAAAATCCTAAGAGACTATGGAAAAAATTAAAAACAATCTTACCGCCGAACAAACGCCCCAACGATCTTCCATCTCATTTCTCTGACCCAGATTTAATTTATCGTCACTTCCTTAACGTCTCTGGTAACCCATCAGTTAATATGTCAGTGAGGACGTTCTTTGAATATAATAGTCACGGAGGTGTTTTCGCTCTTTCAGCTGTTAGCCACGAAGTCGTATCTAAATATCTCTCGGCTCTTAAATCGAATGCGGAAGGTTGTGACGGTATCACATTGGAGATGTTGATGCTATCCCTTCCGTGTACATTACCTGCTATCACACATTTGGTGAATGCCTCAATACAAAAGGGCAACCTTCCCCGATATCTGGAAAATCGCTATTGTGAGGCCGCTGCCAAAAAACACTAGTCCGGCTGATGTAAAAGACTTAAGGCCTATAAGTATACTGCCGTGTTTGTCAAAAGTTATAGAAAAGGTAGTTTGCGCTCAGCTGTCCGATTATTTTGAAAAAAACGATATTATACCAGAGGTTCAGTCAGGGTTCAGAAAGGGTCGAGGGACCGCTACTGCCTTACTTGACGTGACTGATAACATCCTATTGGCACAGGATCTAATAAAACAAGTAATGTACACATGCCCCGGGGCATGTGTACATTACTTGTTTTATTAGATTTTTCCCGGGCTTTCGATAGCATTAATACCTGTTTGTTACTGTCAAAACTAAAATAATACGGGTTCGATAGTAACACAGTAAATTGGTTCCATAGCTATCTGTCAGGTCGTTATCAAAGAGTGGAACTACGTCTTAATGGGGAGCATCAGTGGTTTCTGAACTCACCCCTGTTGGAAGGGAAGTTCCCCAGGGATCCATATTGGAACCGATTCCCTTTATTATAACGTGCGGATCTGTGCGATAAAGATAACTGTTAGAGGTAGGTCAGCAGTATTCTTTAGTGTATATATGCCTACAAACTCGTACGATAACCTACCTGAGTTTACCATGTGTCTTGGTGCGATTAGATCAGTAATTGAAGTGGAGGAGAACAATGGAGTTGAGGCTTTTTATGTACTGGGAGATTTTAATGCCCACCCGGATGAACTGTTTTACAATGAAATGTTGGATTTTTGTATGGACCTTGACTGGTGTTGTGTAGATTTAAGTATGTGCCCTAAGACTACTTATACATTTTATAGTGATATCCACGGCTGTACTAGATGGTTGGACCACTGCATCGTCACAAAGTCAGCACTGGAGTCAGTTGTTGGTGTGACTGTGCACTACGACGTGTATTGGTCGGACCACTACCCACTCGTGGTGGAATGTAACTTAAATAAGCTTAAGCCTAAAGTTAGGGATTTGGTAGCGGAAAAACCTGTAAACCGTGTCGTATGGGGCGAGAGACAGGTACAGCAAATTAATCAATACCATGATATCTGTCATTCTAAACTACGATTAATAGATTTTCCGAAAGAGTTGAGTGAATGTTGTGATGGTTTTTGTACTGACAAGGAACATCACTTGATTCTTGATAAATTGTATGTGCAAATTACTGATACGCTTTCACAAGCAGCCATTCAAACATATAAAAAAAAGTGTCTCAGGAAGGGTGGTTATGTCTTTGGGTGGAATAAGCACGTAGCGGGCCCACATCGGGAGGCGCGGCTTAAATTTCAAATGTGGAATTTAGCTGGGCGACCAGCTAATGGTCGAATCTTTGATGAGATGTCGGAGGCGAGGAGACATTTTAAAGCGAAATTGAAATGGTGTCAGGTTAGTCGAGAGCAATTCGAAATGGATATCCTTGCATCGGACCACTCATCTAAAGATTTTAAAAATTTTTGGAAACACACTAATAAAATGAACGTTGGCTCTAGCCTACCGATGAGTGTCGGTGGTTCTGCTGACCACAAGAAGATTGCCGAGGCTTTTAGAGAGCACTTTACTGTGCAGTCTCCCTTGGGTCCCGCGTCTGGTGAGGTGAGCGATGGTGAGCCCGTTGTGAAGGGGCGGAATGTAAAAATACCTGCGAAGAGTGTGGCTAACATTATTAGAAAAATGCAGCGTGGAAAATCTCCTGGTCACGATGGGCTCAGTATCGAGCATTTTAGATATGCGGGGGTTCATTTGCCGCAAGTACTGTCTATGTTTTACAGCCTGTGCATAGGTCATTCGTATTTACCGGAGCCGCTTATGCGGACAATAGTCGTTCCTATAGTTAAAAATAAGACGGGTGATACGTCTGACATAGGTAATTATCGGCCCATCTCACTCGCTACCACAACAGCCAAGGTGCTTGACAGTCTGCTGAATAGTGGCCTCACTGCACAGGTTGAGTTGCACGATGCACAGTTCGGGTTCAAAGCGGGAGTCTCAACAGAAAGCGCTATTCTGAGTCTGAAGCGAACTGTCGGGTACTACACAGCGAGGAAGACGCCGGTATATGCGTGTTTCCTCGACTTGTCAAAAGCTTTTGATCTGGTTACCTATGATATATTGTGGGACAAGTTGAGGGACACGGGTGTGCCGACGAAGTACACCTCCCTCCTCAAATACTGGTACTCTAACCAAAAAAATCGGGTGAGATGGGTGGGTACTCTGTCGGACGAGTACAGGCTTGAATGCGGAGTTAGACAGGGGGGATTAAGCTCGCCTCTGCTATTTAATATTTATGTCAACCGACTTATCGAACGACTGAGCGGAACACATGTCGGCTGCCATATTGACGGAACCTGTGTTAATAATATAAGCTATGCAGACGATATGGTGCTGCTCAGTCCTTCGATAAGTGGCTTGAAAAAGTTGATATCGATATGCGAGGCCTATGCGGTGGAGCATGGCTTGATATACAACTCAAAGAAGAGTGTCCTTCTTGTATTTAGAGCGCCTAAGCAGCAATCACGTAGTGTTCCGCCCGTAAGTCTCAACGGCATAGCTATAGATATCGTAGACAGTTTTAGGTACCTCGGCCACATTGTTACAAGTGACCTAAGGGACGACGGAGATATAGAGAGGGAGCGCAGGGCATTGTCTGTGAGGAGCAATATGCTTGCCCGCAGGTTCGCGCGCTATAGCGAGGATGTAAAAGTAACCCTTTTTAAGGCGTTCTGTCAGTCTTTCTACACGAGCGGCCTGTGGGTGTCATACACGCGACGAGCCTACAATGTCCTGCGTGTTCAATATAATAATGCTTTCAGGATGCTGTTGAGACTGCCATGGCGCTGTAGCGCGTCGGGTATGTTCGCGAAGGCTCGCATAGATGATTTCTACGCAATTATGCGAAAGAAAGCGGCCTCCCTACTACAGCGCCTGCATGGCAGTGACAACAGCATTCTGAAAATGATCGCTGCCAGACCGGACTGCCCATTCCAGAATCACTGGGTGGGGACAGTCATAGGTCGGTACAAATAAATAAACTACAAATATGTAACTAAAAATACTAACCTAGTAACTTAAGCACTATTGTTACTAACACAAAAATACTATCAAAAATATGGACATAAGTCTGAAATAAAAAGTTATTATTATTATTATTATTATATATTGCGCAGATATAACAAAATGTTTGATAAATTCACGATATCATATTTATTTATGCTGATGATATTCAAGTTTATATTTCTTTTAAATCAAGTGAATACGATAAAGCTATATCTGACTTAAATAATGATTTAAACAGAATCGTACATTGGGCGGAGAAAAACTCATTAGTTCTCAATCCGAATAAAACAAAATACATGATATTCGGCACTAAAATTAATCTAAACTCACTTCCCAGTTTTAATATAATCCTTATGGGACTGTCAATTGAGAGGGTGAATGAGGCCCGTAATCTTGGTCTACTTATTGATTGTAATTTGAGGTTCGAAAAACATGTTGCTGATTTGGTCCGAAACTGTTTTTATAGGTTGCGCATTTTGTACAAGATACGACCGTTACTGTCCGAGAGCTTGCGAATGCGACTGGTTGAGTCGTTGGTACTGTCAAAATTGAACTATGGGGATACAGTATAAGGGGCGCGCCTGCTGGGATAGCACGGATCGGCTAATTCAGAGGGTCCAAAACGCACTCGTTTCTGCTTCAAGATACCACTAGAACTCACGTCACACCATTCCTAAACGATAATTTTATCTTAAAAATGAAGTCTAGGCGTAAGCTTCACTTAACATCACTAATGTTTGGCATTGTTAAATACCGTGAACCATTTTACCTGTTTCGTAAATTAAAATGGGTGTCCAATAGACGGGATTGTACTGTGAGACAGTGCTCGCAACAACTCTCTATTTTGCCTCATAAAACAGCCGCTTTTAAAGGTAATTTCCGCTATGCGGCTTCGAAGATATGGAACAATTTACCCCCGCCTATAAGATCGTTAAATACTATTGACGCATTTAAATATAGATTGTGGCAGTATCTAATAGATGCACAGCGGAGACTTGATATGGTCAATGTGAACACATCCTTTATATTAGTGTAAAGCGATGCATAGGGAGTGCTGGCGAGCGATCCCCACAATGTTATAATATAGTATAGTATAATATTATGTAGTATAATGTAATATACTATAATGTAAGATGGTATGTGCACATACAAATATAATAATATTACGTGCCCTCTATAAACGAAGACACTTGTCCGATGAGAGTATGCGGCGCTGCTTGCGTCGACGATGCGATCTCTTGGAGAGAGTCGGGGCGGCACGCGTAGTCTGCGGCAAAGCACGGTGATGACCTGCAAGGGGACAGGCGGTTACTTTATGTAGGTATATTGTACTTCCACCTTGTCAATTGTATGGCATTGATTATTTTACAAGAAGGTATTACGTGCCCTCTATAAACGAAGACACTTGTCCGATGAGAGTATGCGGCGCTGCTTGCGTCGACGATGCGATCTCTTGGAGAGAGTCGGGGCGGCACGCGTAGTCTGCGGCAAAGCACGGTGATGACCTGCAAGGGGACAGGCGGTTACTTTATGTAGGTATATTGTACTTCCACCTTGTCAATTGTATGGCATTGATTATTTTACAAGAAGGTACCTACTTAGTTCTAAAACACCTTTATAACTTAACTTCTTATTTACTTTTACAAACGGGTTCATCGCTTACCTGTCGTAGTGTGGCCAATTGGCTGTTTGCTGTGATTACTTGTTGCCGCGGCCTGTATATATTTCTAAATACATACATATTATAAATAAATTACACCCAGATACTGAACAAATGATCATGTTCATCACACAATTATTTGTCCTGGGTGGGAATCGAACCCATGACCTCTAGCTCACCAACCACTAGACTAACAAATTGTAACTACATTTAATTTTCTACTTTATAAAAAAACGTGTGCGTCTCGGGACCCCCCACAGAAGTGATAACTTAAACTAATCTAAGTTGACAGACAGACTGGTGCCGTAACGCGTTACGTAACGAAGCGGGTTACCCTCCCTTATGTAGTTATCACTTCAAAAATATCAATCAATGTTTTACAACTGTATATTTTTTTGCAGCGACACTCGCGCTGATTCGGTCTGCGAGGCAGGCCACTCAGCGCCGCATTGCCGCTCTGGCAACAGATGCACGCCAGGAGCTTATCGCGCGGCAGCGCGAAGCTCACCTGGAGCGCATGCTGATGCCAGATGCACCGCCAAGAAAACGACAAACAAGGTAATTTTGTCCTTTATCATTTTTTTTTTTTCGAATTTCTTAACAATTCACCTTGCCATAATTCTTCTGAGTGTGAGTGAGAGTGTTCAGAGTGGGCAGACTGGAGAGGTTCAGAGTGGGCAGACTGGAGAGGGGCAGAGTGGGGAGAGTGGGGGAGTGGGCAGACTGGAGAGGGGCAGAGTGGGGAGAGTGGGGGAGTGGGCAGACTGGAGAGGGGCAGAGTGGGGAGAGTGGGGGAGTGGGCAGACTGGAGAGGGGCAGAGTGGGCGAGTGGGCGAATGGGGAGAGTGTTCAGAATGGGGAGGGGGAGAGTGGGGGAGTGGGCAAGTGAGTAGGAGAGTAATGTGGCGTTTTAAGTTCGTCGTATCGTTTAAGTTTGCACTTCCGTCGGCAGTCCTTTGACTGCCTCTTTTTTTTTTCAGAAGGACATCTCCAGTACGGCAGGCCTGTATAATATGGCTTCGACGTCCGGAATGGGCCATTCTGGACCAGCCGAGCCCGTAGCCTTGACGTCCGGAATGGGCCATTCCGGGCCAGCCGAGGCCGTAGCCTCGACGTCCGGACGCGCCCGTTCTTTTGGTAAGATAGTGATTTGATTATTTTATTTGCTGACTAGCAACCCGCCCCGCCTTCGCACGGGTACAAATTGTACACCAAAACCTTCCTCATTAATCACTCTGTCTATTAGTGAAAACCGCATGAAAATCCATTCAGTAGTTTTTCAATTTATCGCGAACAGACAGACAGACAGACAGACAGACGCGGCGGGGGACTTTGTTTTATAATATGTAGTGACAAATGTAGACTACATCTATCTTGTTTGTTACAGAACGCGAGCCTGGAGTTTTGAATATGGTAAGTTTTGGTTTTCTCGGTGTCATGATAAGATTAAAAAAAAATATTATAATAATACATGTGTGTTTGTTACAGTTGACGAAGCTGCGCCAGGAGAAAATTTCTTCCTGGAGACGATGGGTACACTAGAGGCAGATATTGTTACTAATTCGCTCTACAGTTCCCCTAGTGGAATGTGGACAAAAATAACCTGCCACACGTTATGTTGAGGCCAACTAAAAGAAGATAACAGCTCTTCCAATTCAGAGTAGTATTGCATTTTTTTTTAAGTTTTTTCGTTTCTTTTTTAGACGTTGCTGCAGAGGTTGTCGTCGGGGGGACGTCTTCCTCGCCAGTCATGTTGGGGCCATCCGAAATAAGTAATTATGAATGACTAGTATACAAAAAACTTAATACAGTAATGAAAGACAATACTTTCTGTACTGTCTTTCATTCCGTCACACAATAATAATAATAATAACTCCACATCTTACACACGGCTGTCTCATCCCAAACTAGGCAGAGCCAGTACTATGGTAACTAGACTGTTGATAAACATACATACTTACTGATACAATCAATCAAATTTTTTTTTTTTTCTTTCCAGGTGTTCTTGACGAAGGCTACAGAGGCGTCATGAGTGAGTGGTTGGAACTGACTGACGTTAACAGTGACGACGATGACCTCGTCTTAATAAACGTGACGCTGCGACAGAACCATCTTGTGACACTGACATGACAGAATTTCAAGCGGCAGTGTTACGTAGGAAGGACGCAGCCAATGACGATGCAATACGTGACTTACTGACTGACAACTGTTACACTTTCGTTTGGAATAAGGACAGAACTACCTTTGTTGGAAAACGGGAGACATTTGGAAGTACCTCAGGGCCGACGTTTGACGTCACTGACCAGACTCGGAGTATTGACGTTTTCGACAAGGTAATCGACGTTGACTTCGTTGACTTATTGTGTAAAGCAATCTTTCGCTCCGCATACCTATTGGTCTCCCCAATAGGTATGCGGAGCAAAAGATTGCTTTGCTCCGAGAGCAAAACAAGCTAGCTCCGCATTCCCGGTTTCACCGCTGGACTCCGACGGATAGGAACGAAATGGTAAGCTTTTTAGCAATAATCATTCTACAAGGCCTCTACCCTCTACCAGAAGAAGAGGCCTATTTTACGTACAATGGTTTTGGCACTATGCCAAATTTTGCCAAAATCATGTCGTACAATAGATTTTTATTGTTAAAATGTTTTCTCCATTTCGTGGACAATCAGACTTGCACGGACACGACTAGACTTTGTAAAATCAGACCCGTTATTGACTACTTTAACGTTAAATTTTCCAGTCTATACATGCCTTCACAAGAGATAGCCATTGACGAATCTCTTCTGAAGTGGAAGGGAGGTTGAGTTTCGCTCAGAAGATTTCGTCAAAGGCCGCACAAGTCGGAGTCAAACTTACGAGTTGTGCGAATCTTCTAGTGGCTATCTCTGGAAGTTTTTTTGTATATACTGGGAAAGATAACACGACTACTGACAGCACCGACAGAGGGACTACTGACATGTGTGACAATGACATGATTGACAGACCAGTCGGGGACGGGGCCATTGACAGACTTGACTTGAACGCTGACCGACCCACGAGTGCTACTGCTAAATCAGTTTGAAGACTGCTCTTCAGTGTACAAGCTACAAAATTCTTCTCCTAGAGCATATTTAGCTGATATATGTCAAGTGACATTCACCAGGGGCGACCACGTCATACGATACAAGACTGCCTTTTATGACGAAAAAGAAATTTTATTTGGACTTTTTGAAGTTGAAGAATATTACATCAGGAATACTTCTTCCAAAGCCAATCACACGATGCAGAGGCATTACCCTGGAGCGCAAGACGGAGATTGTTCAGAAGTTGACACCGTTAATGCCTGAACACAGGAGAGCCTTTTGGCATGATCTGCCAGTTAATATGCGGAGTGTAGATAAGATAATAAGATAAAAATAGAAAGCCATCAATTTTCGCGTTTAAGGTTGTGATTATATTTAAGTTTTAGATACAATGATTTCATTCATGTTGAGAAGATATTTTTATCGTTATGTTTTCTAAAGAGCAAAATTTAAGTTTTGTACACAGTTTATTTTTATTGAGAAAGTAATATTTATAAAGAATTAGCTCTTTAATTACAATGGCTGTTTTAGAGGTAAAGAAGTAGTTTTGAGTACATTTTATATTTGATTGATATTGTAATGATTGTTGGAGAAGTATATTTTGGACACAATTCATTTTTTATTGAGAAGTCATTAGTTTTGAAGAATTAGATCTTTAATTACAATGGGTGTATTAAAGAAGTAACATTTTGGTTTAATATGGATACTGTTTATTTTTTATTGAGAAATAAATATTTTTTAAGAATTAGGTTTTCTTTTAATTACAAATTTAGTTTTGGAAACATTTAACTGACTACGAGTAGATTGCAAGTCAATGAAACGAAACTGTGATTATGATTCCTATTAGTTCTAATAAAAACACCTGTTTGAGTTAAATTCGAAGTTTTTTAAGGTAAATAAGATTGTTACAGAAGTGACATTCAACTTTTATTTTGTATTTATTTTTGATAGAGAAAGTCATTTTATTTAAAAATTAGGTTTTAGTGAAAAAACTACTAGTAATGAACAAAACTGTGATTATGTTCCTATTCATTCTAACATAAACATGTGTGTAATAAATAATAATTTGATTTTTTAAAGTGAATACAATTTAATTGCATAAAAATTATCTTCGTATTATTATCAAACCATTATAGAAAAATATCCTTGAACTTAAAAGATTTCAAATTAATAACGAAAAAAATTGAGGGCGTTTATAGAAACATTATCTTAAAATTGGTGTCGCAATACTTAGTAAAAAAGTAGTAAATAGCTAAATACGCCCTTTTTTATTTAGCCCGAATCACATTTTAATTCAATGAAAAAGCGTTCCAAAAATGAGTACGTTGAAAAGTCGTATCTAGCCAGTCTTTTCAATGAAGTATTGCGGATTTCTTTGGATTTTTTTTACTAAAAAGAAAAGGAAAATCGCGTTTTTTTAATTGTGGGGCTCACACCACATATACACACAAATACATTTACACTTATTACCTTTACATACAATATACATACTTATTTATTTAATAATATAATACACATAGACATATTCACACAAATACTAGCAACTCATTTGCTACCGTAGCGGTAGTATTTCTGTGACGTGTTTTGGAGTCGAACGGGGCGGAGCTTATGGACCACCACCGCAACGATGCGCGGGCGCACCGGGAATTACACGCCGCGTTAGTCTGCTTACCGCTCTCACGAGACTACCATGTGTCGCTCGCTAGCTTGACGCTCAGTCACATAGACCGCGCACCGTATTTATTGTTAACAAAATTTTTCATACACTTTGTTCCTAGCTAAAAACTATTTTCAGTGATCCTTCCATCTTTCTATTACGCTGCTTAACTTTACTCTTCTGTTCCTTGTGCTTGTTTTGCTTAACTGTGTGATTCGTGAATAAACAACGTTTGTAACCCGTATTGGACCTTTTCTTGGACCTTGTGGTATGTGAACTTTATTATTTACACCAAACACACTACATAATAAATAATATTTTAAAAATTTAATTTAATTCATATGTCCTGATAGCCTACCTTAGTATACAAGTTTTCAATTGCAAACTTATTAAAATACCTATTTTCTACTAAGCAGCAACGTTTTTCATTTCAAAATCACAAAATATTTTTTTTCTCCGTTTTCAACTGTATGTAGAAGCGCCCTTTTTCCGTATGACGGCAGAATACTGCTAGATTTAGTTCATTGTATGACACATCTAGATTTAATATGAAAAATAAAATGACTTGGAACTGCTTAGGTTCAGGAAAATGTTGGTATGGATCGGAATGCGGAAATGGGTACCTTAACTCATTGGAAGAATACTCAAAAAATCCCCATGGATATGGTTGTCACACAGCACCAATGTCATGTGAAGGTGCATGGTGTACTCATGGTGTGTCATGTGTCTGGTACAGATGGGAAGTTGAGCCGGTAGCGGAAAGTATGCCTGTGTATAAACTATTTTCTCAATCCTGGGAAGCACAAATTACTATAACATACAAGAATATTAATAAAGTTATTAAACTTAACACATATAATCCTAAATATGACCTGAATAACATTATTATTGTCACTTTTGCCTTTCGGCACGTGTCATACCGCTCACGATATGCAAGGTAAAATAGCTCTTATTTCGATGCACATAACAATTAAATTTATTTAACACGCACGCGGTAATATCTCCATTCCAAAGACGTTTGCTGCGCGCTTTGACAGAGCCGCCTGGCGCCCGCACTTTAAAGGTGAGTATAGACTACAACATTTACTTGTAACAGAACAACGAGCCGCTCTAATATATGTTCTAGTGTATCATCCTTTTACGAACTAAACGTCGAGCACGCTCGCCTCTTTGTTACAAACCAACGAGCATATTGGTGTAACATTTCGTCGAGCGTATTGGTGTAACATTTCATCGAGCCACGAGTGCGGGCGATGCGCGGTTGCGCGGTTGCGGGGTGACGCGGAGGGAGAGGGACGAAAGACGCACGCGGTCCGCGCGGTTTAGTTGTTCAAGTTGACGCTGTGATTTTACACGTGCATTGCATTAGCTCGTTATTTATACTAATTATCTATTTTCTATTTAACTATGTCGTGCGATAGTCAAAAAACTTTATTGTTTATTGAAAAATACAGGAATCATGTAATATTATGGGATCCTAATCACGCTCAACATTACAATAAAATATTAAAAAACGACGCGTGGCAAGACATTGCTGCCGAAATGGAGATATCTGCTGATGACTGCAGCTTCTCTTCGAAGAGAAAAAATGAAGATTGAAATAAGTGTTGGCACTGGAAAAGGTTAGTGATGACAATAAATGCAAATATACATAGCACAGCAGATATAGGGCCGGCGCCCACTGCCGGCACGTCATGGCAAAGGATTTTTTGCCAATCAAGTCATTTTGAACCTTATTTCAGTGACTTTACAATTCATTTTACTTTATTTCACCACCACGATGCCGCGACGTGCCACAGCCTGCCGCGGCATGCCACAGCATTCCCTGCCGGCAGTGGGCGCCGGCCCTTATTCAGTTTGGATAAAATTATATTACGTAAATGAAAAAGACGAATTTTATTTTAAATTGTTTTTTTTTTATTTACATTTACAGGAGCAGATGAAATTTACAAAAGTTCGTGGTTTGCGTACCAAAGCTTACAATTTATGCTGGATAGGAATAAACCACGTCCTGTTGATGATTCGGTGAGTTATTTTTTTGAAAGGTATTTCTGTATTAAAATTTTTAAGTACCTACGCATATTGGTTTTGCCACTCCAACGCGCCTTCTTGAGAACAGTATTCAGCAATTTCATCTCTCATTATTTTTGCAAAAGCACTTTCTGATAAGTTTCGATGTTGAATTGCAAGCGGAAGAAATGATGCATGGCCCTCGTTATAATAACTGGTATTATTGTCTTGTGAGATGTTTTCTTGTAAGCATATTCCTTCTGAATTCCTTCTAATGAAATTGTGCAAATGACATGTGCACTTTACAATCAATTTAGCTTTATCGGGGTTCAATAATATAGGCTTTCGCAAAACACGGAATACTGACGATAGTAGTCCAAACACATTCTCAACTACGCGCCAAGCTCTACAGTGTCGGTAATTGAACAATCTTTTAGTAGATCCTTTGGGATGCATACCAGAGTAAACCTTCATCATATTTCGCATAAGAGGGAAAGCTTCATCGCCAATGAAATAATATGGCATTAACATTTGCCTACCTGGCAGTGTAGAGGGCTGTGGCAAATTCAATGATTCATCTTGTAGTTTTTTATAGAACATACTGTTATGAAATACTCCACCATCTGATATTCGTCCTTGGCAACCTATATTAATGTAAATAATTTTATAATTTGCATCCACTACTGCCATAAGTACAATACTAAAAAACCCCTTATAATTATAAAATTCACTGCCACTTGCAGGTGGTGCTTGAATTACCCTATGTTTTCCGTCAATAGCGCCTATACAATGGGAGAATTGCCATATTTTCTCATAACCTTCTGCCACTTGTAACCACTCCTCAGGTGAATTTGGCATCTGCAAAAAAAATATTTTATAATTTCAGGCTGATAACAAGACCGAGGAAAATCACATGCAGGCTACTACGGCTGATTGCGAGTCGCAGTCAGCACATCCTATAAAAAAGAAAAGGAAAATGGTTTCTAAAATCAATACAGATGACGACAAAAAAAATGGAAATTGCATTTGATATATTGCAAAAAACCGCTAGAAGCCGCTGAAAAGTGATTTTAATAATGACGAGTTAGCAAGTTACGGTACTTTTATCGCCAACAAATTAAGAAAATATAATGAAGGGACTAAAAACTATGTGCAACATCTTATATCGAATATACTTTTTAGCGCTGATCAAGGAGAATTTAACTATCCCCGTGGATACAGTCAACACTATAGAGATAATTATGGGAACGAAACATCTCGAGGATATAATACAGCTTCAACATCAAATGAATCCTTTGTAAGTCAGAACCGATCCTGTGACTCAAATACAGACAGAGGCTACACTTCCTCTATCGAAGAGACTAGAGCAGCTGCAACTTCCAATGAAGTCCGAGGTCCGAGTCGAGCCGGTGAAGCAGATACAGACGGGGGCTATACTCAAGATAGTAGTAACTTCGATATGATGAGTCAGATCTCAGATTAGTTGAATGATTTATCTTAAATAAAGTATAATGATACTCACGTGAATATTTTCTTTCAGTTCCTCTGTTATTGCTTCACATACTTCTGGAATTATAATAATAATAATAATAATTTATAATAAGGAACCTGTAGGAACCTGTAGCTAAATAACGTAAAGTTAATGCTAATCTCTCCTTCGCCGTAATTGAAACTCTGAATCGTGTATTTTCCTTTGATATTTTAGCACCAATTAAATTCAATAAACTTTCAAAATCACTTGAAGATAGGGCAGTAAAGTTCTTATATTGACCACTTAATTCCTGCGATTTTAAGTCTAACAATAATTGCACACCTCCAAGAGTTTGTCTTCTATTGTAAATGTTCATTTGCCACCATCTTCTATTTCTATTTTTCTTTTTTCTTCTAATATAATTCATCAAGATAAACGCAGCACACGCAACTTGGAGGTCCGACATTTCAAAAAAGAATGAACGCAAGGTACAACGAAATGTTGGTAAATGCACACTCGCTGTGAGCATTTACCCGTAACATAACGCCGAGCAAAATGTTACATTACATGGAAATGCTTTAGAAACTGAGCTTTTGCCTGTAATGTACCATTCGTAAGAACGTTACATTACACAGAAATGCTCTAGAAAATGTTGTAGTCTATACCCACCTTAAGTGAAATGGCCTCTATTATTAGGTGATAATTTGTAATGTAAGTTCGCGATGCGGCTCTGAGTGTCGGTTACTGATTGATGGTCATTAGACGACCTATGACAATTGAATATTATTGCATGAATATTAAAGTTTGATTTTGTTTAATGCTGTAAAACGTAAGAGAAATATGAAATACAATTCCTTATCCTTAAATTTTCGTTATATTTGCGATAGCCGCCGAGTGAGCACTATAAATTCTAGCTAGTGGAAATTTAGTTACGGCCCACCTATGTCGATTAATTGATTGCGTTGTGATTTCGTAAAAAAATAATGTGCAAATGGATGGAGTTTTTTCAGTGCGTACTTAAATCATAAACAACGGAAATTAATACTGTCAAGGTAAGTCAATTTTATTTTTACAGATTTATTTTTGTTACGGTTACAATCATTGAGATATTACTTCTGTTACATTAGTATATATAGTTACAATGCCGATATACGTACTAATTAATTCATAAAAAATAAACCTACATAATTGATGCCCCATCGTGGTGTTTGTAATTATTAATCATAATCACACACAATAAGTACGAGTGAGTTCTTAATTTATGATACCTACTTTACTTGGGCTTGATATTGTTCAATTTCATTTAAGTAAGTTTACTTTCATACGATTTAAGTGAGTGAAATATTTATATGCTAAATGCTCTATTTGATTGCAGATGGCCGATTTAGGAGATGGTAAAAAGAAACCATCGAGTGCCCAAAACAGAAAAAGGAAACTGAAGAAAGAAGAAAAAATTAAAGCTAACTACTCCGATTGACTCTTTATTTCGACCTGGTAAATTCAGTTGGCGAATTGAAGGTGGCGCAAATGAGTAACGTAAGTCGAGTGACTTGTCACGTATCCTGGGTTCGATCCCCATCGGGATGATTTTGTCTAACTCTCGTCTTTGATTCGCTGTTTTTAGGGTTCCGTACCTCAATGGAAAAAAACAAAAAACTTATAAGATTTTTTTTGTTGTTGTCTAAAAATACTATTGCGTGGCTATATAATATCAAAATTGTTGACCCCTAGTTTAAATTCACTGTGCCCCAAGGTGGTTCAGTGGATCAAGTATTCATTTTTTAAAAACATAATTTTAAGTTGTTACCTAATTTGTTTAGGGCTGAATTTCATGTTGATTTTCTTAAACAAGATGTCAAAATCAATATTTGACATATTCTAGCTCAAATAGCATGTGAGTCAGAGCGCATATAAAAAAAGTGATTCACTGTGCCCCCTGTTCCCCTATATCTAATTTTGATAATGTACTATCAGAACATATTGCTCGAATTCAAAGATTTCAGCATCGTTTGCCGCATTATCTTGGCCATAACATTCAAAATGAATTGATTAGTTTAATTGCGGAAAAAATTAAAACGACTATAATTGATGTTTTGAAGCAATCTAAATATTACTCTGTAATTCTAAATTGCACACCTGATATTTCACACCAAGAACAACTTACTGTTATTGTGAGATTTGTTTATTTAAACCCGTTAACAAAACGTGCTGAGGTACGAGAACATTTTTTAGGGTTTTTATCTGTACCTGAGATACTACCGGACATGGGTTGGCAACTTATTTGTTAGATTTCTTAAAATCATGCAATATTGAATTAAATGATTTGCGAGGCCAAGGATATGATAATGGAGCCAATATGAGAGGAAAAAATATAGGTCCACAAAAAAAAATATCTGACATGAATCCTCGTGCATTATACGTGCCCGTGTGCTGCTCACTCCCTAAATTTAGTAGTAAATGATGCCGCTGAAAGCTCACTGGAAATTACAAACTTTCTCTCGATTGTCCAAGAAATATATGTATTTTTTTCAACATCAACATCACGCTGGGATGTTATTATGAAACAGATACCTACTTTGACATTAAAACCTCTTTCAAATACGCGTTGGGAGAGTAGATTTGATGCTGTTAAAGCTTTACGCTATAACATGGGTAAAATTTACGAAAGTTAGTCATTTAAATTTATATTTTCAGTTGTTATATGGTACAACATTTTACTAAAGATTAATATTGTCATTCTTTCAGAGGCGATCAAAATTGTTGATCAGGTTCAAAAAGATTTAGGCCAATACCACACAGACACTGCATTTGAACAATTGTTAGCTGATTCAAAATTAATTGCTGAAGAATTAGACTGCGAAACTGAATTTAACGAAACTGCTCGTCCACGTCCCCGAAAAAAACATTTTAATTACGATGCTGCAGATGAGCCCATTTTAGACCCACTGAAAAAATTTAAAATGTTTTTATTTTTTTTTTACTTGACACTGCAATCTCGAAAGTAAATGAGAGATTCGAATTGCTAACGGATCACAATAACGTTTTTTCATTTTTGCATAACATTAAGAACTGGAGGGAAATGGAGCCCTATAAAATAAAACACAATATCTCACTAATTAACATTAAAAATACATTAGATATCGACGGGAAAGATTTATTAAATGAGTTAGAATCGTTGCCAATAGTTTTTTCAAATGTTGATAAAACTACACTTGATGTTTTAAGTTATAGACAAGGTGTCTCAAAATAAAGTTTATATTCATTAAGCTTACTGCGTGCCGCGGGGGTAATGGAAATCGGTAGCTTGGCTCTTGGGAATTCAGTCGCTATAGAGCGTTTCTCAGGAGCAGACTGCGCGTTGTGCGTGCGAGAATTTTACAAAAACAGTGATTCGGCGACTGTAGCGCGTAGAAGATTCTGCAGTATTCGAGGTTTTCGTCACTTAAATGATGCGCCAAGCATTCCCCTTATAAGAAAATGGGTTAAAAAGTTTGAAGAGACCGGTACAACGCTCGAAAAAACAAAATTCGGACGACCAAGGTCATCAAGAACGGCAGAAAACGTGGAGGTTGTTAATCAGTCTGTTCGTGACGATCCGAAAACATTTCAATTCGGAAGCACGCAAGTGCTTTAAATGTGCATAGATCATCATTGCAACGCATTTTACACAATGATCTAAAGCTGCACACCTACAAAATTCAATTGGTGCAAAAATTAAAGCCCCATGAGGGCAGTCAGAGGCTTGCCTTCGCAAATCAGGCAATTGAGCGCTTTTCAACGTTTACCAACATCTTGTTCTCACATGAAGCTCATTTTCATCTTAATGGGCACGTTAATAAGCAGAATTGCCGCAACTGGAGTGCAACGAATCCGAAACGCAAGCATCAGAAACCCCTTCATTCGCCAAAAGTGACCGTATGGGCTGCGATGTCGACGTGAGGAATTATTGGCCCTTACTTTTTAAGACGAAAAGGGTCGTTACAATAAATTCAGAGCGGTATGTGGAGATTTTAGACGACTTCTTGATACCTGAACTGCAAAACTTTCGTGGCTATAACCAAAGAACATGATTTCAACAGGATGGAGCAACGTCACACACCTCCAATACGTCTATGCCACGAGTACGTGAAATTTTCTCTGGCAAATTGATCTTCAGGAGAGGTGACATAAACTGGCCTCCACGCAGTCCTGATTTAACCCCTATGGACTTTTTCCTATGGGGGTATATTAAATCTAAAGTTTACGCCAGTAAGCCGACTTCCCTGGCACATTTAAAAGAAAATATCCGTCATGAAATGGCAGCTATAACTGAGTCCACATGCCGAGCCGTCATGAACAATTGCAAACGCGAGGGTCTACATCTGGATGATATTATTTTTAAGAAATAAATTCCCAAATTGTACAATTGATTGTACAAATGATACCAAAATATACCGAATATCCCGCTAGACCACTTGTACCATTTGAAAATGGTACAAATGGCACTGATTTATCCCACTAGTACATCAACTGTGAAACACAATCCTTCTTAGTAATATTTTATTGTTTCCTGGCCGCAAATGATTTATAATAATATTTTTTTTCCTTAATGTCAATGTCATCACTTATTCTGTGGTACTGACTAATGGTACAGGTGGTTCGGCGGGTAACGGAACCCTTCGTGCGCAAGTCCGACTCGCACTTAAAATAAAACATTGTATATTTATTATAGATTACTGATCTTAGAGAAAAATAAATGAAACATCAAAAATTTATTGCGTTTTTTTGGTTGACCGGGGGGAGGGGGCGCAGTCTGAGATTCGCACCCTGGCGCTATATAGCCTTAAGAGGGCCCTGTTACCAAAGTTACCAGATCAATCGGCTTATTTTAGTCGCCAGATAATTTTTTATAATTTTACGGTTGTCGTAGGAACTTCTAAAAGTAAATTAGAGAAGAAGAATGTGCGTGAGTACTATTGGAATGGAGCAGAGCGACCTAAAGGCTCGAATGAGATAACAAGTGCTGTGTTTCATTGTCTGCAAAATATTACCATACCTAACACAGTAGACACAGTAAGATTGTTTGCCGATGGATGCGGGGGCAGAATAAAAACACTACAATGATCGGAATGTATAGTAAGTGGCTCTTTACGCATGCTCCTAGAGATTTTAAAAAAATTGAGATAAAGTTTCCTATTCCTATATTAGTATTTTCTTTAATAAAAAAATATTTTCTGATAATAGTAACTTATTAAACATCGTAAGAACCAAATCCCGCCATCTCCTTTCCTAGTACATTCCTAATCACGCTAACTCCACTGTTGAGTTCCATAATCACTTATCTCTATCTCTAAAACTTGTTAATTTTCTTAATTAGCATTGGGTAAACCTGGTTCATGTGGGGTTTAATGACATAATAATGTACAAATCTTTCTAAAAAAACTAACAGTGCAGGTAATAACTTCTCACACAATAAGGTACGAATTACTTGACCTATCCGTAAATGACTTTGGTACGGAGATAGCGGTATCTGGAAATATACGACTCATATCTAGTATAGCTATATATCTATTTTATATGTTTTGCCTTTTTTTCTTCATTTAGATATCTTTCATCTTATATCAGGTTATGAAATACAGTCAGCACAACTATTTTTGATCCAAAAATGATGATGTTTCAATGTTTTTCAGAATGCCTCACAACTACGTAGCAAACAAAACCAGGGAGTCGGGGAGGCACTCGTCAGTTTCCCTAGCTCGCCAGTGTCTGTAACTGGTCAGTTTCATAGATTCGTCAATTTTAAGTAATTCGTGAACTAGTCAGTTTCCTTACTCGTCAGTTTTCTCAATTCGTCATTTAACATAACTCGTCAGTAATGGTAACTCGTCAGTTCAGTATAGTCATGACGTTAATTTGTCACCCACAATACGGGTCGGGGAGGCATTCTTTCAGATCGGGTAGTGCACTAATTAGAAATATAATGGAACTCACACTTGAAGAGCTTTGATAACACTGGCCACTTTATACATAGTAGTGCATTATGATTGTCATGTTGACATGGAGTATCATATTTATTTTATTATTTTCACGTTTTATTGCAAGTTGAACTGTATTTAAGATATTTGTGTTTCTGTGAGTTTAGAAATGGCAAATGTGCAAAATATTACATTTATTGCTTTCGAAAGGGGTAAAAAGCTTCTTCTCAAAGATGGTTACAGATACAACTTGCCACAAACAAATAAAAATGGATCCACTTGGTGGAGGTGCAAAAACAAAAATAATTGTAAATATAGCATTACACTGAATATGGATTTGGCCGTAATAAGGCAAAGAGATCATTTGTGTGAATCTGACCCAGCTATAGAAGTTGTTTCTATTGCTTTGGATAACTGTAAAAATAGAGTACAGGAAGAATTTGGCTCTGTCAGAGCCATTTATGAAGATTGCGTTGGCCATTTAAAAGGCGCAGATTCTGAATATACAGACGATGTGCCGCATTTCAAACAAGTAAAAAATTTACTGTACAATACTATATACAAAAAGCATAGAATGTCACAAACAGTATTTAGAACTCCGGAAGAAGTATTTATACCAGAAAAGTTATCTACTGATTTTCTTATATTTCGAGACGGCATTTTCATATTTATGACACCATACGCGCGTAAAATTCTAAGCGGTGACTTAAGTGACCTTTTTTTGATGGAATGTTTAAAGTTCCGAAACCTTTTGTACAAATGTACACCATTCACTTGGACATAGGCAATACGGAAAAAGAAACATAAAGTTCCACTGGTATATTGTCTTCTTCCATACAAAACCGAAGAAACCGATGTCAAGTGTTTTTCGTTTTTAAAGGAAATTATTCTGACCCCACAGAAAATACATGTGGATTATGAATTAGCTGCAATAAATGCAATTAAAACACATTTTCAATGACACAAATCATAGGATGCCATTTCCATCAAACAAAGTCTTTTGCGTAAAGCAAAGGCATTGGATCTCACTGATACAAAAGAGGGGAGAAAACATATTTCTTTATAAGCAACAATATCTTTTTTACCTAAAAAATATTTTCAAGAAGCATGGCTTTGTGTGCTTCACCATACTCCAGGTGGAGAAAACTTCCAATTATTATTGAAAAATTGGAAGTTTTCTCCATTAAAATTTTTCATCCATGTTAGATCCATTTAACTATTGAGTTACATGGACCAAACATGGATGAAAATGTTGTGGATGTCCTCTCCGTCTACGATCAGCGACACAGAACTATTAATTTAGTAGAGGCATGGCATAATAGATTGCGTATACGTTTATCTTCCAGACATATTAATTTATACACCTAACTATATTCGATATACGGGGATGCAGTCCCATAAGGAAATGGTGGAGGGTCAGATCCTCCATTGCCGCAGTGCGACCTGGGATTTCTTTAGCCTTATGGCTAGAGAGTGATATTTCTGTGAGTAATTGTGATAGGCAAGTCTCTATCCTTAATGCAAATTGCCCTACGTTTTCATTAGGAGTTTGTTTACTTTCTTGGAGGTCAGTTAACAAGTGTGTTTAATGTTTTAACTGTTTGTACTGTAATTGTAATTGTAACTGTAATGTTTTTTTTTGATAACAAGACCGAGGAAAATCACATGCAGGCTACTACGGCTGATTGCGAGTCGCAGTCAGCACATCCTATAAAAAAGAAAAGGAAAATGGTTTCTAAAATCAATACAGATGACGACAAAAAAAATGGAAATTGCATTTGATATATTGCAAAAAACCGCTAGAAGCCGCTGAAAAGTGATTTTAATAATGACGAGTTAGCAAGTTACGGTACTTTTATCGCCAACAAATTAAGAAAATATAATGAAGGGACTAAAAACTATGTGCAACATCTTATATCGAATATACTTTTTAGCGCTGATCAAGGAGAATTTAACTATCCCCGTGGATACAGTCAACACTATAGAGATAATTATGGGAACGAAACATCTCGAGGATATAATACAGCTTCAACATCAAATGAATCCTTTGTAAGTCAGAACCGATCCTGTGACTCAAATACAGACAGAGGCTACACTTCCTCTATCGAAGAGACTAGAGCAGCTGCAACTTCCAATGAAGTCCGAGGTCCGAGTCGAGCCGGTGAAGCAGATACAGACGGGGGCTATACTCAAGATAGTAGTAACTTCGATATGATGAGTCAGATCTCAGATTAGTTGAATGATTTATCTTAAATAAAGTATAATGATACTCACGTGAATATTTTCTTTCAGTTCCTCTGTTATTGCTTCACATACTTCTGGAATTATAATAATAATAATAATAATTTATAATAAGGAACCTGTAGGAACCTGTAGCTAAATAACGTAAAGTTAATGCTAATCTCTCCTTCGCCGTAATTGAAACTCTGAATCGTGTATTTTCCTTTGATATTTTAGCACCAATTAAATTCAATAAACTTTCAAAATCACTTGAAGATAGGGCAGTAAAGTTCTTATATTGACCACTTAATTCCTGCGATTTTAAGTCTAACAATAATTGCACACCTCCAAGAGTTTGTCTTCTATTGTAAATGTTCATTTGCCACCATCTTCTATTTCTATTTTTCTTTTTTCTTCTAATATAATTCATCAAGATAAACGCAGCACACGCAACTTGGAGGTCCGACATTTCAAAAAAGAATGAACGCAAGGTACAACGAAATGTTGGTAAATGCACACTCGCTGTGAGCATTTACCCGTAACATAACGCCGAGCAAAATGTTACATTACATGGAAATGCTTTAGAAACTGAGCTTTTGCCTGTAATGTACCATTCGTAAGAACGTTACATTACACAGAAATGCTCTAGAAAATGTTGTAGTCTATACCCACCTTAAGTGAAATGGCCTCTATTATTAGGTGATAATTTGTAATGTAAGTTCGCGATGCGGCTCTGAGTGTCGGTTACTGATTGATGGTCATTAGACGACCTATGACAATTGAATATTATTGCATGAATATTAAAGTTTGATTTTGTTTAATGCTGTAAAACGTAAGAGAAATATGAAATACAATTCCTTATCCTTAAATTTTCGTTATATTTGCGATAGCCGCCGAGTGAGCACTATAAATTCTAGCTAGTGGAAATTTAGTTACGGCCCACCTATGTCGATTAATTGATTGCGTTGTGATTTCGTAAAAAAATAATGTGCAAATGGATGGAGTTTTTTCAGTGCGTACTTAAATCATAAACAACGGAAATTAATACTGTCAAGGTAAGTCAATTTTATTTTTACAGATTTATTTTTGTTACGGTTACAATCATTGAGATATTACTTCTGTTACATTAGTATATATAGTTACAATGCCGATATACGTACTAATTAATTCATAAAAAATAAACCTACATAATTGATGCCCCATCGTGGTGTTTGTAATTATTAATCATAATCACACACAATAAGTACGAGTGAGTTCTTAATTTATGATACCTACTTTACTTGGGCTTGATATTGTTCAATTTCATTTAAGTAAGTTTACTTTCATACGATTTAAGTGAGTGAAATATTTATATGCTAAATGCTCTATTTGATTGCAGATGGCCGATTTAGGAGATGGTAAAAAGAAACCATCGAGTGCCCAAAACAGAAAAAGGAAACTGAAGAAAGAAGAAAAAATTAAAGCTAACTACTCCGATTGACTCTTTATTTCGACCTGGTAAATTCAGTTGGCGAATTGAAGGTGGCGCAAATGAGTAACGTAAGTCGAGTGACTTGTCACGTATCCTGGGTTCGATCCCCATCGGGATGATTTTGTCTAACTCTCGTCTTTGATTCGCTGTTTTTAGGGTTCCGTACCTCAATGGAAAAAAACAAAAAACTTATAAGATTTTTTTTGTTGTTGTCTAAAAATACTATTGCGTGGCTATATAATATCACACTTGGTTACTCAAATTGTTGACCCCTAGTTTAAATTCACTGTGCCCCAAGGTGGTTCAGTGGATCAAGTATTCATTTTTTAAAAACATAATTTTAAGTTGTTACCTAATTTGTTTAGGGCTGAATTTCATGTTGATTTTCTTAAACAAGATGTCAAAATCAATATTTGACATATTCTAGCTCAAATAGCATGTGAGTCAGAGCGCATATAAAAAAAGTGATTCACTGTGCCCCCTGTTCCCCTATATCTAATTTTGATAATGTACTATCAGAACATATTGCTCGAATTCAAAGATTTCAGCATCGTTTGCCGCATTATCTTGGCCATAACATTCAAAATGAATTGATTAGTTTAATTGCGGAAAAAATTAAAACGACTATAATTGATGTTTTGAAGCAATCTAAATATTACTCTGTAATTCTAAATTGCACACCTGATATTTCACACCAAGAACAACTTACTGTTATTGTGAGATTTGTTTATTTAAACCCGTTAACAAAACGTGCTGAGGTACGAGAACATTTTTTAGGGTTTTTATCTGTACCTGAGATACTACCGGACATGGGTTGGCAACTTATTTGTTAGATTTCTTAAAATCATGCAATATTGAATTAAATGATTTGCGAGGCCAAGGATATGATAATGGAGCCAATATGAGAGGAAAAAATATAGGTCCACAAAAAAAAATATCTGACATGAATCCTCGTGCATTATACGTGCCCGTGTGCTGCTCACTCCCTAAATTTAGTAGTAAATGATGCCGCTGAAAGCTCACTGGAAATTACAAACTTTCTCTCGATTGTCCAAGAAATATATGTATTTTTTTCAACATCAACATCACGCTGGGATGTTATTATGAAACAGATACCTACTTTGACATTAAAACCTCTTTCAAATACGCGTTGGGAGAGTAGATTTGATGCTGTTAAAGCTTTACGCTATAACATGGGTAAAATTTACGAAAGTTAGTCATTTAAATTTATATTTTCAGTTGTTATATGGTACAACATTTTACTAAAGATTAATATTGTCATTCTTTCAGAGGCGATCAAAATTGTTGATCAGGTTCAAAAAGATTTAGGCCAATACCACACAGACACTGCATTTGAACAATTGTTAGCTGATTCAAAATTAATTGCTGAAGAATTAGACTGCGAAACTGAATTTAACGAAACTGCTCGTCCACGTCCCCGAAAAAAACATTTTAATTACGATGCTGCAGATGAGCCCATTTTAGACCCACTGAAAAAATTTAAAATGTTTTTATTTTTTTTTTACTTGACACTGCAATCTCGAAAGTAAATGAGAGATTCGAATTGCTAACGGATCACAATAACGTTTTTTCATTTTTGCATAACATTAAGAACTGGAGGGAAATGGAGCCCTATAAAATAAAACACAATATCTCACTAATTAACATTAAAAATACATTAGATATCGACGGGAAAGATTTATTAAATGAGTTAGAATCGTTGCCAATAGTTTTTTCAAATGTTGATAAAACTACACTTGATGTTTTAAGTTATAGACAAGGTGTCTCAAAATAAAGTTTATATTCATTAAGCTTACTGCGTGCCGCGGGGGTAATGGAAATCGGTAGCTTGGCTCTTGGGAATTCAGTCGCTATAGAGCGTTTCTCAGGAGCAGACTGCGCGTTGTGCGTGCGAGAATTTTACAAAAACAGTGATTCGGCGACTGTAGCGCGTAGAAGATTCTGCAGTATTCGAGGTTTTCGTCACTTAAATGATGCGCCAAGCATTCCCCTTATAAGAAAATGGGTTAAAAAGTTTGAAGAGACCGGTACAACGCTCGAAAAAACAAAATTCGGACGACCAAGGTCATCAAGAACGGCAGAAAACGTGGAGGTTGTTAATCAGTCTGTTCGTGACGATCCGAAAACATTTCAATTCGGAAGCACGCAAGTGCTTTAAATGTGCATAGATCATCATTGCAACGCATTTTACACAATGATCTAAAGCTGCACACCTACAAAATTCAATTGGTGCAAAAATTAAAGCCCCATGAGGGCAGTCAGAGGCTTGCCTTCGCAAATCAGGCAATTGAGCGCTTTTCAACGTTTACCAACATCTTGTTCTCACATGAAGCTCATTTTCATCTTAATGGGCACGTTAATAAGCAGAATTGCCGCAACTGGAGTGCAACGAATCCGAAACGCAAGCATCAGAAACCCCTTCATTCGCCAAAAGTGACCGTATGGGCTGCGATGTCGACGTGAGGAATTATTGGCCCTTACTTTTTAAGACGAAAAGGGTCGTTACAATAAATTCAGAGCGGTATGTGGAGATTTTAGACGACTTCTTGATACCTGAACTGCAAAACTTTCGTGGCTATAACCAAAGAACATGATTTCAACAGGATGGAGCAACGTCACACACCTCCAATACGTCTATGCCACGAGTACGTGAAATTTTCTCTGGCAAATTGATCTTCAGGAGAGGTGACATAAACTGGCCTCCACGCAGTCCTGATTTAACCCCTATGGACTTTTTCCTATGGGGGTATATTAAATCTAAAGTTTACGCCAGTAAGCCGACTTCCCTGGCACATTTAAAAGAAAATATCCGTCATGAAATGGCAGCTATAACTGAGTCCACATGCCGAGCCGTCATGAACAATTGCAAACGCGAGGGTCTACATCTGGATGATATTATTTTTAAGAAATAAATTCCCAAATTGTACAATTGATTGTACAAATGATACCAAAATATACCGAATATCCCGCTAGACCACTTGTACCATTTGAAAATGGTACAAATGGCACTGATTTATCCCACTAGTACATCAACTGTGAAACACAATCCTTCTTAGTAATATTTTATTGTTTCCTGGCCGCAAATGATTTATAATAATATTTTTTTTCCTTAATGTCAATGTCATCACTTATTCTGTGGTACTGACTAATGGTACAGGTGGTTCGGCGGGTAACGGAACCCTTCGTGCGCAAGTCCGACTCGCACTTAAAATAAAACATTGTATATTTATTATAGATTACTGATCTTAGAGAAAAATAAATGAAACATCAAAAATTTATTGCGTTTTTTTGGTTGACCGGGGGGAGGGGGCGCAGTCTGAGATTCGCACCCTGGCGCTATATAGCCTTAAGAGGGCCCTGTTACCAAAGTTACCAGATCAATCGGCTTATTTTAGTCGCCAGATAATTTTTTATAATTTTACGGTTGTCGTAGGAACTTCTAAAAGTAAATTAGAGAAGAAGAATGTGCGTGAGTACTATTGGAATGGAGCAGAGCGACCTAAAGGCTCGAATGAGATAACAAGTGCTGTGTTTCATTGTCTGCAAAATATTACCATACCTAACACAGTAGACACAGTAAGATTGTTTGCCGATGGATGCGGGGGCAGAATAAAAACACTACAATGATCGGAATGTATAGTAAGTGGCTCTTTACGCATGCTCCTAGAGATTTTAAAAAAATTGAGATAAAGTTTCCTATTCCTATATTAGTATTTTCTTTAATAAAAAAATATTTTCTGATAATAGTAACTTATTAAACATCGTAAGAACCAAATCCCGCCATCTCCTTTCCTAGTACATTCCTAATCACGCTAACTCCACTGTTGAGTTCCATAATCACTTATCTCTATCTCTAAAACTTGTTAATTTTCTTAATTAGCATTGGGTAAACCTGGTTCATGTGGGGTTTAATGACATAATAATGTACAAATCTTTCTAAAAAAACTAACAGTGCAGGTAATAACTTCTCACACAATAAGGTACGAATTACTTGACCTATCCGTAAATGACTTTGGTACGGAGATAGCGGTATCTGGAAATATACGACTCATATCTAGTATAGCTATATATCTATTTTATATGTTTTGCCTTTTTTTCTTCATTTAGATATCTTTCATCTTATATCAGGTTATGAAATACAGTCAGCACAACTATTTTTGATCCAAAAATGATGATGTTTCAATGTTTTTCAGAATGCCTCACAACTACGTAGCAAACAAAACCAGGGAGTCGGGGAGGCACTCGTCAGTTTCCCTAGCTCGCCAGTGTCTGTAACTGGTCAGTTTCATAGATTCGTCAATTTTAAGTAATTCGTGAACTAGTCAGTTTCCTTACTCGTCAGTTTTCTCAATTCGTCATTTAACATAACTCGTCAGTAATGGTAACTCGTCAGTTCAGTATAGTCATGACGTTAATTTGTCACCCACAATACGGGTCGGGGAGGCATTCTTTCAGATCGGGTAGTGCACTAATTAGAAATATAATGGAACTCACACTTGAAGAGCTTTGATAACACTGGCCACTTTATACATAGTAGTGCATTATGATTGTCATGTTGACATGGAGTATCATATTTATTTTATTATTTTCACGTTTTATTGCAAGTTGAACTGTATTTAAGATATTTGTGTTTCTGTGAGTTTAGAAATGGCAAATGTGCAAAATATTACATTTATTGCTTTCGAAAGGGGTAAAAAGCTTCTTCTCAAAGATGGTTACAGATACAACTTGCCACAAACAAATAAAAATGGATCCACTTGGTGGAGGTGCAAAAACAAAAATAATTGTAAATATAGCATTACACTGAATATGGATTTGGCCGTAATAAGGCAAAGAGATCATTTGTGTGAATCTGACCCAGCTATAGAAGTTGTTTCTATTGCTTTGGATAACTGTAAAAATAGAGTACAGGAAGAATTTGGCTCTGTCAGAGCCATTTATGAAGATTGCGTTGGCCATTTAAAAGGCGCAGATTCTGAATATACAGACGATGTGCCGCATTTCAAACAAGTAAAAAATTTACTGTACAATACTATATACAAAAAGCATAGAATGTCACAAACAGTATTTAGAACTCCGGAAGAAGTATTTATACCAGAAAAGTTATCTACTGATTTTCTTATATTTCGAGACGGCATTTTCATATTTATGACACCATACGCGCGTAAAATTCTAAGCGGTGACTTAAGTGACCTTTTTTTGATGGAATGTTTAAAGTTCCGAAACCTTTTGTACAAATGTACACCATTCACTTGGACATAGGCAATACGGAAAAAGAAACATAAAGTTCCACTGGTATATTGTCTTCTTCCATACAAAACCGAAGAAACCGATGTCAAGTGTTTTTCGTTTTTAAAGGAAATTATTCTGACCCCACAGAAAATACATGTGGATTATGAATTAGCTGCAATAAATGCAATTAAAACACATTTTCAATGACACAAATCATAGGATGCCATTTCCATCAAACAAAGTCTTTTGCGTAAAGCAAAGGCATTGGATCTCACTGATACAAAAGAGGGGAGAAAACATATTTCTTTATAAGCAACAATATCTTTTTTACCTAAAAAATATTTTCAAGAAGCATGGCTTTGTGTGCTTCACCATACTCCAGGTGGAGAAAACTTCCAATTATTATTGAAAAATTGGAAGTTTTCTCCATTAAAATTTTTCATCCATGTTAGATCCATTTAACTATTGAGTTACATGGACCAAACATGGATGAAAATGTTGTGGATGTCCTCTCCGTCTACGATCAGCGACACAGAACTATTAATTTAGTAGAGGCATGGCATAATAGATTGCGTATACGTTTATCTTCCAGACATATTAATTTATACACCTAACTATATTCGATATACGGGGATGCAGTCCCATAAGGAAATGGTGGAGGGTCAGATCCTCCATTGCCGCAGTGCGACCTGGGATTTCTTTAGCCTTATGGCTAGAGAGTGATATTTCTGTGAGTAATTGTGATAGGCAAGTCTCTATCCTTAATGCAAATTGCCCTACGTTTTCATTAGGAGTTTGTTTACTTTCTTGGAGGTCAGTTAACAAGTGTGTTTAATGTTTTCTTTCAGAAAACTGCGTTTTTAAGAAATCTTTGAGTTAATCCCAGGATGTGAAATCTTTCATAGAACAGGCAGTTTCTGCTATGTCTGTTAATTGACATAAAATGTATTTGAACAGAATAGGTTTTTGAGTTTCAGACGCAAGATCATAGGCGTTGTTATAATTTGTTATGAAAGAATTGAGTTTTTCGTGACTTCCGTCATATTGTTAAACGAATTTCAATAAAATGTTTAGTTCCATTTCGGATGATTTTTTCGTAAATCTAGGCGATAATATAGGGGATTTTGCTTCTGGATTGTCAAGATCTGGGAATTCAATACTAAATTTTACGTCTTCAGTTTTAGACACTTTAGGCATAATAAGAAAAAGATGTACAAAAACAAAACATGTGGTTGAATTAAAGCTACCAAAACGTTAGAGTTCACTGTTCACTATAATAATAAAGGTTTCATATGACTCACAGGAACATGTAGGCGGCGATAAGAGCTAGCTCTCGGAACAACAGCATAGCGATGCCACACAGAAGTATCACACACAATGATTTTAGGTTTTCACTTTCACACCACTTTCGGGCACAGATTTTGTGTTGTATATATGCACGTATATATTTCTTTCACAGGATGTAGGCACTTCGTGAAACACTCGCGAGTCACGGATGTCGTAATTTCGCAGGATTAAAACCAGGATGCAAACACGGGCAACGACTAGGAGTACTCGTAGGCTTCATTACGTGAAGCCTACGAGTATACTTTTACTATTTATTACTACGTAAGTATATTAGGAAACCGCTCGGCGCGAGAGTGGAACGTAGACTGACTTGTCGCTGGACAGTTCCCGACTCTAATGCCAACAGTGCTGATTAGCATTTCTGCGGCCATACCTGGCTGCACATGTAGTCAGCATATTTGGGTACAGGAGAGGGGGTTATAGCAGTACGGTGAAATTCAATCCAGTGATTGGTGCCCGCTTTGAGTGCATGTTCTGCAATCGCTGATTTGTTAATCTGTCGGTTCTTCACAGCAGCGATGTGTTCTTTGACCCTTTCAGCAATAGTCCGCTTTGTTTGGCCTATGTAGGAACGTCAGGCAATTCAGAGGTATGTAAATACCTTTTCGTGATCGCGTTAATTCCCGTATAAATCCATAATAAATATCATGGAACGCGAAAGTTTAAAAGTTAGTACAGTAAACAATTAACTTTATAATAAAATTGAAAAACATACTTAAACAAATTTAAAAACAAACTAAGTTACTTCCAACAAAAAAAAAACGTTATAGGTAGGTATAATGTCACGCTCAGGATTTTACACGCATATGATGTCAAAAATCTGCCATGTTTCTGGTAGAACCACCACTTCTATACACAAACTTTAATTTTTACGCTTATTTCTACAAACTAAGTTAATGCGTGCCAGATTAGATAGACAATTAAACATGCCGTTTTGACTATCTTCGAATATACCATTGACTAAAAAATCAGACACAACATTTGCAATGCGTTTATCAACTGCTATGGACCTTTCTTTGCGATTTTTTATCTGGCAAATAAATACATTTTTGTCTGATTCTGAAATAAACATGAAGTGCCTCTCTTCTCAATATCCATAAAAAATGGTATAAATTAATATGTCTGGAAGATAAACGTATACCATTTTAAATTTAAGATTAAAAAAAATTAAATTTATATTTTTTTATTTATTAGTATTTTAAATTATTTATTTTTTATATTTATGTCACAGTTATAACTATATGTATTCTGTAATAATATAATAATTAAGTATAATCGAAATTAAGTTTGTTATTAGTGGCTTCGAAATGATTTTCGACAGTAAATAAACACTTCTCTTAGTCATATGTAACAGAGCATGCGCACTCTGTTACATTCAACGGACATGTCACGTGCAGCAGCTACGTTGTGTCCTGTTCTATCACACAGACCTCGGACGCTCTACTTTCTCTTTCGTGTGCGAAAGAGAAAGTAAACAAATGAGGAATACTGCAAAAGAATGTGTGCAGGGATCCATCGGGGGCCCAATCCTGTGGAACCTATTATTGGACCCACTCCTTAAGAGCCTGGAGGCCAGTGGCGAATACTGCCAAGCTTTCGCTGACGATATAGTTCTTGTCGTCCACGGAGAAACGGCAGATGAAATCCAAAGACGCGCTAATGCCGCTCTCGAACGTGTTCGTGAGTGGGGAATCAACAACAAACTGAAATTCGCACCACAGAAAACGATGGCTATGACTGTGACAAAGAAACTTAAATATGAAACCCCACGGTTGAGCATGGGCGGGATCGACTTTGCGCGGTAAGGGAAATAAAACTACGAGTCACCATAGACGAAAAACTAACTTTTAATACCCATGTGACAAATATCTGCAGGAAGGCAATTGGGATTTATAAACAATTGTCCAGAGCAGCCAGAGTCAGCTGGGGGCTGCATCCCGAAGTCATCAGGACTATATACGTGGCTGCCATTGAACCTATTGTTCTGTACGCGTCCGGTGCATGGTATCCGGCTGTAAACAAGCTGGGTATACGAAAACAGCTAGAAGTACTACAGCGAGGAATAGCCCAAAAGCTGTGTCGAGCCTACCGCTCAGGATCCCTAAATTCGGCACTGGTGCTGGCGGGAATCCTACCTCTCGACCTCCGAGTCCGTGAGGTCGCCTTGTTGTATGAGGCAAAGAGGGGGATCACCTGGGAGGCGCTTGGAGACCGGGAAGTGGAACACATGGCACGATCTACGGAGGCCCCGCACCCGGCTGAACACGGAAGTCCCGGAAATCAGGATCATTGGGGACCGGGAGCAGTACGATCAAATTGACGACAAGACAATTAAAATCTTTACCGACGGCAGTAAAATAGGAGGTAAGGTGCCGCACTGACCATCTGGACCGATGGAACCGAGACTGATGCTGTGAAATTACTCTTGTCTGACTACTGCACCGTTTACCAAGCAGAGCTTCTGGCACTGTGCAGGACAACGCGAGACATCGTGGAGCGAAAGGCGTCTGGGTTTGGAGTGTATAGTGATTCCATGGCAGCACTTCAAACGATTCGGAATCCTTGTTCCTTCCATCCTTTAGCGGTGGCAGCTAAAGAGAACTTGAGAACGGCATCTCTCCAGAACAAAGCTGTGTCTTTGTTCTGGATAAAAGCTCACGCGGGATTGGAGGGTAACGAGAGAGCTGACGAACTGGCCAAGGCGGCCGCTTTTTAGTCATAGCGCAGACCGGATTACGATCGGTGTCCAATCTCGTACGTCAAAAGTAAAATAAGAAATTCCACGATTGACGATTGGAACGAGCGCTACAAGAGCGGCACAATGGCGTCAATAACAAAAATATTTTTCCCTGACACGAGATTGGCTTATAGCACAGTTCGCAAATTCGAGCCAACCAGTGTGAAGACGCAGATCATGACGGGACACGGGGGGTTCTCGGAGTACCTGTTTTGTTTTAAATGCAAGGGAAGCCCAGCGTGCATTAGCGATCCCACTGAAGAAGAATCTGTGCCTCATGTTTTATTTGAGTGCCCGGTTTATGCAAGAGAGCGGCACAAAATTGAGCATGAGTTAGGAGTAAAGATGGAAGCAGCTAATATAGCAGCAATCATGTTAAGTAAAGACAGGGACAGGTTGCTAGATTACTGCATTAAAATAGCAGAAACAGTTTTAAAAAGAAACAAGACACGATAAAGTAAAAAATGATGTCATAATATAGTATTAAATATTATTGTAGAGCATTAAACGAATATACAAATAGAATTAGAAAAAGCAGTAGACAAAATGTGTGATAGAATTTAAGATTATGTAAATGACAACTTTATACAAGCAATATTGCGAAAGGTATGAATATATATATTATTTTATTATGGACTCTATCCCGAGCAAGAATCAGCGCAGGAATTCCGCCAATGTCAAGTGTTTTATAATTATACAAGTTTAATAACAAAAACGTAAAAAATGGACGTCTATTCGTCCATCTTGAAAAAAAACCGAAAGGTATGAAAGCGAGAAATGAGATAAAAATAAAAAGAAAAACACAGTCTCCAATTACGTAGGAGGTGGAAGCGATAATTAAAAAAAAAAAAAAACCTGAAAACACTTAGGGTCAGCATTTGCGATACCGGGGCAAAAGTGATAACGTTAATCTAAGTGATTTATATTAAAGAAACCAGTGCTGCCATCTCTGATATACCATACTTACTTCTTCAACTATAAGCAAACCACTTGTTGACACTGTTTTACCGGCGGATGAAGGAGTGACGTATCATTGCGTGTCGGACTTTGTAAGAGCGTGCTGTACAAATTCATAACCTAACTTTCCATCAAGGTTCATCTAAGGATTTAAAGTAAGTTTTTGATTTGTTTTGTACCAGTATGACTACTTATACGTTAGAAAGTTGTTTTAAACGTGTATTTTTTGATATCTGGTACCGTCTACATCGTACGTTCATTATTACATTTGCCCCTGATTTTTGTGTCACTGGGGCAAATGTAATACATGATTATTACATTTACCCCTAGATAAATTGCTTGTTCCAGATGGTGCGAAATTATGTTAAAAAAAAGGAAACGGGCCCCAAATATTCCGAAGACAGATTAAACCGAGCTATTGAAGAAATACGGGCCGGTAGATTAACAATACATAAGGCGTCAACTTTGTACGGAATTCCTTTTTCAACACTATATTGTCGAATCAAAGGTACGCGAGGAGTTATAAAAAAATCAAAGGGTAGGAGAACCGCACTCGCCGAAAATATAGAGAACGTGTTAGCAACTTCCATTAAAACCCTAGCAAAATGGGGCTTTGGCCTCAGCAGGAAAGAAATTCTGGAATTGGTGGGTCAGTTTGTTACTAAGAATGATGTTCAAACACCTTTCAAAAATGGGATTCCAGGGGAGGACTGGTTCCTTAATTTTAAAAAGCGACATAATCTGTCCATTCGAAAACCAGAGCCGTTAGAATATGCTAGAAAGAAAGCTGCCACAGACCCATTTATTATTTACGGATATTTCAATCTTCTAAAAAAGCTTTTGGTTGAACTGGATATAGAGGACAAGCCTGGTCGTGTCTGGAATTTGGATGAAAGCAGCCTATGTAGCGATCCATCCAAATCAAGAGTCGTCGGAGAAAAAGGTCAAAGCTCATCCCGAGTTACAAGCACCTCAGGTAAAGAAAATACTACCTTTGTTTTGGCTTGTAATGCTATGGGTCAACGAGTGCCTCCTTTGATAATATTCAAAGGAAAAAATATGTGGGATCAATGGAAAGCACCACCAGACAAAGAATTTCCCGGCACAGCTTACGCGGCAACACCCAATGGTTGGATGGAAACAGAAGTTTTCAAAAATTACTTTAAAAAAACCCTGGTACCGGCTTTGGGTGATGAAAGACCTGTCTTGGTTATATACGACGGCCACTCCACTCATGTTTCACTTGACTTGGTAGAATATGCTTTGGATCAAGGAATAACAATTTTAAAACTCCCTGCCCACACAAGTGATATTCTACAACCATTAGATGTATCCGTTTTCAAGTCTTACAAACAAAAATGGGACCAAACTGTTGCAACTTGGCAGCGACAACATATTGGTCAAAAGTTACCCAAATCCCTATTTTCTCAATTCCTGGGAGAAACTTGGACCAAAGTCAGCGACGACGTCATCAAGAATGGTTTTAGAAAGGCAGGCATTTTCCCGTTTGATGCTGATGTTGTTCCAAAGGAAAATTTTGCCAAAGAAGCTTTAGAGCGTTGGGAGAGACACCAACAACAAATTGAGAGGGGTGTGCAAGATAATACTATGGAGCTTGTGAATACCGAGCACATTGATAGTGCAAGGTGCGAATCGCCATCGCTTTTAACGTCGTTTTTTGAGAATGTTGATGAGGCGTCTAGTTTACAGTCACTGAATGTCAATTCTGTAGATCTACAAAGCTCCATTATTGAAACTCCACGTTCTCAAGAAAAGCCAGTTCATAATTCTGAATTCTCACAAGCCGCATCTATGGAGCAATTAATTCTGTCAGTTATTCACCAAAAACAAATGCCAAGCAAACAAAAGAGACGAAAGGTGGCCTCAGGTGCTGAAGTTATTACGTCTGCTGAAATTGTTGAAGTATTGAAGGACAAAGAACAAATTCAATCAGATAAACGAGTAAAAACTACAAAGAAATCGCAAATAAAAAGGAAAAAGGCAAAGAAAACTGAGAATTCAGACAGTGACATAACGGACGTAGAATCTGTACAGGTTGGTAGTGACATAAACAAAGTAAAAAAAAAATGAAAAGGAAACAAAACACGAAATTAAACCGAAAGAAAAAGTCAGACGATACAGAGAGTGATGAAAGTTCTGAAGGCATAGTGTCTTATGCAGAATCAGATGCTAGTGAATGGATGGAAGAGGAAAACGAACGAGAAGAAGATGAACTATATCATTCTGATAAAGAAAATTACGAAAGCAGAAAAACACCTGTGATAAAAAGTAAAATTGGAACAGTTGAGATGAAAAAAGTAAAGAAAGCAAAAGAACAAGAAAAAGAAGAGATAAGAATTGAAAGAGAAGGATCACACGAAAAAGCAACTGAAGAGCAAGAAATAGAGAAGATAGAAACTGAGAGGACACGAACAGCAGAAAAAACAGAAAAGAAAATTCAAGAAGTCTTTGTGAACAATTGGGTTATAGTGAAATATGCACTGAAAAAAGGACTTAAGTACTACGTGGGTGTGGTACAAAAAAAGGTGGGCCTTCGTTGGGAGGTGAAATTTGTAAGACGTAAGGGAAGTATATTTGCATGGCCAATAACGGACGATGTTGATCAAATTACGGCTGACTCTATCGTTCAGATACTACCTAATCCCGAAATAACCAAACGTGGTTTAATAACATTTGATTTTAAGTTCAAAAATATGATTATTTCCTAAAAGTTTATAACTTTTGATGTGATTGTCCGATTTCGTTGAAATAAAAACTGAAATATTTCTTTATTTCTTAATTTTTTTGCTTTTGCCCCAGATTTCAGCCTATAAACAGGCTTAACGAATTAGATATGATTATTACATTTGCCCCTTTACACGGGTTAAATGTAATAATGAGACACAGTACTTTTTTTGGGTCTCACTATTGTAAAAAAAAAAATATTTTAGTTACTTAAAATACATAAAATAACAGCTAAATATATGCTTAATAACATCTATAAATGTGAATTCTTTGTAACTAATTAGTGAATAAGCAGTATAAAATCGAACTTATAAATTTAGTTATGGCCCTCGCATTTCCCCCATTTGACCCTACCTGAAAGTCTAGTACATCCTTTATCTCCCGAAAACGAGCTGGTCCTACAACCTGAAAGTCTCACACAAACAGACTTCAATTCTATTCTTGATCCGATCACTGACGATTACCCAACTTTCCTAAAGCAACAAAAATAGAGTCTTCAATACAAAAATCATTGAACACAACGAAAATTTATTAAAAACTTCTTGTAAAACAATTATAATCCCCACTTTAATAGATCTCGACGAATCAAATCCCTATTTACAAGAAGTATTAGGCAACTTAGAAGATTCAGCCCAACTCTTGAACCAAGAGAAACAACTACACACACACACTAAATTAACCTTGCGTAACAATTATTTTTTATACACTAAAGTACATCACTTCGATGAAACCCTATACCAAGAAATATTCGAAACCTTAAAAACAGTGCGCAATGAATTAATCGTTGGTGAACAAATGGAAAAAATCGCTATTTCTGACTTTCGTGACCCATTCGAAAGACATAACTTTATAAAAATATACAATATTCTGAGCTACCTCTTTCACAATACTAATATAGAAGTAAATATTTATCACAATAATATAACATATCATCCTTCACCATCTGAGGTGAAGAAAATGCTCTCTGACAACCATGATGTACCAGTGGCAGGCCACTTGGGTATTAGCCGTATGTATAATAGATTAAAAGATTTATATTATTGAAAAGGTATGCGCAGTGACGTAGGCTATGTCAGGAAAATAAAGCGTTACGCAGCATAAACCGCGCACCAATGCAAATTACAAGCACATCCACAAAACCCTGTGAGCGCGTATCATTAGAGTCGTTCGGGGTAACCGAGCGCAGTGGGTAAGTGTGCGCACGGCCTGTATCTCCAGAACTGGGTGCGGAGGGAGGGGTATTTGTTTGATTCGATCGGAGGCGCCGGAGGGGCGAAACAGTTGCGACATGTCCGTGCGCCGCACCTCGCGTCGCTATTTATTTTTTTGCTAAAAACTATTTTTAATGCTATATTTGTAACTTTTAAGTGTTTTGGAAAACACTGTTACTTGCAAGATTGTGATGTAATAACGGTAAGTCTATTTTTTATTAATTAAATGCATATTTTTATTCAAATGTGACAAAATAATTTGAGGTTATGTTCGGTGTCTCGGACTCAGTGATTATTCATTAAAATTTTGGCTTCTTGGGGAAAGTGTGCGCGGGTAAGTGTGCGCGGGTAAGTGTGCGCATGCGCACACTTGCCCCTACTGTCATAATAATGTATTGAAAATGTTTAGACATGTGATACTTTAGTTCGTAAAGTTTGATTTATTTATTTTTTGTTTGTTTTAGTGTTTATCGTCATGCCTCGAAAATATATACGAAAAAAACCTGAACTTGCACCAGTTACCGAACAACAAATTGCTAAAGCTAAAACTCTTATTGAAAGAGGGAAGAGCAAGAGAGCAGCCGCAAATGCCATTGGTATTAAAGTAGGGACAAGATAATAGGTCACTTTTGACATTTCATCAAAATTCAACAACGTAACCTTGTAACGGCGGGCATAAAATAAGAACTGCACAATTGCTTAACTTTTTTCAATTACGTTTACATATTTATTGTAATAATGACCGATACGAGTAATTTTACGATTTGCTTTCACTAATAAACCATTCTAAACATAATAAACAATTTCTGATCTAAAGAACTGAACGTCGTTACAATGTTGCGTCAGTCAACCCTTTTCTTTTTAAACACTAGGGATGTTACTCTAAAAATCGAAAGCTGATAGGATTGTAAGTTGAATCGAATGCAATGATTACTTGTGAAGAAAAATCACCATAAATTTATAACCACGTTGTGATTATAATAAAACCTAATTATACATATTTATTATTCTTTTAACTAACTATAAAAATACAAAAAAATAACTAAATAGAAAGGTCATTGATGTTGGGTGCAATTTAGGTGGATGTTGCTGGCAACACCAGTGCCTGTCGATGACGCATGTCATGTCGCCATAACATGATGATGACGCAGTCTTTTGTTGTTGTGCGAAGTGACTGTGCGTTTTTGGTGTGCTCTCTGTTATTTTCTTCTGATCCGGCTTTTTCATTGAACTGACCTTACTGACTACGTTTACCTGGCTATAAATTGGACTCCTATTGCTTAACGATTATTAAACAAGAAAAACATTACAGTCTTACTATGTCGAAACGGGGGAAAACTCTAAACAGTCAATCTCGCGAACTAGTGCTGAAATTGTACAATTATTTTGGACGTGAATCAGTTAACGATGGGCCTCTTTTACCATTGAAACCACCGAGAGAACGCGTTGCCGAAGCATTGGGAATAGGGAAGAAGACAGTAACTCAAATTTTGAAAGAGAAATACGGACCATCAGGCTCAGAAGATAATACTTTACGTACACCGAAAAAACGAAAGAGGGAGAAGAAAATTGTTGACGTTGATAATTTTGATGCTGCTGCAATTCGCAACCACATTTATGGATATTACTCGAGAAAAGAATATCCTACACGGGAAAAGCTATTGAGTTCGTTAAAAGGCGCAGGCTTATTTTTTGGAGGCAAATCGTCTCTATCAAAGGTTTTGAAATCGATTGGCTTTAGATTTAAAAAATCCGACAAGCGGAAAATCCTGCTAGAACGCTACGATATTATTTTGAAGAGAATAACATTCTTACGTCAGGTAAATAAAATTACGGATTGGGACAATGTCGTGTTTATTGACGAAACATGGTTGAATGCGAACCATACGGTTGCGCGGACATGGACCGATGATACAGCGGCCTCCACCTCAAAAGTTCCATCGGGAAAAGGAGCCCGACTTATTATATGTCACGCGGGATCAGCTTCTCAAGGTTTTATTCCAGACTGCCTCCTCGCATTCGCCTCTAAAACTACAACAGATTACCATGAGGAAATGAACTTTGATGTTTTTAAAAAGTGGTTTGAGAAGCTGCTAGTCAGCTTAGAAAACCCATCGAAAATTATAATGGACAATGCTCCGTATCATTCTGTACAAGTTGATAAACCACCAACTCAAGCAAATAAAAAGCAAGAAATTGTCTCGTGGCTGGTAAGAAATGGTGTGGAGGCAAGTCCAACTTTATTAAAAGTTGAGTTGTTAAATCTGGTAAAAGCAACTAAGCCGTCCAAGCTCCGCTATGTAATCGATGAACTAGCCCTAGAGCATGGACACGAAGTTATTCGATTGCCTCCCTACCATTGCCAGTATAACGCCATCGAGCTTATTTGGGCACAAATAAAGGGTCATGCAGCGCGGAACAATACTGAACCACCCTTCAGTACTGCTAAAATGATGACTCTGCTACAAACTGCATGTGCAGAAGTCACTACAGAAGACTGGCGAAAAGTCGTGGAGAAGACAAAGAAAATAATTTTACAAGATTTTGAACGAGATGTGAGAATAGACAATATTATTGAAAATGAATTAATAATATCTCTGAGTGCTGACAGCAGTGATGAAGATAGCAGTACCGATAGTTCAAGTGAATAAAAGCAATTTTTTTGTTAAATTACGTAGGTACTTGTCTTATTTTGCTCCTTTAATTTATGAAAGAAAAAATAATAATGGGACAGGGATTCGCATGATTATTTTTAAAATTCACATATGTTTCAAGTCTGTATCGATTCATTCGATTCATTCATTTATTCGATGATTTTAAGCAGGTCACCTCACTATGAATATAAAACTGACATCTGTCAAAAGTGACCTATTACCTTGTCCCTACTTTAGCGAGTCGTGTCTTCGAAAAAGACTTAAACAAAGCTGCATCTTCAATGGGTCGGTATAAGCCAACGTTTAATGAAAGTCAAGAGGCAGAGTTTGCTGTCCATTGCAGGAAAATTGATGAGAGATATTTCGGCCTAACCATAAATGATTTAAGGCGATTGGCTTTCGAATACGCTTCAGTTAATAAAATTGAGAACCGCTTCGACAATTCATCAAAAATGGCAGGCCGCGACTGGGTTGAATGTTTTTTGAAACGCCATCCTCAACTAACTCTTCGACAATCAACAGCGTCCAGTCTAGCTCGAGCTATTGGATTCAATAAAGTTCAAGTCGACCGGTTTTACAAGAACCTGAAGGAATTATATGAAAAACATAAATTTCAACCCAGTCGCATTTATAATGTAGATGAGACTGGAATTAGCACAGTACCAAAAAAACGCCAAAAGTTGTAACAACAAAAGGAAAAAAAGTTGTGTCTAAAGTAGTGTCAGCAGAAAGAGGCATCACGGTAACAGCTATTTGTTGTATGAGTGCCAGTGGCCTTTACGTCCCACCAGCCTTGATATACCCTCGTAAAAGGCCCCGTGATGATTTACTAGACGGTGGTCCATCACAAAGCATTTGTATGGTTTCTGACAGTGGTTTTGTGAATACAGAGCTTTTTGTAAACTGGCTGCAACATTTCAAATATTTCGTTCATCCAACACTGGAAGATCCTGTATTGCTTCTGCTGGACAATCATTCGTCTCATATCAGCTTAGAGGCGATAAAGTACGCTCGTGAAAATAATATTGTGATGCTGACGCTTCCCCCACATGGGAGTCACAAACTTCAGCCCCTAGATAGATGCCTTTACAGTCCTTTAAAGGTCAAGTATTCTATTGAGTGCGATAAATTCATGGCGCAACACCCAGGAAGAGGCATCACTCAATATCAGGTAGCCCGCTTATTCAACGAAGCTTACAAAAAGGTTGCCACGCTGGGAAACGCCGAGTCTGGTTTTAAAGTTACAGGGATATATCCCTATGATGACGACCTCTTTGATGAAGCAGATTTTGCTCCATCATTTGTTACAGATCAGATGCATCAAGATGTTGAAATGGTAGAATCAAACCAACCTGTTGCAGTGGACCAACCAGCAAGTGATGAAGCTCAAAACGCCAACAATACAATAGATGGGCATTCTAATAACAGACTTGACCAATTATTTACATTAAATAAGCAAGAAGAGATTGCTACCAGCCAGATTCAATTTACCAGAGACAACTTATCTTCTTTGGGATATGAGATCCTTAATATTGCTCCTAACGATGATTGTCCTGAAGACGACAGAACGCCAAGTCCTTCAATAATTGATGCAATTTTGGAAAAATCTGCAAAAAATACAACGTTGGAAAATATATGCAACGATTTTAGTACTGAAATCCTACGTACTCCAAACGAGAAAGATAATGAGCAGTCCAACCGTGAGCCAAAGACTACCAAGATCGAGGTGCCTTCAGTTGAAGTCCCTGAGACAGTAATCTCATCTAAAGGCTGTACTAAAAATAGGCTAAGTGCTGCAGAACAAAACTATCAAAGAATAAACTCTGAACATGTGTCGGTTGCAAAGCTCTCACCTCTTCCTCGCATGTAAGAGAAAAGAGTTGGAAACAGAGTTTGCCTGAAGTCAGAAGTGATCACTGCTAGTCCATATAAGCAACAGTTAGAAGAAAAGAAGGGTCAGGAAGAGCAAAAAAGAAAGCGTAACAAGAAAGTGGTTCCAAAATTATCGTTAGATGCACAAGCTTCAACAGTAGAAAAAAGACTTCTGCCCCAAGAGATAAGAAAAAAGCTACTACATTTAAAGATAGACAAAAGCCCTCTACCTCGGAAGCGAATGAAAAGCAATACTTTTGTCCTCTTTGTCAAGAAAAATATACTGATCCACCAACGGAAGAATGGATTAAATGTCAATGCGAGGAATGGTGGCATGAACTGTGCAGTTCCCATGAGGGAGATGTTTTTATTTGTGATAATTGTTCTAATTGATAATTGTTGATATTGCTAAATTATATGTTTAACTTAGAGTACTCTCCATGGTGCTAAATTGTTCCTATTTGTTTTCTAAGAAATAATATGTTTGATACTTATAAAAAGAACTTAGTTTGATAGATCTCAAGTCAGACTTACAAATTAGACTTCTAAGATAATCTTTTTACTATATTTTACTATATTTTCAGTAATTTATTTTCTAAGATGCTCATATTATGTATTATACTTATAAAAAGAACTAAGTTTATTAGTTTCAAGTCAGACTTAGTATTAGACTTCTAAGATAATCTGGACTAATTTCAAATGACCTATTACTAAAAAAAATATTTACCTAAATTCGTTTTCGAAGATGTTAAATGTTTAAAACTCAGAAATAGAACTAAGTTTAATAGATTTCAAGTCACAGACTTAATGTTAGACTTTCAAGATAATGTTGACCGATTTCAAAGAACTTAAGTATATTATTATAAAAAGATATTTTCCGAAACCAGAAGTACAAATTATTTGATTGGGTTATGTTACATAAAGTTTTAGTTTTTTATGTTAAGGCTACTCTGATAAGTTTGATTGATCTCAAGTCGAAATGTCTACATTTTGTGATATTTTCATTCTCTTCCAAAAAATATTAATTACCATTAAAAATCTTAGGAAGAGAATGATGTAAAACTAACGAATGCGTTCACTTACCCCAACTGCGTCTGCTTACCCCCCAGGGGTACGCACACTTACCCGCAATACGGGTCAAGTGTACGCATTCTGACTTTCCGTCTTAATTTTATTCTAAAAAAATTAAGATGTTTGACGTTTTTGTTTCTTTTTTAATTTATAGCCTAATAAATGCTCTATTCGTAACAATTTTTTTTTTCCTTAATTCCTATATTTTAATGCACGGTAAAGCTTTAAGGGGAAAAGTGCGCACACTTGACCCGAACGACTCTAGTGACTCAGAAAACAGAAATTACCTTAAGTACTAAAAACGCTATTGTAAAGTTAGAAGATGATTTAAAACCATTTTTTCATCATACTCTCAAAATTATGAGTCAATATAAAGCAATGACAAATTTGAAACAAAACCTTAATATTCATGAAGCTTGTGTACATATTGATTTTTCGGAGAACTATTCCTTGAAGTACGGGGTAGAAGTTCAGGCATTTCACTTTGGCGCCAGAAGACAACAAGTCTCTTTGCATACTGCAGTAATTTACACACACAGTTTTACGACTGGAGACGTTACACCGAAATCCGTGTGCACAATCAGTGATTGTTTGCGTTACGATGCTCCAGCTGTGTGGGCCCACTTAATACCATTGATAGAGGAGGTGTTTACTCTGAACTGTTTTATCGACACTATCCATTTTTTGTCTGACTCTCCAACTTCGCAATACAGAAATAAGCACATATTTTACATGATTACCCAACTTTGTAAAGACTTCCCGCAGCTGGAAAGAATAACATGGAACTATTCCGAGTCCGGGCATGGGAAAGGTGCCCCTGATGGAATTGGAGCAACTCTAAAAAGGACTGCAGATCGTATGGTCACTTTTGGAAATGATATTGGAACCTTTGCACAGTTTTACGATTACATTAAAAGCTACATGGAAAGTGAAAATCATAAATTGTGAAAAAAATAGACCGAGAGGATGTTATATTTAGAGAGAGCTTAATTCCTAAAACAATGAAACCATTCAGGGGCACCTTTTCGTTATATCAAGTTCTTTGGGAGAAGTCCACTTCAAAAACAACTGTACGCAATATGAGTTGTTATTGTGAAGCTTCAGAAATTTGCAGTCATGGAAAACATGTTGGTTTTATACAGAACGTAATTGATGAACGGGAAGAAAATGCATTATCGTATAGTCGTTCTTTCTGATATAACCTTTAAAAGTCCTTTTAATCTTCCAGGACCATCTTCTTCATCAAAAAATAAATAGGCTACAATTTTATTGCCTATTTATTTAGATTTTTGTGGTGCCTTAACTATTAACCAGGCCCCGGTACGATTCGGTCCCACATCTTTTTTCGTTGTCCTTTCCAGACTCTGGTAATATAAACTCCACAATTTATAAAAATGGCTACCCTAAATATATTATCTATGGGTCCAGAATAAAAAACTGTGCATCCGAACGCAATTGTCAAAGTGACAGCCATTTGATTTCGTGAGTCAGTTGCGCGCTTCTGTTTTCATAGCACAGTGAACATTTTTATTAATAATGTCGAAAAAACAAAAGGTAAGTCGTGTAATTTTTGGATATGTTGTAGATTATTTGTTTTTCTTGTGGATTTAACATATTTTTTTGTAGATTATTGTAAATATTTGTCACAATATCTTCCCAAATGTTGTGTTACAAATGTGGACCGTTGCCTGTTAACGTTTTTGTTTTGTGGGACTTATGCTACCTTTGCCTGATTATGATTTTATTATTTTAGAAAACCGTTAAAGACCACGAAATTGAGAACATCCTCCAATATTGGCAGTCGTCGGAAGATAGTAGCGACGATGACGATTGCAAGGCGAGTCTTAAAGATTGCTATTCTCAAGTTATGGACACTGCTTTAGACAACATGCAAGGTATTTCGAATGACGATTTGTTGCATATACTTGAGGGTAGTCCTGCACAAGTACAACTGTTACAAGAAAATGACCACTATTTGTCAAATTCAGACCAGGAGGTTCTGCATGTCGACAAGAAATATAAATCACATCTTTTATCGAAATTTTCACTTGCTGATGCAATGCTGGGTCCATCACAGGGCGACACAGAAGCTTCATCTAAGCGTCCACCAAAGCGCACACTACCTACTTTTATATGCACATGCAGAGATTGCTTGTCTCAGCGTCCACCAGCACACGACACACCAGAACCTGTGGCCAGCACATCCCAGTTTTTGCAGACACCGGCACATCTGGACAATGCTGTCTTCGGTCTTTCCCAGCTTTCACCTACGCTACCTGGTACCAGGACGATTTCACCTGATGTTTCACCAGAATATACATTTCCGTATAACACCGCGACAACTTCATCTCAACATCTGCCGAAATCTAAGTTTCCACATACCAACAGAGAAAGTGTGTCTCAGAGTCTGGGAGATTGTGAGCAAACTCCTGAGGTTATGGTTGAACAAGAAGAGATGGCCATTTCCTTAGCTCCCGACGATGATCAACTTTGTGAGCCAACTTATGCTGAATTACAGGCGAAGCAAAGAAAGTGGCGTACAAAAGTAGGTTACTTTGAAGATCGTGATTTTAGTAGACAGTTACAACCTACTACAAAACACGACAACAGAGGTACCCCATTTGACCATTTTATGGATATGTTCCCTGATGAATTATTTCAGCTCATTGTCGAAAACACCAACAAGTATGCGAGCTTAAAAGGCAGCCAGTTTTGGAAGGATGTAGACAGTAATGAAATTAAGACATTCTTGGCTATAGTGATTCTTATGGGAATTGCCCCACAATCAGATATCGAATTATACTGGAATTCAGACCCATTTTACAATAATCAGGAAATATCTGGAACAATGCCTTGTAAAAGATTTAAAAAAATATTAGAGAATATACACGTTTGCGATATTACTACTCATTTACCACAAAATCATAAAGATCATGATAAACTTCAAAAAATAAGGCCAATGTTGAACATTTTAAATAAAAAATTTCAAGAAAACGCTACCAATTCTCAATCACAATCAATCGATGAAAGCATGATAAAGTTTAAAGGTCGTGATTCCAAAAAACAGTATATGCCGGGTAAACCGATTAAACGAGGGTATAAGGCGTGGTGTAGATGTGATGCGAAAACAGGATACCTTTACCAATGTGACATCTATACAGGTAAAGATAAAAATGCCGACAGTGAAGGACTGGGTTACAGAGTGGTGAAAAATCTGTGTGTTAACGTACCAAAGGACACATTGATAGTCTTTGACAATTTTTTTTCCTCTGTCGCTCTTTTGGAATATTTATATTACAAAGGAATATTTGCTATTGGTACTGTTAGACTATCACGAAAAGGACTTCCTGAAGATTTTGTCAAAAAAGAAAGTAAGAAAGAACAACTACAACCAGGAGAATTCACATACAGATACTGTCGACCTGTTGGGGTAGTTAAGTGGAAAGATACTAAAGACGTGACCGTCCTTACAACAGCCGTAAACCCTAGAAAAATAGAACTAATAGAAAGAAGACAAAAGAATGGCGAAAAAAAGAAAATGTATTGCCCATCTGCTATTGCTGATTACACCCGAAACATGGGTGGAGTTGATCATTTTGATCATTACCGTAGCTCATACTCCATTGGACGCAGATCCAAAAAAACATGGCCAAGATTGTTTTGGTTTTTATTTGAGTGTGCTGTAATAAATGCTTATATCATATATCAACATGAAAATGAAACAAGGAAAAACATACATCGAGATTTTCGTTTGCGTTTGGCCAGAAAATTAAAGTCTGAGTACATAAATATTCAAAAAGACAACCCAATAATTTGGAAAAATAAAAAAGGAGGAGTGTTTGGCGTCCCAGATGAATTAAGACTGGGTTACAAAGGGCAGCATTACTTGGAACCCATGACCACTAGAAAGAGGTGCAGATTCTGTAGTACGAGACAGAAGGATACCCGTTCGAAGTACATGTGCCAAATATGTAAGGTCACCCTTTGTGTGTACCCCTGCATGATACATTTTCACCAAACCTCAGAACAACAATGTTGATAGATGAATGTTTATCAAAAACACTTTCATTACATTTTTTATATTTATATTTGAAAATAAAATAGTACTCAAAATAAAACCACTTTCATTGCAGTGCATCATATATTTATAATACCCCGCCCTATCTCAGCGAAGTACCCCCTGCATTTTGAGTCAATTATTTAACCTAACAAGAAATAAATCCAAGAAAATTATGTTCAAATATTAAGTAGTCGCACTTAGTTTTTTTTTATTTCTTTCCAGACAATGGGAATATGTTGTCCCACGTGTTTTTCCTTTAATTTTCCAAGTCATTTTCCAATTTTCTTTGTTCGTATGCCATAACAATTATAATAGTATATAGAATCAATAGTTGAAAGTAATGTACGTTGTGTAGTTCTCTTGGGCCTGGTTAACCCTTTAAAGTGTTCTGTCCATATATTAGACACCATCCGTTTCGTTTCATATCTTTTAAAATATTTTGTGAGCTGCTTCTCTGTTGTGTACTGGTGTTTCATAAAGTAACGGAGCAACGAAACGCGGCCACAAAAATAACATGGCCGCCCGCCATTGAGATCAGCTGAGTGTTATCTGTCAAAAGTTGGGTAATAATTCATCGTGTGTTTTTATCTGCTTCCATCTGCATAAAAAATGGGTGAAAAGGTACGTTTTGAATTAGAACTTGTTACTTATGTTTATAATGACTAGAGATCGGATAATCGGATGCATATTTACCTAAAGTTGACCGGCGGCTTAGTATGGAAAGCACTTCTTTATCGTAAAGATTTCGGGATTTCGGAATTGATGCATTTAATGTTCGGAATATAGAATTAAATGTATTTTCATTACGTTTGTAGTGTTTTCTATTACAATATATTATTTGTATGTACATTACTTGTATGGAAAAAAACCCAATGTTTCGGGATGAATACCGTTAGCGTTTTGGTTATAAATATAATTGAATGCACACTCAAATAAAGGTTTTTAAATGAGGAGCCGTAATTAGCGTTGAGAACAATATTTGAATAACATTGTAAAGCTTGTTGTGCACTTAGCTGCACATTTACTAACGTTAAGATTTTAACTATTATGGAATATATCGAAAAATAAATGGAGATCAATTTCAGTTTTGAATTTACAATTCTCGTTATGTTCAAAAAAGTGTTATAAATGTGAATGTGCGAGTGAGACGGATAGGTAACTTTGGCTGCTTGTGCGAGTGAGACGGCATTCTCAAAACCGGTTTGTGTGCAGGTAGGTGCAAGAAACCCCGGTAATGCATGTCTTTTGTTATCTTATCTATCTATTAGTTACTTGAAAATATTCGTCGCTTTGCTTGCCATGCGTACGGGTGTGTTTTGTGTTCCTTTGCAATTTTCTAACGATTTGGCTATTCAACAACGGATTCTGATTTGCATCGTGATTTGGTTTTGGATTTTGGTTTTTCTTGAAACGACGTCTTGTGCTACGGATCTCGGAACTCTGCGTTGCGTCTTGTATTTACAAGGTAAGGATTTTTATATTTTACAAAAAAATGTATTAATTCATTGTATGTACCTATTGCGCTTACACATTGTATTCTGCAACTTGTTCTAAAACAGTCCATACGAGTATTTGCAATACAATACAGAGTGTTAAAATAATTAACGAATAGTCTTCTTTTCAGCCATAATGGCGGAATCAACTCAAAAAGAAGACATAGCTCAATCATGGATAAGAAATTACCCAGAGATGTTTTACGATCCGGCAACTAGCAGTATGCCAGCAGCAGCGCCAAGTGATTTTTATTTTGATCTGGTTCATTTTCTAATTATGTGCAACATACCATGGTCAAAAGTTGACAACCCTAATTTTCGCAATTTTTTCGAAAAATACATTTGTAAATGTAACAACAAAGACAGAACCATTCCAAGTGAGTCTTTGCTGAGAAAGAAGTACTTGAGTGAAATTTACGACAATAAAATGAAACTTATCCAAAGTAAAATACAAAACAAAAAGATTTGGATATCGTTAGACGAAACCACTGACAGTCTGGGTCGATTTGTTGTAAACTTTTTAGTAAAACCTCTAAGTGAAAATGTTTCAGAACCAATATACTTGCTAACCTGTCAAGCTTTTGATGTGGTTAATAGTCGCTCAGTAGCAGAGTTTGTGATTCAATGTTTAAAAAACTTATGGGGATGTCAATTCGAAAATAAAGTACAAGATGTTTTAATATTATGTACCGATAGCGTAGCATATATGTTACTAGCTGGCAAAATATTAAAAAACACGTTTCCCAATTTAAAACATTTCACTTGTTTAGCTCACGCCTTGCATAGGTTAACAGAAACATTACGTTTAAACTATAGTGATGTAGACATTTTAATTAATAATGTGAAGAAAATATTTTTAAAATCCCCTAACAGGATTCGAATTTTTAAGGAGTTACATCCAAATTTATCCTTGCCTCCAGAACCAGTTATTACTAGGTGGGGAACATGGTTGGAGGCAGCCTTTTACTATGCCAAACATTTAGACAAAATTTCAAGTGTTGTCGCTCTTTTGGATAGCAATGAAGCAATATCTATTAGAAATGTCAAGGCAGTGCTAGCTAAACCAAATTTAAAGATTGATTTAGACTATTTAAGCGAAAATTTCGAAATTTTAAATACTTCAATTGTTAAGCTGGAAAAACGCGACTTATCTATAAGTGAAGTGTTTGAAATATTTGATGATGTAAGATTTACTATTAATGAAACTTTAAATAATACGTTAATAAACAAAATGGAACAACTTATGGACAGAAACCCCGATTTTGATGTTTTAAGGGAAATAAGTGAAAAAATGAGTACAGACAATTGTGCTAGTATATATAAATTTGCGCCACTTACATCAGTAGATGTGGAAAGATCATTTTCTATTTTTAAATGGATCTTAAATGTTAAAAGAAATAGACTGACTATTGAAAATTTGGAGAAAATTATTGTTATTTATTGCAATTCTTTAGATGTCAATAGAGTTAGCACTAAAGAACAGTCACAGGAATCTGACGAAAAACCATCATGTTCAACACAAACATCAGATTCCAGTGACCAAATCATAGAGATAGATAGTGATTAAGATTGTTATCAAAACACTATGTATATATTATTTTCTTCTTCTTTAACTTAAGAGTTCAACTCTTGTCGGTGGAGCAACTTTATTTAATAAAAAAAATAATGTATTTTTGTCTTTTTTTAGCACATGCTACCCTTCCTCTTTCACCTTTCAAATACTTAATACATATTTGCATCGACGTTTAAAATTCAGTTTAAGTGCAGATGCTTGCGAATATCCATTATGAATTATGATGTTCGAAGCTTAGTAGCTAGTTATTTTATAAAAAAAAAAAATATTTTATAAATTAATATTATAATTTGATAGGTAGGTAACCAACTAACTCGTAAATTCGTAATTTGTTTTATATCCGATTAGTTCAAAATCCCTGATTTTTTTCGAATCCCGACATTGAAAAAGACAATTCCGAAAAAAGAAGCCGTCTCCATATTTTCTTAGCCAAAAAATAAGTTTAGGTAAATATGCATCCGATTATCCGATCTCTAATAATGACACATAAACGTGTTTATTTGTAATATTGATTCATATTATATTCACAAGTGGCTAAAAGTTATGATGTCCATATATTAGACAGAGCGCGTGTAGGTGCAAGACTTTTTTTGTTCAAAAGTTGATAGTTGAAGTTATTTTTTTTATTATATTGTTTTTGTTTTATTTAATTGTTAAGTATTTGTTTTAATATTTTTTAGACAATCCCACTCGACAAACTTGAGGCGGTACTAGACTCCCTGTTTGGGTTGTCAGATGCTGAAAACTCTGAAGATGGTTTCGAGAGCGACGAAGATAACACCGAGGTCGATTTTTTACCACCGTCGAATGAAGAATTATTGAGCGTTTTGGAGCGCCCTGGTCCATCAGGTACACAGTTCCAGTCTGTAACAGCTAGTAATACTGAAATCCCAATACACACAACACAAACTCAGGTGGAAAATAGTACAACAAACACTGAAACAGAACCAACCAATCCTATTTCTGCTAATCCTGATTCTCCATCACATGATGAACCAAACTATGTATCTGATGATGATGATGATGAAGTGTGGAAGAGAATCCCTTTCTCTCATGAAGTACCAATAGAGAATTTTGACAACAATCCATTGGTACCTGCAAGCTTTATATCCAGTCGAAGTGCTCCATTGACATATTTTGATTTGGTATTTTCCGAGGAATTATTTCAATTGATAGTGGACCAAACTAATTTATACGCCTCGCAGTCAAATGCAAGGGAATGGGATCCTGTTACCCTACCTGAAATACAAGCCTTTATTGGCATGCTGATCTTGATGGGTTTACACCGTCTACCTAATATTCGCCTTTACTGGTCATCTGATCCACTATTTAGGGTAAATGAGATTGCCGACGTTATGACGTGCAAAAGGTTCGAAAAAATAATGAAATACATACATCTAAACGATAACCAAAAAATGGCAAAAAGAGGTGAACCAGGCTTCGACAAACTTTATAAAGTACGACCACTCATTGAAGGAACGAAAGAGTTGTTTCAAAACGCTGCTGTGGTCACAAACTCACAAAGCATTGATGAGTGCATGATCAAATTTAAAGGCAGAAGTACTATAAAGCAGTACATGCCTATGAAGCCTGTGAAACGTGGTTTCAAGGTGTGGGCGAGGTGTGACAGTGAAACAGGCTACCTCTACGAGTTTGAGGTTTATACCGGGAAAAAAGAGGGAGTTACAGAAGTTGGACTAGGTGCTACAGTAGTCAAAAATTTATCCCAATCACTGATAGATAAAAATGTTTCTAATATCCACATAGCATTTGATAACTTTTTTACCTCATATGAGTTGATGACCTATTTATACGAACATAAAATATTCGCTACAGCAACAGTCCGATCAGACCGAAAAAAATTACCAGATTTTATCAAAAGAAATGACAAAAAGAAAATGAAACTGGATAAAGGCAAGCGCAAGTGGCGAGTAAATGGCAATATTGGGTTTTTCGTCTGGATGGATACTAAGCTAGTACATGTTTTAAGTTCTGCTTTTTGTCCCAGTCAAAAGACCACGTGTAAAAGGACACAAAAAGATGGAACCCGAAAAGCCATAAACTGCCCATTGGGAATAGTAGAGTATACTAAGAGAATGGGTGGTGTCGATAGGTTTGACCAGAAGCGTGGCGCATACCCTATTGCCAGAAAGAGCCGAAGATGGTGGCTCCGAATATTTTATTTTCTAATAGATGCGGCAATTACAAACGCACATATCCTACATAAGAGTAATCCCAGGGTACATGCGCCAATGAACAATCTCACGTTTAGAACACAACTAGGCAGAAATTTAATTAATAATTTCACATCCCGCAAGAGAAGGCTCTCCAACTTGCCTAATTTTATAGTAAAAAAGCCTAAAAATATAAGCAGACAAAAAGCGGTATTTGGTATACCTGAAGAGCTAAGGTTAAGCGAAGTTGGTCGTCATATGCCTGGACCACTGCCAGCTTATCGACGATGCCGCTTTTGTAGCAGCACGAATAATAATAAAAAATCAAAAATTCAATGTATACGATGCGAAGTACCGTTATGCATCGTACCTTGTTTTGCATCCTTTCATTTACCCTAGGTGGGTAGTGTCCATATATTGAACACCATGTTTTTTTTAAGAAATTTTAATTTTTTTTTTCCAAAACTTGTCTAATATAACAATTTAACAATATCTATGTGTTTTTATTATTGCGCCTTTTCCCGTTCCCTCGGCACGTTAAAGGGTTAAGGGTTAATCAGTTTTGATCATTTTTTTAAATCGACACTTTTTTTGTTTACCTACCGAAAATTAATAACTATTATAATCATGGTGTTTTTTTTATATACCAAGTTTTTAATATACCTGAGACTGTTGTTTTTATTTTTATTTCTTATATGTAAGTAACTTAAGATTAATAATGCTTGTCAAGTGATATTTTTAAGATTGACTAAATTTGTGATTCTAAATAACTAGTTAGATATATTTTTTGTTATCCTAATGAAAGTTTAAAGATGTTTTAGGTTGTTGTCAAAATGACAGATATCTATAATTAACGTAGCGGTAAGCAGTTACTATTATTTGTTACATAAATCAGTGTACTTCACATTTATTTGTATAAGTTAATTTGGAACTAAATAAATATGATTCAGCATTTAGTTTTGGTATTATTTATTACTCTGCGTTTATAAAAATTCGCAAGCTTATCATTATCTTCAACGCATCGTCATTATCCTTTCACTGAAAATCATTTTCCTCAGATTTTATCATTATCCTCAACAACATTTTTAACAAAAACATGATTATTCCAGTTTTTGTCTGGTTATTTGAAGTAACTCAACTAATAATGTGACGATCTCAACCTTTTTATCCTAACTATTAAAAAATCTAAGCAATGCACGCAGGTTTTTGAGAAGTCAAAAAATACTCTTAAAATTAATACTGTCTGTGAGATTTACCCATAAGTGATCAGTGAGTTTAAAGTTTGTTGGCTGATTGTTGATTAGTGCATTTATTATTATAACGAATGTCGAATGTTTTATTTCACAAAGTTTACCTATTGTTGTAAAAGAAACCATCCATGACATGCCGTTTAAAGTCGGTTTATTACAAGATGTGTAAGTTAAATAATTCTCAGCAGAGATAATATGTATTGCAAATTAAATATATATTAAGATATAAATGATACATTTAATTTGAATGTTCAATCTATTTTTGCCAACTATTTTTCTGTTTTGAATTGTTAGTAATTCTAATATTACTCAGTTTTTTTTTGTGAAATTATTCAAACAATAAAACAGGCAACCCTATTTCATTCAATCTTGTTTCATTCTCAAAAATAGTGAAATCCCAACAGCGCATTAACAAAATAATGTAAATAAATTAAAAACATATACTTCATAACAGCATAGGTGGACTACAGGAAAACATTAATTCCCATGATACACCCAGTTAGACTGCGATGGACCATGGGGAAAAAAAATTACTGGTGGTACAAACAGGTGAACTATATAGGTGGACCACAGCAAGAAGGGAAATTAAAAACCCAAATTTCATTAACTATTAATCAAATTTTACATAAAAATTGTAATGCATATAATAAATTGGCTAGGACAGTATGATGTGAGTAGGATAATCCAGAATACTTCCGAATCCTCCAAAACAGCATTAAGCAGTAACAACAAATTGTTAGAATTGGAAAACAAATTCACCAAAATGATTGCAAAAACCAAAAGGGACATTCAAACATCAAGGGATCTACCCAAGAAGGCAGAGGGAGATGAATTCCTCACCAAGATATTATTTATAATTATAGTTTTTACTCTTTAAGTTGTCTACACAACTCTTTTGACATGTTATATGGAAAAGAAGACAAAATCCTTAAACAACTAAATGGGAGTGCTTGGCTGATCACCATAGGATTGCAACCATAAATAAATTATTTAAGAATACAGGAGCAAACATTAACTCATGTTTAGATAAGTTAGTTCCAATGTATATGATTTGACAAAATAGGCTATGTTCCATTTTTTATTTTATTTCCATCCCAAGATTGCCTGGAAGAAACTGCTTTTAGCGATAAGGACGCCATTTGAACATTTCAATCTATGTTAACTTACTGTAAGCAATATTTACTGATGTATAATACAGTTAATTCTAATCTTTGTTCACTCAATAAAACGATTTTAAGGCAATTATGATTGTTTTTTTACAGTTCTCTATTTTTTATTAAAAATTACGTACAATGTACAAATGTTTAATGTGTAATAAGTAGCAATAAATTGGTGTTTTACCCTTAGATGAAATAGTCATGCCGTAATTTATAGGTATTGTGATAATCACACCAGTTTAGTGAAAAGAATTAACGGAATAGAAAGCATGTGAAATTTTACAGATAATCATTTTATTTGAAAAGAACCGAATGGGTTTACTACAATTAAACATAAAAACAAAACTTATCCAATAGGCACTTCACCTGAAATTGTAAGTTTGGATTCAATATGGCATCCATGTTTGTTTCAGTGCTAATACACAATTCCATAAGTTAATTAATTTAAAATGAGAATTATGAAAAGCTATTCTAATTTCTGTATTCTAAATCTGTAGTTGTGTGTACAGTTCAATTTCTTTAGGAAAATTTCTATACAATTACCAGATTCACTCTATGAGCCTGTAATGTTAATATTTAATTAATTAATTAATTATTATAAAAATAATGTGAATTTCCCGAAGAAAGACACCTTACAACTTTTCCGCACTGACCGAAACTTAAATCTTTGCCAAGCACAGACTTATTAATCAAAGCTGGTGTACTACTACTTTAGGCGCCATGTTTGTCCATCCAGTACCGCAAAACGTCGCAAAATGAATTAATTAATTTGTGGTAAATTGTGGTTTCCAGCAGCACAGTGTGACCAATATATTTTTGAGAATTCTTCCGTACGTGTGGAAATCAGAGCTGCCAAACCCAAAAAATATGTTATGCAAAATCTAAGTATAATAAATGCTAAAAGAATACTAAAATTTATGAAAGATTTTAAAAGAAAATATGCAAGTCGAAAAAAATTAACTTAAATGTAAATATTTTTAGGTAAAATAAAAGAAGCAGTATATTATATTTGGTGCTGTATGTTTTATAGCAATGTTTATTTGGTTAAATTTAACCAAATAAACATTAAACATTATTTATAATATTTTATGTTTTTATTTGTTAAAAATATTTGTAAAACTACTTTATAGCGGCTTTATATATTTGTTGAATGTATAAAAAATTTGTCACCTTAAAATTTATAATTACTCGTTGTGATGAATTCGTGAAGCTCTACTAATGCTGAAGGCGACACGGTGAACATTTTAATGAAATCGGTTTGATTCACCGCAAGTAACTTTTTATTGGAGTTGTATCTCTTTCATACAAAAAATGGGCTGTCTTAAGTTGGCGGGGAGAAGTCGCTTTTTTACATTTTTTTTGCTCTTTCAATTATTCGTTAACTGTTCTTAACTGTTCGATCAAAGTTTTTATTTGTTCGATCTTAGTTTTTTTTTTAAATAAAATAAAAATTACCCTCAAGTTAGCGGGGAGAAGTCGCTTTTTGTCTTTTTTGTTTACTATTTCAATTGTTCGTTAACTGTTCTTAACTGTTCAATCAATATTTTTAATTGTACGATCTTAGTTTTTTTTTTATAAATAAAATAAAAAAAATACTTTCTTAAGTTACTTTCTTAAACATAAAATAACGACTTCTCCCCGCCAACTTAAACAATCTTTTATTTTATTGAAAAAAAAACTAAGATGGAACAAATAAAAATTTTGATCGAACAATGAAGACCAGTTAACGAACAGTTGAAATAGCAAAAAAAAACGTTAAAAAACGACTTCTCCCCGCCAACTCAAGAAAGTAATTTTATATTTTATTTATAAAAAAAAACTAAGGTCAAGCAATTAAAAATTTTGATCGAACAGTTAACGAACAATTGAAATAGTAAAAAAATGTCAAAAAACGACTTCTCCCCGCTAACTTGAGGGTAATTTTTTATTTTATTAAAAAAAAAAAAACTAAGATCGAACAAATAAAAACTTTGATGGAACAGTTAAGATCAGTTAACGAATAATTAAAAGAGCAAAAAAATAATGTAAAAAAATCGGCTTCTCCCCGCCAACTTTTACCACGGGACTTTAAAAAATTCTCGGTGTGTACTCGGTGTATATTCAGAGTGAATTCGACACATATACACTATGTATACTTGGTGTGTACTGAGTGTGTACGGATCCGTTAGGGTGGTAACCAGACTGCTGAAAAACATTCTTATATATTTATAAATACATACATATTTTAGATAAATTACACCCAGACAGAACAAATTATCGTGCTCATCACACAATTAGTCCTGGATGGGAATCGAACCCACGACCTCTGGCTTAGCAGTCAGGGTTACTAACCACTAAACCAATAGGCCAGTCGATGAGTCGGTCAGTTTCGGAATCACCGTTTTGAAACCTGTAGAGGCATGCATAGACGCGATGATACTCATCGCTGTCTATACGAAGCCACAAGATTGATTGAGTGTACGATCTAACGGAGACCTAACCAGTCTTAGAAACAAACCGAGTGTTCCCAATTATACCCAAGGTACAATTACGTACGTAAACGTAAGGAACACTCGGTCAGGTTGAAAGTTTAGCGACTAGGTGCTATGTAAGTTAGCTATTTAAGTATACTCTATTTCTTGTCCGACGCGATTTCATGAGTATCCCAAAGTAACAAGGTGTAACTGTGCCTCTAATTATGTGCATCAAAATAACTAAGTTACAATAACAGATTGAAAAAAAGGACCTGTAAGGAATTTTTGCAGTCCTACCAAAACCGTTTGAAAAAGCTACCATTCTCATCATATTTGAAACTTGTTTATAATCTATGGATATTTTTACCACTATTTTTGCCATTGATATTTTTAAATTTAATTTTAAGTTTGATCAGTAAAATAAAAAAAAAATATAATATCAAAATCATAAACTTAATAGTAATATTAAGTTTATGATCAAAATCATTTAATAATTTAAAGTAGCTATGTCAAAAATGAACTCAACTTTTTTCAATACTTCACCTTCGATTTAAGAAAATATCAAAATAAAAATGTAATGAGTTTGGATCTTAGATTATATATAGGTACCTACCTATATATAATCTAAGGTTTTGATATTCTCAGAACCGAAATTATTTTCGCCGGAACGCATTTTTAATTTCATTGTGGATTAAACACAAGTAAAATTATACCAAATACTTATGACTGTGCTTATGTCTACGGCCCCTTGTTTGTATGTGCCTATAATCAGTCAAAACCATATTGCGTATTTATAATTTCTATGAAAGTTAATTTTAAGTTTTGTTGAAATGTATTGCGTGTTGACTGATTTTTAAATTTAAACCAGTCATACGGACGTGACGTAACTTTAGTAGAAGTGTAGGTACCGTACCTAATAATTTTTATTATACTATCTATATCCTCGTGGTGTCACCCGCGTGTAATTTAGAAAATCACTGATTGATGACTTCAATGTAGAATTTTTTTTGGTAATATTATGTTATTAGAAATATATTGGTTTTCCCCGCACCCTGTTCTAGATAAGGCAACAATTGCCACACCGTTCCCTTATAAGAACCTATTTATAACCACGTGCTTAAAGTCTGTCTTCGAACTAGGGATGTTGCGGATGCAGAATTTTTGATATCCGCGGATACAATATTTGAAGTATAATGCCTAGTCTTTAATATTTATATTAAATTTTTAATTATTCATTAATATGCGAAGTTAAAAATTGGTGTTCGATTCGAGTCTGTTTCGCAGAGATTCATATAAATTAAACCAGCGCCAGTAGCAACTCTTCACTAGTCTAGAAACACTATCTGGTGGTGCCGATAAAAACTTTCTTTACTAGAGCTTTAAATAAACTTAACTCTTCTGGGTGTATCGATATTAGATGTTTTTTTAAAGACGAGGTTTTATTACATATTTATGCAATGCAATCAGCTTTAACCTGGTTATGTTCATTTCATTTTAAAAAGTCCAAATCTAACTTTGTGGTGGTAGTTTCATCGTAAATTTACTTGTAAAATAATAATCTATCAACTGCAGAAAACTCTCTTTGAACGCAAATGCTCATTCATTCACAATAATACTCAAAAATTAAATGTTCATACGATAAGCGCACCTAAACACTTGTTTAACTAGAAACAAATGATGCATTAATAACAAACGCGTAGGATCTCGTCACCGAAATTTTAACTCCTATTGGTCAATCAGCACGTGTTTACGGGATACGCCAGTCGCCGCATGCATTACATCCACAGAACACTTATTACATCTGTATGAACATCCGCATTGATTTTTGCGGATGCGGATGTCATACTCGATGCGGAAGCTCCGCGATTACGGATGCGCATGCGAATATACGCATACATCCCTGATTTCATTTCGTTCGTAAGGCCATGCAGTGGCGTAGCGGGCCTTAGAGGGGCCCTGTATTAAAATTAGTGGGCCCCCCAAAAGAAGGGTAAAGATTTCTCACAAAAGAAACAAAAATGCTTTAAACGGGGGAATCCCGCAATAACCGATGTAGGATGTTGCCAACTTTTGGGCGCACGCTTAACTCGGGAAAAAAACCGGACATGTGCGAGTCTGACTCGCGCACCGAGGGTTCCGTAAGCAAACAAACTTGTATACCTACGTCCATTTCGGGAATCAATTCTCAAAGACTTTTGCCTGTCTTTTTCGAAAGACAAACTAAGGACAACTTAGACAGAGGATTTAATATGATATGGATCCCAAGACTTAAACTTATAAATATATATTTCCTACAAATATATACATACCAAGCACATAACAGTCACCGACACATAAACATACACACACGCACATACACCCCCACCCCCTTTATCTTTTTATCGTATTGACTCAGGACCTTGATTTTTATACACCTAATAGGGACTATAGACCTCATTATCTGGTATAAATTTCAACTTGCTAGGTCCACCAGTTCCTTAGAAAATCGGTGGTGACACACGGACAAGAGAGTGATCTTATAAGGGTTCCTTTTTTTACCTTTTGAGGTACGGTACCTTAAAAAGAGATTGCTTTTTTGACTTTTGTCATTTCTGAAGTGAAAACTCTCTATGGCACGTATGACAGTTTTTTATGTGTTAAGTGACATTGTGGATAACATTTTACTAAGTTTTGCTTACACACGTTAGGGGCCCCTGTAGCCCGGGGGCCCCGTATCATTGATACGGCTGATTCGGCGGTAGCTACGCCCCTAATTCCATGCCTAATAATAATGCCCATATTTCACTTTTAAGTTTTTATTTTTCAATAATTTTTTGGCACAAAATATCTTATTATGACTAACATGTGTGTAAGGATATGCATATAATACTGCAGACTTTTTTTAGACATAATGGACCAATATTATTGTAGAACATTCTATTTACATTATCACTAACCATTACGTCAACGCACGCAGCCAAACTAGTTCATAAACACTTTTTCTTTCGACTTTTTAAATAAAAAACAATATTAAAGGCTAAAAAGTGTGAATCTGGCTGTCACACTTATATAAAATAATTTTATTACCAATTCCATTACCTATTATATAGATATTATAATAAAATAAAGCATTTTTTGTTTGATTGTTGGTGTAATCTCTGGAACAAATTGTCAGATTTGAATAATTGTTTTTTGTATTGGATAGAATAGAGTATTCACTGAGGAAAGTTGTAGGCTATGTAACATCGCGCTACGACCCTAAGAAGCTTAGCAGTGACCTTAAACGCGGGTGGAACTGCGAATAACGGCTACTTGAAAATAATATGATAAAGATATTATCTAGTTCATCAGCAGCTGGTTTTCTACGAAAGGATAAATATGAATAAAACAAAAGTTTATAATTTATCCATAAAGGCCTATATTTATTCATTTATTTATATTTGTTGACATTCTCTTTATGCCCGCATTGCAGTCAATATTCCCAAGTGACGTCCGCCTTGTTTCCCTGCCAAGCTTTCAGCCATGTGACTATGACATATAAGAAATATAACTGGATTTGTGATTTCTCAACTTGAAATTAAAGTAAATAAAATGTTCATCTTAACGTTTTGTCTAAATTAATACTAGATAAATAACATTGCCTTGTCATATACATATAATGATATGAGATTTACATTTGATAGTCCTTGCTTAACATACCAAAGTATGGCGTGACACCGTACACCGAATTTCCAGTATCAACTGTATACTGCAGTATACTGCGTTTCAAATAACACAAAATAAGTTAATTTTATTACATAGACGATATAATTATATTTTATTTATTATTGGGTTATGACGCAGGCAAGTTTTATGAAAATGTCTAACTTTTTCCAAAAAATCACATAATTTCCAGATATATTTCAACAGTTGTATGTACACAAGATTTATTTTGAATACAAAATTAAAGCCCTTCCACACCTTGCCCAACTTAGAAAATAACTCCTGTCAGAAAATGTTAAAGTAACAATCTATTTGTGACTATATTTATATCTTAACGATATAAATATAGTCACAAATAGATTGTGAATACAACTTTTTAAATACAGAACATTCAATACTTGAAATGTGGAATTTAAAACCATTTTTTTATGTAGTCTCTTTTCTTCATATAATTTTTTTACCAATATTTTATTCAGAACAAAATCTTTTATTAAATATGTATTATCAACAGACCAACGGATATTTGTGCATGAAATTAGTAGATACTATTACGACCCCTTGTGAAAAGTACGTTTATATGACAAAAAAAAAACATCGGCACGCAAACATTTCAAAGCATATTGACCCCTAAATAAATTTTCGATAGGTTCCATTTTGTATGCGATTACAAAAATACCGCTTTAGACCACAACCGCGGCAAGTACTTGACCAATATATTTTTTTTTTAATATTAATTAATCAACGTTTATAACCGACTTCAAAATAAGAAGGAAGATACTAATCCTGATTCTTTTCTAGTTATGTTACTTTATATTGGTAATTTGTTGTTCATTTCAAAATGTTGGTCCCATATGTGATTGAAGTCGGTTGCTGGATAAGTGTTACAATATTGATCTAATCGTTATTACAGTCAAAATTAGTGAGGAACCCTTCGAGTTAAAAATTAATACAATTTAATATTATACATACTTTCATTTACATAATTTGTAAATTTAGCTTGTTATTCTTTCATAGAGTACCATAAGTACATTAAATCGTCGCAATGTGATAAACACACGAAATAATTAAAACAAAGGTAAGCCATTGGAATATTCCAATACACAAAAATATGAATTTGCTATCGGTTATTGGAATTGCTTAAAATATCATGATGTGCGGGACCTTTACTCTGGTCCAGAGTGAAGATCTCGCTATCTAGTCTCTGGATACCGGTGTAAGTAAATGTTGAGGATCTCCGCATAATTAAGACAGCTGCCATTGCTACGTGGCACTCGTTGTTTTTATTCTTCCGTGAGTTTATATTACAAACTTCAAATATCAGCAACACTCAATAATCCAATCTAAAGATTTCAATTATGTACTACTATGGGAACTATTATAAAATCTACGAGAAAACATGTCGAAGTTAGTTTTTATGGATTTTCTGAGAAATTACATGAAAAATTCCAAAATAAATAAATTTGTACCATTTAAAATCTTTAACTTTACACATTCCACCTACTTAAATGAAAACCGAAGATAAAAAACCTGGAAATTCAAACAGTCATAACTTGTAAATGGATAGCTTTTTTTAAATTTTTATTGTACATGCATGCTAGAGTCAAACAACCTTTCAGGGATTCAAGTAAGTGTTCCTTTTCCAAATATACCCAGTATTTAAGATAGACCCAATTGTTGTGTTTGGCCAAATTGGCAAGATGGAAATGATTAATTCGCTATTAGTAAGACATGTTTAATATAATACACTGAATATGTTAACGACAGGCGTGGTCGGGCTTTTTTAAGACACTGTACAACAATATTTATTACAATAGACATATTTGTCAGAAACGTTGGTACATTTTTATGAACACTGCTCCGCTCCTAAAGGTCGTAGCGTGATGTAAACAACCTTCCCCAGTAATAGGGCTATCAAACGCAACAATTATATTCCAAATCGGACTGGTAGTTTTAGAGATAAGCACGTACATACAAAAAACAAACTATTTAGTTTTATTATATTTATGTACCAAAGGTTTTAACAAATGATGTATATTGTTACATTGTTCATAATCTCAGCGAGATTCGCTAAAAACATAATAATCTGACAATTACAATATAGAATCGCATCTTGCTCACAGCTTTCTTTTCATCTAAAGGTTATCCCACGCAAGTTTCACACAATCTTCGCATCTTCAATTCCCTAAATGCTCTAAGTGTAAGTTGTCGATGATGGCTTGCCTATCACGTGGATGAGACCAAATTGTAGGTGGCAAAGTGTGGGTGTTTCATACATCTCTGCCTACCTAGGATACAGGTGTGAGTGAGTGTATCCAGGTGTATTTGTAAAAGGAACACTTACTTAAATCACTGAATTTTTGAAAAAAAAACTATCCATGTACAAGTTATGACCATTTGAATTTCCAGGTATTTTTGACTCCGTTTTTTCATAAAAATAGGTGGAATGTGTAAAGTTAAAGATTTTAAATGGTACATATTTTAATATTTTTCAATTTTTCATTTAATTTCTCAGAAAATCCATAAAAAGTAACTTAGAAATTTTTTCAATTTAGTTTTTATGGATTTGTATAACTAAGAAAAATATAAAAATAAAAAAAATTACTTTCCACATTCCACATAGTTTTTTTTTTAATTTCTTATTGTAACTGCATGCTAGAGTCTTGCTCTTTCAGTGATTTGAATAAGTGTTCCTTTTACAAATACAGCCTGTATAGGTTTGTAAATTTAATGTATCTGTCACGTGAGATTCTTATGTACATTCTTTGTCTCCTAATGGCAGCTAAAATTAATATTCAATCTCAATGTCTAGTCATGAAGAGGCGATAGCGTAATGGGTAAGGATTAGGACTTGCGATCAATTGATAATCATAATATCTTCACACATCTCACACACGGCGGTCTGATCCCAAGCTAGCAGAGCCTGTACTATGGTGCCCAGACTGCTGATAAACATACTTATATATTACATATTATATACATAAATTACACCCAGGCAAAGAACAAATGATCGTGCTCATCACACAATTATCTGTCCTGGGTGGGAGCTGAACCAACGACCTCTGACTCAGCTGTCAGGATCAATAACCAGTACAGTACTGACTTAAACCGATTCCTAACTCCCATTTAGCTTAAGTGCTTAAGAAATTGTTAAATGAAGCGTAAAACCTGCATTAAAATTTTAATGACATTTGAATATAGCGTTATACAGCAACCGTATTGATGTTTTTAAAAAACCTATAGCCAGTGTGACCCACTCACTTACATCATAAGTATTCTAACAAAAACCTATAGATGCAATTCTGTTTAGGTATTTAGAAGTTAATAGCTGCGCCTCGCGGTTTCACCCGCGTAAGCCCCGGTGCTGTGGGAATATCAGGATAAAAAGTAGCCTATGTATTAATCCAGATCTCCAGCTATCTACATTCCAAGTTTTATCGCAATCGGTTCAATAGTTTTTGCGTGAAAGAGTAACAAACACCCATCTATCCTCACAAACCTTCACGTTTGCGGAATAAAGAAACTCGTATACACACGTGCACTCTGAAAATATTACATTTCTTATGTGGGCAATCATGTGAAAAGAAGAAAACAATTTTTTGTCTGTCCGTCTGTCTGCTTGTTCCGGCTAATCTCCGGAACGAGTGGACCGATTTCCACGGGACTTTCAATGGCAGATAGCTGGTGTTATAAGGAGTAACTTTGGTTACTTTTATTTTGGAAAAAGATTAGGGTTCCGGTCAAAATATACAAATATGCACACGCGAGCGAAGCCGCGCGGGAACTGCTAGTCTTGTATAACGTTAAAAGCTCCGAAAATCAGCGAGCATTTAGCGCACTGCGCTTGTCCTTAAGAACGAATAAAAGGGTTCTCCAGCGGGTTAATATATAAAGCCCGAATCTAAACGAATTTTATACCATTAAATTGACAAACAAATATGTGGTCTGCGTGATTGCAAACAGTTTAACGCATCCATTACACGGTAGATTTTGATGTCAGTTTTACCACAATCAAGAAGACTAAAGGTACATGATACTGATTGACCAAAATCTGGATATTTTAATTTTTACATCATGCAACCATCAGTCATGACTTGATTGACCTGTGTGTGAGGTATGTCAAGTTATTATTATTTTAGCTTTTAGCTTGAACTTTTTAGGAGTACTATAGTTTTTGTAAACTTCGGGACTAATCGTGGTAATATTTATAAGGTACGATAACTTTATCCAATTTACCAAACGAAAGTACATTTATTATTTAGAGTTTACATCTCCTGCCATGCTTGTGGCGGCGAGGGGGTTTCCACACGCACAAAAAAAGGGTGTGTCGGCCCGTGTCGGTGTTTACAGCCACCAAAAGAGATGTCTCTCCGATGATAACTACGTGTGCGTTCCGAAATACACTGAGACCACTGTAACGTGGCGTGGCATGACGTCAATTCAGTATACTGCGAAGCCGTTCCTTTATAGTTAGATAAACTGGTTACTGTTTATATCGGCAGTCAGTCCAGTATACTGTCAGTTGTCAATATCAAATGGTATATAAAAGTGACAGTGTGACAGCCATTTGACAGCACTGAGAGCACCATTTTATTATGGACTCTATCCCGCGCTAGAATCAGCGCAGGAAATCCGCCAATGTCAAGTGTTTTATAATTATACAAGTTAAATAACAAAACCGTAAAAAAAAAAAGTGCTCGAAAGCTCCGGTTGCTCACAGTACAAAAATGGCGACGTTTATGACATATAATTCCCTACGATACTGCGGCAGTATACTGTAAGTCGATAACGGAACAAATTTCTCCCCCGTACGAGCACTGAACAGTGCTCTGTGTATAACGGAACATACCTTACATAAATCATCTACTATAGATAAAGGCGGTCATCAGGATTATGTTAGAATGACTGTTTTGCAATGAGTAACAAATGATAACAATATTATATTCTGTCACATATTACCCAAACTACTCATAGCTTGTACTATGCGCTCTAGAACACGGATATACATATTTGGATATCTGTTTTTTTGTTCGACGTGGCAATCGAATGCTCCACGGTCGCGCCATAGGACGGCTTATACCAGTAATCAACAGAACTCAAACAATTCGGTCAGAAAGGATAAATGTTATTCCTAAATTTCGATATTCGCGGTATTGATTGCTGAAAGACCGTTCTTTAGAAACAATGCTGTCCATTTGACGGTTGGTTATCCTAACTAATATAATAAATACGAAAGTGAGTTAGTTTGTCACGCTTTCAAGCCTTAACTACTCAGCCGATCAACGTGAAATTTTGTATGGTGTCAAGGGGTACAGAAAAAGACATAGGTTGCCTTTTTATTTTTAAATAAGGGCTGTTTCCGCGCAGAAGAGAGTCAGTAGAAACACGGAGACGTGGGATAACCTTTCGGAAGCTGTAGCTGTAGATGTGTGGCTGCAGTTCGCTAGTCAGCTAGCTAGTCGGCTAGTGTTGGTTTGGGGGGTGATGGTGGGGAGCGGGTCAGTGCGGCTGGGGCGGAGTCTTGGCCTGGTCGGGAGGGGGGGGCGCGGGCCAGTCGCCCGCCTCGCCCTCGTACTGCGTGTTCTCCAGCCGCGTGATGAGCCTCTCGTCCTCGTCGCCGAACTCCCCGCCCATCAGGGACGGCTCGCCTACCACCATCACGTCCTGTAATACAACACATCACGTTAATCATTATACATTATACAGGGTGTAAGAAACACCGTACCGAATATTGAAATAGTGTATTCAGTATTCAGACCACCGTTCTGAGTCGAAAATTATTGGAATTTTCTGCCAGAAATTTCATTTTTTTTTTTGTTTAAAATGTTTCAATACATCTCTGCTTACCCCTTCTTTATTACAGGCGGGAGTGCATGTATTTTATTTATTTATTTATTTATTGACATTGACATATAAATGTGTACATAGTTGAGAATTCCCCGACCCCTGGGCTAGTATAACCATGTTACAGAGGCCAGTGTCCTCCCCGTAGCAAAGGTTGCAGTATCATAATATATGCCAATTGCTATGTATGTATGTATGCACTATGTGATTCCAATAAGAATAGGACTGCGCTTGCGCCATATTGTGATGTCATAGCATAACTTGCTCTAAATCTCTAAATGAGGTACAGACGTTTCTAAATAGATTTGGTTAATCTTCAAAAAATATACGTAGTTCACTTTAAACACTTCATATTTCAAGTCATAAATGAGCTATTACTATATGATATAAGCCAGAGCTAGACCGTACCTGCGAGGCGAGGCTGAAGTTGGGTCCGGGCGAGCGCTTCTTGGCGGGCGCGGGCGGCGCCGCGTTGGGCCCGCCGCTGCCCTTGCGCTTGCGCCGCTTGCTCGCCGGACGGTTCGTCTCTGGAACACCACGTGCCACGAGGGTTAATATCGACTATCGAATATAATCATCATTATTATTATTTAAAAAAAAGCACCTCTGTGCCAATCAGCCTGTGACCGCGGCCAGTGCAACTTGGTCGAAACGTCAGGCGATGCAAATGTATGGAACACCTATTTATGTAATCCCGATTACATAATTTATTGTGTAATATCATGAAAGGCGAAAATTTTAAGTATGAAAAAATCTGTTCCATTTTTTTTTAATAACTACTAAAGGTCATCAATAACTACTAAGTAAAAAAAAATAAGAAAACCATCTTTCACGTTATTAATGGTCCTTTGAAAAAAAAACTCACTAGACCCAGGCAGAAGTCCCATCCTTTTATTGTCACACCACACCACACCAAAATGTCAAACTAAACGCTTTGACAGCTACTTTTGTGGTTGGAATCGCCAAAGTCTAGAATGAACTGCCTGCGTCTAGTTTTCCAAAGAAATATAATCCTGGAAAGTCTAAGAATAGAATCGTACACCATCTTCGTATTCATTGTCACATTCCAGCAGGTGAGATGGAAGGCAAACGTCTATTCCAATTAAAAAAAAGAAAGTACCTGGTGGCGCCACCATCCTCTGCCACTTCTGGAAGAGCGTGGTCTTGAGACAGTCGCGCGGGGACAGCGCGTACGCCTTGTGGCGCGACATCAGCTCCTGCATCGGCTCCAGGATCACGCATAACTGTTTATATATTGTACTTATTATTTATGTGTCATTCGGAAAAACACCACCTTCGGCTTCGGTCAAAATGGGCTGCTTGAGTGCGGTGGAAAGATTGATCGAGAGGCAGAGGTAACATTACGTAATCGGCCTTCAGTCGGACACTAATATGTAGACTTAAGGTCCATAAATACTATCCTACTAATGTTATAAATGTGAAAGTTTGTGAGGATGTATGTATGAATGGATGTTTGTTACTCTTTCACGCAAAAACCACTGAACCGATTGTGATGAAACTTGGTATGTAGATAGCTGGAGACCTGGATTAACACATAGGCTACTTTTTACCCTGATATTCCCACGGGATTGGGATCTACGCGGGTGAAACCGCGGGGCGCTGCTAGTTGTAAAATAAAAATACTCTCACTGTAGACAATCTATGTAGGTGCGATGTGGATTTACAAAAAAATATTGTTATATGAAAAATGTGGTTATCTAGCTATGGTTAAAATATTATTTAAAAATCCTCATGAAATTCAGTGTTATATATAAGATCCTTTGCAATTTTCAAATTTGTCATTTTTATTATGGTAATCACACACCTAAAGTAACTGATTGGACAATAACGACACAAATATGATATTTGTTCAAGTGGCGATAGCGTAATGGCTAAGGCGTCGGACTTACGATCAAGTGATTGCGGGTTCGAACCCCACCCAGTGTACTACCGACGTGAACCCACTACTAACACAAGCATTTAGCGTAGCTGGAGAAGTTAACGAGACTACTAGTAATGTGTGACCCACGTTACAAGAATTCTTTTCTTAAAAAAAAAAAATTATAAGGTTTCATTTTCTTAATATTTTCTTCCGTAACAGTAGAAGATTCTTATCTTCTACAATGTATTAGAAAACATAAAAAAGGACGGAGGAATTAAATTGATTTAGTCGTTCTCAAGTAATGGCATGACCAAGGGAAATAGGGATTCATTTATATATATACTATCAACCCAGCCACGCATTGTTCTGGCTAGGTAATTAGAAATAAGCTGGACCAAACTGCAGACATTGCGCAAAATTTCATTAAAATCGGTTCATTAGGTAAGAAGTTTATCACAAACAAATAACGTGACAACAAATTTTTAATACATATAGGTAGAGATGTTTAATAAACAAAAATATATTTGACTGAGATGTTTCAAAGCTGTTTCAATAGTAAACTGGTTGTTGGACTATCAAACTATATTTTAATTTATTGTGAGTTTAAGTACCTATCCCTAGTTATAAATATAAAACATAATGCTCTATCCACATCTTACTAATCACTACATATTATTAAACAAAGTCCCCCGCCGCGTCTGTCTGTCTGTTCGCGATAAACTGAAAAACAACTGAACGGATTTTCATGCGGTTTTCACTAATAGACAGAGTGAGTCATGAGGAAGGTTTAGGTGTATAATTTATACCCGCGCGGAGCCGGGGCGGGTTACTAGTATAATAAAGGCGAACGTTTGTGACGATAGATGGATATTTAATACTCTTACACGCAAAACCGGCTAAACGGATCTGGATGAAATTTTGTACAGAGATAGATTATTGTCTGGAATAGCACATAGACAAAAATGTATGGTTCCCCTGGAATAAATTTTACCAAAATTTCTACGCAAACAAAGTCGCGGGTAACAGCTTTTGTTTAATAAAAAGGTACATTTTACGTCTGTACATTTCAGAATTTTGTGAAAAAAAAAACTAAGATACTCAAAAATAATAATTCTACACATTATTAAAATGTGTGTCTGTCCGTCTGTTTGTTTGAACACACATCTCTGCGAATGTAAGTAGGTACTAAGTTCAGGTGAAAAATTTTAAAATCGTAATGCACATCCTTAAGTCACATAGTCTTTATTTCATTAAAATTGATTAACACTCTCAAAAGTTATAATAATATGAATGACGGCGTGAATTAAGTAAGAGAAAAGCAGGCAAATAAATGCATTTGAGTGTTGTACAAAAATAAAATTGAAAAAAGCAATCTTTGGAACACCTAGTGTCATATTCGCGTTTCCTACTCTGTAAATACCTTTTATCATTCTTTTCGAGGGACCCCATACTTTCGCCATATTGGAAAACACACAAATTGAATTTAAAGAAAGACCTTTTCGAAGTGCATGGGACGCAATCTTTCTGCTATCGTAGAGCGAGGGTTTTATATAACACTAGCATCGCCCCGCGGTTTCACCCGCGTAAGCCCCGGTGCTGTGGGAATATCGGGATAAAAAGTAGCCTATGCGTTATCCAGGTCTCCAACTATCTACATACCAAGTTTCATCGCAATCGGTTCAGTGGGTTTTGCGTGAAAGAGTAACAAATATCCATCCATCCAAACTTTCACATTTATAATATTAGTGGCATTTTTAGATATGACGATACAATGAAACCTATGATGTACTTGTGTATTGTACTAACATGTAAGGTTGTTGAAGTAGCACCTGTCACAGACGCGACAGGTCGCTTCGCTTCATGATTAAGTGCCCCTGTCGGGCCCGAAAGACATGAATACGGCCGTATATTTTTAATGCAATGCACTGGAGACATACCCTGAGATAGTTGAGCGTGGAATTAGTGATGCCTTGACGCGTGATGTTCTTGGCTAGCTGGTCGAGCGCCGCGTGGTCGGGCGGGTGCACCGCCTGTCGCGGGATCAGTTCCCGGTGCGCGCGCACCGCCAGGTGCCACGACTTGATGCGCATAAGGTCGTCGAATGTGAACTCTAAGATCAGCCGGCCTTCTGTGCACACCTGGAACATTTACAATAATAATAATCATTTTTAATTCTTTAAGAAAGGTGCCTACAGGTTTTAAAAAGGTCGGCAACGTGTATACGAGTCTCTTGGAATTCCAAGCATCCATAAGCTACGGTAACCGCTTACCATGAGGCTGTTTGCTTCTTTGCCACCAACGTGGTGTAAAAAAGTATAAGCAGTAGTATAGTAGTATTGCCTATAGCAGTTTGGCGACAACCACATACAACAAAATATTCTTCAGCGCCATCTAGTGAAGACAAGCCGAACTAACTAATGCAAAGGTAGTGTATCGCGCAATGAAAGTTTTTGCGCTGAGTAGTATAATGATTATCTATAATAGTATAGTAGAGCAAGATCCCAGATTTTTATATATGTTCGCCAGACAACAATTTTAAAACCTTTTACAAGAAGACAGACCGATCCAAGAGGCGAATCATCCCCTAAACTCTCATGCGCGTGGATAATGCTCTTGCGCTCCTACCCACAGAGGAATTAAAATTAAGTTTAGGGGATGATTGACCCCTTGGATCGGTCTGTCTTCTTGTAAAAGGTTTTAAAATTGTTGTCTGGCAAACATATATAAAAATGGATCATCAGAATTTACGTGAAGTTAAGTAATTATTTTGGGAGCTTTAAAGCGTCTGCAAAGCAATACGGCCGACGGAAAGTTTCCGGGAGTATTTTCTACTTATTTTTAACGATATTGTCTAAAATATATGTAAAAATCATAAGTAATTTTTTTGTGTACCTTCATTACCTGCTACCTAGAAATTGGGCGTCTAACCAAGCTAGCAGGTAGGCATGCGATCATAGTACATACTAACACTATTCAATCGTCCACATTTCGTTCGTCAGAAAATACGTGACGTCTGGCGGCCCTGGGATCTTGGACTATAGATAATCAATATACTACTCAGCGCAAAAACTTTTAGTGCATCTATATGCACAAAAATATTATTTTTTGAAACATCTTTCAATGCGACACCAGATACAAGTGCCATTGATGTGGAGCGCCCCAAACTAGGACTATATTACTTATTAAAGTCATAAACTTATCAAGTATTTTTCATAATAGTTTGATTTTCAATACAACCATTGTTGGAAAAAAGCATAGGAATACGATTTTGTATGTATTATAAATAATACAATTACTTGTATATTGAAGTGACTATGGCATACACAATTTTAGATATAATGATACAATAAAACCTCTCCTCTTATGTGGCGCCTGGCACGGACACGACAGAGCCCTTCGCTCCTTGATAAAGTCCCCCTGTCAGGCCCGTAACTCTTGAGTACGACCGGATCTACCGCAGTTAATGAAGAGAGAGAAGAGAATCATATAATTTTCTCTAGTTTTTATAATTCTGTGGTATTATTTACCTTAGTGAACATAGGTTTCCCATGGTGCGTCACCATGGTGCAATGGTCACAGTCGAGGGTGATGCTTGTGTTGTGGAATGACTCCTTGGGCTGTCGCATGGTGTAATAAAGTTCTGACACGCCACCCTCATATATACTGCGAAAGTAGCGAGGTATCAGCGTCCTTCCTATTGCTGGAAAGCGAACGAAAGTTTTTATTAATGTATTGTGAAGCTTGCTTGATATAGGAATATGTAATTGTATTTCTGCTGGTGTTTCTGTCCTAGTGGCCTCCCCAATCACAGGAAAGAGAGAAAGAGAAGAGGCCGGGGTCACGTACCCGAATGTCCTATACATTCGGGTACGTGACTCCGGCCTCTGCGATCTACTGCAGTCTCAGTTCATCCGAGACTTGCTCCGAGATCTGTTAGGGAGAGGAACCTAGGGTAAGGGATACCCCCTTACGCTAGGTTCCTCTCCCTAACTATTTTTCCTTATGCAAATTTGCCTCCTTCCTTCTTTCCCGTATTAAAAAGATTACATTCTCAAGGAGAGTTGGCGTCAGGCAGGCGGCTGGTCATAAAAGAAATCAGCCAAAACGCTTTGCAATGTTCCACATTGTGCTGACCCTAATAAAAATAGGGAAAGGGGCAGGAAGATAATGATGATTTCTTATACATACTGAAATATAACAGTAAATTTAGGCTGACGATGTTGTCCTAATGTCGGAGTCGCTGCAAGACTTACAAGAGATGTTGTCTGAACTAGCTGAAGCCTCCAAGCGCATCAGCCTCGGAATAACCATAGATAAGACAAAAAATTATGCTCAATAGCCACATTAACCCGAGGCCGATTACAGTTAATGGCGTCCATCTCGAATTTTACGTTTATCTTGGGCAGACCTTGCAACTGGGAAGTCAATAGAAGGATTCAGCTGAGATGGGCACATTTGGTAAGCTTCGTCAATTCTTCACGTTGTCCATACTACAGTGCCTGAAGACAAAAGTCTTAAATCAGTATGGCCCACCTGTAATGACTTACGGTACCGAGACGTGGACACTCAGGGTGGATTTGGTCCACAAGCTCAAAGTCACTCAGCAAGCTACGGAGAGAGCTATACTTGGTATGACAAAATTCGTAACGGACGGATCACCCGTCACAGAACCAAGGTAAACGACGTTTAAAGAATTAGCTAGCTGAAGTGGCAGTGGACTGGCCACATTGCCCGCAGAACCGATAATCGCTAGGGTAAACGAGTTCTGGAGAGGAGACCTCTAGGGAAACGCAGTTTAGGATATCCGGCTAAGCCAAGTGTCAGGATCTGCACAACGGCGGGGTAAAACTGGATGAAGAGAGCTGACGATTCATTAGGAGATGCCTATAAGGTCCAGCAGTGGACGATGAAAAGCTGATGATGATACATACTGGTACTACTTATATAATGATACACATAGCTTGCGGGCGACGACTGGGCTTGGGGCAATGTAATGACGACTGCACCGCTTTCAGAATAAGTAATGCTTAAGTAGGAATGATTAATGGTACATAACAAGATACTTACTATATCTCTTAGGTCCATCTTCTAAACAAAATGTGAGTGTGAGCGTCGCATCATCTTCAAAGAATTCTGTCGCAAACGCGTCCCACCATAGGTTGTCAGAGTCCTGAAACATTAAAACCATACAATGAAGCTATCATATAAGCCATAGGACGTACTTTACTGACCATAGACAGGTATAAAACCTTTTTTTTTATACCACGTCAGTGGAAAACGCGATTACCGTAACCTATAGACGCTTGGAGCTCCAAGGGAAGTCGCATGCGCGTTTGCCGACCCTTTAAAAACCTGTACACTCTTAAAACACCCCATCTTGTAGTTAGAGGGCATTCAGTACTCCTTGTTTGTAACGTAAATTAGGTGGTAGAATTGCAAAAGAAAACCTTTAACAAGTTCAAAATGGGGTGGATACTCTTAACTAGTCTTACTTATATTATAAAGGCGAAAGTTTGTGAGGAAGGACGGATGGATAGATGGATGGATGGTTGGATGGATGGATAAATGGATGGGTGGATGGATAGACAGATGGATGGATGGATGGATGGATGGATGGATGGATGTTAGTTACCCTTTCACGCAAAAATGGCTGAACGGATTTGAATGAAATTTGGCACAGAGATAAATTATAGTCTGGAATAGCACGTAGGCTACTCTGTATATCCCGAAAAATATTATGGTTCCCGTGAGATAGATTTCGAACGAAGTCGCGGGCGACAGCTATAAACATAGTGAGACAAGCCGGGTTCACTATTTTCCTCCAACATGTATCAAAAATCGCTTCCACGGACAAGTACCAATAGACCGTACAAAGACTTAACGCAAGTGAAGAATTACTAACTTAGTTTTAAGTTTTATTTACTAACACAATGTTTTAGAATGTATATTTAGATTAAGGTATTTATCTATTTGCCTATGCAGCCTGAAATAAATGATTATTATTAATGTTATTAATCAAAAATAATTTCTTGTTCTTAAAAAATTACACTAAATCTTTAAAGGACAACCCAAGATTATTTGGGAACCTTTGGAGAACATCGCACAACTCCATGGCATGCTAATGATAATTTCTAGTATTAAATTCTAGTCTAGTCTAGTTCTAGTCTAGTCTAGTTCTAGTCTAGTCTAAAATTCTCATACATATACAAATAAAAGTTAGCAACGTTTGTCCAATGTCCTGAAACGCCAACGCCAAGTCATTCAATTGGTTTTGCTGTAAACCAATAACTCTGGGCGAGTGTGATCTCTTTTTTTTTATATTATAGGGGGCAAACGAGCAGACGGGTCACCTGATGGTAAGTGACTACCGTCGCCCATGGACACCTGCAACTCAAGAGTCACAAGTGCGTTGCCGGCCTTTGAGATAGGAGTACGCTCTTTTCTCTTTTTTGGTTTAAAATCAAAATAAGTACGTAAGAGTATATTATTAAGAGTATATTTGTATTGAAACAAATTGCCGCGTGGGCGTAACAGTTGCGTGCGCGTTTAAAAAAAATTGAGGTTAATCGCAAAAATAGTTGCGATTCAAAAGTTTTACATTTTACTATTTTGATAAAAAGTCCAGTTTCGCTGTGAATCATGAAAAACCATGTGCCACCCCTAAAAGTTCACCTCACTTCACTCAACTCGGATCTACTTTAATTTATTTTTCCTGTTGGTTGCGCTATATTTTCTTGAATAATCAACAGTTTTCAAGCTGTTATTATTTTTTTTTACCACAAAATTATTTGCACACCACCGCGACTATAAACTATTTTGTATAGTGCATACAAAACATCAACAGATGGCGCTATGCGCTAAAACAGCATTCGCAGAATTATATTGATAAGAAATCTGTGAAATGTTAGCTGATATGTATCATTCGTTTCGTTTCGCCTTGCTATCACAGAGCTGTTGACGAGGAATTGGCATAAATGTATATCAGCACTTTTTATCCTATTACTGTACAATAATCTTGGAATAATTAAGTCAGGGTTTTCTTACTTAGCTTTGTAATACTAAAAAACGCGTTGAGGTTTCTTTGTGACACCCTCTTTCGCTATAAGTATATAAATAGATTTAACGGATTGAATAAATTGTATCAAAATAGCCTACTATAATATTATAAACTAGCAGCGCCCCGCGGTTTCACTCGCGTATGTCCCGATCCCGTAGGAATATCGGGATATAAAGTAGCCTATATGTTAATCTAGGTGGTAAACTTTCACGTTTATAATATTAGTAGGACGTGAAAATTTGTGACGATGTATGGATGTTTGTTACTCTTTCACGCAAAAACTACTGAACCGATTGCGATGAAACGTTATATGTAGATAGCTGGAGACCTGGATTAACCTGAAACCGCGCTGCTAGTAACAAATATTGTAAAAACTTAAACTTCAAATTGCGCCAATATATATTATGGTTAATAAGTATACAACCAACATCAAATACAGTAGTAACGCACAGAATCGCCATAGCGTAAATGAAATAAATCAACTCGCGGTCAGCAATTTTCGTTGCGCTAACATTTATTTCCGTCTAGCCCCCATCCGCCGAGCGTCTGAAGTGTGCGATAAGGAACTTTGTTCCACAAATGCTACGATATCCAGTGTGACGTTTGCGTACGTAACCTCGTTAATAATTTTACATTAAAAAATGGTATGTGATATTTATTTGTTCACAATTTAACCCAGTAATTGAAGAAAAAAATAAATTTAACCTAAATTCCTAAGCAAACATGAGATTGCGTCCAATGACACTTACTCAGTTGCTGGTAATGAGAACACCGTTTCTTCATGTTTTCTTTACTTTATATGTAGCATTTATACAATCAATAAATTTGTTTGTCTATTGCTAAATAACTATACTAACTTAAACCTTTCTGTTCCATTAAAGATTGGGGCAGACAGCGGGTGGGGCGGGACGTGAGCCGTAGAAATATACTAGCACCAAAGGCCTAGGGCTGTGTGACATTTTCTATATTGACTAGTACATTACAACCTGCTCACGTCGGGCGGGACGTGAGCCGTAGAAATATACTAGCACCGAGGGCCTAGGGCTGTGTGACATTTTCTATATTGACTAGTACATTACAACCTGCTCACGTCACCATTCCGCCCCGCCCGATGTCTGTCTCAACCTTTAGTGTCCTTCCTAGCAAAGAGATGTCAAGGAGCTAAATTATTGATATTCACAATACATGATGATGGAGTCTATCCTGATATAGAGTTAATGACTTTCGGGTTAAGCTGTCACTATATCATCAGGGATGTCAGAAGGCCAAACTTATTTCCGTTATGGATCTTTGGCAACCCTAGTTACAAAAAAATATAATAAATGTACGTAATTACGTTGTACTAGCAGCGCCCCGCGGTTTCACCCGCGTAAATCCCGATCCCGTGGGAATATCGGGATAAAAAGTAGCCTATGCGTTATTCCAAGTCTTCAGCTATCTATATACCAAGTTTCATCGCAATCGGTTCAGTGGTTTTTGTGTGAAGGAGTAACAAACATCCATCCATCCATCGAAACTTTCACATTTATAATATTAGTGGGATTTAGAAGTACCAAACTAGAAGGTCTTCGCAGCAGACGAAGTTGATTAATTTGAATGATGTAAGTCTTCGAGAAGTTATAAACTGACGTCGTGATACCAACCAATTTTTTTTTGTGTTTGTTTTTTACTATATTAATATTTTTTGTAAGAAAGCATGAATTTTGCTAGATTGTGCATTTGTGGAGAAATCTCAGGACAAATTGGACCAATTAAATAAAAATCTTCCACTCAGCGCTGGCCCTAGGATAGAGCAAGAGGAGCGATTCCTCGGCGCGATGTGGTAAGGGGAGTCAAAAAGCCAAATACGATGTTGCCTGGCACCTCTGAGTATGTCACGCTCGCATAGAAGTCTCGCCGATGGTGGCGGTATGTGTCGGGTCGTTCAGCTCCCTTTAATATAGTTGAACTGGACGATGGCTGGCGCTTGCCGTAGTAGTACCATTGCATTTGGTCGGGGCTGGCCATCTCCGGACTGCTATTACTTGATTATAGTAGTATTTTTGGGCGATTGTTTATATTTTAGATTCTACATTGTCCTCACATTTAATTTACGCTTATAAGCAATGTAAGTAATGTAACTTGTAAAAAACATGTTAAAAAAGAGTGTCCTTGGAGTTTCTTGCCTGTTCTTCTCCACAGGATCTACGTATTGGAACAGGCAACTAGCTTCACGACCGACTTATACTTGGTTTAATTGAAAAAAATATTTTGATTTCCAGCGAAAAACAAAATTTGTATGGCACTTTTGGGAAGCCTCTCTAGACGGCAAGTGGCAAGGGGCGCCAAAAAGCCTAAACGCAAAAAACTATTTCCAGCGAAAAAAACAATTTGAGACGGCTTTTTTTTGTAAGGCAATTTCGTTCTACCCTTATCATGAGCGAGGACGCGCGTGGTTTCACTAGTTGCTGAACCGATTTCTTGTAAATTTGGCACACGGATCTATAGTATCATAAATTAACATACGGGACATGATAATCGCTCTGATAATGGTTTCTTCACACAATCACAGTGCAAAGTATCGCCTTCACTTTTTGTATAGTGACAGTTTTGCGGACTGGAATACTAACAGCGGAGTAACTGATTATATAGACGATTCCTGTTGAGGTCACTAGGACTAGAAGCCAAGTAAGCTACGCGGCCGGTAAAAGGAGGATATTTCTTCATGACTAGCGGGACTTCACTCACGTGAAAGTTATTTTGCTGTCCCTCTGAAACAGTAACTTTTTCTGGATAATGGCCTTTTCAGTACCCCTCGCCACGTGTGTACACCATTTCACGATGATCGGTGAAGTAGTTAATGGGTGAAAGCGTAACAAACACACTTCGCATCACTCACTCACTTTCGCATTTATGTCATCCTCCGCGCCTTTTCCCAACTAAGTTGGGAAACTGATCGCCGACCGACTTTCAGTCTAACTACGAAAGCCGAACTTTGATATTTTTACGTGAAGCGACTGCCGTCATACCTCCACAACCCAAGTACTAGGTGATATCGAAGTTCTGTAGTTAGACCAGGTAGTCGGACTTTTTAGGGCTCCGATGAATGCCACAGATGTTATGGCAACCGGGACCGACGGCTGAAGGTGCTCTCCGAGGCACGGAAGGCTCTCGATGTGTTAATAATGGTCATCCTAAGACTGACTGACTGGCGGCTGTTGTTACTTAAGTCGAGGTTACACAGTGCGATCTGACTTGATAGTAAACAGCTACTGCATCCGTGTACTCGTATGGTAGCTCGCCTCGCCTCACCCGGTCACACAAATGCGAGCTGCTGGTGTGAAAGTAGACCGCTACTGTACCTGTGCACTCGAATGTTATGTCCGACTTCTCGTCTGCTCATGGTTCATAGCACAATAAAAGCGGTTACAAAAATTCTTTGCGCTGAAATATGAATATGCTACCAAAAAAAAAGAAAAAAAAGAAGTATTTGGATCAGAAATTGGACGCAAAGGCAAGGGGCCACGAATTTTATATTTAAAGAACTAAGTAATGACGATCCCCAAGAATATAAAATTAAACCCCGAGAATTCACTCGGCGTGGTAACGAGCGTACGAGCAAATGTCCGTGCGCAAAGATGTGCAAGTTGATGTCCGAATCGCCGTGCGAGTTGCTGCTTGTTACGTGGTGGGGGAAGGCGAGTGACGAGAAAAATCAAAAAATATTTTAGTAACTCGGATGCGAGCTACTGACTGACTCGCATATGATAGTAACTCGTATGACACGGTGACACAATCCGAGTAGCTGCACCACAGTAACTGACTAGGCCAGCTCGCACGGTGTAACCTCGGCATTAACCTTGTAATGTGCTAACCTACTCAGTTACCACTTAGCAAAGTTACCAGTTACCATTTCGTATTTATAATATTATCATTTTTAGTTATAATTTGTCTAATTTAAGATGATAATTTTGACAGCTTACGTCTATGAAGTTTTGTATTTGTTTTCGGTAAAATTTACAACAGATAATGGTCATACTTCATTGATGGGTACCGACCACTTAGAACGCGTAACGAACAACCAGAATATCGAAAATCATAGCATTTATAGTGAGTATTAAATTTCGTAAAACAATATAAGTAAAACATACGTAGCAGTGTAATCTTTAGATTGTTACCGTGTCATTGTCATTACAATGCCATCAAACGGATTTGGGCTCATGTCAAAGGTTTTTTTTTTAATAATTATATCAAGTACCTACGTTTTTTAAATAGGTTCTTAAGTTTTATTATTATTTTTAGGCCATGTAGCCAAACATAATATATCTCCACCATTTACAACTAAGAAAATACCGACTTTAATGCAAAATGCCTGTGAAAACGTAACTGCGGATGACTGGAGAAAAGTCTTATTACTCGTTTCATTTTATTTCTGTGAGCGTTTATAGTGATTTTATAATTTTTTATTAAATAGAAAAGACTTAGTTTTGTATTATATATTTATAATAGACCATACAGCATAACCATGCAACTATCGATTCCGAGATATATGATAATAACAATCGACAATCGAATAGGTTTTAACGATTATACACTACCTCATCCCTACCGTGAGCTGTAAAAAATTATCATCCTAAATTTAATAAAGGATAACGTTAATTAATATATGGTTTTACTCATGAGTGTGTGTTTTGGGGGATTCCTGACTAGTTACGGACCCGACGGGGACCCTTTAGGGGCCATTCATAAATTACGTTACACGAATTTCATAATTTTGGTTCCCCCCTCTACGTCCTTGTCACAGGTGGTCTCTGGTGTGACGTCACATATTTTGCAATTTTACACCCAGAACTGAAAAGAGCAGTTCTAAAATTATTATTTTTTAGTAAAAGTGTAGAGCGTATGCAGTTTTTCCTTTACAGATAATGTTATGTGTTTAATACTTTAGATTTTGACATGTGACGTCACGAAACGTATGACCCCCACCCCTTGTCACACAATGTCACGCTTCGTTGACCACCTCCCCCCTCTTAAGGTGTGACGTAATTTATAGATGGCCCCTTATCAAGGGCTGACGCGTACTGCTACGTCAGTGACAGGCAGCGCGTTCCGAATATCTTTAAAAGATGTCAATACCACTGACGAAGTTTTAATTCTAACGGAGGTTAATTAAATAGATATTGTATGCATGATTGAATGATTGGAATTACATATTTCCGTTACATTAGCCGTTCTCCGCAATTTCACGCGTGTTTACGGTCACTGCTCCGCGCCTAATTGTCGTGGCGTGATGTTAAATAACCCATAACCTTCCTCAAGTACTGGGCTATCGAATATAATAAGGAGTGTGTAATTCCTACCGGTAGTTTTAGAGATTAGCGCGTTTAACCAAAAAATAAACTAGCTTTATTACTTTACTAGCTGTGGCCTGCGACTACGTTCGCGTGCAAATATCTCATAAAAAAAGATAAAAGCAAAAATTTTATGAATTATAGTCGAACTTCGAATCTGGCGGTCTGTAGTTATAATTATTTTTTGTTTTGACATAGTGGGAGTGACTCAAGATTAGTAGTAAATATAATCCTTGCTACCCAGCCACGCGTTGCTATGTCTAAGTAATTTGCAATAAAAAAATATTGCGACTATAAATTTAGATAAAAACTATCCTATCTCTCAAGTTGGACCAAAATGCACACAGTGTGCAAAATTTCAATAAAATTGGTTCATTAGTTTAGGAGTTCATCGCTGACAAATAGCGTGACACAAAGATGTTGTTAATATAAAAATGTTGCTTACCTCTGTCCTCTGTTGTAACCGTTTATTTAGTTCATAAACTCTGTAGTCTGGCTGGCCGAAGTATGGCGCGTGCCGCCTGGAATGAGCAGAAAAAAAAACATTAGTCATATGATAAATAACAGTAGAGAGAGAAAGACAGAACTTCGAAGAGAGCTATGCTTTGGCACGTATGGACCGGCTCGACCGTAGTGTTCCACGGCCTCACAAAAAACCGGCGTGGAGCAATGCTTTATTGTGTTTCGCCGAGTGAGTGAGGTTACCGGAGGCCCTAACCCCTCTCCTCCTACTCAAACCCTAAACGCCGACAACGCACTTAACCTTGTGACTCTTGAGTTGCGTCCATGGGCGGCGGTAGTCACTTACCATCTGGTGATCCGTCTGCCTCTTTGCCCCCTACCCCATAAAAAAAAGACGGTCGAGTACCAACGGCGGTAGCCTGAAGGCTAAGGTGGACTTGCGATCAAGTGGTTACGGGTTCGAACTCCACACAGTGTACTAGTGACGTGAACCCACTCATAACACAAGCATTTGGTTTAGCTTGCGGAGCTTACAAGAATCATTATATTAATACGTGAAGAGAATTCTTTGTACCCCTTTTTAAGATTATTTCGCGAACGTAGTAACGTGAATTTTGGAATATTTACAGTTTATAAGTAAGAGAAGAAGTGCATTTTAAACAATATGTCTTACAACTTTAAAAATGACGTGAAAACGGCTTAATGAAATTACACGCGTCCAGTACGAGTATATGTGATTACCTGTCATGGTAAGTAAGTGTTTACAATGACAGCTCAAGTTATACTGGCCAATGAAAAAACCATGGTCGACCTTCGACCACCACGCGATCTCTAGTATTAGTAAATAGCCGTTTGCCGCAGTTTCACCTTCGTTTATGACCACTGCTTCCGAGGGTCGTAGCTTGATGTTACTTAGCCTATGACCTTCATCAATGAATACTCTAATACAAAACCAATTATTCAAATCTAACTGATAAACGCGTTTAGACAAACAAATAAAAAGCTTTTCGGTTTGATTGTATGACTAGCAACCCCCCGCCCCGGCTTCGCACGGGTAGCAGAGACATCTTCAACAATCATTAACAAAATCTTAACAAATTATACACATAAAACCTTCCTCATGAAACCGCATGAAAATCCGTTCAGTAGTTATTCAGTTTAGCGCGAACAGACAGTCAGACAGCGGGGGACTTTGTTTAATAATATGTAGTGATTATTATAGTATATTATTCATGATCTCCATTGTTAGAATTATTTAAATAAATATAAAGTACCTGGGAGACAGAGCTTCGCTCATTAGCTTTTCGTATAATCGACATTTTATTTTTGTAAAATTGCGTTTTTGCAGGAAATACATACAGACTATAGAGTTGAACTTAAAATACAAAACTATATATGTTTACAAAATTTCATCAAAATCGTTAGAGCCGTTTCCGAGATACCCGAAATATGAATACATACATTTATAAATAAATACATACATATAAGAATTGCTCGTTTACAGTAATAAGATTATGTATCGATATATATAGATATAAATGCGAAAGTTTGGATGGATGTTTCTTACTCAATCACGCCAGAACGGCTGAACATAAGACTAGTTTTTATCCCGGAAAATGTACGGCTCCCGTGGGATGTTTCCACTCGAATGACGTCGCAGGCAAAGGCTACACTTATATGTCGTACCGGAACCACACGATTTAAGAACATATAACAAGTGCAGTTAATCTGTATCATACTATTGTTGTAGGTTTAGTTAGTTGGTTTCAGATTAATTTGCTATTTTCACTTTTATCACTTTAAAACACGCTTCTTTTTTCTTTACTTGTTACTACTAAACGACTGGCCTATTGGTCTAGTGGTTAGTGAACCTGACTGCTAAGCCAGAGGTCGTGGGTTCGGTTCCCACCCAGGACAAATTATTGTGTGATGAGCACGATAATTTGTTCTGTGTCTGGGTGTAGTTTATCTATAATATGTATGTATTTAGAAATATATAAGTATGTTTATCAGCAGTGTGGTTACCATAGTACAGGCTCTGCCTAGTTTGGGATCAGACGGCCGTGTGTGAGATGTGTGGAGTTGTTATTATTATTATGTAAACAAATCATGGAACCAAACCTTGGAATTTTAACCTAGTAGGTACCGAGAAAGCCGAGATTTTTTTTTTGTAAATTTGAAATACAACTATGCAGTTAAACTTTAAATGCAAAACTGTATCTGTTTACAAAATTTCATTAAAATCGTAAGAGACGTTTCCGAGATACCCGAAATATAAATACATATTCGACTGGCCTGTTGGTCTGGTGGTTAGTAACCCTGACTGCTGAGCCAGAGGTCGTGGGTTCGGTTCCCACCCAGTACAAATAAATGTGTGATGAGCACGATCATTTGTTCTGTGTCTGGATGTAATTTATCTATAATATGTACGTGTTTAGAAATATATAAGTATGTTTATTAGCAGTCTGGTTACCATAGTACAGGCTCTGTCTAGTTTGGGATCAGACGGCCGTGTGTGAGATGTGTCAAGTTATTATTATACTAGTAACCCGCCCCGGCTTCGCACCGGTAACAGAGACATCTTCAACAATCATCAACATATTTCAATCAATTTAAACAAAATCTCAACAAATTATATACCCAAACCTTCCTCATGAATCGTTTTATCTATTGGTGAAAACCGCATGAAAATCCGTTTAGTAGTTTTTGACAGACAGACAGACGCGGCGAGGGACTGTTTTTAACCGACTTCAAAAAAGGAGATTCTCAATTCGACTGTGTTTTTTTTTTTATGTTTGTTACCTCAGAACTTTCGACTGGGTGAACCGATTTTGATGATTCTTTTTTTATTTGAAAGCTGGTGCTTCCCGTGTCCTCCCATTTCAATGTGGTCCAGTTCTGACAATGGCATCCATGAGAAAACTATATAAGTCTTTTATGGAATAGTTTTTGTTTTGAATTCGGTTTTTTTTTTAAAGAATTATATAATATGTAGTGATTATATTTTTATATGCGTACAAGAATTGCTCGTTTATAGTAATAAGATTTCTAACTGTCGAACCGAAATGAAACTGTATGTATATACATAGTTTCGAGAAGCTGATCTGATGATGGAGCCAGGAGGTGGATAGTGGAACTCTTCAGTGGCTACTAGTTAACCCTTAGAGTGAGTGCTTTGAACGTTGAATAAACGCTCTCTATTATTACAATACTGTCAATACATAGTTTCATTTTTAGCAATAAATCAGTGGGTTGTGGTTCTTTTTTGTATAAGAGAAAACCTATCAATTAGTAAGCGTTAAAACGAACCACATGCACATTTTCTTAATTATCTAGAAAGTTGAAGTATTCAGAGCAAATTTATATACACATATTTAAATTAGTAATTTATCAATAAATTCAAATAAAATAAATAGAAATTTTACTTCATCTAACAGAGCTGCACATGTTTTTGTATATCCTTTGATATCTCAGAAGTGTGTGTTGGGTGGTTCCTTTTTGCATAAATACGGACATTTGTAGAACAGACAAAAAATGTGAAAACTTTGAAATAAACATTTTCCGATTGCCTATGCTATCTTATTATTATAACTGTGCCCGCCGCGACTTTGCTTGGTTTTACATATTTATGTTATTTGAGCGGAACTCCAATTCTTTTTTAAATGAAAGGAACCCGAGTTATTCATTATAACATCAGCTATCTGCCAGGAAAGTCCCGTTGAAATCGGTCCAGCATTTCCGGAGATTAGCGGAAAAAACCAGACGGACAGACAAGAAAAGGTAAAATTAGTTTTTTAGTATAAGAACTACTCTTGGAGCTGATCTGATAATGGAGCCAGGATGTGGATAGTGGAACTCTCTTTTTTGTTTTTTGGCATAGAGGGCAAACGAGCAGACGGGTCACCTGATGGTAAGTGACTACCGCAGCCCATGGGCACCTGCAACTCAAGAGTCACAAGTGCGTTGCCGGCCTTTAAGGTGGGAGTAGGTGAAGAGGGGGAGAGGGAAGGGTTAGGGGCTCCGGTAACCTCACTCACTCGGCGTAATACAACGCTCTATACTGCCGGTTTTCTGTAAGGCCGTGGTATCACTCCGGTTGAGCCGGCCCATACGTGCCGAACTTGAAACTTGAACTCTTCAGTGGCTACTAGTAAACCCTTCCAGTTTGGGTTCATATGATTCGTTTTGACGAGTCCAACAGAGTGGGCTTGCTTACAATGGTCTGATGATGAAGCCAGGAGGTGGATAATGACTTTGACTGGCCTGTTGGTCTAGTGGTTAGTGACCCTGACCGCTATTGCTTATAGGTCGTGGGTTCGATTCCCACCTAAGTCTGGGTGTTCTTTGTGTCCGTTGTGTATATGTATGTAAAGTCCCCCGCGACACAGGAGTATTCGGGAGTAGTCTTTAAAAAAAAAAAAAAGAAGCTATTTATATGAATAGAATAAAATGCAAATTAAATTCATATACATATTACATTCATGCATACCATGTGCAGGTCAAGGTGACAATTGGTGCTATTCGTAGGAAAAATTAGGTAAACAAAAAGGTTGAGAATTGGGAAATAATCGCGGTAATATTTACCTTATAGCTATTACTGCGATTATTTCCCAATTTACATACTAAATTAGTCAAGGTAATTTTTTATATAAAAACTTGGCTCCGGTCTAGTTTTTTTTTGTTTGAAATGTGACTTGATCAGAGTGTTAGCTATAATTCAAGAAAATCTGTTTAGTCGTTCCAAGATCATCTTTTTTTCTTATCTTTGAAGGGAGTTTCGAGACGCAATTTAAGGACGAAGATTATAGGCTATTTAGGATTGAGCTACGACCTTTAGGTGCGGAGCAGTGAAAATAAACACAGATGAAACTGAGGGAAAAGCAACAAGTAATAATCTAGACTATGAATAAACACGCTTGCAACAGAATTTGTCTACTTCAGTTTAACAAACCTATTATATTGACGTAAATAATAGCTATTTACAGACAGGATTACTTAAGCACGCTCTACACTCGCGAAGGACACGAAACGCGAATGGTGGCGCGCCTTCGCGTTCGCGCTTCGCGCCTTTCCCCCCTTGGTGTCCGTTTTTCGCAACACGTGAGCGCGAATGTATCTACACTCAGTGTTTTTACAGCAGCGTGTGAGACGCGATGACAAGCGGACATACTTAATAAATTGAACGTTTTGTGAAGCTCGATCGTGGGCTATTACTTCTTGAATGTTATCAAGCAGAGCAGCAACTGAAGTAGCCAGATCAGAGTCCATTTTCGAAAAACGCGCGAACTTACTGCGAAACTGAACGAACGATTTTTTTGTGTGAAGTGCACGGCGTGAATTGCCCCGTCAAATCATTGCGCGATTCGCGCACGAGTGTAACGCCCGCATTATATGAATTCGATGCAACAACAATGTCGGCACAGAAATTCTTAAAAGATGAGTCCCACAACATAATTTTAGAATACGGTAAAGACTGTAGGGTACAATAATATTTCCTGCTCTCTTCGTGGACATACTACCTAATACGCCACTGAGTTCAATCGTCAGCTCTCCCCAACCAGTTTTTTTGAGCCACGTGCCGTTTCGCATAGGGTGTCCTACACTACGTTTCCCTAGACGCGGTCTTCTCTCTGGAACTCGTCTGCCCTAGTTGTTGTCGGTTCTCCAGGCAATGTGGCCTAGCCCACTGCCACTACAGCTTGCTAATTCTTTGAGCTATGTCGGTTACCTCGATTCTGTGTCGGATCACTTCGTTACAATTTTTTTCGCGCAAAGACACCAAGCATAGCTAATAAGCAATACCTATGTATTGGGTGGATGCCTATGCTCAATTTAAATTATTTCGCCAAGTCCAGCAAAATTCCCAGTCAAATTAACATTAAAAGGGAATGATTTGAGAACGGGAGGATTTAACTGTGGGTGAGCCATGCTTCGACACGTATGGGCCAGCTCGACCAGAGTGATACCACGGCCTCACAGAAAACCGGCAGTGAAGCAATGCTTTTTGCCGTGTGGGTGAGGTTACCGGAGGCCCTAACCCTTCCCTCTTCCCCTCTTTTCTCCCTACCCGCACTCTCCATCTTCCCCCTTCCCCTACTCCCACCTTAAAGGGCGGCAACGCTCTTGTGACATTTGAGTTGCAGGTGCTCATGGTGGTGCTAGTCATTTACCATCAGGTGACCCGTCTGCTCGTTTGCCCCCTATCCCATAAAAAAACGGGAAGGCATGGCGTCATGCCTAGGTATTTCATACAAGAATGTACCGAAACTAACATTTTGATGTGCACTAAAATGATACTGATTCAAGTATACATATGTTCGGATAACATTAATGAAAATATATATTTTTTTGTCAAAGAAAAAACTAATAATATAAATACTAATGTGACGTTTGAGTTGCAGGTGATTATGGGTGGCGGTAGTCCCTTACCATCAGGTGACCCGTCTGCTCGTTTGCCCCCTATAATATAAAAAAAAATTAAAAAGTAAAAATCTGTTCAGTAGTTTTATACTGAACGGATTTTAATATTTTTTTCACCATTAGAAAGTTACTTTTTGGTAGTTCATAATATATTTCAATGTTGATGTTACAAATAAACAACTTTATTTTTAAGGAAGGTAAATATCGTCATGATGGGTGGCCAATATTGTTGGGATTGAATACTCCAAAAGGGCTCCACTGAAGTCAGTCTTTTAGATAACCGCACATTATACTAATAGACTGACCTCCTTAATACCTATTTACTTTTGACCATTCGGAGATCCATCGAAAACTTTAAGTCAAATTTAAATTACACATGAATGCGATCATTTAGAATATGCGTGTGTGTATGTTTATTTATATTATACTGTTGTATGTATTGTATGTGCGTAGGGCTGCCATCCGTCCGGGTTTCCCCGGATTTGTCCTAGTTTAGAGGGCGTCCGGGCGGGGTTTTCACTCTGTGGCAAGGGTAACTTATAATTATTAGATGAACAAGCTGTTTAATTTAATAAAAAAATGGAATTGGCTTTTTTCAAGGTGTCCGGGAAAGAATCTCGATTTCACACATGTGTCCGCTCCGGGGCGTCGGCAACTTAGGTGATGGCAGGCCTATATGTACGTGTGTATTGTACTTTGTTTCGGGATGAAAGATGCTCTACGTCCTTTAGGTGTGGGTCGTTACGTTAATTTCACGAAACGTAACGTGACTAGTTACTTTAAAGGCGTCACTAGTTACGAGTACGCGTGATTTTCGTAACTTGACTTGAGTGTCAGTGTGCGGCGACTTAGTACGGCTACTTAGGGAACGTAGTCATGTCGTAACTCGTAACATCTCAAGTCGAAGCTACAGTTTTGAGGCTATAGTTACAATTACGTGGTCACAAAAATCACTGGAGACTTATTTGGCTTGAGAATAGTTATGCGGTTACATGTTACGTAGCTAGCTACTGTAACTAGTGACGTGAAATAACGCCCACACCTAATGTCCTCTGTATCCCTGATAACGTATATGCGAAATTTCATGATGATCGGTTAAGCACTTGAGGCGTGAAGTGATGCCTTGTGCCTATGTGCTATTCCAGACTATAATCTATCTGTGTGCCAAACTTCATCCAGATCTGTTCAGCAGTTTTAGCGTGAAAGAGTAACAAACATCTATGCATCCATCTTCACAAACCATCTCCTTTATAATATTAGTAAGGATAGTTTATTATAAATTAGTTGTTTTTGCGTGCGTTGCTGTGAATTGGACAGTTATTCTAATAACAGATATGACATCAGAGGTATTTGGCTTCGGATCTGATCCACCTGCTTTCTCTGCTGGAAATTGGAACGTTATAGTCTTAATATATTGAAAACGCGTCATCTTGAATCAATTATGAGTTTTGATAGGTTGAATTAATTGAAATTGCGATTCTGAAACTTTTGAAACCTATTTTTGTATAATTAAACAAAAGAAAATAACTGATAACCGAAACCGTAATTATTTTTAACAGGGATGTTGCGGATATTCGCATCCGCATTCGCAATTGCGGAGCTTCCGCATCGATTTAGTCATCTGCATCCGCACCCATATACACACGTGCAAGTCGAGACAAGAAAGAAAACGGGTAGGGTTGGCGACTGGCGCGTGCCGTAAACACGTTGCTGATTGACAAGATTTAATAATAACGTGTTTAGTCGCGCTTATATGAACACTAGCAGCGCCCCGCGGTTTCACCCGCGTAAGTTCCGATCCCGTGGGAATATCGAGATAAAAAGTAGCCTATGCGTTAATCCAGGTCTCCAGCTGTCTGCATTCCAAGTTTCATCGCAATCGGTTCAGTGATTTTTGCGTGAAAGAGTAACAAACATCCGAACATCCAAACTTCCAGATTTATAATATTAGTGGGATTTCCAGTCCTCGAGGGTTGTTTTGAATATACAGTGTGTTTTAAGTAGGGTTTCGTTGATTCGTTCGTTAAGTTGATTATTTAACAGGTGAATTTTCAATGCTGCCATCACCACCACAAAGTCAGATTTGGAACTCTAAACCAAATGAACATAACAAGGATAACTCTGATTGTAAAATAAGCAAGTTCCTAGTGACGTTGTTCAGTAGCGCTGGTTTAACTTATGAACCTCTGCGAAACACACTTGAACCTGAAAAGGCGGCTATATTACTTTTTATTAAATACTAGCAACCCGCCCCGGCTTCGCACGGGTAGCAGAGACATCTTCAACAATCATCATCATATTTCAATTACATTTTTTACATAAAACCTTAACAAATTATATAGCTAAACCTTCCTCATGAATCACTTTGTGTATTAGTGAAAACCGCATGAAAATCCGAGTAGTTTTTCAGTTTATCGCGAACAGACAGACGAATTTATAATATGTAGTGATAATGCACCAATTTTTTATTTCACTTCCTAAATGTTCAATATAAATAATTAAATACAATTAGAGATTACTATCTTTTTACTTTATTTATATGGGTGCACTCAAAAGTTACACACTCGCTATAAAGTTAAAAAAATAGGTATATTAAATATATATATATATAAGATCCGCATCCGCGGATATCAAAAAATCTGCATCCGCAACATTTCAATTTGTATCCCAAAATGTCTGCGATTAAAGATGCCAGTATCAGTTTTTTTTTAAATAAAAGTTCTTTTTTAATTACTCTAAATACCTTTTTTTATATTAAAACAGTCTTTTAATAATTAAATAAACGTTTTTTAGTATAAAGGCATTTCAAATAAAGAATTTTATTGATTTCATGGCGTCTTATTATTATACTGGTCTGAATAGAACTTACTTTTGTAACTAATAAATAAAATTCCCAAATCTACCTTATTTTCGGGAAGAGAAATTATCGGTTTACTTTTGAAAATAGTTTAGGAGGAATACCAGGTACGGTGCTTATAAAGTAGGTGTTCTCGTACCTAAAATATGGGTCCGGTATGGGATGGTACATCGGCGGGGGCGGCGGCGGCGCATACTCATGGTACTGCAGGTGCGGCGGGTGCGACGGATGATGCGGCGAGAGATGATGGTACTCCCGGTACTCGCCCTCGCCGCCGAGCGAGCCCAGCGCCACAGGCATGTAGGCCACTTTGTCACCGCTCCATCGCGCACATTATACTCTTATAAAACACTTGAAAAGCAATCTGTTCTTCTTCACGTATTTCACTTTTTTTTAGTCTTTTAATAAATAATTTACACGTTGTATAAGTTAAAATACACTAAACTTTGGTCACTTTGGTTTTAAACACACTTATTACTAAACCACTTCTTCACGTTAAAAACTATTGACTGTGAAAAAAGGCCAAGAATTTACTACGCGGCGCGCATCACGGTGTTCGACTGATAAAGCATTTCGAATTTTTCGCGCGGGAAGTGTCATAGTACCGTGAAACGTCCTAAATCCTTTATATACTTAGACGTGCTTAGCCAATATAGTCATAATTGCATGGGTATAGAGGCGATAAGCGCCGACGGGTCGAACCATGGTAGGAAGTACGGCAACGTCGCGTCAGCTGGCCGTGCTAGAGTAGCGAGACGCGTTCGAAAAGGTCAACATCGGTTACTATTTTTTTTTTCATCCCCACCGGCTATTTTCGTTGGCTTTGTTTGTTTTTTTATCATTGATATATTGATTTTTTTTCGATTTGAATGTAGATTGGAAATTTTATTTCGTAACTTAAGTTCGAGTTCCGGTTACAGCATTTATAAATATCGATTTCGTTGCTTATAAAGTTATAACAATGTGTATTCAATTGTACATTAATGGAGTGCTTGCAGTATAATGTAGGTACCGACTGCGTCGTTGATAACACCCACAAGCAGAATTTTAATACGAATTCTTGCTAATGAGCGTACCATATTATAGATCGATGTAGATTTATCAAAAAAAATAATTTATTCAATAAAAATTAAATAATAAATAGTCTATTGTTTTCACCGCGGCAAGGCCTCGGAACGCACGCGACGTTGCCGTTCATAGCGTTCGCGCCATACTTTTTACTGTTTCTTAGTACATAGAAACGCTCATTACGCTGGCACGCACACAGACAGCGCCTATATTGTTGTACACGCAGTACATAGTGCAAGATGGTATATAATGTACATTCCGCGACGGTAGATATGTAGGTAAACTACGTCGCTGTACAAATCAAACACTCGCGTCTATAAATAAAATGCAGACGTGTCCATGAAACGCGCGCATCTTCGATTGTTTGTGAAAATGATGAAATTCGGAAATGGCACGTCATATTCTATGACGCGTGACGTCTGCTATTTTTTTTGTAGTCTATGTTGTGTACGTATGTGAAAATTTTCAAAAATGGTATTGTAACCATTTTTATGTTTAGCGTTAGATTTTATGATTAGTCTATTAAGACAGTTAATTGTTTCATTGTAATAAAATATGGATAACTTTAATTTTTATTTCAGCTCTGATTTTTGAATTTCGAATTATTGACACCCACAAATTGTGCTTAAAAAATAATGAATATAAAGAAAAAAAAATAAGCGTGTTCTTTTCTAAATTCAAATAGTGTAATAAAAAAAATACGAGAACGAACGTAAAGCGAGGACGTCTAAATAATTACCTACTACAAAACACATTGTAATGATACAAAACCACAATTCACACAAATTGCGAACCCAAGGATGTCGCCTTGACGCGTTATCTAGATACACTGATAAGAACACCAAACAAAGCTCAGCTTGCACCAAAAGAAACAATGATAACGTACAAATTAGGCTACAGTAAAAAACGTTCGCAAGAAACTATGACTGTGATGTGCAGTTCCGTCACATGAAATGTGTGTCATGTCGAGTCATTGACTTCAGTACCGAGCACATAAACTAATCCACGTGTATTGAAGGAAACCGGGGTGAAATGGTGAAAACTCGAGAGCGTTCCGCGCCCTTATCGACTCACAACACTACGTACTCTCAACACAAGTAAATATACTGATAAACGTGTTAATAGTATAAAAAATAGTGGTATATTTGAACGTATTTGAATGCACGGCTAGTTACCGGCGCGGCGGCACTGCACCTATGTAAAGTACATAGCAGAAGTGTGCTGACGGCTGACGGACTGTCAACGATCGGATGTTTCCGACGCTCGCTCGGGCGTGTTCGGCACTCGTCGGCTGGCGGCAAGTTCGGATACACGATTAGATTATGTCAGAATGATTAATAGAAACCGGTTGTAGTTAGGTCAATCACATCGATTTGGATACAATTCATCTAGTTTTGTTAAGTGGTCATTCCGCGAGCTAAGGTCGTCTGATAACATAGATTATTCATTGATATGATTGTTCTCGGGGTACACGATATTAAGAGTGTTAATCGCTTGCATGAGGTTAGAAATGTTAAGTTGTTGCTCTCTATATGAACAGATTATTTACAGCTAGAGGTAAACTGGCATAATAAATTTGAGCATCCTCATAGAAAAAGAAGCAGTTAATCGCAATGTTGATGAGTAGGGTTGCCACAGTTTCGATAGGGACACGGCGCAAGTGACACCAATGATGTTGCGAGCGAAAACCAGTTCATGTAAGCTATAGGAAACGGTTTTCGCTTATCATCAGATGAACCGAGTGCTTGTTTGAATACGTTGTATTAAAATGTTAGTTTTTTATGATTAGAGTGTCACTGGCGAACAAGCTCAGAGTTCCTCTGCAGATAAACGTAAAGCGGCCTAGAATATAAACACTTAATATCACGCCATCTATTCTAAGAAGACAAGACATACCTATTAAATGGCCGGTAACAAGTATTTGAGGACATTGCGGGACATGGAGACCCAACTCATACACGTAGTCATAATTAAGTGGTAAATTAGTATAAGGCGCTGAAGTTAAGTGGTTACCACTACGCATGTTTAGATACTTGTTCACGCAATGAAAGATATGCTCGGGTAAGGCTGCCAAGAATTCAGCTCATATGGTCTTGAATTATTACTTTTGGAATAAATACACAAATGTAAATAGACATATATAAATATGATACAACACAACAATTTTTGAAGTGAAAACTTCTTTATGCACGTTTGTGCACTTTTGACACTAGAGGGTGCTAATCTAAACATTGAGTTTTGTCAGCTCTTTATTATATATATAATAATAAATATATGTGTATGTGTTTTCACTTCTGACGTGCAGTCCTACGATTGACAGTTTCTTTTTTAAAGACAACTCCCGCATTTGTGTCACGGGGGGCTTCGTAAAGATTCAAACAAGAGACACAAAGAACACCCAGACTCGGGACAACAATTTGTGGATCACACAAATTTTTCCCTGGCGGCGTAGTGGCGAGGTGACCACTTGAACCGCATTCGTGCAGTAGCAAATATTTGCACTGAGCAAGAATCGAACCCGTGACCCCGGCGTGGCAGTCGCAGGCACTACCGCGGCGCCACAGAGGTGGTCAAATGGTGGCGGTTTAATTAGAATGTTTCAGCTCTCAAAGCTGTCGACGGAGTTAACTGAAGCGTTGCAACTTTCACTGGCTTTCACTCAATTGTCTAGCGGATTGATGCTTCAATACACTTTTGTACATGCAACATTTATATACGTTATAGTACAATAAAAACTGCAAGTTTAAAATAATTTATTTACTAGATTGAATAATTTTATGATTATAATAAATGTTAGTTCTTTTTAATCCTTAATTTGTCTTGCAGAAATGTAATTAATCGTTGGTAATTTTCCTAAAATACTATATTATTTAAATCAAGCGCGTGACATGATGACAAGGATTTATTATGTTCAGTTTATTTGAAAAGCTTAATTAAATATCTGAAGATTTCTGTGTCGCGATCATCTAATGAACCGGAACTAAAAAGAACGAAGAATCACCCCATCAATGTCAACTGCTTGCACCACCATTATCCTGCTTTACCAGGCCGAACACCTTTGTTCGACTGAACACTTCTGTACGAGGCTTAACTAATATAAACTAATTTTATATAAAATTTGATAATTTATGTAAATAAGCTCAACACTTAAGACTTATAGATTTTTTATATTTTGCTTTTTAGTTCTTTTCGTCGGTTTAATTTTTTGTTAAAAAGATTTTTATTTTATGATTTTTTTCCATCATCAGCTCGGCTACATGATGTGATGATTTCTATACAGAAATACCTGATAAAGTAATGAAAAGTAAAAAGAAACACTATTCGTTCATAATTTTCGAAGGTTTCTTTCAATTTTATTAGGATCCCATTATCAGATCCCGACTTCCTCGACATGGGACCACCCTTGAAGTATACCCTATCTAAAAAAAAAAAAATTGGTTCATAAATAACGAAGAGGGCTGAACATAAATAAAAATATATATATATCGAATTGAGAACCTCCTTTTTTTTTCGTCGGTTAAAAATAGTTGCAATCAGAGGGAATCAAACCCGCAACAAACCTAAATCAATACCTTTGATGAACGTGAATCCAGATAACGACGGGACTGTATACTTCTACCATCTTTGTAACATGTCTTCCACGCAGTTCTGACTGCGTTTATGATCACTGCTCTCTCATCAGTATGACTCAAGGACGGAAAAACCGTCCGGTTTTAGGCGGTTCGAGTCCAAAATACCACCTGACCGTTACCCCCGGTAAAGTTATGAGTTGACCCATGGGGGAGTTAACACACGAATTTTGTATGTGGGAGAGCCATGCTTCGGCACGTATGGGCCGGCTCGACTCCGCTCGATACCACGGCCTCGCAGAAAACCGGCAGTGAAGCAATGCTTGCATTGCAATTCGCCGCGTGAGTGAAGTTACCGGAGGCCTTTTCCTACTCTTCCCCACCTTCCTCCTTTTCTCCTACTCCCACCTTAAAGGGCGGCAACGCACTTGTGACATTTGAGTTGCAGGTGTTCATTGTAGGTAGTCGGTAGTCATTTACGATCAGGTGACCCGTCTGCTCGTTTGCCCCCTATACCATAAAAAAAAAAAAGTTTGCTAGAGTTCCATAAAAAGGCGGTTTGTTAACACACAAGTGTTATTATTTATTTATTGGGTTTGCTGACAGTTGTTACATTTATTATTTTCATGCACTTAAATTATCATACACATACTTATTCTAAATGTACAACCATTTATGAGCAAACACCGCATGCTCTGATTTTTACTTTTTGTAATTTATTTTTTTACATATAACTAGTTAGGCGGAAGACGGAGGACTGGGTGCTGTGGCGCACATTGGGAGAAGCCTATGCCCAGCAGTGGACTATGAAAGGCTGATTGATTGATTGATATAACTAGTTACCAGTTTAAATAAAATAAAACAACAGAAGGTGGTTGGTAAATTAATAACTTACTAGAGATCGCGTGGTGGTCGAATTTCGACCATGGTTTATTTCATTGGCCAATATTACTTGACCTGTCATTGTATAGACTTTTGTACCATGACAGGTCAAAATATATACTGGACACTCATAGCTGTATGTACCCGTTTTTGCATTATTTTTTAACTTTGTAGCAAATATTGTTCAAAAATTTTAGCATTCGTCACTTCTTCTCTGTTTAAACTATAAGTGTGCGAAATTTCATACTCCTCCGTACGCCCAATTTTCGTAAAAAGGGATCCAAAGTTTTCGCTTCACGTATTAATATTTAGATTACTTGTGCTGCGAACTTTTTTTAGGCAGCAGTAAAGGCTATCCGTTAGGCCTTTTTTCCATTTTAATTAAGATGTAAATAAAAAGGTTAAATACTAATTTTGAAAGGAAAATATTAAACTTTGGTAAATGCATCGCTGTCAATCATAAGGAAATTCTACTAATCTAGGATTAGGGCTGCCATCCCTACGGGTTTCCCCGGATTTGTCCTAGTTTAGAGGGCTCTGTGCCAGGGGCATCTTATAATTATTAGATGAACAAGCTGTTTAATTTAACTAAAAAAAAAGGAATCGGCGTTTTTTTAAGGTATCCGGGAAAGAATCTCGATTTTACAAATGTGTCCGGGATTTTTGAAGAGCTTGTCGGCAGTTTAAGTAACGACAGGCCTATCTATGATCAATATCATTGAACTTTGAATGGCATTTAACATGAGATTTTGTAGTAAATTTTGACATTTGACAGAAGATTTAACTGCTCCGATGATCAAATCAAAAGTGCTTAATCATGCTTAGAGCAACTCAATATTATATTTTACTACAACCCGCCCCGGCTACGCACGGGTAGCAGACATCTTCAACAATTATCATCATATTTCAACCAATTTACACAAACCCTTAACAAATTATATCCCTAAACCTTCCTCATGAATCTCTATCTATTGGTGAAAACCGCATGAAAATCCGTACAGTAGTTTTTGAGTTTATCGCGAACAGACAGACGGACAGACGCGGTGGGGGACTTTGTTTTATAATATGTAGTGATACTTAACAAAAGATTTCATATACGATTATTTTTGCGTTGATTAGCTTTTCAGAAACTGAGCGTGAGGCTTACGATAAATTTATTTCTAAACGTTTTGTACAAACGGCTGTAAATTTTGAACAACTGATATAACCTTCGATGACCGTTGTCCCCGCCAGACCGTGTAGGTCAAAGTGACAATCGCTTCGTTTAAAAACTAATTATGCATAGCGACAATATGAAGTTAGGCATAATACTTGCCATATTTGCTTGTAAGTATATTTGACTAGAATGATGTAGCTAATAAATTTAAAAAAAAAACTAGTTTAATGTATGACAGTTGAGAATCATAAATATTTTAGATAAATATACTACGTTTACTGCTGGCAATTTCTACTCAAAACTAAAATAATATAACTTGGGGAAAATCGAATTCCTATTTTGAAATAAATTCAAATATGGAACGATCATCTATCGAGAGGGAGCGAGCGAGGTTGTTGATTTAATTCATTAGCGGGAGGGAGATGGTGATACCGGAGTGCGAGAGAGACAGGTGTATGTCGATGTCTAAAGGTGATGGTACACCATTCGGTACTTTTCTAATATTTCTTTTACATCAGGTTAATTCTGATATTTAGAATATTTACATGTAAAGTCTAATAGTAAGGGTTTTACAAAAATGTGTCTCTGTTTATCTACTTAAATCCTATGTACAGGAGACTGCGGTCACGCAACATAAAGTAGTGTGCAAGGCATAAAGTGACAGAAGTGTTTTTATTCCTAAACTATTTTTATTGCAAACCTATGTATTTTACAGGTTAATTAACATATGCATAAATCTCTCGAACAAGTTACTTTGTAACTCAATAATAAAGAAGAATTCAAGCTGATTGAAACATTGACAAATTCATTTGTTAACTAAACTTATTTTAGAATATACGTGTATGAAGAATAAGTATTTAATTTTTTTAATAACAGGGATCAAAGTATAGTCAGATTTATACACAGCCGCACTAATCGCACTTGCATACCGAACCATAAACGACATAAAATACAGGTAGTAAAAAATATACTAAAAAAAGCAAAGACAATATTACGACGCGCGCCAGTGTATCAGTGCCCTAACACTGAATGAGAGAAAGGCAAATGCGTGCGAGCGAAATACAGATACGTAAATTACAAACGATAGAAAGGGACAGTAGCAGTCTGTTGACGTAGTAGTAGATGAGATAAGGGGCTATCAGCAGTACGGTGCGCGTTCGAACTGTTTTTTTTACTTGCATTGTTTTGTGACATCTTTTCTAGCAAGTGCATTTAGACCTTGTAGGGAGAACATTTTAGTGAAATCCTTGCTGATGAAACTATATTTAAAACGTACGCTTGTTCAATGACATGCCCGTCAGTCTAGAGGTTAGTGAACCTGACTGCTGAGCCTAAACTCGTGGGTTCGATTCCCACCCAGGACAAATAATTGTGTGATGAGCAAGATCATTTGTTCTGTGTCTGTGTGTATTTTTTCTATAACTAGCTTGGTGGTGGTTTCACCTGCGTAAGACCATCGTTAAGTTTTCTTAAATTTTCTAATTTTCCGCTCAACTTTCTTAACTTTTTCTTTCATAAGAACTTTCTCCTGACAATAACAAACCCAAAAAAAAGAATTAGCTAGATCGGTCCAGCCGTTCACAAGTGATGCCGTGACCAAGGGAAATAGGGATTAATTTTTATATATAGAAAGAAAGAAAGAAAGAAAGAAAGAAAGAAAAATGAAACCAAAGGGCGCAGCTAATAATATAATTCTTTAAAAAAAAAAACCGACTTAAAAAAAACGATTTCATAAAAGACTTATATATGGTTTTCTCATGGATGCCATTGTCGGAACTGGACCAAATTGAAATGGGACCACACGGGAAGCACCAGCTTTCAAATAAAAAAAGAATCATGAAAATCGGTTCACCCAGTCGAAAGTTCTGAGGTAACAAACAGAAAAAAAAAACAGTCGAATTGAGAACCTCCTCCTTTTTTGAAGTCGGTTAAAAAACTCGAAAGTTTGTGAGGATAGTAGATGGATTGTTTGTTACTCTTTCACACAAAAATGGCTAATCAGATTTGGATGAAATTTGGCACACATATGATTTATGACCTAGATTAACAGATAGGATATTTTTTACTGTGGTAAACGAAGCGCAAGCGGGCGAAGCTAATTTGTTATAATATAAGCTAGTTTGTTATAATTATTATTCCAGCTAATTTTCAGAGATCGGTGTTTCACGGTGAGCGGTTTGCGGTACCTGTACGCCACAACCAAGATCATGCCAAAATAGCTGTCTAGCAGCGGTCTTTAGTAATATGTAGGGCTGCAATCCGTCCGGGTTTCACCGGATTTGTTCTAGTTTAGAGGGCGTCCGGGGAGTGTCCGGGCGGGATTTTCAAAAATAGTCCGGGTAAAACCCGAACACTCTGTGACACGGGCACCTTATAATTTATTAGATGAACAAGCTGTTTAATTTAATAAAAAAAAATAGAATCGGCGTTTTTTAAGGCGTTCGAGAAAGAATCTCGATTTCACACATGTATCCGGGATTTTTAAAGAGATTGTCCAGCGTCAGCAATTTACGTGATGGCAGGTCTAGTAATATGGCACTTGTCCTGTCATGGAGCGTCACGCCAGCAGAAATAGAACTCTAAATATGATTGTAACTATAATGAATAAAACGCAATTATCTACACTAAATAGTAAAATTTTACAAACAGTTTGGACCAACATCTTGCACGTCTTACGTTAATTAAGATAAAATAGTTACAAAACAAGTTTTTTTTTATTTGAAAAAGAACGTTTTAACCGTTTTAAAAATAACAGTGGAGTCTTCGAATGATAAGTAGACCTATATAATTGAGGTTTCTCTTTGGATATTTGATTATATAATTGTAAGGTAGAGGTCTGATAAGTCTGGAGTCTATCTGACTGTCTCTATGGAGTACACCACAAAAGTATCCCGTTTAAAATACTTTTGACGCCTTGAAGATAAAAAAATCAACGCTAACTATAGTAACTTCTAGAACCACTTTTCGAGGACGAGTCATAATGATCAACAACATAATAATCAACAACATTTATTAAATTTATTCAAAGATTTAGTAACTTTAGACGGACATTACGTAACTATACAATGAAAACGTAACTGGCCAGTTGGCCTAGTGGTTAGTGACCCTGACTGCTATGCCATATGTCCTGGGTTCGATTCCCACCCGAGTCTGGGTGTTCTTTGTGTCCGTTGTTTGTATGTTTGTTAAGTCCCCCGCGACACAGGAGTAATTCCTAATGCGGGAGTTGTCTTTAAAAAAAATAACCTACTTTAAACTAGTAGTTTTTTTTTACCTGACCCCTACTTACCTACTACCCTGACCCGTCTGCTCGTTTGTACCCCAAACGAGCAGACGGGTCAGGGTAGCTTCTGCTGCAATCCACACTACAAATATTGAAATATCTTTTTATCAATGAATCGATCTACTTTACGGACGGTAAAATTTTCAACGAAAATTTTACCGTCCGTAAGCAAAACGACATTAAGCATCGTAACTAATATGATAAAGTGGGTTTTATTTGTTTGTTAGTTACGCTTTCACGCCTTAAGTACTCAACAGATCATAACGACATTTTCGATGCACGTTGTCAAGGGTACTAGAAAGGAGGAGGGTACATTTAATCCAGAAAAAGACTACCTATAATGACTATTTAATTAAAATAGGCACTGTCAAAGAAAAATAATTTTATACCTAACAGATCGCACAGAGATATCCCAGCTAAAACTAAACACGATTCGTGCATTCCACTTGCCTGTCCGCTCGTACAAGTTACTACCGACAATGACACGATGCAAACACGGCACGGGCCTCACGCATACACACAAAGGTTACGTCGCACGCCCACAAACACATATTATTATTATTACAGGGACGCGACTGATAAGTAACGTGGTATATGAAAAATATTTTCTTAGGAATTACGATTATTCCGTCGAAATATTTATATTCTAAGATGTGAGATCAATATTTGTATTGTAAAAAGTACCATATGAAATTGTAAAAAGCACTAACAATTTTAATACATCTGATTCACGTCACTACAAACGTTCCTGAGCTATTTGCCCTCTATTACTTTGAATTTTTTTTTTTAATTTTAGTGAGAGTAGTCACCTAAACTCTACAAGTCTAAATCATCTAGACGTACATACTTATATACCACCTATCCAAGAAAGAAATAATAAAAAAACGGCGCAACTAAAATTATTAATCCACACATAAATACAACATATCTGTTTTTTTTTTAATAAAGAATATTAGTAATGTGTTTCACACATTACTAGTATTATTTTGGATTGATTGGAAATACTACTTTTAAAATCGGCTAAAAATTAAGGCATTTTTAGATCTGATTTTGACAGTAAAAGATAATGGTAAAACCATTTGGTATGTATCTTTTATGTATGTAAATTGTTCTTGAAACGCCACTCTGGATATATTTAAAATCATGAGTTTGTACTAAGTTGGCTCTTAGTTTTAAGTTAGGACTAACGTGCCTAACTTACGGCCGGGCTATTTATTTTAAATACAACATACCAAAGCAGACTTTTGCAAAATCAATAGTGACCTAAAATACTTCCCGAATGAAGTATTTATTTTTTATTTTGTCCAAAAATACAACTCTAAGTAAATATGTACTATGCATACTTAGAAGACGGCTAAAAGTAAAGAAATTTAATTTAAAATGTCTAAAAGTACTAACTAGTTAAATTCAATGAAAGAGAAAAGATAAATAAGAATATATCAATATATCAGATTGATTCTAGACTGCCAAATGAATTTGTTTACATTTGGTCTCGGGCTTGCATAAATAGAGAATAGAAATTTTAATTTAGCAGCTTATATATGTAAATTTTAATCACAAAAGATTAAATGTACAAAACTTACATACGTACTCACATACATTGCATAATAAAAAAATTCTAGTCGAAACAAGAAAAATAAGAAAAAGCATTTATCGCGTTATTCAGATGCGTCGTAGCGTGGTTGAACTCACGCACACATTCACCTGCTTCTTGTGTAAACGTGTCGGTGAAGACAATAAAATTTCGACGTGTGAGTGCGATGTCTAGATGTATACTACGACCGCGTGCCCGTGATACTTGCAGGTGGTTATCTATTTTAATACTACATATGGACAAGTTTTTGGTTGAGTATTACTAACTAGGCTGGTTATTTTATTTGTGTTGGTCTGTGGCTGTGAATTTGTACGAATACATTGCCGTTTTTATTACGGATATTGTTTATGGTAAAATTTATTCATAAACAGGTAGGTAAATAAGGATAAGTGGTCACCTCAGCATATGAAGGTTTACAAAAATCAGTTTAATACTGGCGGGACAAATAAATATACTAGAAATCTATGAAATATATTAATTGCTATTTCATCATTATCATCACAACCATTAGATGCTTCCTGCTGAATATCGGCTTACCCCAAAGATTTTCACAATGAGCTATCATGCAATGTCATCATCACTAGCAATCTCTTTAAAACGAATGTTATCATCTTATACGATCACTAATTCGCTAGCATTTTATACTGGTTTTGGAATACTTTATAATCTAGTAATTTATACGTACTCTTCCAACACCAGGTTTTTAGCCCGATGGCGACCGTATACTTAACGCTAGAATGTTATATTACTATTAGTCATTACTTTTGAATAAAACGTAATCGTCTTTAAACATATTTTTTTTGTTTAGTTGTGAATAGTTTTCAATTTGTTAAAAAAGAACACTATAATTACAACCTAGTTTAAGAAAAGTCATAAAATAATATTAGTCAGTCGTTATTGTAAGCTTAGAGTAAGAAAGTTTATTGTAATGATCTAACCATTTATTGTCCCTGATTTCGGTTTAAAGATTTATCCGAAAATATCGATGTACGTAAGTAAAAACAAAAGTGTAACAAAAACGTAGGTAAAAAAAAGTGTTTGTGTGTACTTATGTACGCACGTAAGAAGTTATACTTTTATCTAGTTAAATAATGTTTATTTAAATATCATAACAAACAATACATACCGTCAAGTAACCTCAAATTCTACAACCGTAATCAAAGTAATACGTAAAAACCATTTTTATCACTATCGTGAAGTTGGTAACTTTTTTTTGAAAAACTAAAATGTTGACTAGCTAACTTCAGGGTGTCGGTTTTTCGTGACGGTGTGCGCGCGCATCGTAAAAAATAACTCTCATCATTTTTCTATAACGCGCCAAAAGAAGCATAACTTCAAAAATATTAAGCAAGCCACCATTAAACAAGGTTCGTAAAAAATAAACAACTATCAAAATCACTGTATTGCACTACAAACACAACTACATACATAATTAGTATTTTAAGTATATAAACAAACACATACACGCTTAGTACGTTGAAAATTATCGTTTGCGTGTGTGCGTTTTCGTAGTTTAAAAGTAACTGAAGTTTTGTGTGGATCTCCATAATGTCACAAATTCATAATGCAGACAGGCAGAGGTCGCGGAGGCATTAGGCCAGGTATATTACGTGTAAGGTCAAGGAATCTCTAGATGTTGATAGCTGACTAGACATATCTTTCATCACCTTTGCAACACTTTTTATCTTATGTAACCCTCAGTAATTAGTGAGGGAAGTCTAACACTCTCTAATTTTAGGTTTGTCAAAACGATGACAGCATTTGAGAATAAACCTCAACGAATGGAGACATACAGGGAAGGCAATCGAACAGACTGAGCAAAAAGCCCGTTTGCCAGGTGTGTAATCTTCAGTTTACACTGAATACACTGACACGTGTTTTGCCCGTGTAAAGTGTCTCAAGTAATTAATCTCTATATACGCACTTAGAAACATTTTTATATACATTTTAACCAGAAAAAGTAAAAAAAAAGTACCTACTCTTCATGAGGAAACCTGAGCAAAGGGGGCATCCATTAATTACGTGAGGTGATTTTGGCGATTTTTCGACCCCCCTCTTCTCCTGGTGAGATGTCGTGAGATTTTGCTCGACCCCCTCCCACCACCCCTAATCTCACGGGAGCTTTTTCAAAATGCATACGTTCACGGAAAATAAATTGTATATAATTGTATGTAATATGTAATAAATTTACTCCACCATGTAAAGTAGTAGGGAGAGTCTCCCTACTACTTTACTTTATTATACTATTAACATTTTACATTATATACTATTTTAGTGGAGAAACATTTCTTATTTAATTTAACCCACTTTTCTAGCAATTTGACACTGCTTATTGCAAAAAAAAATTACGTGGTATCTGCCGAGGCCCCCCTCTCCCCCAAGTGAGATTGGGTGAGATTTGGCTCGACCCTCTCCCCCCTAAACGCCTCACGTAATTAATGGACGCCCCCAAAGCCACGAACAAAAGCTAGTATATAATCATCAATCAATAAAAAAAAACGAATGTATATTTGTATTGACAAAATAACAGTTTTTCAGTAAATGCATCTGACTGTTTATACAGTACATTATACCAAAAACTCTTTTATAAAAAAAAACTGAGTCAGTCTGTCTGTTCCGGTTAATCTCCGAAACGGCTATAACGAATTCCACAGGACTTTCACTGGCATATAGCTGATGTTATAAGGTTAGCCTACCTGCCTCAGTTACCTTATAACTTCAGAATACTTTTATTTTAGAAAAAAATTAGGGATTCGTGCAAAAAAATATATCGAATAAGCGAAACAAGTAATTAATTAAAGCATTTCAATTTTAATGTAATTTATTTATTGCTGAAAACAGGAACATAATTACTAATTTCTAAGGTGGTACATGATAAAAAGTCCAAGCCATGTTCTCCCTGTTTGGGCATGCGACATTCGGTTCGTATACTGTACTACATCACTACATATTATAAAACAAAGTCCCCCGCCGCGTCTGTCTGTCTATCTATTCGGGATAAACTGAAAAACTACTACGGTTTTCACTAATAGACAGAGTGATTCATGAGGAATGTTTAGGTGTATAATTTGTTAAGATTTTGTGTAAATTGATTGAAATATTGTTGATTGTTGAAGATGTCTCTGTTACCCGTGCGGGTTGCTAGTTATTTATAAAACATGTCGAAAAATTTAAGGCCATTATAGAATAAATTAGTTACAGAATACGTTATAGCAATAAACTAAACAATAAAATAATTATTTAATATTTTTGGTAGATATTTTCAATACGAGAGGCTCGTGGCTAAGTGGTAACCGAGTAGGTTGACACATTGTAAGGTTAAGAATCCGAGCCAGGTTAGTCTTAGGATGGGTGACCTTTCTTAACATGTTGAGACCCCTCCGTGCCTCGGAGAGCACGTTAAGCCCGGTTGTAATACGATCATCTGTGGTATTCGTTACGGGCAGTTGGAGCCCTAAAAAATTCCGACAAGCTGGTTTAACTACAGAACTTCGATATCGCCTAGTACTTGGGTTGTGGAGGTTTGATGGCAGTCGCTTCACATAAAATATCGAAGTTCGGCCGTTTCGTAGTTAGACTGAAAGCCGACCCTAACTTAGTTGGGTAAAGGCTCGGATGATTTATAACAAGTTGACAAACGTTAGTAGAGAAAATGAAGGTGTATTTGTAGGTAAAAATAATATTTAACACTTCTACGAATTCCCGGGAAAATGTTTCGACACTGTTTTCTGATAATTACGTTAAACATACGTCAATGTTATTGTTACGTATAAAATATGGAGCATTATAATTTCTACTAGCATTTAGGGTTCTAGGTTAAGTTATGTTTTCACTTCTGACGTGGAGTCCCACAACTGACAACTTTTTTTTTAACGAACAGACATTTCACCTGATGGTAAGTTACTAAAACCGCACATGGACACCTGCAACTTGAGAGTTGCAAAAGTGTGTTGACGGCCATTAAGGTGGGAGTAGGGGAAGGGGGGTGGGAGCTCCAGTAACCTCACTCATTCGGCGAAACACAAGCTAGAGGTCTACTTAAAAATATTTCTATATTTATATTCGATGTAAAATATCGGATCCGAGCATCGATGTTTATCAATGTATGCTTGAAAACATCGATATATTTTCAATATCGAATAGTTCCCATAAAAGTTTAATATTAACTTTTTTCAATTAAACGCAGTTAACTGTCGTAGATTTCCGTATGTGTGAATGTAGAATCAGAGACCAGAGTAACATAGCTATATCTACTAGTTGTGTAATAATTTAGTACTAGTCTTATTCTACCTGCAAAAAACTTAATTTCACTTTACACATTTAAGATCAATGCTCTTTAGACAAATTTTGCAAAAATAAAAGTTTACTTATGCCCGGTTCCTATAATAAAGAAACGATTCGTTTTGCTTATGACGGTAAAATTAAACTAGACAACCGGGCTTAACGTGCTCTCCGAGGCACGGAGGGATCTCAACGTGTTAAGAAAGGTCACCTAAGACTGACGACTGACCTGGCTCGTATTCTTAACCTTACAATGTGCTAACCTACTCGGTTACCACTTAGCCACGAGCCCCTCGTATTAAAAATATCTACCAAAAATATTAAATAATTATTTTATTGTTTAGTTTATTTTTATAACGTATTCTGTAACTAGACCAACAGGCAATGATAATTGATAATTCATGATGTTCAGTTGAGTATTTAAGTTGTGAAAGGATAACAATGTAACAAACAAGCAAATTCACGTTCGCATTTATAATACAGTAATATTCCATATTTTTTTTGTACTCATATCAACAACTACTTAACGCTCTGACTGTCATCGAGCCATTTGACAGTGATGCATTGCATATGTCATTTATGAGAGCTATGGACAGATTAAATAATAGTGTTTTGATTTCCGTTGTTAAAAGAATACGATTTAAAACTAGCTATGCCCGAGACTTCGTTCGCGTTTATATCGGAACAGCAATATGTCGCTTATAATAGGCATTGCAACTCTTCCTGAAAGGAGGGAATGCTCCACCCAGAATTTTTTTTATACTGTACTGGCGGTGACACAACCTGGAGCGCACAAAAAAAGGTTGTTTTGATTGTTTACACGCGAAATAACGACGTAATTTGGCCATGGGAAAAGTACACATTTTTCGTGTGGAAGCTCACCTCACCGGGCTATTGGTGAGACCTAAGACCGCGTATCAGACTTAAATCGACTAAAACCACGCACAGCGCCGGTTATGAGTTGACCGTCGGTATGGCGTCGTTTTGCCTCCAATAGATCACCCAACGTCAGCCCGCGGGTGGTAACTGGGTGATGTCCAGACACCCCCTTTACGGGATTCGTCTGACCAATTGGGACTCTTGCTGTAGTCAGTCAGTCAGTACCGCGTCCTAGAAACTATGGGCCCTTCGGTATATCAGTCAATAAGTCCGTAAGTCAATAGGTCCACCCCCGCAACAAATACATGTTTGCTTCCGAGCTTTGTTTAGTCACGGTGTAACATAAGATTTCACACTAATGTAACCGAACGGAAAATGAATGGTTTGAAAATGTAAAAATCTTCGCCAGTTATCTGTCAATATTTCAGCTTAGAGTTAATTTATTTGGAGATAGTGTCTGCGAACTTTTAATGTAATTATGTTGACGGGAATTAACGCGATCACGTATTTCAAAGGTATTACATACATTTGCTTTGCCTGACGTTTCCACCAGGTTGCACTGACCATGGTCACAGGCCTGGTACTGTAATAATTTTAAAACAAGATCGCGTTAATTCCCGTCAATATAATTATATTAACATCGGAAGTTCAAAAGTTTGGATCTTCTTGTTCTATAACCGTATTTATAAATGTATGTATATTTCCTTACAACCCCTGAAATTTATTTGTGAATTAATTGGTGGCGCTTGGTGGCTGCGAGAGGCAAAATAGCTCGATGACATAGCCAAGAACCGGCTACCGATTACTCTGGGATCATCAAACAACGAAAAAAACTCCTGCTGTTTCCACAATCATCGTGTGCCATCGTGCACTGGGTTTTAGACTCGCGTGATAGTGCGTGGTACTCTCAGACAATTAAACTCGCTTCGCGTTTCTCAACACTTTCTTGAGAGCGCAATGTCATAACCAAATGACGCAGGCGCAGAAGCCCATAAAAAAAATTAAAATCATCAGGATCGATTTTTTTTCTGACCCATCATCAAAGGTACACAAAACAAAGGTGTGTAAGATACACACAAAAAAACTGAGAACCTCCTCCTTTTTGAAGTTGGTTAAAAACTTGGCAGTATGCGAGTTACAGCCTTGACGTCGCTTACGTCTATAGGCTCCGGTGATTGCTTACTTATAATTATTATTGTATACCAATACTACAAACTTAATCCATGTGAATCTCAAATGTCCTACTAATATTTTAAACGTGAAAGTTTGTGAGGATGTATGGATGTTTGTTGCTCTTTCACGCAAAAACTACTGAACCGATTACGATGAAACTCGGTCTGTAGATAGCTGGACACTTGGATTAACACATAGGCTACTTTTTATCCCGATATTCCCACCGCACCGGGACTTACGCGGGTAAAACCACATAAGTATAAGGTGTGTAGGTATCTGTGTGAGCATCTGTGGCATCATAGCTCCTAATCAGATGAAGGGATTTTGATATAGTTTTTTTTTGTTTGAAAGTGACTTGATTGAGCGTGTTCTTAACTATATACCGACAAAAACTGTTCAGCCGTTCGAAGATCAACAGCTCCTTACTCGTCGGGGGTATTTTTAATTTCTGCTTCTTCTGTTTATTTTTCTGTACTCTATCAAAACTACGCCAAAAGTCTGTCTAATATGAGTTAAGGTGTGCCCTACATCTTGTATGGTATCGTGTCGATCAATATATTTACCGGCAGGTACCAGGCACTCATGAACCAATATACATATAGTATGTTTCTCTGTTGGTATGGTATTGCACTTCGCTCTTTCTGAGTTCAGAGATCCAATAATATTAAAACATAATATGTATATGTTCAAAGACTGGACATGGTCCGACGAACACCTATTTGACGTCAGACCGGAATTGACGAGTTCCCTATACGGCCAAGTGATAACTGTAGTAATAATTTGAGACACCTTACACACGGCCACCTGATCCCAAAACTAGGCAGAGCTTGTACTATGGTAACCAAACTGCTGATAAACCTACTTATATGTATAGTTTTTGGTAGATGTACCGAGTAAACATTCAGATTTATTTAGTAATAAACTGTTATTTTGACATTACTGTCAACAGACAGTTGAATTATTCTTTTTAAAGAGTATAGATTACATACTAGTTTTTGTGTGCAGTTTTGCTTACGTTAATGCAAGTTTTGTCAATCAATCGACTGCACGGACGGTGCAATGGTTTAAGTGGTCACCTCGTATTACGCAGCGTCGTGTGTTGTAGGTTCAAATCACGGGACAAAAAAATTGTGTGATCTACAAATAGTTGTTCCGAGTCTGGGTGTTCTTTGTGTCCATTGTTTAAATGTTTGTGAAGCACATACAGAGTTGTATTTAATAAAATAAAAAACAGGTTTCTTTCTAAGTACGTATGTATATGGAAACTAGTCTCCTTCATTTGTAACCCACATTCAATTTTTTAACGTGGTATTGGTGGTTTGAGACATCTCACACACGGTCGTCTGATTCCAAACTAGGCAGATCCTGTATATGACTGCTGATACACGCACTTAAAAATGACTATCACTACATATTATAAAACAAAGTGCCCCGCCGCGTCGGTCTGTCTGATCGCGATAAACTGAGATCGCGATAAACTGAAAAACTACTGAACGGATTTTCATGCGGTTTTTACTAATAGACAGAGTGATTCATGAGGAAGGTGTAGGCGTATAATTTGTTAACATTTTGTAATTGTTGAAGATGTCTCTGCTACCCGTGCGAAGTCATGGATAAATTACACCCAGACACAGAACGAATGATCACACAATGATTTGTCCTGGGAGGGACAATATAAATGGGATTCTGCCTATTAATGAGATAGACATAAACATTAAAGTACATAATATTTGTCCTCAACATCGATCACCAAGTAAGGTGTACTACAGGGTAGCGTTTTGGTACCCCTGTTATTCTTGACTAAAGGTTTAACAAACTCTGTCTTAGGTAATAACTGTATGGATGTTGTGCTGGGAAGGCACTTAACATGGCGAACAAGATCCTACCCTCCATAGTAAATCGTAGTTCTGTAGTAAATTAGGCCGCTACTGGTCAGTGCTACGGTTAGGGCAGAATAGTGGTCTGTATTAGACCATGTTTATCAAAAAACGGTGAACATGGCCGTTCCATAGCTGTTTCTAAACAATACAGAGAAATCAGAGAGATTCACGGAGAAACGGCAGCGGTAGCGCATTTGACTGCAACGACTGAACTCTCTGGTTCAGTTCCAGCTTGGCACAACTATTTGTACGCATGAATATAATAAGGTCTACTAGCTGCGCCCCGCGGTTTCACCCGCGTAAGTCCTGATCCCGTGGGCATATCGGGATAAAAAGTAGCCTATGTGTTCATCCAGATCTCCAGCTATCTACATACCAAGTTTCATCGCAATCGGTTCAGTAGTTTTTGGGTGAAATAGTAACAAACATCCATACTCACCAACTTTCACCTTTATAATATTACTCGTAGTAAGATAAGATGTGTTACATTCATAATATGCATAAAACGTAAAATATGTTTATCCGTGTTGTAGAACACATGGTATAAGCTATGGGTTAGTGACGACTTCTTTGGGGCGGCGGTAACGCATTCGACTGCCACGCCGGGGGTCGTGGATCGATGCCCGTTCATTTCAAACATTTGAATTCATATTCATGCATCTGCATTGGACTTAAAATTTTTTTGTTTAATAAGTATGTATTTACAAATAAAAAACCGGCCAAGTGCGAGTCGAACTCGCGCACCCAGGGTTCCGTAAAATATTTTTATTATATGATGTATTGTGTTTATCTGTGCTATAAGACGTTGCTTCGTACCAAATTTCAAGATTCTGAGTTCACGGGAAGTACCCTGTAGGTTTTGATTCCCTTGCGAGTGTCGAAAATTTGCGGCATAAACGATTGTATCTTTTGATTGCGTTGGCTGAGAAGTTTGATTTTTTCACAGCTCCAAATAAATATAAATTCCAGCTTGATACCTCCACGCGTTCCTGACAAAAAGGATCTTGACAGACAGATACACGTTCGGACGGACGGACAACAAAGTGATCCTATAAGGGTTTCGTTTTTTCCTTTCGAGGTACGGAACCCTAAAAAGGATCTAAGTAACTATATCCGTGTTCTATAATCCATAGTAAGTACATACAAGCTATAATTAGTTTGGGTCTGTAGTTGGGTCCAGAACATTAATAAAAAACAATTAAAAATCTCAAGTGTGGGCTCCTGTCCTGCCTCTGTGATAGACCTTGGTCATCGGTAAGATCTCAAGACCAATGTTCTTGTTTGCTACTAATAGATATGACGTTATAATCAACCCCAAAACTAGGCATATATTGATTCTAAAAATCGACATCATGTTTGAGTGAAGGGTGAGACAAGTCACCCTATTAATAAAATTTGTTGTCCCTTTCGCACTCGTGTGGCTGACGTATTGTCGTCTTATTTGACATGTAAATGAAAAATCGATGATTGCACCAAGGGATAATTTTTGAAGATTTCATATTAGGTCACTACTTTAGTTTTTTAAAGCGGTGGAGAGAGACAGAAATATACGTATTTCAGTCGAATATGAGCCGACTGACAGTAGTGCAATCGAATATGTTGTATGAAAAAATTAAGAACAATAATGATATTTGTATCTTCAAATTTAGCTGAATTAATAAAAAAAAAGGTGTGTCAGCTCCGACACACGACTGGAGTTTACAATTCTCTCTTTCTCTGTCTATCTCTCTCTCTCATCATTTGTAGACACTGTACAGTATATTTTTATACATGTATATCCACAATATATAACATAAATGTATACACACATATCTAGAAGGATAAGGAGTAAACTCCAATAAAGCACAAAAAGCACAACAAAGCGTTAAAGCGTTACGCTGCCCTCCGATCACTCAATTTTACTCTTCATATTTTTTTCATACCGGGCGCCTTATATGAAACTCGATTCTTAAGGAGTAAACTCCAAAAACCTATATACAGGACCCATATCATCGTCTCAATTTAATCAGAAAAAAAATGAGGATCTCGATAATTAGTGTCACCTATTCCGATCTGATCCCCAAATCGGATCAACTGGTAATTATTATTATTGTTTAATTTTCAAAATCTTTGCAATAAATGTACAGTTAAAAAAAGAGATTTTAAAGTAAAGATCATCTTCTATTTTGTTAATATTTAATATTAAGTTTTCAATCGGTTCAGTATATTTTTGAGTTTAATAAAAAAAAAAAAAATTTTTTAAAATTAAATTAGTGTGGACGAACGAAACCGATGGTTCGATGGCAGCCGAAAGGGATACATAAATACACAATAAAAATATATATATATACGGTCGAATTGAGAACCTCATTTTTTTTCGTCGGTTAAAACCAGGTACTTACGGAAAACCTACAGATACATTCTGTTGCTGATTGTACCAAAAATATGTATAACTGAGACCGTTTCAGAGCGGAATAAAATATTTTAATTTATTTCTAATGGCTTCTACGCGGAATCCGATCAGAATAGAAAATAAAATATAATAAAACTGATCCACCAGTGGATCTGTTTAAAGAATCAGGGCGGAATAACTCGGTTCGGTTCTAACAATCAGCCAGATCAACACATTATTGTAAATATGTACAAAAATCGGTAGGAGGCGAAGAATAACGAACACAAGAGAATTTTATATGTAAACATTAAAAATATGTCGTAATAGCAGTCATACAAAAAAATGCTATATCAATGCTAATTCATACTAATGTTATAAATGCAAAAGTAACTCTGGTTAGTTTGTTACCTTTTCACGACTAAACGGGTCGTAATGCTTGGCAAGGAGATAGATTATATACGGAAAAATGTACCTACGGTTCAAAATCAAAATTATTTATTTCAAGTAAACCCATTGTAGTTATTTTTGAATTGTCAGGAGGAGTCAGTCAGTATAAGTCGGTCGTGAAGCTAGTTGCCTGTTCCCATGGGATAAAAAAGAATTTCCACGCGAACGAAGTCGTGTGCAACAGCTAGTTTATTATAAAGAAAAGAACCAATGTGATTGTGTGCAGTTTGACGACTGAACCTATGTGATTGTGAGCAGTTTCACGACTGAATCAATGTGATTGTGAGCAGTTTCACGACTGAACCAATGTGATTGTGTGCAGTTTCACGACTGAATCAATGTGATTGTGAGCAGTTTCACGACTGAGCCAATGTGATTGTTTGCAGTTTCATGACTGTTCCAATGTGGTGATCTTCGAACTCTCGAAAGAACACTCTAGAAGTCTAGATCAAGGCACTAAAAAAAAAGAGCTAAAAGCTAAATCAAAATAGGTCTATCCGTTTAAAAGCTATGATGCCACAGACAATCACACAATACACACCCTTCGTGTTCACGTCGGGTGTCAAATTGACTGATAGTTCCACAGATTAGAGCGTTTAAGCAAACAAACAATTAAACGAGAGAAACTCTTCATATTTTTTTTTATTATATTGGTATAAGGTATAAATTACAAAGCTACTTTATTCGTATAGGTAAACGCGGGCGAAGCCATGGAAAACTGCTAGTATTTATTGCAAAATAGTATACGCCCTGTGCAAATAACTTTATTTAAGAAAGGTATTAACGCTATCAAATTGTAAGCACAACACTTCACAACTCATGTCACTTGTCACGTTATTAAAAATAGCGGCATTCAAGTTCAAGGTTTGTATGTAGAAGTTGATTTAAAACTTGCAGGTTTTTTCGTATTATTCAGAGAATTCAAAAAATCGATACTACGACTTGTGATCGATCTTGATCTTGTTTATACATATTTTAAACATGCTTTCATTAGCTATACTTCGTCGCAGTCGTAGAAAAACGTCGGTTTTGATTTTTGTCAATTTTTGTTTTTTACATAAGCCTACTGAAAACGTTATACTTTATCATAAAACAAAACATTTTCAAAGCTCATATACACAGTAACATTTTAAGATTACATTAACAGAAACAGCCGTTTTCAAAATATTACGTAAAACAACATTTGAAACCTTTAAAGTGCTCTCCTGTAAAGTTATAAAAATCAAATCCGACGTTTTTCTACGACGACTTGTAAATAAGTAAACAAATTTTGGAAGTAAATTTAAACCTTCGAGAGCCATGCTTCGGCAAGTATGGGCCGGCTCGACCGGAGTGATACCACAGAAAACCGGCAGTAAAGGAATGCTTGCATTGCTTTTAGCCGCGTGAGGGAAGTTACCAGAGGCTCTAACCCTTCCCTCTCACCTCTTCCCCCCTACCTTTTCCCCTCTTCCCCCCTTAAAGGCCAGCATCGCACTTGTGACTCTTGAGTTGCAGGTGCCCATGGGCGGCGGTAGACATTTACCATCAGGTGACCCGTCTGCTCGTTTGCCACCTATACCATCATAAAAAGAAACCTACTTCTAATTGTCGTATGAAAATTAAACTTTGTATATATATGTAGTTCGAATGACAATAACTACCTACTATAAGTTGGCATCTTGGAGCTGATCATAATGTAGCCAGGACATGGATAGTGGGACCTTTCAGTGGTTAATAGTAATCGAGTTTGGGCTCATATGATTCGTTTTGACGAGTCCAACAGATTGGGCTTGGCTACGTTGCTCTGATGATGGACCTATGAGGTCTTTTTTAGGGTTCCGTTCCTCGAAAGAAAAAAACAGAACCCTTTTAGGATCACTTTGTTGTCCGTCCGTCCAAACGTCTGTCTGTCTGTCAAGACCTTTTTCCCAGAAACGCGTTTAGGTATCAAGCTGGAATTTATATCAAATACTCAGGTCTACTGTCCCTTGGAGCTGTGAAAAAATCGACCTTCTAAGCCAATGCAATCAAAAGATACAGCCGTTTATGCCGCAAATTTCCACAAATTTTCGACACTCGCAAGGGAATCAAAACCTACAGGGTACTTCCCGTGAACTCAGAATCTTGAAATTTGGTACGAAGCAACGTCTTATAGCACAGATAAAGGAAAAATTGCGAAAACCGTAAATTTTTAGTTACATCATATAATAAAAATATTTTACGGAACCCTCGGTGCGCGAGTCCGACTCGCATTTGGCCGGTTTTTTTATGGTATAGGTGGCAAACGAGCAGACGGGTCACCTGATGGTAAGTGACTACCGCCGTCCATGGGCACCTGCAACTCAAGAGCCACAAGTGCGTTGCCGGCCTTTAAGGTGGTAGTAGGGGAAGGTGGGAAGAGGAGGTCCGCTATTTTTTTTGCATACACGTTGCCACGTTGCATGGGATACAGCAAAGAACATAGGGTACCGTTCATAAAGAAAAAAAAAGTTTCTGAGGGATCGAAAAAAGCTTGTTTTTATTGAATAAGGGCTAATGTATTTGCTGTACATTGTATTCAATATTAAATGGCACATCCATGAAGAAGTCAGATGTTTTATTTTTTTCTGACTTAAATTACATATTGGTGATTAATTTATAAAGCATCATATCTATAAAAAAAAACAGCCAAGTGCGAGTCGGACTCGCGCACCGAGGGTTCCGTAAAATATTTTTATTTTATGATGTAACTAAAAATTTACGGTTTTCGCAATTTTCCTTTATCTGTGCTATAAGACGTTGCTTCGTACCAAATTTCAAGATTCTGAGTTCACGGGAAGTACCCTGTAGGTTTTGATTCCCTTGCGATTGTCGAAAATTTGCGGCATAAACGGCTGTACATCTTTTGATTGCGTTGGCTTAGAAGTTTGATTTTTTCACAGCTCCAAGGGACAGTAGACCTGATTATTTGATATAAACTCCAGCTTGATACCTCCACGCGTTCCTGAGAAAAAGGGTCTTGACAGACAGACAGGCGTTCGGACGGACGGACAACAAAGTATACTATAAGGGTTCCGTTTTTTCCTTTCGAGGTTCGGAACCCTAATAAAAAACAGCTCATGTTATTTTTAGAAGTAAACACTTTTCAAAACCGGATTAGTAATTACGTTACCCCTACATGCGAAATCACAATGTTTAGACTCACTAACAGATGACTTTTTATATTACTAGTATTGATGAAATATTGTCAATGCTCGCCTATATTTGTTACTTCTTCACTATGAAACAGTTGGACAGATTTGGATGAAATTTAGCGAACAGATCGGGTCTCGGTCTAAAAATACAGGAACTAAAATTCACCCGAAGTCTTGGCCCAATTATTAAATGCTTTTCCCTAATTAAGTAGGTAGGTGTAGTACCAGGAGAGCACAATGTCCCAAGTGATACTGATTCAGGTCGCTGATGATATTTTTTTTGTGTATCTCAGCACTTTTGCGCACCGTACAGGGGCCACGATATCGAGGGTTTGCGTTGTACCGCGACCGAACCTTTTTGATACTTGACTAATTAAATCATCTTATAATACATTCAATATGTAAAATATACTTATACACAACGCCTGTATTATCAATCTGTGAGCAGAGGTGTATTAAAAAACTACATATTGCCAAACTACAACATAATTTGGCCCTCCTCACGTAGGGCTGCCATCCGTCTGACAATTTTCTTGTGACTCTTGAGTTGCAGGTGCGGTCCTTGGGCGGCGGTAGTCATTTACCATCAGGTGACCCGTCTGCTCGTTTGCGCCTATACAATAAAAAAAATGAAACGAAGGCACTTTTTTTTTGTTTACAAGCTTTTGCCTACGGGTTTGCTCGCATAAAAGTAATTTTTCCATCCCTCGGATATTTTTTTTCCTGGATGAAATGTTTGTCCTTTTTTGTATACCTACCAAGGTGTATGCAAAATTTCATGATTATCGGATGAATAGTACGGCAGCGCATAAAATACGAACTAACATTGATTTTGATTTTTATGCATATAAAAATATGAAGGTTTAGTACCATCCAAATTCATACAGTAGAATCTTTGATGAAAATTATGAGAAACCTGTTTTTAGGGTCCCGTACCTCGAAAGGAAAAAGCGGAACCCTTATAGGATCACTTTGTTGTCCGTCCGTCCGAAGGTCTGTCTGTCTGTCTTGACCCTTTTTCTCAGGAACGCGTGGAGGTATCAAGCTAGCTCGCACTTGTCCGGTTTTTTTTTTGTTTTGATATGACCTAGTACACACGTTCATATGTTATATACATAATGTCTACAATCATATTATTACAATGTTGTCCGATACTTATTTATTTATCTCTCATTATGAGAACTGGACGATGGCTCACTTTAGGTGTTAGCATAATACCAGCGCTGCTTCTTACGGAGTAGCACAATGCTTTACTAACGACAATTTTTGGCTCATGTCAGGTATTTGTCTATAATGCCCCGCAGTTTCATTCGCATTTATGGTCATTGCTCCGCTCCTGAGGGGTGTAGCGTGATGTTACATAGCCTATAACGTTCTTTAATGAATAATTTATCTAATATAAAAATAATTTTCCAAATCCGTCTATATATCTCGAAAATCCCTTCAACGATTAGAAAAGAGCTGTTGATCTTCGGAAGAAGAAGAAAGAAGATTTTCTTGAATTACATCTAAGAACACTACCGACTAATTCACCTTTCAAACAAAAAAAAACAATCAAAATCGGTTCATCCATTCAGGAGCTACAATGCCACAGACAGACACACACACAGAGACACGTCAAACTTATAACACCCCGTCGTTTTTGCGTCGTGGGCAAATACTGCAGAAGGCTGTATTATTGTCTTCGGTAATCTGTCTGTATTTTGTTCGTTTAAGTTAAAAAATAGCTGACTTTGAATACAAAGTGAATATGCACATTATGCACTTGTTGCTAAGCGCAATTTCTTACAAGCAAATGTTTACAAAATAATAAAATGCCGTTCACAAAAGAGTAACAAAAATGGCAATTGTTCTGATTATTAACTTCCTTACAAAGCAATTATACATGTGTAGTGGAAAATTTACCCACCTATAAATAGTGTCCGTTACACTAAGTAATCGCAATAAAAAACTGTGAATCACAAAAATATAACGTACCATTTGAAGATCGAACCCACAACACTAGCGTGAGTTAGCATGTTGACAACTAAAACTCCTGCGCCACTCAAGCACTCAAATTGCGTTATAAATTTAAGAGTTGTATTTGATTATGGACTTAACAAACACAGAAGCATCTATAGGATAATTTAAAAAAGCGTTGAATTGTTAATAACTCCGATTTGTGTATTGGTTACGCTAGGGTAGAAAAAAAATGTGAGCCGTCACGGGACGCCTGGCAGATGTGAAACATCGACATTATTTTGTAAAAGTCGAATCAAAAGAGAGAATCGCACAGTCGATTGCGCATGGCGACGCATCGCCACACCGTACACACTACTGCATATATATACCATCATATAGCGTGGCGACGCGTCGCCACGGCACGCGTCGCCACGGCATGCGTCGCCATGCCAGAAATCAGTTTTCCGTGCGGCTATAGATGTTTCACATCAAAAAAACTGTTGCCGAGTAATAGAACAAAAGACATAGTAACTATAGTCATTGAAAATAACGGTGAGACGATTAGAGACCCTCGCAGGTAGCCGGTGAAACACCACGTGCCGTTCCGTCGCGCGTTCCTAAGTGTTCGTGTAAAATCAATGGGCGGTTTCGGAAGATTCGGAAGCGACATTCAGGTGCACATTTCGTCTAATACAGCGTTTCCTAGTGTGTCGGAAAAGTCACGAGGGTTCCACGAAACTATTTTATGTAGTTAGCGAGAATAATAACCCGTCTTTACTATGCTGCCATCGTCCGGGTTTTCCCGGATTTATCCTGGTTTAGAGGGCGTCCGGGGAGCGCCCAGTGGGGTTCTCAAAAAGTGTCCAGGTAAAACCCGGACCCTCTGTGCCAAGGAATCATTATAATTGTTAGATGAATCGTTAACAAGCTAAAAATCTAAATGGAATCGGCGTTTTTTTAAGGTGTCGGGAAAAGAATCTCGATTTCATCCATGTGTCCGGATTTTTTTAGTTTATGTCCGGCGTCGGCAATTTAAGCGATGGCAGGCCTACCCTAGACATACGCATAAAACTATTGGACATAATACCAAAGTACAAACCAATAACATTATTGACATAAAGGTTAACGTAAAGTATTAAACTCTTTTACTTTTCAAATAAAATACTTGAGGAAAAAATTTAAACACAAATCTAGCAGCTGATTCTTCTGGATCTTGTATGTTTATGTACCTTTTTGGCCTGATTTAGCCCGGTCTGCGCCGCAAAATAAGTTCAAGAGATTTTTTTGCCTAATGGACCAAAAGCTGCATATGCCCATGAATGTAGGGTTCCATAAAATTATAGGGATTTGATGAGTATTCCGTTATCTGTAAAGTTTGGGAACCTCTGGTCTAATACATCAGAACAGACTTTGTTTACGGGTCCGCCTCGTTGAAGGCGGTTACTAAGGATTGTGGACACATGCATAACAACTATTAAAATTGACTGGCCTGTTGGTCTAGTGGTTAGGGACCCTGATTGCTAAGCCAGATGTCGTGGGTTCGATTCCCACCCAGGACAAATAATTGTGTGATGAGCACGATCATTTGTTGTATCTGGGTGTAATTTATCTATAATATATATGTTAAATACATATATATTATAGATAAATTAATAACATATAAGTATGTTTATCAGCAGTCTGGTTACCATAGTACAGGCTCTGCCTAGTTGATAATCAGACAGCCGGTGTGTGAGATGTGTCACATTATTAAAAATAATAATAATAAAATACGAATCCCACTAATATTATAAATGTGAAAGTTTGGATGTATGGATGGATAGATGAATGGATGTTTGTTACTCTTTCACGCAAAAACCACTGAACCGATTGCGATGAAACTTGGTATGTAGATAGCTGGAGACCTGGATTAACGATTAAAGATTACTTTTTATCCCGATATTAACACGGGACCGGGACTTAAGCGGGTGAAACTGCGGGGCGCTGCAAGTAATATTATCAAGGCGAATGTTGGTTTCTTTAACCGATCATCATGAAATTTGTCAGTGGTACAGAACATGATATAGGCTACATTTTATCCAGAAAAAAAAACTACTATTTATTAGAATGTGGCGCCTAACACCAACACGACAGATCGCTCCATCCCTTGAAGAAGAAGAAGCACTAGCTAACTTTTGTGGGAGAGCCTTCGGCACGTATGGGCTGGCTCGATCGGAGTGATAGAAAATCTCACAGAAAACCGGCAGTGAAGCAATGCTTACATTGCTTTTCGCCAAATGAGTGAGATTACCGGAGGCCTTAACCCTCCCCCTACTCCCACCTTAAAGGCCGTCAACGCACTTGTGACTCTTGAGTTGCAGTTGCCTATGGGCGGCAGTAGTCATTTACCATCAGGTGACTGACCCGTCTGCTCGTTTGATAGATAGATAACACTTTATTTGTACATAAGCATTACAGCGGAAGATATATTCACATAATTACAGATATTATACAGATAATGTACAAAGGGCGGCCTTATTGCTAGATACAATCTCTTCCAGGCAACTTTAGGATGGATCAAAATGATTTGCCTCCTGGTGGATGGAGAATGGTTTGCCTCCTATAACATAAAAAAAAAACAATAAATCGTTATGTTAAAGTATCTGAAAAGATCTATTTGCAAAATTAATTAATTTATCATTTATTAGCAACCCGCCCCGGCTAGTAGAAACATCTTCAACAATCATCATCATATTTCAACCAATTTACACAAAACGTTAACAAATTATACACCTAAACCTTCTTCATGAATCACTCTGTCTATCAGTGAAAACCGCATGAAAATCCGTTCAGAAGTTTTTCAGTTTATCGCGAACAGACAGACAGACGCGGCGGGGGACTTTGTTTTATAATATGTAGTGATGTGACGATTCTTTAACAAAATCAAAATACCTTTTGTATTTGCACTTTTCTTTTCCCACCAAAACTGCCTACAATTTCATCTATTTATTGTCATTCTTCAACGTTGCCCGTAAGACATTGCTTTTAGCGATAAGGTCGCCCTTCGTACATATTCACCAAAAAAAAGGAGGTACGAAAATTCGACTGAGTATTTTTTTTTTGTGTATGTTACGCCATATCTTCGCCATTTCTATACTAGCTTACGTATACTTTTTTTTTTTTTGTAACTAGGTGGAAGATCCCCATGGATGTCCTCCGCCCTTAGGGAGGGGACTGAAGGGGTCTTACCGACTAAAAACCACCCCGGTGTTCCACTGCTTGCCCATGATCGAGGGAGCGAGAATCGCCATTGCATTCTTCCGCAAAGCTTACGTATACTGGGTGCTACCAGCAAAATGATGAAAATTGTTTCTTTGCATCAATAGCTGTAGCTTAACCTATATTTTATACACTGTAAAATTTATTTTAAAATACCTTTCGATTTTTTTTTAATGTTATAGGGGGCAAGCGAGCATACGGGTCACCTGATGGTAAATGACTACCGCCCGCCGCCCAGGAGCACCTGCAACTCAGGAGTCACAAGTGCGTTGCCAGCCTTTAAGGAAAGGGAAGGGTTAGGGCGTCCGGTAACCTCACTCACGCGACGAAAAGCAATGCAAGCATTGCTTCACTGCCGGTTTCCTGTGAGGCTGTGGTATCACTCCGATCGAGCCGGCCCATACGTGCCGAAGCATGGCTCTCCAGCGAATTAGTTTCAAAGACACAAATCAAAAATTTCTGTTATATTACGCGGTATTCGAGAGGGTAACATCAGTTTATTTAACTCATCTAAATTAATTGCTATTTCATATTTTTATGCCGACCTTGTTGTATTGAATATTTTAACCTTTAACTTAACAAGATGTATTGGAAAAAAAAACAGTCGTAGGACTGCACGTCAGAAGTGAAAAAATAAATTCACAATGTATTTGCATATACATACACACACACATCTGTATACATATAATTAGGTTAAAATTGAAAAGTAGGTAATAACATATTATCTAAATGTATACATAGGGTACACTGGAAGTTCTGCGCTCCTGGCCGCTCATTAATGTTTGAATTTCGAATGTTATATTTTTTTAAATATAATTAACTCGACTCCGTCTTACGAATTTTCGACCAGGTCACGTGTCCTGACGCGAGATTAACATTTTTTACCCATCCCAAAAAGTGCACAACGCCGCTTAAGAAGTTTTCACTTCAAAAATAATTGTATTCAATCATTCATAAGGTTGGTAAATGGGTCATTATCCGAAAAAGGACCGATCTGGCGTGTGCGCTGGATCCATAGGAAGTTCTGTTTTATACCGTAACGTCGAAACTGTTGTGTTTTTCAAACAAGTAAACCTTTCACAATCCTAGCCTGAAATAGACCACTGTTAACAGATATGGGTTCGATTCCCGCATGGGACAATCTCCTAGATAGTTTGTACGTTATAATGTACAGCTCCAGACACAAAGACAGTTCGTAAACGAGGGAGTAGCTTAAAAAAAATAACAAAGATTTTTCTTTAACATTTTTTTTATAGTAGATATTATGTTTATGACATACGAAACCTTTATTAGCCATTTATTTACCCTTAGGGCAAGATTTTTACAAATTTATACATTTAGGGTCACTTCTGACGTCTCATCTTTCGATCAAACAAAGAATAATCCAAAACATGATAAAGAATCATAAATTATTAATAAACTTACATTAAAAGAAAAAAAACGAAAAATTAATACTATATTTACTAATTTTGAAGCCGGTTAAAAATGATAAATGACATCTTAGAGTAACATATTCAAATGGTTTAAGGTAGCTTTAAGTTAGTAAGGTCACTGAATAAATATATTTTTTATGATCATTTGAAACGTATCACCTCCTACCAAGTTATAGTCGGTGTGACATTAATTTTAATATAAATAGCCTTTAAATAGGTGCTAAAATGCATACGGAATAACTTCCTATTGAAATGATAATATCAACAACAGTTTATGTTATTTTTTGACGACTTTATTGCATATGTCTTAATCGAGCTTCACATTTTAATACTTAACAAGCTATTCTCGGCGTTTCACCTGCCTTTATGGACACTGCTCTGCTCCCAATGGTAGCAGCGTGATATTAAATAGCTTATAACCTTCCTTAAGAGATGGTCTATCACATACAGAAAGAATTTTGGAAATCCGACCGATGGTTTCGGAGATTAGAGCGTTCGAACAAAAACAATTATGTCAGTTCGACTATATTAGACGATCCCCGCAGTTTTGCCTACGTTTATGGTCTCTACTCCTAAGGGTTGTAGCGTGATGTTACATAGCCTATAACCTTCCTCAATGTATACTCTATCTAATACAAAAAAGAATTATTTAAATCTGACTGACACAAACAATCAAACAAAAACTCTTTAGTTTTATGATATTAGTATAGACTAGCAACCCGCCCCGGCTTCGCACGGGTAGCAAAGAAATCTTCACAAGCAGCTACATATTTCAATCAATTTACACAAAATCTAAAGAAATTATACACCTAAACCTTCCTCGTGAATCACTCTGTTTATTAGTGAAAACCGCATGAAAATTCGTTCAGTAGTTTTTCACTTTATCGCGAACAGACCGACAGAAGCGGCGGGGGACTTTGTTTTATAATATGTAGTGATTAGTAATAAGTTAAATAATATACCTTATAAAAAACATCATTTTCTGATATTAATTTTAAAAAATCTAAGTCGTAGGACTGCACGTCAGAAGTGAAAACATAATTTACATATATACACTCACACACACACACACACATCTGTATATACATATGTATCTGAGCGTGACGGTCACGCGAGTTCAGTGCTTTTTTCATACCAAAAGTGCCCAACGTGCCTAAAAAAGTTTTGACTGCAAAAACAGTTACATTATCAATGTTAACAAGTACAATTAAGAATCCTTATCAAAATAACTTAATAATAAAAAATCCTTATAAAGTATCAAGTCTATTGTACGAAGTACAGGGTTGTAGCCACCCTCCGTTCGCCACGTGCTCGCCTCCCTCCACACAAATATACCTATACATGTATATATTGTAGGTATACTTAAATATGGGTTAGCCAGTCTGCCTCTGTGTGGGGAGCTAACCACGTTTCAAACTTTACCTATACGTAGCTATATCGCACCTAAAGTTAGTCCTAAAATATTATAATAGCATACATACATAAATTATACATAGCATGCTATTTTAGCTGTTATATACAATAGCATAGAATGTATTTTGAAGTGAAAACTTCTTTAGGCACGTTGGGCACTTTTGGTATGGGGAAAAAAGCACTGAACTCGCGTGACTGTCACGCTCAGATACATTTATATGAAGTGTTTTCACTTCTGACGTACAGTCCTACGACTAAGAGTTTTTTGAAGTGAAATCTTCTTTAGGCACGTTGGGCACTTTTGGTATGGGGAAAAAGCACTGAACTCGCGTGACTGTCACGCTCAGATACATTTATATGAAGTGTTTTCACTTCTGACGTACAGTCCTACGACTAAGAGTTTTTTGAAGTGAAAACTTCTTTAGGCACGTTGGGCACTTTTGGTATGGGGAAAAAGCACTGAACTCGCGTGACTGTCACGCTCAGATACATTTATATGAAGTGTTTTCACTTCTAACGTACAGTCCTACGACTGGGAAAAAGCACTGAACTCGTGACTGTCACGCTAATAATACATATATAAGTCCACTAGAGGGCGCTAATCTAAACACTGAGTTCTATCAGCTCCTTATTAATTAATGTCACCAACCTGCTAATGTGACCTTTTAACTTCGTCGTTTCGTTTAAGTTTTCACTTCTGTTGGCAGTCCCATGATTGCCTATTTTCTTTTTATTCATTAAAGGAATAGGCGTTTGTCATCAAACTCGCCTGATGGAAAGTGACGATGAAGACGAAGATGGTACACGCCTATCCATGAGAAACCTATTCACTCACTTGAAGGTCCAAAATAAAAATAGACGCAGGCATAGCTTGTACTGTGCGCTCTACATAATCTCACGGATACTACATACTTCAGAAGTTTCAAGGGGGGGGTTCAAAGTTTCCCGGTTATGGACAAAAATGAAGAGTGACGATAAGTTCAGAACTACATCAACCCTGTAGTTGCGAATATTTGTAAAGATGGGTACCGCTTGGTGTCAAACAAATTTGAAAAGCCGAACTGTGTCAGCTCCAAAAGTAATGGTTACCCACTCCTAACATTTAATTTCTATTATAAAATACTAGGTGTTGCTAACGCTTCGTCCGCGTGGAAATTTTGGTGAAATGCCAATCCCACTGGAACCGTACATTTGACCGGGATAAAAAGCCTATGTGCTCTTCCAGACTATAATCTATCTTTGTGCCAAATTTCATCCATATCCGTTCAGCCGTTTTTGCGTGAAAGAGTAATAAACATCCATCCATCTTCACACAGTTTCTTCTATCTAATATTAGTAAGATTCTAATGTAAATCTCGCATTACAAGTATTTTATCTTCTTCTACACCGCCTTTTGTTACTACTGCGTTAATAATATAAGAATAACTTTTCTTTATTTAAGTTGGATAAAATGGCAATAAAAATCTGTACGATACGTCGATATACTAATAATTACATGTGGCAACAAAAAAAATCTACGAGCTTGACTCGTCTTGCTTGCCAACTAACATAATGTTACCATAACATAAAAAAAACGAAACGCCGAAACTCAACATCTCACTACGAAAAAAAAAATTGAACAAAAAAATATTCATTCGAATTTCGAATCGTTTTGATCGTGGAGCGAGGCAGACGACACTCCAACCGAGTGGAGTTCTCTAGCTATATATCAACAGCCAGTTTGCTTAGACCCCTGTAATGTCACCTCGGTGCCCTAGTTGTGCGGAGTTTGTTCTGAGCGCAGGGACTGAAGGAGTTCAACTTAAGTTGGACAGAGCGGTACCGACGCTATATAAGTATGTTGTTCAGGGTGGCGGGTACCGATAGAAGAACTGTTATATTTCCATTATTATTATTTTATATTAACTATACTTAATTTGAAAATGTTTTTATCTGTTTCCTTGTTCAAAAAATTTATGTGATAATATTTCCATCCCAACTGTTATAAAATCGATTTTGATGAACGTTTTTAATAGAAGCATTTATTAAGCTATCGTTTCTCAGGACAGGACTCAAAAAAGCGCGTAGCATTAAGTATTCCTAATAACAGTACTATTTTATGCCCAGTCCAAGCAATGGCAAATTTCACAAAGATTGAGCAGTTAAGGTGTAAAAGTTAAAAAAAATACTCACATTCTCATTTATAATATTAAGTTAAGATTGTGTTTATAGATACTAACTGCATGTAATTGCTGCTATCATGTTGATATAAAATACAAAACACGGATGGCGTAGCGGATTAAGGCGGTCTCCTTGCAAATTGTCACCTTGTTGTTTTGTGGGTTCGACTCCCATATAATACAATTGCTTGCGATACCTGTTTAGTCTCCCCCTTAACGAAGATATTGATCCCCTTTACTACAAAGAATATTATTATCTGTCATCTCCCACCATCCCTGATACAGGCTTCAATGTAACAAGGACTAACATTATTTTCGTCAGTGCAACACCTGACAACAACGCGACAGATCGCTTTACACATTGATAAAGGACCCCTGTCGGGCCAGTACCCAGTCGGGCTTACCCGAAAAGTACTTAAACGTTTAAATAACTGGATATTGTTCACGGAAGTTATTATTCTAATAAGCTGTATGTTCTTCTACCTCTTTGATCAATTCATCAGCCCATCTAGCGAGGGGACGTCCCACGCTCTGCTTTCCGGTCCGTGGGCGCCAGTCCAAAACGTTTTCAAAGAATTGTGTGCTCGTAATATTAATTTTTGTTTTTTTTAAACTATAATGAGACACTTGGACTATGAAGTCTTAGTGTTGTGTTTACAGGGACCTTACAAATTTATACATAAGTATTTGCAACAATAGTATTGACCTAAGTTTGTTTAAAAATATACTTAACACAACACTAAGTGAGTTTCAAAAACGGTTTCACGTGATTCCGTAAAACTCCGTTTTCTTACGAACAAAGAAACCATACGTTTCTTTACGAAAGTTTTTAATTAAAAAAAAATCAAATGATTTTTATTATTTACAATACATACAAAAAATAAAGTAAGAATACAATACATAAAGTATTTAGAAGATTATATTTGCTTGTTTCATTAATTGAAATAAAAAAAGTCAGTGAATGGTATAGGTAACAGTTATATTAAATACCCGACCACTTGAGATTTGAATCCTTCAGGATCAAAAGTTTAAGACTTATTCAAATTTTATTTCTTATAACTGTATTTAAAACCAAGGTTCTCATCGGAACGCCTGCCTCGAGAGAGAGAGAGAGAGAAAAACCTAAATATAAAAATAACGTAACGTAACAGAGATGCAATACTATTGTTTGTACTTATAGCAATAGGGTCATCCTTATGACACCAGGCGAATCAGATCAAAAGTATCAGCCGTTTCCAATGTTTGTGTTAATTTTAATTCAAAAAGAAGTTCTGAATTCAGTAATTTTTTATTACACAAGTTATAACTACTAAAATTAGACTCATCAAAGTGTTCGTCTTATAACAGCGAATCTAATAATAGCATAAAAAAACGAGAACAGTTATTTAATCAGAATTAGAAAATTGAATATTTAATTAAAACAAAATAATATTCTGTCGGTACCGCTCAGATATAAGTACTCAGCGCATTCACCTACATTTATTCGTGCACGCACACTAGCGCAGTTTTATGGCCCGACTCGAACACACAGAAACTTACTCCACGAGTTCACGCACACATACAACACATGGCTTACAAACACAAACAAACGTGGTTTTATTTTATTCTTCTTGAAGATCATTTTGTGATTTTTATATTATACCTATACCGTGTTCCTTTTTCAATGATTTGGGCGGGAAATTTCGTTTTTGGAACATAGTTTAAAATTAATAAAAAAGGAGGTCTAATTAAGAAAGTTTTAATTCATAGACTAAATCAATATTACACAGATTGAATTTCATTAGGTATATCTATACTAATATATAAAGCTGAAGAGTTTGTTTGTTTGCTTGAACGCGCTAATCTAAGAAACTACTGGTCCGATTTGAAAAATTCTTTCAGTGTTAGATAGCCCATTTATCGAGGAAGGCTATATATATTTGCGCTGCGACCAATAGGAGCGGAGCAGTGACTATAAGCGCAGGTGAAACTGCGGGGTAGTTTATTATATATTCCGTTATAGCAATTAATTATAATGTAATAATAATATTCTGAGACATTTAACATAGTGTTATCTAGACTCTGAGTGTCTTCATTGCGGACAAACAACGTGACACGAAGTTTTAAAATATAAAGATATACTATTATATTACGGCCCCACAGAAAACCGGCAGTGAAGCAATGCTTGCATTGCATTTCGCCGCGTGAGTGAGGTTACCGGAGGCCCTAACCCTTCCCTCTCCCCTATTCCCATTTCCCCCCTCACCCTCTTCTCCTACTCCCACCTAACCTAAAGGCCGGCAACGCACTTGTGACTCTCGTGTTACAGGTGCCCATGGGCGGCGGTAGTCATTTACCATCAGGTGACCCGTCTGCTCGTTTGCCCCGATGCCATAAAAAAAAAAAAATTACATGTATATAACGTAGTAGGTACAAAGATCGTCACTAGTAGGTCTTCCTTCGATAGATTCCAAGCGTAGGCAGGATATCGTACAAATGCTTGTTTTGATTAATAAAAACAAAACATCTATTGTATTGTTTGTGTATTTATTAATACTAGAGATCGCGTGGTGGTCGAATTTCGACCATGGTTTATTTCATTGGCCAATATTACTTGACTTGTCATTGTATAGACCTTTGTACCATGACAGGTCAAAATATATACTGGACACTCATAGCTGTATGTACCCGTTTTTGCATTTTTTTTAACTTTGTAGCAAATATTGTTCAAAAATTTTAGCATTCGTCACTTCTTCTCTGTATAAACTATACGAGGTGAGAAATTTCATACTCCTCCGTCCGCCAAATTTTCGTAAAAAGGGATCCAAAGTTTTCGCTACGCGTATTAATATATAGATGTAATTGATTTTGACGCGTGCACAGCAGATGTCTGCTCAAATTGCAGTCGCCCGATTGGGGTATAACCTCCGTTCTACATCCAAGTGTATATGTATGTAGGTATAGGTATATTTATATTTCATTCTATGATTCCGCTGGTGTGTAGGTGATTAGAGAGGAAGATAGGGTACGATTAGTTTTATTTAAAAAGACTAGAAGTCACCTGTTGGTCGATATTCGACCATAATTCATTCAGTTTTGAATGTTTTGTTTTATTTCGTAAACCAGTATAACTTGATCTATCGTTGTATAAACTTCCCGTACCATGACAGGTTACCTTATTGTATACTGGACGCATTTAGCTGTTTGTATTCGTTTTCACATAATTTATATTAAAAAAATTAGCACTAAAACTCTTAAATGATTACTAAACAAAAAAAATAATACAGAAAATGGTTCTCTTGTTTTGTCTTACCTATTTATATGATACTAGTCTATAGGATAAAAAGTAGCCAATATGTTAATCCAGGTCTCTAGCTATCTACATATCAAGTTTCATCGCAATCGCTTCAGTGGTTATTGCGTGAAAGAGTAACAAACATCCATACATCCTCACAAACTTTCACATCCTACTAATATTATAAACGTGAAAGTTTTTAAGGATGTATGGATGTTTGTTACTCTTTCTCGCCAAAACTACTGAACCGATTGCGATGAAACTTGGTATGTAGATAGCTGGACACCTGGATTAACATATAGGCGACTTTTTATCCCGATTTTCCCACGGAATCGTGACTTACGCGGGTGAAATCGCGGGGCGCTGCTTATAATATTAGTGGGATTAGTAGGATAGACTAGCTACCCGGTCTTGCTGTGGCTAGAGAAATTGCAATTTAAAAATAAAACAAAAAATAACTATCAGTCGTAGGACTGCACGTCAGAAGTGAAAACATAACTTACACACACACACATCTCTATATGTATCTGAGCGTGACAGTCACGCGAGTTCAGTGTTTTTTCCCCATAACAAAAGTGCCCAACGTGACTAAAGAAGTTTTCACTTCAAAAACTTTCTTATTTCTTAAGTTAGACCAAACTGCGCAGTGTGCAATTTCATTAAAATCGGATCATTAGTTTAGGCGATTTTTTTATTTTTCAAGATTTAAAAGAGTTTGTCCGCCATTCTCAATCTTAAGGCTAGGCGCGCATTGCGCTACTAAGTTGTAACTTAATACAGACTTCGACGCTGCCGGTGACTATCAAGTTCAAGTGCACGCAATAGCATAGAAACCTGTGGAACTTACAGCAGTCACAGCACAATATATTGCCGCAGAGGTTCTTTGCCGAACGGCTAAAAACCTTCACTGTGTTCTGTGATGTTCGAACCTTTTTAGAACATGTAAGAAACTGGCTAGTAATATAATGTCTATGTCATACTTGTTCTTAATAATCTTTATATATATATATTTCTTCTGTGCGTGTGTATGTTCCTGAACTCCTCCTAAACGGCTGAACCGATTTAATGACATTTTTTGTGTGTTTTCAGATGGATTCGAGAATGGTTTAGATTTACAATTGGACCCGGTAGATGGCGCTGCGATAGAGTTACAGGAATAATGACCGATTTTAATGAAATTTTCCGTGTGTCTTCAGGTGGATTCGAGAATGGTTTAGATTTACAATTGAAACAACAATAGGAAACATACAATCCAGGAATAACATTTTTTAAGTTCAGGCAGGACAACGTCTGTCGGGTCCGCTAGTAATTTTATATAATGTGAAAGGGTAAAAACAGGGTGGCTCATGGTTAAGTGTAAGGGTTAAGTAATACTAGCCAGGTTAGTCTTAGGATAGGTGACCATTCTTAACACATTGAGACCCCTCCGTGCCTCGGAGAGCACGTTAAGCCGTCGGTCCCGGTTGCCATACGAACATCTGTGGCATTTGTTACGGGTAGTTGGAGCGCTAAAAAGTCCGAGAACCTGGTCTAGCTACAGAATTTCGATATCGCCTAGTTCGGGTCGCCTACTTGGGTTGTGGAGGTCTGATGGCAGTCGCTTTACGTAAAATATCGAAGTTCGGCGGTTTCGTAGTTGGGAAAAGGCTCAGAGGATGATCCGAAAGGGTAAAAACAAGAGAAGAGACTCGTCTTAAATGTCAGATGAGCTGGTCGTGGCCCTTGTACAAAGAACATAATATAAAGGATACAAGAAAGTTATTGCAGAAATTGCAAGTGAAATAAACATGTATAAAAATATATTTAATGGATTGAATAAGTTATCTATCAAAATATAGTAAATATTGTAAAAACTCCAAACTAAAATTGCGCCCTCTGTGAAAGTTGCCCGAAATAATATATGGATAGTATACAACTACCATTAAAGTTGCAGTAGTATCGCGCAGAATCCACAGATGGCGTAAATAAAATAAATCAACTCGCGGGCAGCATTTTTTGTTGCGCTAACACTTTTTTCTTGCTAACCCTCATCCGCCAGGCGTCAGAAGTGTAACGTGCGATAAAGAACTATGTTCCAATAAGAACTGACACCTGGGAGACCGAGAGACTTCGCTCGGTAATTTTTTGTAAAATCGTCATTTTATTTAAAAAAATATTTTTTGTAAAATTGCGTTTCTAAAGGCAATACAACTATGCAGTTGAACTTAAAATACAAAATTGTCAGTTTACAACATTTCATAAAAATCGTTAGAGCCGTTCTCGAGATGCCCGAAATATAAATACATACTGCGAACTGCCAGAAAATCTGATATTAAAAGTGCCGATGCATTCAACAACTTTCATTGATAAATCATTTATGGTTCTATCCGTTCCTTTGTGGAATGCATTAAAAATTTAAAAATTTAAACTTCAGAAACTTGGTCAAGCAACATTATCTGTCACTTTAATACTATTATTATATTCTTTACCATAACTAAGATCGAAATTGCTATCTATAATACTATATTATCTCCACTAAGTAACTGTATATGTGTATGAATGTGTATATGTATGTATATAAGTATTTGT